>BSBK01000103.1:0-1200000 GCA_027943335.1 Chamaecyparis obtusa | reverse complement strand
ATTAAAAATTTTCTTACCGTCTGATTCTTTTTTCACAAGCAAGGCAATACCTTCTTCAATATTCTCATCTTCTTCATTTATAGATCTTCTACTACTAGCATGTTCTCCACTTACACTAATGCTTCTTGATAAAGTAGGGAGAACACTAAGTGCACTGAATGCTATCTCCATTCTAGTTAAGTCTCCTAATTATCTCAAGTTCATCTCTGCTACTTCTAATCTTCCAAGAAGAGTCTCTCTGGTGAAGTTCTTAGTACAAGGTATAACTTGTTCAATCATCTATGTTGTCTGCTTAAATGCAGGAGTCAATGTCCTCAAAATTTTCCATATCACTTCATTCTCTATCTTGATTCCTACACAAGATTTTATACATGCAACAATCTCTGACATTCTACCAATATAGCTTCTAACTGATTCATCTTCCATCATTCTTATATCCTCAAATGCACATATCCAATTATGTAATCTAACTTTCTTTCCATGTTCATCACCTTCAAAAGTAGATTGTAAAGCTAACCAAATTTCATGAGATGTTTTTAGATATTTTACCTTATTGTACTCATTTTCTGGAAGGGCTAACAAAAGTGCTTCTTTGGAAAGTATGTTACACATGAATAGATCTCTTTCCTCATTAGTACATTCTTCAATCTTGTCTTGATCAATTATAGTCTTTTGATTCTTTGTGATTAACCAATAACCTGGTCCTAAACAAAGTAAATGTGTCTTCATCTTTTCTTTCCAGCTGTCAAAATTTACTCCATCAAACTTAGGGCTTTCTTTCTTGAAATTATTCTCAATGGATCTCCTTAAGCTATTAAACTTTTCTTTCAAGGACCTGCTGCTCTAATACCAATTTTTAGAAAGTAAAGTCCACCAAGATAATTGAGAGGGGGGAGGGTGAATCGGTTATCAGATAAATACAAATTTTATCAACTTCAATAGATTTTAACCATGTAAGAAATTTAATCAACAACCATAGAAAGATATACATACACAATAACACAATGACACAAGATATGTTGACTAAGAAACCTCTTGATCAAAGAGTAAACCCTAGTGGGAATGATGCCCACAAAAGATGCACTAATATGAAAGTTCCTTGTGAGAGGATGGAATCTGTTAGGAGTCTTGTGAAATACATCTAGTACATAAGAGTCCCTATTAGGAGACTTTGAATCCCTACTAAAAGATTCTAACTCTGTTAGGAGTTATGGAAGACAAAAGGACCCACTACCCTAACAAATTTAGGTGTAAGATCACTAAAAACACTGTCCAACTGATCTTTGTATTACTCAATAGAATAATACCAAAAGATTACTGATCTCAACAACTCAATACTCCTTCTCTGACTATGCCAAACTACACCAATTGCTTCATCAGATCTCAATACCAAATCTATATACTTTGCATATCCTCTTCCAACAAGTATTGCACAATTACAAAATTCACTTTCAAATACAATACACAATTTCATATTAAAATAAGGAAAACATTCCTTCCTTTATACCAAACTCAAATAATTACAAATGATTCGGTATACAAATTAAAAAGTAAAATCTTCCACATGTTACATTAAAGTTACACAAAAATGTTAGCTTCCAATTAAGATAGTTCTTCACTCGTGTGACCTCGAACCTTGCACTCACATCCAAGTCACTATCATCATGTCTTCAACTTCTTTTCAACTTTGCATGATCAGATTCAATCTTGATTAGGATATATCATCCGATTTCCACAAACTGCTACTCATGAACACTACCTGAATATTGCTTCCACTAATTTCCACATAATTGTCATGAATAAATGAACTTTTGTATGCACTCTTAACCATGATCTTATAGAACATCATAGAGTAAGTCCTCAACTCCACATAGCTTCATCTTCAATATCCCATGTGTGCTAACTCAAACATTGTCTACTTCTCTGCTAATCTTTAGTAGATCACTGTGTTGACATCAATGACAATCACAATCATGAATGCAGCAACAACTACTACAGAATGGTTGCAAGTACTCCCCCATAGGATATATTTAGCATTCATTCCTAATAGCATTATCTTTTCTTATCATTCTTTCAAGATACTCTCTTATTATATATACTCTGATCTATTAAGCTAGTTTTATATTTCCCAACTTGCATTGGGTGGTGACTCTAAGAATCTCTGCATTAGTGCTGAGTGAAAATAAAAATATTTTATAACACTCTCTAAATATGAGTCATACAAATACTAGAGCTTGGAGGAAAGATAATCTTGAGGATAAATTAGAAGGTGATCTTCCAAGTACCTCTAGGGATGGTTAGCCAAGGAAATAAAGGAATAATAAAAACATGTCTCAAGCATGGAGACAAAAGAAAAATATAAAGGAAGATGACCTAATCCATCCTAGCCAAGAAGGAAATGCTTCTGAATGTGATAAGGCTATGAATTTAGGGTTAGGTGCATATGATGACTATTACTCTCCTCATTCTAAAGGAGAAGAAGGAATACATCATATTAAAAAGGTAACAAATAGAGAGTCTCAAGGGCTAGATAGAAGATCAAGATGTAAAAGAAGAGGTGGGGAAGGTAGAAATGCTCCTCCCACCTAGGGATCTTCACCTTCTGAAAGCCCCCATGATCCAAGAGATAAATACAAAAAAAATTTCATTGAAAATTCAGAATCTGAAACTACTTTTAGATTCTAAAGATATTTTTGAAGAAGTGTTTAATTTAGAAATAAGAATCCAGGGGAAAATTTCCATTAGAAAAGAAAGAGAAAATGAAAAGGAGGTTGAGCTAAGACAAGCTCAAATTAGATCACATCAATTAAGAGGGAAATTTCTAACCCTAGAAGCTATAAATTATATTGCAGCACCTAAGAAAAATTATGAACAACCCATTATCCACCTAGTTGTTGAAGTTAGAAGACCTAAGGATAAGGGTAAACAAGTTGCAATAGGAATCTTGATTAATTAACCTATTAGTAATAAGGTTCCCTTAGATCAACTATCCAAATTGGATAATGATCTTGAAAGGGATAAAAGAGAAAATGAAATCTTAGCCAAAGAATTAGAGAAGGTAGAACTTGACGCTAGTACTCTGGAAATGAAAAAGAAAATAGATTTTCTTAGGAAATCCTTAGGCCCTTCAAATATGGTTACCTCTACTTCAATACTTGGTGAAAAATCTAGAAATTATGCCAAGTAGGCTATGATTGTCACATCATTTACTAATACAAATGTTGCTAACACATCATATAATAAAGCATCCACCTCTCAAAATGATGGATCATTGCAAAGGAGGCTAGTTCATGTGGAAACGTACAAATAACTTTTTTTTAATGGTATTCCTGCTTATCATAATTTGATTCCTAAAGAAATTAGAGAAAAGCTTCCAAAAGTTATTGGTAATAATGTTGTTACATGTGAAGAGCACTTAAAGAAATTTATTGATATGATAGATGATTATGAAATCGAACATGAAGATGTAATTATGAAACTATTTGTTCAATCATTAATTGAGGATGCTAGAGACTTATTTAGAGGACTCCCACATGACTGTGTTGGTTCATGGGATGATTTTATAAATTGTTTCAAAGACCAATATGGTGAAAAAAAGAATGAGGTTTTCATTTTGAATGAATTTAATAATATCAAGAAAAACTAAAATGGAGAGGTCCTTGGGTTTAATGTAAGATTTTAGAAGGCCATGCACAAGCTTTTCCAAGTTATGAGACTGGATGAGAAAGTATGTCTAGAAAAATATTTAAATTATTTTGATGCAAAGATGGGCTACCTCCTTAGGGACAAAAATTTGAGAATCATTAGGGATGCCTAGAGATTTTCTATAAATATTGAAAGTACTAGAAGGGTATCAGGCAAACTAGGTAGAAGAGAAGACTGTAAACCTCCTAGGTTTGGAAAGAAAGAATTAGATAAACCTTCCAGTATGAAACCTAAAGAGGATGACAACTTGAAACAAATCCTAAATGCTTTAAAATATTTAAAGCCTGGTGAAAATAGAAACAGGGCTCAAAATAATGACAAGCCTCCTTTCAATAATTTTAATAGGCAACCTAGATTGCCAAATTTTCCTTACCACACCCAATAGAAGGATGGGAAGCCTACAATACCAGAAAGGAAGAACACACCTAATGATAAGACCCTTGATCCATTGAAAAATAATTCAGTTAACATGACTGATGATGTTCCATGGTGCATATCTTACCAATCCCCACATGATCCTAACCATTGTGCAGTCTCTCAAAGTCTATCTGCAAATGACGAGCAGGACTATGAGGAAGATGAATCATATGATGACCATGGCGATGCTATGACTTCTTCAAATTCATGGGATGAATTTGATTCTGTAGAGGAAGATGAAAACTAGGATGTGTCTAATTCCCAGAGAAGAAAAGAAGTCTATCACCAACAAGTTTTTTCTAATGAAGAAAGTGAAGAAATTAAAAAGATAATATGTAATACAAAAGAGGGTGAAGAACCTACTATATTAAGAAGATCTTCTGATAAAGAAATAGCTCAAATCACTATGGATATGGTTACTTAGGCTAGGATTAATTATGTTTTGAGAAATAGGACAGTTGGTAATGCAGATGGTAGACCAACAAGTTTATTTATTAAGAAAAATAATGAAGACACTAAGAAGACACAAGAAAAGAATAATTTATCACGAAAAATAATGAAGACACTGAGAATCCAAATGGTTTGAATAATTTATACAAGGTTAAAGAAAAAACACTAGAAGCAAAAATCCCTATTCCCCAATTTGAAATAAGCAACAAGAGGAAGACAAGATGAATCTAGCATCTCAGGTTGAGGATAAAAATATGGTTCAAAATAAGCAAGATTTCTCTGATGTAAAATAAACCCCTATTGATATGGGGTAGTTGTTGTCTCAGATTACAATCAAGGTTCTTGTTAAGGCCTTGAAATATCACCCTAACTCAGGCATTAGGGTACACAAATATTTCATGCTAACATGGAAACCTTCTCGAGTTGTGGGCAGACTTTGATTGAGAAGGAGTCTCTGAATTCTAGGTCGGGTCCTATTGGATTTGGAATATCACCTGAACAAAACTTTGATTGGGAAAAGGGAAGAAGGAAAAGCTTTACAAAACTAAATGAAAATGGGGTGATACACCAAAATTAAACTCAGACTTATTTGGAATCTAACCTTGCATCCACAATTCACATACTAATGAGATTGGCACTATCATTCACTGATCAACATATAGGTTAACTTATCATCACTATTAGGGTATAAACCATGAACAGTAAAAATCTATTAAAAAACATACAAATTCCACATAAGGTTTGATTTTGATCACTTGGACAAGCAATTGGATAAACTTACTTCTCCTTGTTACAGAACAAATAAACACTTAAATGCACAATGATGAAAAGGATTAAATTCAATACTCAACAAGAATATGAGATAATATGGGATACTTGTATTATTTTCCTCAAAATCTAAAAGTAGGTTACAAAACATAAGCCAAAGGCACAAAGGAACAAAATTTCACTAAGTCCTCCTCTCAATAGTCTTGAACCCCCAAAAAACTAAAAAAGAAATTCATTCTTATAGCCTCCTAAGACCAAATTCAAAAATCTAGCCCCCTTATATTGCCCTTAATCAACTCCAATTAAGCCCCTTCAATTTGGCCAAGAAACCCTAAATACAAGCCTCTAAACCTGCCCCTAATGTTGGTTTTCTAAAATGAATATCTTTTACAAAAAACACCAACATATTACAAAAATTGAGCTTAACTCAATTCCAACCTAGCTTATACATGATCAAAACTTAGATCTTAAAACCTAAGTCCTAAATTTATTGCTAACTACATGGAGGGTCAACATGACCACTATGAAATCTATAAGCCATGAAATATCTAAGGTAAAAAAGCAAGGTGGCACTTTGCATTTTCAAGGCACTAGCTACCATATGCCTTCTAGAGTTAAGGCATTTACAGCCTCTATCACCAGACTTCAAACTTATCAATTTGTATTTTTACTTAGTTCTCGCACTCCGTTTTCATTTTGGAAAAACAAGGAGTTAACCCTAATCCAAGGCAAGACCTCTTGTAGAGATCTCAAGCCTAAATCTACTCCATTTTCTTTGCTAATCCATGATCTAGAGATCATCACTGGTGAATAGGAGTGAAAACTATGATATTGGCTCTTTCTATGGTTTTTCTTTGGGCTCTAGCTGGTATATATCTCAAGCTTAAAGCTCAAGCTGAGCTATGACTAGAACATGAGCATGAAGCTTGACTTGTTTGCACTCTGTGACTAGGAATATTACTGTGATCATGAGCTCGGGTGTGACTTGTCATATTTTAGTCACAGCTTTAGACCAATCTTTATGCTAGAACTCAGGTTGAGCTTGAGCTGTGACAGTGACCTTGAGTTTGGGCTGTGATTGAGCTTCAAGCTCTCGAGTTTGGCACATAGCTTGGGCTCAGCTCTAGATCTGGAACTGTGACTCCACAATTTAGGGTTGTGGTTGCAACTTGGGCACTCGATCTTTGCAATAGTGATTGTGGCTCTAGATCTAGAACTCGATCCTTGAACTCAAACTCAAACTGTAGAGAACTCAACTAAGAGATAAGTGACTCTCCTCTTTTCTTTGCTTTGTTTCATTTGAATAATTTTTTGATGTCGAGTTCATTCTTCTTGCTTGCAATGATTTTGGGGTTTCTTTGTCTTCTCATTCACTAATGATAGTGACCCATGCTTGACTTTATACTTGTGTCTTGTATACACTAGTCATTTCTATCATTGTTGACAGTGATCATTATCATGCTTATTCTTTTGTTCACACAAGTCAATCATAGCTCATGATTATCCTCAGCTATGTGTTGATATCTTGCCATTCATCATCAACTTATAATGTTTTGGCATTTTTCTAGTCTTTTTATTCACTAATGACAGTGAACACTGCTTGACTTAATGTTGTTGTCTTGTGCTCATTGTAAACTTGTAGATTTTGGGCTTGTCATCATAGTAAACAATGAGCATGCCTATTTCTTACCACTACTATTTGAATTTGAACTAAAAACCATCATGTTTTGATCTACAATATTTGGGTGTGGCTTTAACCTTGTGCATGAAACTTAAATACAAAAAGATGTTAAAATATTTATGGTGTCGCCTGGTTTAAAATATAGAAAAATTAGTAGTTTGTGATATTTGAGCACGGGCTCGTGACACTCACAAACACCAAGCTTGATTTCTTTGAACAATGCATCTTCTATTCTCTATAGCTCTGTAATTTGAAAAAAAACCACAAAGTTTTAATCTATGTTTTAGATTGTGACCCCTTTAAAATATTTTGTTAACTTCAAAACAACATGTTGTCTATTATAGGCTCATTGATTTTACAGAGCTAAAATGATAGAGATCCATGTATATGATTTTTTACTAATATGAAATGCAAAAAATGTAAAAAATTTCTAGTCAATTCATTTAAGAGGTTCGAGCATGGGCTCATGACACTCAAAAACACCAGAATGTAAACATTTCTTGATACTTTGTAATAAAATTATTATAGCATTTCTTTAGCACTATACTTTGAACATGAATCTTTTGGCCTACAACACTTTTATTTGGTCACTTCCTACAACATTTTGTATTCTACACTATCATATGAATATGCAATTTATAGCATGGATGTCTCTCTTTCTTGTACCATGCACATCAGTTATGAATTCTCTATCTTTATAAGCATAGGCTGTAACATCTTTTAATGAACTTTGATAAGAAATACCGGCCCATTAAGCACTGCATCTTTGGCTCTGTCAAGCTTAGAAACAACATCAAACTCATCTTATTAGGTTAGTGAACATGATCAAAATATCAATTTTCTATGAATGCCAAGTATGATGACATTTATGAATTAATAATAGTCAACTAATGATGTTCACTAATATAACAAGATCTTGTTGCTTTTGAAAAAGGCTTCTTAGCTACAAGAACTAAGTCCCTTTGATTTAGATATCTGGTTTATAAAACAAACATGCATAACGATGACCATAAATAGTAAAAGGTTTCATGGAGGCATGTCCCTTTAATACTACTTTTCAATTTATGTAGATGCATATTTTCTTATTCTGAAAGATTGATTGTTGTATGATGTTTTGTTTTCATGCATTGCTTAGATCCAACTGGATCTAACATATTTTCCACTCTCATGATGCAAGATAAACCATAAAGACCCATAGGAGATGAAGACATGGATAGTGGACCTCAGGACTTGATAGAAAATTAGCCAGCTCCTAAAATGTAGATGAGCTAGGCAATGCATGGGACCCTACTCACACTTCTATCATGCTTTCACTTCTAAAATTTGTACTCTGTTTTGGCATGAAAGATGAAATATGAAAGAATATTTGTTTATTACATTCAATTTGAATACACAATGTAATGATCAACTATGAATTTGAAAATTTGAATGTGATTTGTATGCAAAATTAGGTGAAAACTATTCTAAATGATATATTAACTATTCTAAGATTAATAAATCAAACTAATTAGTAAACTACAATGAAGAATACAATAAAATGAAGCTAAAATAGCATTTTACCTTCACCTACCATGTAGCTTGTCTCCATTTCTCTCCTACCTTTGATTTCTTGAAGATGGTGAGCTCTCAAATTTCCAATTTGAAGCTCCTTGCTCAAGATGTCACCAAAGTGTGGAGATTTGTATGAATGAGTGCAAAATGGCCTAAGCTTGATTATGCAAAACTAATGGATGAAATGGAAGTGATATGAGGATAACTTGGATGCTTGAATGCTTTTAAATGCTCTTGAATGCTCTTGAATGCTTGATTGCTTGTTCACTATTAGCTATTAGCTGACAAAGGGATAATAAGGCTTCTTTTATAGAGTTTTGGAGGATCCAAGGTTAGGTGGCACAATCCTATGGTGGAGAATGAAAGGTGGAAGATCCTAGGGCTAGGATTGACTTGGTTGAAGGAGTTGAGAGAAAGGAGGATGTAGTTGGAATGTGAGAGGAAGAATAGGGATGATGTTCCTCTCACTTTGACATGGAAGAGAAGAAGGTGGAAAGGGAAGACACATGTCAAGTGTCTCACAAAGACCAAAGAGAGGAAGAGGGAAGGACTTCTTCCTTATGAGGACTCTTTGTACAAGTGTCCTATGAGTCACTTTTGACCCTTAGAGGTGGTTTGAGAAGCCCCTTAGGAATAGGGATTGTCTCTTGACTTGGTTTGAGAGAAGACATGTGGTCATCAGACCAAGTCTTATGAGGTCGCATAGCCCTTAAAGATAGGACATGTGTGGGTGATGATAGTGATTAATAAATAATTAATAATTATTACTTATCTTAGCCAAGGTGATGTGTCAAGTGACTAGGTAGATGAGATGGAATAGGGGACTTAGTCATATTTAGGTGATTGTGTAATTGATTAAATCACTTTAATAGACTATTTAGAAGACTTAGGATAAGAGAATAAACTATAGTGAATCTATTAAATAAATTGAATAATTTATCTAATAAATAGAGGAATAAAGATTAATTAAATAATAAATATTTAATTAATTAATCAAGTCAATATTTAATTAAATAATAAATATTTAATTAATTAATGAGGTCACTTTTTAGTGTATACATTTTGCCCCTCTTTGAAATAATGTGTTGGTCACATGGTTTCAAAGAAAAATTCAAGCATTTTTGCCCCTACCCCAGACAATGTCTTAGACAACCTATGCATGCCCCCTCGAGAGATTGATTGAAAAAAAATAAAAATTATTTATTTGATTTGATGAGTTTTTTTTTTTTTTTTTTCAGTCAATCAATCTCACGAAAGAAACAGGATGAAATATTGATGAAAATGAGGTGAGTTGGAAAGAAATGGATAGGTAGGGTCCACACATCAAGAAAAATGGGTCCACAGGCTATAAATAGGGCTAAGGGGTCCACAATAGGGTCATTGTGCACACTTGTCAGTTGGAGATTAGAGCTAGTGGAGAGAGTAGAGCAAAGCTAAGAAGATGTCATTCCCGCTGTCAAACCACCAATTTGAGAGAGTCGGACACTTTGACAGGCCACCCGATTTAGGAGATCTAGTAGGTTACTCAATCCTCTTTGTGATTTTGATGATTTTTTTGCATTTTGATTATGATTTGTAGCATGTTTAGGGTAGATTCAACTATAGGTTAGATTAGGAAAATTTAATTTTCATAGGTGAATCACATATGCACAATTGCATCGCATATATGCGTAGCAACAAGTCATGTTTGCATAGAAAACTAGTAGTTCAGTGCATATGTATGGGGCACCTACGCATGTGTGTTAGAAAAAAAAATTGACTACACTTTTGTTAAATAAAAGTGCGCAAATGTTGTTTCTGTGCATTTTTCAAGTCGTGATGCACAATCATGAAATAAATGTGCGTAAATGTATAAATTGTGCATATGTCCAGTGTTTTGGTGCAAATGTTTAGGGAAACTGTGTAAATGTAGAAATCTAGGCAAATAGAAAGGGGTTCTGTGCAAGCATTTGTCTGTGCTGCGCATTTGTGTTAGATGGTAGAATGTAAAAAATGGAGCAAGTTAATTAGGTCAAACTTTATTTCGATAAGCCATTTTGATCTGTTGGCATTGTACTTGGATAGATTAAGTCAAGATAGATAACATTGTAGCCTGATCGCTAGTTAACCCTCTTGATTTTAGATAATTGATATAATCATCTATTAGGACATGTGATAAACATGTGTTTGATTGATAGATAGGATAGATAGATTGTTGAGCTTGATTGAAATCTAATTATTTGATTGATTGATGTTGATAGGAGGATATCATAGATACTCTGATGTTGCGAGAGAGATATCCCATGACTTAGAATCTGAGACCGACATTGTCAGAGACTGACAAATTGTTGATCGAGGCTATGGGGCTTTATCACATCATATACATGCCTAAGATTTAGGGGAATCTAGGTATGCTAACAGCACTAGCAGAGAGATGGCACTCAGAGACAACTACCTTTCATCTCCTTACATGAGAGATGATGGTTACATTAGAGGATGTTTATCGCATCCTACAGCTGCCTATCACTAGGGAGTTAGTACAGTATGATCAGTGTGGAGGGCTGACGGAGTGTAGAGAAATTTTTGGAGATGATGATATTAATGAGAAAGAGATTAGCTAGGAGGACATGGTTGATTTCTACGAGCCACTTCCTATTGTCCTTGTTGGAGCCATCGGAGGTTATGTCTGTCTAGGCCGGAGATCACATGATTTTGCAGTTGGTTGGGGTTAGACTCTGTAGAGGATGTTGGAGGCAGGGACCTAATTTTCTTGGGGGGTGTGTCTACTAGTGCATCTATATCATGATCTGCATCAGGTGGTATACCATAGGAGTGCTTCTTTATTAGCTGGTGTCACATTGCTCCATGTGTGGGCATGGGAGCATATTGCGGTTACATGACCAGTGGCTATGTGATTCTGAGGTGCAAGGCAGCCTTATATCTTTTTATATGCATCCATCCAGACTCAGCATAAGCTGGGTCAATTAGAGTTTTGGTGATACACTTTTGATACCATTGATTCAATGACCTAGAGACCCTACCTAGATTGTGAGCTATGGGATGATGAGCATCAACTCAGATTTTGTTTTGAGTTGAGATGGTTGATAGGGAGGACTCCCTATATTATTGAGAGGTAGTTGGTGAGCTAGGTCTTGAGACAGTTTGGCAGGATGCAAGGATTACCGCAAGGGGTCACAGATTTTTCCCACACTCGTCGAGAGCGGTGAGACTAGGGGCCCATGGTATCTTTCAAGATTTCTTGATAGGAGCTCTTATACATGCCATTTCAGGCATGGACCATGAGATAGAGAGTCATAGACCTAGGTATGACAACATATTATTAGAGGCATTTGAGGGAGCACCCATTCCTAAGGTTGACTGATCCAGCGGAGAGGCCACCTGAGAGAGATATCATAGAGAGATGCTGAGATAGGTGAGGAGGCTAGGATAAGAGAAGCTAACAGAGGGGTGGAGGTGATGGTAGAGGCCATGGTGATGATGGTGGTGATGGTGGAGGTAGAGGAGAGAGAGCCAGGCCTTGGAGGAGAGGTAGAAGTGTACCACCACAGGGACTGAGGCCACCTCTTGTGAGATAGATATAGGGATAGGTATGAGCATAGGGTGATGCAAGTGCCCCATTATAGGTTTTAGTAGGTGTTGTAGGGAAGATACCAGTAGATGCCCTGATATAGGTAGATCCAGTAGGATAGGTGTAGGTACCAGTGCAGGATGAGGCTGATGTCATATTGGGACTAGAGAGAGTTGTACATGGTGGACTTGTACAAGATGATATATAGGATGAGCATATGCTTAATATGGAAGGATAGGATATACAGATGCTAGATGTGGATACCTAGGGTGAGCAGGTAGAGATGGATTTTATGGGATAGGATCCCTATCTACGGAGGGACACTGTTGAGGAGGAGGACCTAGACATTGATTCATTGCTAGTCAAACTAGCAATGACATAGGTATAGGAAGATCATGTCCTTGGACTGGAGAGACAGGTGGAGAGACTGGAGAGGGAGAACACTGAGATTAGGCATGCATGAGAGATCGCCATAGAGTGACTAGGGGAGTTTGAGGCACTATTAGATGAGCTACAAAGGATATAGGACTTGGGACCCCATGGATATAGTCTTCATGCAATGGTGCAGGCCGGGAAGGAGATCTCCTACTGGCGAGATGCATATAGATAGGCTATACCCATTGATCAGTAGAGTGGGATCTTTAGAGAGAGCTCATTTGCAATCAGGATACCTATGTATGAGAGGCATGGACTGATGGGTAGTGGAGGCATATCATCACATCCTCCTAGAGAACCCATAGGTTTAGGAGATCTGGCAAGAGCTTCAGGTTTAGGGGATCCAGCAACACGGGGTCTTATTGCATCACACAGACAATGACAGACTGAGTCTGGAGGTAGTGGCTCATAGATAGATGATATCATTGTATACACACTCTTGTATCATTATAGTTCATTATGTTATTAACTTTATGTACACTCTTGGATACATTATCATTTATGAGATATCATTGGACATTTGGACATTTTATTGTTTTATGGATGGTTATATGATGGACTCTATATATATGATGATGTAGTTTTATTTTGGTTTTCTTCGATGATTATATATACATGTGCATACTAACATATGTAGGATGTGATGATGTACTTTGATATGCATAGTATAGATATTCTATAACGTTGTACTTTCTTGCAAATGCATATTGATTAATGATCTAACATATGATGATGATACTTATATGAAAGCAATTCCTAAATGATTTATTTATGCAATGCTATGTGGTATGAAATGCAATGATATAAACAATGATATGGACAATGATGAATATATTAATGCAAATAATAAATTAATGATGTAATGAAAATGATGTTGTATGTAATGAATGAAAATGTACCTAATATGATAAAATGTAACAACCTACAACATGATAAAAGATAATGGGATAAAATGATAGCTATAATGAAACATCACTGTAAATGATCAAAATATGCATGCTAATATATATGGGTAATATACAAATGAACACACCTAATGAAGATAATACATGTCCTAAATAAATTACACAAAATGAAAATGGAATATGCAAAAATTATTAAGATGCAAGATGAAAACTTAATGTTTTTGTTGCCCAAATGTCCACAACTTAAATAATAATGTATCTGACACAAGAAGAAAGAACCAGGAGAACAGATGACCTAATAAGAAAGATAACCTACAAATCCCTATAAAAGGAGCACTAATATGCAATCATGAGTTGGTTAAGTGCAATGCAAAAATGAAATATGAAATGAATATCTCCACAACTTCATGTAACATCTTAGAACTTCATAATAACTGGAATTTGATTTTCATCATTGAGCTTGTTATGTTGCAAGGGAATGCAAGTATCATGGTATAATTAAACTAGGATGACCTAAGCATTTCTTGCATTGAGTTTAATATAGAAAACTTGACAACCATCTAGGTATAATTGAACCGAGATGACCTGAGTTTCATTTGCATAACAGACAAGGAATATTTCCCCCTCCATCGGGGAACAAATATTTGGAGTCGAGGTATGTGTGGCATATCACCATTTATAGCATTTACATAACAACATGAATTGTATGTTTGGATGCTTATTAAATTGATGAAGGCACTTACGACAGAAACCCAAATTACTTGTTCTTTTGATTTCATCAGAAAATATCCCACAAACAGTAATCAAAGAAAAATATCACGCCCCGTCCTGACTATTCTAATCAATGACATATGAGAGATTTGAAATCATGTCAAAGATATCCTGGAATAGCATAGGAAATGTGATAACAATGAAATCTAGATATGAATGCATAATCTATGACAAACCAGTCTAACATGCCTACCATGAATATACATTTCTTTTGCCAAAAGATAGTGTAAGGTGTCTATAGCTGAATGGGGACCTCTAATCCAGCCATATACACAACATAGTCATTGCTCGATCATCAAAATTACAAAGGTGAGTATGAATTAATCAATTTGCAATGTATATTGATTTGACTTGTTGCCTCCTAATTAGCTGGGGTGTTAGAATTACTCTCAGAATGAGAGCCAAAAGTCAAGAGACCAAGCTAATATGGAGGATTTTAAAAGCTATGAAGATAATCAAATTACAATTAATCTAAAATGGAGATACAAATTAAGCTAAGAATGAAATGAAGATTTTAAGCTAAGAACATGAAAGAAATATGAGAGTGCAGATTTGATCTAAAAGAGCTTGAAAGAAATCTGAAAATTAAGCTATGAGCATGATAAACAAACTAATTAATATGAGAATGCAATATTATACTAAAATGAAATTAATCTAAATGTGCAATAAAAGCTTTGAAAATATCAAATAGTTGAGACTAAAATTCATTATAGTTTATGTGCTCTCAAATTGCCCTTTTTTTGAATGAAGGAGAAGGTTCATAATATAGACAAGCCTGGAGAAGGAATGAAGAGTTTCTTGAAATGAAACGGTTGACTCTTCATTCCCAATTGAGACAAATATTGAGGAATTACTTAATTAAAGAATGAATTATTGCCACATATGGGTGATCGTTCGAATATTTTGAATTATTAAATCCAAATAAGATAATTCATTCAAATAACCAAGTAATATTAATTCCTTTTATGTATATTAGCCAAATGGGGTGGATTTAATTTAATTTAAAGCACATAGGACTTTAGAATTAAATCAAATTATCATAGGGATTATTTAGCTAATAAAGTTGAATACTTAGGAATTAATTATAGTGTGAGATTAATGCAATTTAAGGTTTTTTGCAATTGACATCAAGTCAAATAAAGTCAGGTAGGAGAGAGAAAATTGCCTAGTAAAATAGGACTTTAATGATGTAAAATTGAAGAAAATGCACCAAAATTGATTGAAATTATAAGGTGCCAATTTTGGGGTATTACATTTTCCCCTCTTTGAATTGATGTGTGAGCAGCACGTTGATTCAAAGAATAGTCTGATGTGACAGATGAGGTTTCAGGATTATCCCCAGAATGGAGCTTAACCCTCAGAAGTCAAGGGTAGGATGCCAAGACACCAAAATAGATCAAATTGCAGAACCACCTCTAGAATGAGGCATGATTCTCCGAAGTCTAAGTTAGATTGTGAAGACAATGGTCTAATGATAACTTGAGAAGAGACTGGAATAGGGGTTAGATTGCCCCAATGCCCATTGATCAAATGATCACAGATGAAAATTTAGGACTATTCTCTAGATTCAGGGTTAGATTTCCCCAATACAAAGCTTAGCCCTCCGAGACTAGGTTTAGATTTCCCAGATAATAGTCCAAAAGAGATTTTGAGAGCCATCTCCAGAATGAAGCCTGACTTTCAGGAATTAGGGTTAGATTACCCCAATACCTAATGATATTTTGAGAACCATCTCCAAAATGAAGCTTGATTCCTGAGGATCTGAGTTAGATTGCTCAGATACCTAAAAGATATATGACCAGATGACCAGATGCGGGGTACGAAGATGTCCCTAGTGAAGAGATGCCCCAAGCAGTGAGGACTTTGATTTAGATCATATTGAAATGAGACTGGTTCGACAAGATTCAAATGATGCAATCATCCTGCCCCCTCAGGAGAGAAATAGAAAGATGACAAATCAAAAGGACAATTGACAATAAGAGGTTGCAAAATAGAAGCAATCAGACTAGATTTGAGAAGTTGTAGAAACAATTTGGAGTGATTTGAAGGTCCTGCTGACCAAGTTTGACCATGGTTGACCAAATTTGACTAGAGCTGATTTTGATGAAAAGATGAAGAAGTTGAGAAAATGATGAGGAGATGAGAATCTGGCAAGAAAATGATGCCAGAAGGCTGACTGCACAAGCATCTGATCCCAAAGGATCCCAGAATTTAATACTCAATTTTGAGCCATCTACAGATGTCATATTTTGATTTTGATCCTGAAAATGGATTCAAAGTAGTCGATTTAGCCAAGGGTGCAATTTTCATGCAAAATGGAGCACTTTGAAAATTAGGTCAAAAAGCTATATAAGGCTCGGAGGGGTCATTTTCAAATCATTATTCATTTCATCTTCTTGTGATTCTGAGAGCTCTGAGAGAGAATGGAGGGTGTTCCAGTGCATACACATTGATTCAAGTGCTCTCGATGCCACAACTGACTGCTGAAGTATGACCCACCTATGAGTAGTTGATAAACCATCCCGCATTTCAATTGTTAATGCTTTATTAGGTCGTTTAGGCTAGATTTAGCATGATTTTAGGGCTCTTTCTTCAACTATCACATGAGAAAAGAGTTTCCTTGCACTAGCCTCAGTCGCCCCTCACGCGAGGAAACAATTTCCTCACATGGGTTAGGGCTTCCTCCCCTGGGACCTACCTGAAAGCTCACGTGAAGTGAATGGCTATGTCATGCAAAATTTCTCTTGCTCACATAGGGAGAGATCTTGTCTGGCGCGAGGGAATAGTTTCCTCGCGCAAAAAGCTACTACAGTTTTAAAGTCTTCTTCCAATTTTGCATAAAATTAGTTAATTAAACCATTCCAAAATTGTGTCTAGGATAGATGTGTAGCCTTATTTTCTATTGTTTCTTTGAAATCATCATGTTTGAGATGTTGATCCAATATCATCACTTTCTTTGTAGGTTGAATTCCCAGATGTCGCTTTTCAGTCACACCACCCTGTCATTACCACACTAGTCCTCAGATTGACCGAGGCTGAGAGTGCTCATATTGAGGGACTAGGATTGTTATTCTTGCATGATATACCTGACATTTGGGTAAATCACAATCTTCTAGGTGCACTGGTTGAGCATTTCCATTCGGAGATGAACACATTCTGTTAGAAAGTAAAGATCACCAAGATAACTGAGAGGGGGGGGGGGGGGGGGTGAATCAGTTATCAGATAATTCATCCATTCAACTTCTTTAAACAATATAATCAATGTACTGATCAACCATAGAAATATAATCATACACAATTGCACAATAACACAAGATATGTTGACTAGGGAACCTCTTGAAAAGAGTAAACCCCAGTGGGAATGATGCCCACAAAATGATGCACTAATATGAAAGTTCCTTGTTAGAGGATGGACCCTGTTAGGAGTATTATGAAATACATTCAGTACATATAAATCCCTGTTAGGAGATTTTGAATCCCTTTTAAAAGATTCTAACCCAGTTAAGAGTTTATGGAAGACAGAAGGACCCACTGCCCAAACAGCTTCAAGGCAAGATCTCTGAACCCACTGTCCAAAAGATCTTAGAATTATTCAATAGAATAATATGAAATATATTACCTCCTTCACACTATGCCAAAACCGCACTCTTTTCTACACAAGATCACAATTCCAGATCTCTGTACTCACAAGTCTTCCTTCATCACTGAATTAGCTCTTTTCTTCATTTCATGCATATATTCGCATCTCAATCTACATAGTACACATTACAACAAGGAAAAAATTCCTTCTTTTTATACCAAACTCAAATAATTACAAATGAGTCCGTCCTTAATTAAAAAATAATAAATTCTACACGCTACACACAGAATTCACATAAAACTGTCAGCTTCTAGATACTGTAACTTTCTCCAAACATATCCTCAAAGTTTGCACTATGAACCACATCATCATTAATGAGTCTCCAACATCCCTTTAACTACACAAAATCAGATTCCATCCCATCTAAGAGATATCCTCCAATTTCTGAACATCGCTTCACAGAAACACTGTCTAAACACTGCTTTCACCAAAATGCTCATAACTCTCACAAATGAATGAATTTATTTTTGTGCTATTAACCATAGGTTAATAACACACCAAAAAACATACCATCAACTACACAAAATCCAATCTACAATACAACATGTGTGCAAAACAAAACTGTACCTACTTTCCTGCTAATATCTAGAATATCACTGTGTTGACATCAATGACAATCCAAGTCATGAATGCAACAACAACTGCTACAAAATGACTACCAAAATACTTTGCATTCATTCCTAACACATTCCACTTGCCGATGGGGAAGATGATGATCACTCCCAAGGATATATATAGGATATTGTGGATACCCTTCCATGGTGCTCAAGTTGAGTACAATATACAACCGAGAGCAGGCACATTGGCGTTGAGAGCCATATTCAGAGATGATCTACTGATGGGTCAAGCCATTGCATGGGATGATTTGGTCAGTAGGTATGGTGGTGCACATAGATTAGCAGTTGTCTTAGTCATCTTCCTAAGTTGCTACTTGGTTCCAGATAGGGGACAACATGGATTAGAGTGTGGCTGGGGTTGCATGCTGCAGAGGATGCTGGATAGGCTAGCTACTAGATTCAGATGGGGCGAGTGCATGCTCACATAGATGTACCATGAGATACATGAGGTAGTGTATTAGAGCACAAAGACCATGGTGGCTGGTGTTCTTGTTTTACAGATCTAGGCCTGGGAGCATCTCCCTATTTGCAGGCTGATATATCACGATACACGGTAGGATCTTGAGCCTTATATTTATAGATATGCCATTCCTATGACTCATCTAGTGCTGGGCAAGACCAAGTAGTGGTGGGGATAGCTTGATGATATGGTGAGGGTACCTTGGGTTTCTATAGAGCTATGGAATGATGCTCACAGGGAGCTAGCGCACATGTTCATCTCACGTCCACTGATTGGACACACTATATCTATCATTGAGTGATTCTTTCTCATATGTGTGAGGAGACAGTTTGGGAGGCCACAGGACATGTCTCAGGAGTATGCTTCATACGCTCGCTTTGTCGATGAGATGAAGAAGGGTTGGCAGCCCTATTTAGATTAGGTTAGGTGTACTATCAAGGCATGAGTACCTCCAACTAGATGGGATTACATGGTGGATGTCACCAATGCAGGGATGATGCCTGCATACAAAGATCATTTCCTAGTGCATCCCTTTCCCAGATTCATAGATCCTGTTGGGATGGGACAACCCACAGAGTAGCAGCCTACACAATAGGATGTACCTATCTAGCAATAGGTACCATTACATCAGCCTAGGCAAAGAGTATTGAGGGCCAAGATAGTGTAGATAGACATCCCCCCAAGGACTATGGGGTCAGATGTAGGTGTTGGGAGTAGTGGGACCTAGCATAGGTCCACTAGATAGAGGATGGGAGATTCCTCTCAGTAGCCACCTCTTGATAAGGAGGTACAGGGTGATGATACTAACATGTTAGATCAGGCCACATAAGGGCCAGCTTAGCTTGCACAAGTACAGGAGACTCTCAGGAAGAGCTGAGAGAGGATGAGATAGGTGTAGTGGGAGAGAGATGACTATCATACACAGGTCATCATCCAAGAGATGTGGGTGGTGGATAGAGATCAGGAGATCAGAGAGCTCTGAGAGGAGCTAGCGAGGTCATGACTGGAGACTAGATATGAGTCTACTCAGGTAGCCTATTACTATGCAGCATACATGGGCATTGTTCTAGATTTATCCAAGCAGGTGCCTCCATTTTCTAAGTATGTCAGAGCACCACAGGCACCACCACCACAGGAACCTCCATAGGCACCACCACAAGCACCTCCATAGTGACCTATGCCTCCTCCATAGAGACCTATGCCACCTCCATAGGCACCAACATAGGGACCACTACCACCACATCCTCCAAGTGGCGATCGGAAGAGTTAGCTCATTTTTGATACACATATTGTAGCCCATTTTTTATACTGTGCTTCAGTAGCATGATTTTTTTTTTTGCACATGACATTGATCCAACCGAGATATATATGAGATCACCTTTTGATATCATTATACTTGTTTATTTATTTCTTTAATATTGATGTTTTATGAGATGTTTCCTATATGCTTAAATGATTTAGATGTATGGATTAGATATGAAATGTACATGTTTTCTTTTATGATGGTATATGAATTATGCAATGTGAAATGCAATAATAGATGATAGATAGATGAATGCAATGTATGATTTTATGTATGCTTATAATGGATGCACATGCAAATGAATATGTAAATGTATATGTATTTTATGGATGCAAATGAAAATGTAATGGACATGCAATGTATGTGGTACTAATCATCTCATGTAGGATATAGCAATATATGATAGGTACTAATCAAAAGGATGTTTTGAAGATTGAGAGTGAGGACCAAACACTTGTGTAGCAAAGATGAACCCAGGAAAAAAGATGAGAACTTTTGATGAACAAATCGAGAAGAAGACAAACGAGAGAGCACCAAAACATTGTCTCAATACAAGCCTAGAATGAAAAATGCAAGCCTAAGCTAGACGCAAACCCTAGGACTTGGTTGTTGGACTCATTGTATTATCATCATAGAGTTCTTTTAGGCGCGAGACAATCACAAGATTCCATACAATTCTCACTGACATTGCAATCTTGAGAATATGAATATGACATAAGTCTTAGATTTGTCAGAATGAGGTGTAAGCATTAAGGCACAAGATGCCAGAATGACCTGAACACCAATTCCTTTTGATTTAGCAAGTTAACATAAGCATCAAAGCATAGCTGCTAGAATGACTGAAATGTTGCTCGCATACAAACATGCCAGACACACGAGAGTTCCTTCTTTTTCCAAAGAATGCTTGCAGTGACCCTTACATTCACATAGCAAGACAAGCATTAGCAATTTCACTTGTAGCAGAAAGAAGTCACTTAAAATAGACAAGGAGAAGAACCAACCTCACCAAAGTTTCCATATAAAAGGAGTCGAGGTACACATGGCCATCCAATATGAGATGAAGGCTCTTACATATGGACACCCCTCTTAGATAGAATTATTGGATCATTGGAACTAAACTAGAAAATAGAAAGAAAAGAAAAAGAAAGATCATGCCCCTAGTATTCACTTCCCTTGGTCAAGGAGACGTCTTAGAGTTGCTCAAGGAGGAATGATAAAGCGAAAGAACAACACATGAAAGAAAAACTCAGCATGCTTCAGAGACTCAAAAATTTAGTTTTAGTTTCAGTTTAAGTTTGTGTTCAAGCAGATTGAAGTCGAATCAAAAGAATATAGCACAAAAGAAAAAGTCATCTCGAAGATAAAATTGGAGAGCTAGACGAAGTATCAACAGGAAAAAATAGAAAGAAATGCTAGTGACTGATACAAGAGAGATCCTTGAGGAGAGATATCTCAGAGATACTAGCGAAACATCAGTAGGCAGACATAGTGAGAACCATTGGTGACTGATGTATGAGGTATCCTCAAGGTGAGAAATCCAAGTGATAGTTAGGTATCAGTAGGTAGACATAGTGAGAACCACTAGTGACTGATACACAAGAGACCCTTAAGGAGAGAGATCTCAAAAATAGTTGGGCATCAGCAAGTAGACACAGTGGAAACCACTGGTGACTGATGCAAGAAAGCATCTTTGAAAGTGATAGGACAATTCCCCCTAGACCAAGAAGGTTCCCCCAAGCGTGACCAGTTCCAATCCATGAAGAGTCAAGGAAAATCTCGAAGACAACTAAAAGCAAGTGCATGAGATAGCAAGCCAAAGTAGGAAACAAACTAAAGCAGGAAATAAACTAAAGTAGGAAAGCGGGGAAGAAAACTAAAGTAGGAAAGCAAGAGCCAAATGGTGTTGAGATGAGATATAGCTTCAGGAAACAAGAGGCACCTGTTTACCAGGTTTTCACCGTCTTGGCAGAGATTCTATTTTTTCTACCATGATGCCTGTTTGCTAGGTTTTCATTATTGGCACATTTTTCTTCTTTTATCAATTTTTTTGTACTTTTCTCTTTTTTTTAAATTTTTTTTTATTTTTGAATATTCCTTTTTTTTTTTGTATTTTTGATCTTTTGACTTTTTTTGGTATTTTTTCAAATTTTCTATTTTTTTTATTATTATCAAGGTGCTTGTTTACTAGGTTTTCACCAAGATAATAGATACATCGAAGCGCTTGTTTACTAGTTTTTCACTAAGATGATCATTTTTTCAGGACATTTTACAATTTTTAGGATTTTTTGCCAATATACCATTTTTTGGATTTTTTTTCAAGACCAATAAGTATATACATGAGCACATAGAGAATGCCTCAACTGTATATTTTCTTCAAGTGAAGAGCATTGATAGGCTCTTTGAGCTACTCTCCTTCAGTGGTGGAGAATCAGTAAGTGCTAGACCCAAATGTTGTAGTAATAACATACGGACCAAGCCAGTTTGGTTCAAATTTCCCTTTTTGGGCCCGCTACTACTGATTTTTGGGGTTCTCTCTCAGGACAAGATCACCCACTTGGAATTCTCTTTGTCTGACTTTCTTATTGTAGGCTTTAGACATCCTCTTTTGGTATGCTTGAAGATGATCAAACACCACCTTCCAGCATTCATCCAGTAACTCAAGCTCTTGAAGCTGGGATATTCTATATTCTTCATCAGTGATGAGGCCCCTGAGAGAGAATCGCAATGTAAGAATCTCGACCTCAATAGGCAATAATACTTCTGAACCATAAACCAAAGCAAAGGGTGTGGCCCCCATTGGTGTTCAAAAACTTGTTCTATAGGCCCATAAAGCTAGATTAATCTAGAGGTGCCAATCTCTACCAGATTTATGAACTGTTCTATGCAAGATTTTGAGAATTATCTTATTAGAAGCTTCTACTTGACCCTGAGGATAATAGATGGATGACTAATAATGAATGATCCTAAATTTGGTGCATAACTCTCTTAGGTCCTTGTTCTTGAATTTTCCCCTAGTTTCAGTGATAATGGATGAGGGTACACTATAGCTACAGATGATATAGTTTAGTATAAACATAGCCACAGATTTACCATCAGCTATAGCCAGAGGCACTACCTCAACCCACTTGGTAAAATAGTCAGTAGCTATGATGATAAACTTATGTCCTCTTGAGGAATAAGGATGTATCTGACCCACTAGATCAAAGGCCCACTGCTAGAATGGATAGAAACTCATGAAAGCAATAAGCTCTTTAGCAGGAGCATGGATCAAATTTCTATAAAATTGACACTATTTACAAGTCTTGGTGTATTGAACAACTTCTTTCTCCATATTTGGCCAGTAGTAACCAGCTCTAATAAGTTTTCAAGCTAACATCAAACCACTCAAATGAGACCCATAGATACCTTCGTGTACCTCAACTAACACACATTTGGACTCATCAGGTTCTAGACACCTAAGGAGGGTACTGTCTAAACCTAGTCTATACAAGTCATTTGCTATAATGACATACCATGAAGCATTATGAATTAGGTGATGCTTTTCATTTCAGGTATAGGTGTCTAGAATGATTTGGTCATGGAGGTAGGAATAGATATGGTGTTAGCGGGATGAATCATGTCCAATGATTGAACAATTCATCCTAGATTCAGGAATGTCATAGGAAGGGTAGTGTAATGCCTCCACCATGAATTTGTGTCTGAATTCATTTTCTAGCATTTGTAACATTAAAGAAAGAGTGGCCATAGCATCACCTACTTTATTGTCTACTGTTGGAATTTGCTGGAAAGAAATGTGTGCAAAATACTATTTGAGATTGTCCACCATTCATTTGTAAGGTACTAGCTTGTCATCTTTTGTTTGATAGATACCATTAACTTAATTGAAAACTCATTGAGAGTCTCCAAAGACCTTGAGCTCATCCACACGCCATTCAATGGCTATCTTCATACCATTAATGAGAGCTTCATATTCAATGATGTTGTTTGTGCAGGGAAACAACATTTTATAAGATTTTGGTAATGAGTATCTTTGAGGTGTTATAAATAGAATGCCTGCACCTGAGCCTTGCTGAGTGAATGATCCATCAGAGAACATGCTCCAAGCCTAATGTGTGAGAAGCATGATGGATTCATCTAGGAATTCAATGTTCAAAGGCTGGTGATCTTTCAGAGGAGCTTCCCCCAACTGATCAGCAATTGCTTGTCCTTTAATAGCTTTTCTTTCCACATACTCAATGTCAAATTCACTAAGTATCATCACCCATTTTGCTAGTCTACTCGTGAGGGAAGCCTTGCTCAGTAAGTACTTTAGTGGATCAATTTTTTCAATAAGCCTTATAGTGTGAGTGAGCATATAGTGCTGCAACTTCTATGAAGTGAACATTACTACTAGACAAGCCTTTTCAATGATAGAATAATTCATTTCATAAGAAACCAATGTTCTACAGATATAATATAGAGCTCTCTCTTTGTTGTTTTGATCTTCTTGAGCTAGGAGAGCACCCAAAGATGTGTTCATTGTTGATATGTATTGTATGAGCAGCTTCCCATGAATAGGAGGCATCAATATGGGTGGATTAACAAGATACTATTTGATTTGAGTGAGTCCTCTGTCACATTCTTCATTCCATTCATAAGTCACTCCCTTATGCAAAGTTTTGGTGAACGGTTGTGACTTGTCGGCCAACTGTGAAATGAAACACTGAATAGATTGTAGCCTTCCCTATAGTCCTCTCATTTGACTGATGTTTTTAGGTGGAGGCATGTCCATAATAGCTTGAACCTTTTCTAGATCAGGGTGAACCCACAATAGTGGGTTATGATTTTTTGCTTGAACAGATATTGTACACTAAATTTTGAATAAAACTTTTAGATTCAAATGCATATTGTCGTTAAATTGTTAAGAATCAGAAGATGAAGTAAATTAGAGTCTTTTAGGATTTTCTATCTAGATTCTAAATATATTTTTTATTTTTATTTTTGAATTGATTTGATTGGTTTTTTCTTTCTCCCACAAAAATTGGTATGTTGCTAAAAACGTCATTTTCAAAGAGTTACATTATTTTCATAGAGCATAACTTTTTTTCTAAAATAGATATCAATGTGATTCTTTCAAATTTAGTTTTTTAATATCCATATGGAGGGCATGCAATTGGTTTTAAGATATTATCATGATTATTTCACATTTTATTAACGTTTGAAGTTGACTAAGCCGTAATTTTGACATACCTTGACTACATAGCTTATAACTTTTTGTGTATTTGTCCAATTTTTTTAATTTTTTTTAATAGAAAGATAACCTCAATACCTAGGGCATAGATATTTTTTAGAATTTTTTTTCTCTCATTTACTATTTTTCCATAAGCATCGAACATAGAGGTGGAGATACGGTGAAATATCTATGTTTAGTAAAACTAAAAATACAAAGTCATAATAAACTTAATATATATTAACATTATAATAATTGGAAAGAGTTTTCTAAGTAGTAACTTACTACATAGATAGGTTTTTTGAATGGATTCATTTGATCTGCCAAAAGATAATGTTGAAGTGATTTTTTATTAGAATTTTAATAGCTACGAAGGAGACTCCATTGTAGGTATGAATGCGGAGTATATATGTTATATCAATGATTTTTTTATCTAAGAGGATTTGAGCTAACTATTTCTAATTAATTCCTTCAAATTGAACTGCTCAAGGCTTAAATAATCATATTTTATTAAAAATGTGTCATTTCAGCAAAAAACAACATGTCTAAAAAAGTGTAACCCACTATTGTGGGGTCACCCATCAACTTTTATGCCTTTACCTGAAATGATGTAACTTAAGAGTTTCCTAGAAGTGACACCGAATGCACATTTTTTATGATTAAGTCTAAAACTAAATTGTTCCATGTGGTCAAGGATGGGACCCAAATCTATCAGATGATTTTTCTGCTACATGCTTTTGGCTAAAGTGTCATCCACATAATATTCCATTGTTTTATGCATCATATCATGGAAAATGGTAGTGACAGCTCCTTGATATGTTGCTCCAGCAAAAGGTGCCCTAGACACATGTGAAAGCAGCCTTTTCTTGATCTTCTAGTGCAAGTTTTATTTGATTATAGCCAGAAAAGCCATCCATCAAGGAATACATCTCATATCCTATTGTCATATCCACTATCATGTCAATATTAGGTAGTGGGAAGTCATCTTTTGGACATGTCTTGTTTAGATCCCTGAATTCTGTGCACACATGAATGGATTTATCATGTTTGGTGACTAGAACAATATTTGAAATCCACTGTGCATAATCAATAGTCCTTATGAAGCCAACCTTAAGAAGCTTTTCTAGCTCTGCTTTGACTAAAAGTGCCAAATGTGGATGCATCATTCAACGCTTCTGTTTGATAGGCTTAATACCTAGTGCAATGGATAGATGGTGCATGATTATATTGGGGTCTAATCCAAGCATGTCAAAGTAAGTCCATGCAAAGGTTATTTTATTGCTTTGAAAGAAGCTAGTGAACTCTTCCTTTTCTTTTGCAGATAATGACTGTGCTAGATGAATAATTTGTGGAGCAGCCTCTGTACCCAAATTTACTAGTTTTGTTGGCTCAATCAATACTAATGATCACTCTTGAAAGCAGCTCAGAAGAATATCAAATATCTCATCCTTGGGTGCCTTGGAGAGTTTTTCACCCTTGGATATGTCTTTTATTTTTACTATTTTTGGCTTTGATACTGCCACAATGTGGTTTTCACCATCAGAGCATCTATTTTTTCTTCTTTTAATTTTTTGACTAAAATACTTGATATCTGCCTCTGTCATGTTGACACTAGTTTTGCTGATGGAGGACATTACAAGTTCAATAGCATGGAGGTAACAGGCTAGATCATAATCATTTTGGAATGTTAGGACTTCATTGGATGAGGAGGGGGAGTTCCATTTTATCAGCTCAGGATTTTTGAGTGAGAGAGTAGTGACTGGTTCAATTGCGTTCACAGTATAACCATCAAAAGAGTGGATGAGCAAGTCAAGACCTAGAGCAATCTCATCCAAAGGAGTGTTTGAATCCCTATGAGACCTCACATCAGAAGTAGAGGACAAGTTAACACTAATGGCATCTAATTCATGTGATCTAACATTAGACCCTTCACCTATTTCAAGAAGTCTTTCATAAGTATGCACCATATCTATATCTTTATCATAAGTAGCATCAAACAAAGAGTCAAACTCATACTCATGTGAGTCAGTACTTGATGTGGGAATTCCATTAGCACTGCCTGTATCATCATCTTCACCCCTTGTAGCAGTAATGGCTTGCTGAAGTTGATATTTTTCAAACTATTCTTGGAAATGTGTGGGTATGAACTATTCACCCTGAGAATCAAACTCAGCCATTTGAATTTCTTTCCATTGGTCATATGTGAGGTGATGTACTAAAGTGGTCTCATCAGAATCATTATCAATTTCTATCATGTGGATAGGTATGGTAGGTTCATCCAGTTCTGCAAAGAGTGCAGCCAATTCTAGAGGAATAGGATATGGGAATGTGTCTTCATCAGAGCTAGCCTCTAGATTTACCTCTGGAGTAGTATTTTCAAATTTTGGCTTAGGTTTAGGTTCAGGTTTTGGCATAAATTTTTTTATCCCTCAATGAAAGGGGATCTTTTTGAAGCCTAAGCCAGTAGTATCCTTTGTGCTGCGACCGGTAGCTTCAATGGGTTTCAACAAACTATTGTCATTCATTCCTATAGGACCACTCCCCTTATAGATGAAGCACTTCATGATCTTGAAGGCCTCACTATATGGCTCTTGTTCTAAGTTTGGATGTGGAGTAGTTGTTTCAGATGTTTCTTTTCTTTTATAGATCCAAGTTGTGATAGCTCTTTCTTCATCTTCATCTTCTAATGGTGTAGAGGCTCGTACAAAGGTGCCATTGAAAATTGTTTGAGGAGAATCATTAGTAGTTTTGTTACTCTCAGAAGGTCTCCCATAAGAGTGTAGAGATGGAGGGAGAGCAGCTAGTGATAGTACAGGTTCAATTCGATATTCTCCCATGTCTATATCC
This sequence comes from Chamaecyparis obtusa, assembly GCA_027943335.1. Taxonomy (NCBI): domain Eukaryota; kingdom Viridiplantae; phylum Streptophyta; class Pinopsida; order Cupressales; family Cupressaceae; genus Chamaecyparis; species Chamaecyparis obtusa. Next base: position 1,171,673 of record BSBK01000103.1, on the reverse strand, counting down.
TTAAGTTTCAAATTTTGTTCCATTTCCTTGAGCTTAGCATCATAAAACTTAGTGGACTCCCTATTAGTTGTAACAAAGCTATTTGCAACTTGCGCAAGCATGTTGCAAGAATAATTGGTATTAGTAAGCATAGTGACTTCCACCCCTTGAAATGGAAACTTAATGCATTGATGGTACATATATGGAATAACATGCATCTCATGAATCCATGGCCTTCCTAGAAAGATATTGTATGTGAGAGGAATGTCAAGAACTTGAAAATTAACATCTCTCTCAACAAGTCCTACGTAGATAGGTAGCACAACTAAGCCTTTGGATTTGCATTCCTGTTCATCATAAGATTTTATGGTAATATTATTGTAGGAATCTATATTGTTGGTTCCTAGATAGGATTTTACACTCCATGAGATACCAATATGCTTATGATGGATGTTAAGGAATGGTTAGCTCCAAATATGGGCAATCTATAAGTAACTAGACCAACTATAGGGATAAGACTACCCTCTTCTGCTTCTGGCTCTACAAAACCAAGGTGGGTGCACCTGATCCAATAGTATTAACTTTTATTGATAGTTCTAACTCTACCCCTTATTTCTTTATTGGATCTTTCAATAGATGGATATAGTGAGAAAGTACTAAATAAGAACCTATTGTTCATTGACTCTCCATCACTGGGTAGGACAATACATAAATGTAAATAAAAGTAAAAACTGGTAGTGATTTGAATGATTTGGGATTATAAGATTTGAATCACTCTTCTCAACACAAAGATAGGAGAATATAGGCTACTACCTTATCTATTGGGCATGATATCAAGGAAAAGAATGGATACAAATGGTGTCTGAAATTGGTCTTTAGATATAAACACAAAGGGCTTCAAATCTTTCCTACTTATGAGAATCCTTCAAATAAACTCTAAGAACACATATCCCACTTTGAGAAATATTTAATCTAACCCTAGGTTGGAACTCAAAGCACCAATACATTCATATAAACCTTATGCAAAGATTTAAAGATTCAAAGAATAGAGCAAAGGAGAGCAAATATCTAAGGTTTGTATTAAGTATAACCTTTCACCATATGCATACAGTATCCAGAATAGCAAGCTTACAAGATGAAGATAACCTGTATTTCTTCTCTATTGTTTGAGAAAATGATATCAAAAATTACAATCCTTGATTGAAAAGCTAGGGTTTTATAAATTTCTATCTTTTTAACACCTGAACTTCCAATCCCTTAGAATGATCATGAAAAATTTCTTTATACTAAGAGATGCAACAAGCAACCGATCATTCTAGGGTTACAAAAATTAACCCTAAAAAAAAAAACTTTACAACCCCAAAAGGTTTAAAATTAATACCCCAGTGAAACATATGAGATATCTACAATTGAGTCGACATGCTTTATGTCTTCAATGCTATTCTTTTCTCTTTCTCACAAATTTGATTTTATTATCTCACTATCAAACTACAATGAATGTGCCTCTACAAGAAATCAACCCTGATATTCAACTGGCTCAGCATCATAGGAAACAAAATCAGATTCTAGCAATAACTTGTCTTTTGTATCCTTTCCTAACTGCAATTTGTACTGAAGAATTCAATTCCTAGCCACTGGATTTCTTTATATGACTTTATTGGCTCAAAACCCTAGCAAAACCCTGCAAGATATTTGAATTTGAATAAAAATGGTAATTGACTCATCTTTAAAACATGACCGTTGATGCATCTTATTCCTGGCAGATCAAGTGGCTTGTAGAATCTCACAACAGTCAACAAAACTCTTTAAAAAATCACTTTCCACATCATCAAAAACTCTGAACCAATGAAAATGGAGCATGTCAGCGATGAATCAGCATATTGGACCCACTTTTCATAAGCTCAAGATCAAACGGTTGGCATATAATCTCATAGCCTTGATAGACTTCATGAGATCACACACCAACTATTCAATCTTCCACACTAGCATCTCTTTGAATCTCTTAGGCCCACTGACATGTCCACATTCCTTTCCAACTTAGCCAATCATAATATGACACCTTGGCGATGAATCACCATGTAGTCCCACTACTTGGCTAACCCTTAACCTTTTGACCCTTTAGTTATTTAGTGAACTAGTGACTGAATCCATTCTCTTACTCACTGAGAAACTTAGAACACTGCTAAATAAATCTGAGATTCAGTGAATAGACTATTTGCCCATTCGTGAGAAGATTTAGAACTTTGCCATTTTATTTTGAGAATGCACAAACATTAAAAATATTTTTCAGTGCTACCAAAGAACTTTGATAACCCTGGGCCTACCTACAAATCACCACATGTCATCATACCATTCGTTGCCTCCACTAAGTTAGCTCTAACATAGGACCCACTACACTTCGGCATCCAATCGGATGACAAGCATAAGATCGCATGGGGGAAGAATATTCCATGTGATCATACACCGACCATCAATCAAAAATCTTTGACATAGGCCCCACTGACAAGCTCCACCTCATTATTATGTGGACCAATTAAAAACCACCAACTGCGCACACCTGGAAGTGGACCCGTTGAAAGACAAGATTACGTCACAAAAAAGAATCAATGGTTGTCTTATAATCTCATGCATCTGACACATCCTTTGTGAAGATACGCCCACCATTGATCTCTATAGATGTTAGAGCCTTCTGACATGCTGACAAACAGGACCCACTACCCATGCCAAATCACCAATAGGTGGACCAATCACAAACTGCCAACTGTGCAAATCTGTCAAACGGTCCCACATCTTTGAAATGTCACATCCTTAGGAAAGATCAATGACCAATGTAAGATTGCAAGCCTCTAACACATTTCTTGCAAAGATACACCAACCGTTAGATCAAGATGCTATCAAAGTCGGGCCCAGGAAAAGACTTAAGTTGGAACATTTAGAAAATATTAAAGCGCTAGACTTAGGAAAAATTACACCGACAGATTTAGGAAAAATTAAAGCTGGGTTCTTGGAAACTTAGGGAAAATAAAGACCACTGAGTGAAAAATTTAATGCACGTGCATTTATTAGTTTTAAGTGACCCAAAAAGTAACACAAAAATAGAACAAAGCATAGGGCACACTTAGGGTTTTTCCTGCAAATGGCTAGAATTTGAATTTTTGCCTAGGGTTTTGCTAGGAAAATGGAAAAATAATTGCAGAGGCATGGAGAAAAAAAATTGCAACCATGGAATTTTCACTTGTACTAACAGTGGCTCATGCTCGGGGACATGTATCTCTTGTAGATACAATGAGAAGCTAGAATCTCTTGGTACAGCAGACCAGAACCAAAACTTCAAACCAAAAATATGAAACTACACACAAAAACTTTAAAACACAAGTGTACAAAGAGTCAAAAATCTTTAGGAGAAGTAGAACTTCAAAAATTGGCTATGAACAGGCAACTCTAGGAGTTCTCCTATCAAATTCTTCAGAATGTAAGAGCCTGCTCCCCATTTTTCTTCAATAATATATGGGCCTAACCATATGGGATCAAATTTCCCATGTTTTCCTTTGTCTTGCATTCTTACATTCCACATTAATACCATGTCTCCCTCTACAAAATTTCTCTGAATAGGCCTTATATCATACAGGACTTTGCATTGGGCCTGCAAATTCTCATTTTTGATGTGTGCATCATTTCTTACCTCATTGAGTTGAATCAAGTCATTCATTCTAACTATCATATCTTCTTCAACATCTTCATCATATTTTTGAACGAAATGATACATCTGCAACAAATTGTTTTGGGGTAATCTTGCATTTATTCCATACACTAAGTCAAAAGGGGCACACCCTATTGCCTTCTTTATTGTAACCCTATCAGCCCATAGGGCTTGTAATAACTTGGAATCCCAGGCCTTCTTGTTTTTGTCTAGGACTCTTTTCAAAATCTTGATTAAACTTTTATTGCTGGATTCTGCCTGGCCATTGCCTTGTGGATGATAAGCAGAAGAATATGAAATTTTAATACCATTATGTCTACAAAAGTCAACAAAATCTTCTGACCTAAAACATAACACATTATCAACCACCATAGTTTCTAGGCAACCAAACCTTGTCAAAATATTCTGCATCACAAAATCTGTTACTACTTTGCTAGTTTCTCTTCTTGTAGGGATTGCCTCAACCCACTTAGTGAAATAATCAGTTGCCACTAAGATATAAGAATGTCCACCACTAGATTTATTAGGGATTTCACCAATGAAATCCATACCCCACTTCTGGAAAGGGGCTTGAACAAAAATAGGTTTGAGGGGCACATTCCCACTGAATTTTAGTATTCCTGCAAACCTTTGGCAAGGATCACACTTAAAAAATTGATGGGTATCCTTGAAAAGTGAAGGCCACCAAAAACCTACCCTTATGATCTTGTGGGCTATAGTCTTTGCCATGTAGTGTCCTCCACAAATTCCACTATGCATTTCATGCATCAAGAGCTGGGCTTTATCATAGTCTACACACCTGAGCAAAACACCTTCATTACTCCTCCACCAAAGCTCACCATTTATAATTGCATATCTCAAAGAGTGGAGTTTAATATTTCTTCTCTTATTTTCATCCAATTCAAGGGGTAAGACCATCTTTTGTAGATATTTGAAAATATCTTTATACCATTCACAACAATCCATGTTACACATGTACGATCTTTGATCCTCTTCTAAAGCATTTATCTAGTTTGCATTTAGATTACTTTGGGCCATCAGTTTAGCTAGGCCTAAACCTCTAACCAACTTTGTAATGTGGATATCAATGTTAAATTCTTGAATTCTATTAATCCATCTACATCTTCTTCCTGAGACCTCTTGTTGGACCAAAATGTCCTTAATTGCAACACTTGGAACATAGGCAATCATTGTGGCTCCCACCAAATAACATCTAAATGTTTTAATGGCCTTAACCTCATAATTTAATTCTACTACTTGTAAAGTCTTGCTGAAAAAGGAAATAGGTTGTTCAAAACCTTCAGCATTCTTTTGTAAAAGTACTGCAACAATAGTATGAGTAGATGCAAAAGATAAAATTTGCATTGGCTTGCTATAATCTGGTGTCTTCAAGATCAGGGCATACTTAATGGCCCTCTTAATGTCATTGAAGGCTTGGACTATTTCATTAATCCATTCCATTTTTTCTCCTTTCTTCAACATCCTTGATATGGGAATACTGATTTCTACAAAGTTTGTAATAAACCTTCTTAAAAAGTTGATCTGTCCTAAAAAGGACTAAACTCCCTTGATGTTCTTTGGTAAGGATAATTTGTCAATAGTTTCCACTCTTTCAGGATCTATCCTTACACCATCCTTTGAAACAATGTGCCCCAAAAGTTTTCCTTCTGTCACACCAAAGGCACACTTTTTTGGGTTCAATGAAACCCCATATTCCAATGCTCTGATAAAATTTTTCTCAAGATATTGACAATGTTGTTCTTCTTTTGCTGAAAAGGCTATCAAGTCATCCTGATATACCACCATAAATCTATCAATGAAATCTGCAAAGGCTACATCCATAGCCCTCTGAAAAGTGGCACCTGCATTAGTCAACCCAAATGGCATTCTTACATAAACATATGTTCCCCATGGAGTTGTAAATGCAGTTTTAAACTATTATGTATCTTTGACCATCACTTGATTGTAACCAGAAAAACCATCCATCATGGACATCAATTCTAATCCAGTGACCTTTTGCAACATGTTCTCCATATTAGGTAATCCATAGTTATCTTTCAAAGAATTTATGTTAAGATTCCTAAAATCTACACATAATCTGATATCACCATTCTTTTTTCTGACAGACACTAAATTTGAAACCTAAGTACAATGCCTAATGGGCTTGATTATTCTAGCATCCATCATCTTCTTGAGTTCACTCTGCATTTTGGGTGTCAAGGTAGGGTTAACGGGTCTCAACTTTTGTTTGAAAGTTTTTGTGCCTTCTTTGAGTGTAACCTCATGTTGGAAAAGGTCTTCCCTATAAGCTTTAAGGTCTTCATAAGACCAGGCAAAAACATGCCTAAATTTTCTGAGAAGGTCAATCAAATTTTTTCTAATTCTTGGGGAGAGAGACCTACCTATATAAACTTTATTGGGAGCTATCCTTGTGCCCAAGTTTATCTCTTCAAGCTCATTGATTTTATCAGTACTAGCCAAGAAGGCCTTGTCTTTGTTGTGAAATGCCCTTTCAAGAGCAACTAGTCCTTTAGGAACCTTGTTTGATTTTAATTGCAAAACCTCTTTCCCAAAGATGACACCTTTTCCATTCACTGTATTAACATAAGCACTAAAATCCATTTCTTTATCACCAAAATGAGATTCACAATGGAGAAACCTTAATATATCTTGGTCATCAAAAAAAACTTGCTAATTATCTAGATTGTCAGAGATGGAAGGTCTGGCTTGTATCTCTATATTGGAAACATCTACAAATGTAGCATCTTCTGGTCTAAGGGCTATATTAGCCAACAAATCTACCATCCTATTCTAACTTCTTTCCATCCAACAAATATTAAAAGCACTAAAGCTTTCAATCTCATCCCATATTGCATTCCTATATTGTTTCAACTTCTGATTCTTTGAGGCATACTTTGATCTAATTTGGGATATGAATAACTCAGAATCACCTATAACTTTCAAACACTTTATGCCATGCCTTGATGCTAATATTAGACCAATTAACAGAGCCTCATACTCTGCAACATTATTTGTGCATGAAAACAACAAAGTAAATGAGAACTTGAAAGTTTTACCATTTGGCGATATGAGCAATATTCCAACTCCAGATCCTTCTTTTCTATTTGCTCCATCAAAATACATATTCTAGAGATTATCAAGGTCAATCCATCCTTCTTGGTTTTCTAATTGGTGGGGAGGCTCAACACCTTCCTCTGCTTCCTCATCTTGGACCTTAAAGGCATTAATATCAGTATCAAGGAAATAATTCATGTTGTCTTGTTCTTCTTCCTCAATCATGTGTGGAGTTCTAGACTCTCTAGTGACTTTGATATTCTGTCCTTCAAAATTAAAAGTGGCAAATGATAAGTCACACTGTATGCTTCCTCCCATAGAGGCACTCCATTTTCTTGACAGTAACATTCCATACTGGGGAGGAATATCAACTACCAAAACACTCATGGTTAATTGTTTGTTGGGGTATGCAGCCAATCTATAAGGCAAAGCCTTAATAGTACCAACAACCAGTACTTCTCTTGAATCTATAGCTTGACACCTACCATGAGGTGTATCCACTTTTAATCCTAATGACTTCATAACCTCAGTAGGCATAACAGTATTTGATGCTCCAGAATCAATCATGCAATTCTTTAGCAACTTTCCATTTATTTGCAAAGTCAAGAAAAAAGGATCAACCGATCCTATTGCAGTACTAACAAAATTTGTGTCCAAATAAATTTGAGGGATTTTAGAAACAATCTCCTCACTACAATTTTCATCTTCTTCATCCACAATTGCTACTTGTTTCTCAATTTTTTCTGTTCTTTGAGAATTAGTATGTACTACACTTTTTACCCCTTTCAAGGCATTTTCCTTATGTTCTTCTATTCTCATCATCTCTAATAATGGAACTTTGACAATGATTTGAGACAACAATTTACTCATGTCAACTAGAACATACTTTAAATCAGGTACATCTAGTTTTGAATCTATGATCTCTTTAACAACTTCTTGGGTGGATGTATCTGCAGGTTTGTCAGTTTGGGCCTTGTTTTTCTTTTGCAAAACTGGTACAACCTCAGCAGTAGGCTTAGTTTTCACCTTGTAAACAATATTAGGCTTAGCAACTTTCTTTACCTTGACTTTATCAACAAGACTAGCATCCTTGGTCTTTTCTTGTGAAGTTTTTACATTCTTATCTATTTTCTTGATAAAAATACCAATTGGCTTAGGATTTGAATCACCAACAACTCTATTCCTTAAGTTATAATTTTCCTTTGCCTAAGTAACCAAATTGGCTATTATCAAAGAAATTTCCTCATTAGAAGGTCTTCTTAAAGTAGTTGTTTGTTCATTCTTTTGAACATTACATTGGATATTGTCAGGCTCACTATCTTCACCATCTGAAAAAACTTGCTGATGATAGGATTCATTTCTAGTTTGGGAATGTGAAACATCCTGATTTTCATCCTCTTCAGTAGAGTCTACCTCACTCAAAACATGAGAAGAGAACATCCCTAGTCATCATAAGGCTGTTCCTCATTGCATTCCTGCTCGTCTTGAGGAGAGACACTTTGGGAGATGGCACAATAATCAGGATCATGTGGTGACTGACAAGCAACACACCATGAGACTTCCTCCACCACATTCATTGAATTTCTTTGCAATGGATCAGGGGTCCTATCATTTGGTCTATCTCTTTTCTCAGGAATAAAAGGCCTCCCATCTTTCCATTGAGTATTGTATGGGTAGTTCTGCATTCTTGGTAATTTTTTGGAATTATTAAAGGGGGGCTTGTCCCCTCCTATAGCTTTATTACCTCTATTTTCACTAGGCTTCAGATCCCTGATTGCTTTCAAAAAAAAATTTAGGCTTTCATCATCTTTAGGTTTCACACCTTGAGGCTTTCCTGAATCCTTTCTATTTAACAATGGTGATCTATCATCTTCTCTCCATCCTAACTTTCCTGAGATTCTCTGATTGCTCTCTATGTTTATAGCTAGCTTGTAAGCTTCAACCAAGCTCCTTGTATTCTTATCTCTCAATAGGTAGCCCATCTTAGAATCAAAAGCATTTAAATATGTGACAAGGCATACCCTGTCATCCAATCTGATAACCTGCAATAATTTATGCATGGCCTTTTGAAATCTAACATTAAATTCAATAACATCTTCATTGAAATTATTTTTTATGTTATTGAACTCATTCAGCATAAAACCTTCATGACTTTTTTCATCGTATTATTCCTTAAAACAATGAGATCATCAATGAGATCAATAAATTTCTTTAGGGATGGGGTTGGGATAACCAGGGATACCAGTGAAAACCAATTGTTTACATCTTTCATGTATAATCCCTGAATTAAAAACACCAGCACCCTAGGATGTAGATGCATCATTATTGGTGGTGGAAGAACCATTGAAACCTCCTGGTGGGGGAAAACCACCTGTCTGATTTGCTGTATTTGCAGCATCTGCTCCTTGTGTCATGTTAGAATTAGTAAAATTTGTAGGTCCTGTAGACCTTTTAAGAAAATCAATTTTCTTTTTCATTTCTAATGATGTAGCTTCTAATTCTGCTTTTTGAAGTTCCTTAGCTAGCAATTCCTATTCCCTTTTGGCCTTTTCAAGGTCGGCTTCCAATCTTAAGGCCTGGTCTTTAGAGAGTTTAGGGGTTACAAGTTCTTTAATTGAAATTCCCTTTTCTTTTTGTTTCCCTTTATCTTTAGGAACTCTTATTTCAAATGTCTTATGGACAATAGGCAGTTCTTTTGTTTGTTCAGAAATGGGAATATGATTTATAGCCTCTAAATCTAACAACTGCCTTCTTAATTGATCAGCTCTGATCATGGCATGTCTGGCCCTTTCTTCCTTCTCATTTTCTCTCCTTTGCCTAATAGCTACTTGTTCTTGAATTCTTCTTTCCAATTCATACACTTCCTCAAATATTTCCTCAGAATCAGGCAAAGTTGTTTCAGATTCAGCCTCCTATGCTTGAAGCTCTTCTTGTTGATCTTGAGATTCATGGAGGCCCTGGGGCTTTGATGAATCAAGGTTTAAAGGGGGAACAAAATCCTATCGACCCCTGCTTTTGCTTCTAGACCTACTAAATTTTCCTGAAATGCTTCTATTTTGGGATGGTCTTTCACCCTCTCTTTCTGTGGGGGAAGAATAGTCTTCATATTGGTTTAGGCCCAAATCAACTGCCTCCTCATATTTTGAGGCATTTCCTTGCTGACTAGGAGGAGCAACATTTTGTTGTCTTGGGTTTCCTCTTTGTTTCCAAGTTGGAGACATATCATCAACACTTTTTTCTTTCCTAACCTAAGTTCTTCTTGATGTGGCAGGAAGCCCACCTTGCAAGCTTTCTTCTGGGTGTTCCTTCCTCCAAGACCTTGTGATTTTGAAACTCATAACTATATATTATAAAGTACTAGTTACAGAGATGCTCAGAGTCACCACTCACAACTTGGTGAGATGATTTGAAACTTTATGAAACTGACTCTTATACTCTTAAATGAAGTCCACTAGATAAATGATAAGCTGGCCAGGAGTCGAAGCTTAACTCATACCTACATTATCTATGCTGATTTGTAACACCAGAGATATCAAATGATTGAAATAGGTAGGTCAGGAGTCAAGCTCAACTTGAAACCTACACTATTTTCTCTTGACAGTATTTCTCTATTCCCCAGTAGAATCATTGATTTGATGGTGACCTAGAAGGGTTGAATCAAATGGGTAATGAGATATTGAAATTTGTAATATAAACACTAATTCAAAACTAATTTTACTTGTTTGTTATGCTTTACTCCCCAGTAGAGTCACCATTTTGTTGGTTCCTGGATAGGATTTTACACTCCATGAGATACCAATATTCTTATGATGGATGTTAAGGAATGGTTAGCTCCAAATATGGGTAATCTATAAGCAACTAGACCAACTATAGGGATAAGACTACCCTCTTCTACTTCTGGCTCTGCAAAACCAAGGTGGGTGCACCTGATCCAATAGTATTAACTCTGACTGATAGTTCTAACTCTACCCCTTATTTCTTTATTGGATCTTTCAATAGATGGATACAATGAGAAAGTACTAAACAAGAACCTATTGTTCATTGACTCTCCATCACTGGGTAGGACAATACATAAATGTAAATAAAAGTAAAAACTGGTAGTGATTTGAATGATTTGGGATTATAAGATTTGAATCACTCTTCTCAACACAAAGATAGGAGAATATAGGCCAGTACCTTATCTATTGGGCATGATATCATGGAAAAGAATGGATACAAATGGTGTCTGAAATTGGTCTTTAGATATAAACACAAAGGGCTTCAAATCTTTCCTACTTATGAGAATCCTTGAAATAAACTCTAAGAACACATATCCCACTTTGAGCAATATTTAATCTAACCCTAGGTTGGAACTCAAAGCAAAAATACATTCATATAAACCTTATGCAAAGATTTAAAGATTCAAAGAATAGAGCAAAGGAGAGCAAAGATCTGAGGTTTGTATTAAGTATAACCTTTCACCATATGCATACAGTATCCAGAATAGCAAGCTTACAAGATGAAGATAACCTGTATTTCTTCTCTATTGTTTGATAAAATGGTATCAAAAATTACAATCCTTGATTGAAAAGCTAGGGTTTTAGAAATTTCTATCTTTTTAACACCTAAACTTCCAATCCCTTAGAATGATCATGAAAAATCTCTTTATACTAAGAGATGAAACAAGCAACCGATAATTCTAGGGTTACAAAAATTAACCCTAAAAAAAGAAATTACAACCCCAAAAGGTTTACAATTAATACCCCAGTGAAACAGATGAGATATCTGCAATTGAGTCGACATGCTTTATGTCTTCAATGCTATTCTTTTCTCTTTCTCACAAATCTAATTTTATTATCTCACTGTTAAACTGTAATGAATGCCCCTCTATAAGAAATCAACCCTGATATTCAACGAGCTCAGCATCATAGGAAACAAAATCAGATTCTAGCAATAACTTATGTCTTTTGTATCCTTTCGCAACTACAATCTGTACTGAAGAATTCAATTCTTGGCCACTGCATTGCTTTATATGACTTTACTGGTTCAAAACCCTAGCAAAACCCTGCAGGATATTTGAATTTGAATAAAAATGGTAATCAGCTCAACTTTAAAACGTGACAGTCGATGCATCTTATTCCTGACAGATCGGGCGGCTCGTAGAATCTCACAACAATCAACAAAACTCTTTAAAAAATTGCTTTCCACATCATCAAAAACTCTCAACCAATGAAAACAGAGCACGTCAGTGATGAATCAGCATATTGGACCCACTTTTCATAAGCTTAAGATTGAATGGTTGGCGTATAATCTCATAGCCCTGACAGACTTCATGAGATCACACACCGACCGTTTGATCTTCCACACTAGCATCTCTTTGAATCTCTCGGGCCCACTGATGTGTCCACATTCCTTTCCAACTCAGCCAATCATAATATGACACCTTGGTGATGAATCACCATGTGGTCCCACTACTTGGCTAACCCTTAACCTTTTTACCCTTTAGTTATTCAGTGAACTGGTGACTGAAGCCATTTGCTTACTCGCTGAGAAACTTAGAACACCACTAAATAAATTTGAGATTCAATGAATAGACTATTCGCCCATTTGCGAGAAGATTTAGAACTTTTCCATTTTATTTTGAGAATGCATGAACATTGAAAACTTTGTCAATGCCACCAAAGAACTTTGATAACCCTGGGCCCACCTACAAATCACCACATGTCATCATACCATTCACTGCCTCCTCTAAGTCAGCTCTGACACAGGACCCACTACCCTTCGGCATCCAATCAGATGACGGGGGTAAGATTGCATGGGGGAAGAATAATCCATGCAATCATATGCTGACCATGATCAAAAATCTCTTACACAGTCCCCACTGACAAGCTCCACCTCATTATTATGTGGACCAATTAAAAACCACCAACTGCGCACACCTGGCAGTGGACCTGTTGAAAGAAAAGATGATGTCACAAAAAAGAATCAACGGTTGTCTTATAATCTCATGCATCTGACACATCCTTTGCGAAGATACACCAACCATTAGATCAAGATGCTGTCAGAGCTGGGCCTAGGAAAAGACTTAAGCTGGAACATTTAGAAAATATTAAAGCTCTAGACTTAGGAAAAATTACACCGATGGATTTAGGAAAAATTAAAGCTTAGCGCTTGGAAACTTAGGGAAAATAAAGACTGCCGAGTGAAAAATTTAACACACATGCGTTTATCATTTTTAAGTGACCCAAAAACTAACATGAAAATAGAACAAAGCATAGGGCACACTTAGGGTTTTTCCTGCAAATGGCTAGAATTTGAATTTTTGCCTAGGGTTTTGCCAAGAAAATGGAAAAATAATTGCAGAGGCATGGAGAAAAAAAATTGCAACCATGGAATTTTCACTTGTACTAACATATATAATTCTCATCATAACCTAGTTGGGTAAGCAACTTAGCAGAACAAATACTGAGACCAACACCATTGTCTATGAGCACTTGACGGACACATTTAGGACCTATCATGACTTCTATGTGTAAGGGAACATTATGAAGATGACTCAAAGAGTGATCATCTTCTTCAAAGAAGGACAAATAATGAGGTGAGGTCAAATGACCCACCATAGATTGGAACCAATAGAGACCAAGATGCTTGGGAACGTTTGCCTTGTCGAGGGCTTTATCCAGAATCTGCCTGTGAGTAGGTGAGATCTTCAACAACTCAAAAATGGTGATTTGAGCATTGGTTCTCTGGAGCTGATCTAAGATGCTATAACTAGATGAGTGAGTTGTAGGGACCAATTTCATGTTCTTGTTGGTAGGGCCAACAACAGTCTTATCCATAGTTTGTTTTGGAGTAGACACAAAAGGATTGGGACCTTTCAAAAAAACCCTTCCATGTGATCAAGTAACCACATTGGCACAATCTTGAGGTTGTTCAGATTCAGACAAATGAGACACGAAACTACGCAAGATGAAAGGAGTCTTAGGTTTGGGAGCATCACCACCCCCCTTAATAGTAATCATGTTGCAATATTCAAACTCAACAGGTTCAATCATAGCAATGACATTGTCATCGTTAGTGTACGTGTAATTGATCTTAGCATTGGTATTCTTAGTTTTTGAAGATTCACCCTTCTCATGAGGAGGGAAGGGATCCTTAAATGCTTGATGGTCTAAATTTTTGTTATGGCCATCCACAAAAATGTCATGGCTATCAATCAAATCTTGGACCTTATGTTTCAGCTGAAGACAAGTAGAAGTCTTGTGACCCTTATTTTGGTGATATTTATAGTATGCATTGTCATTCCACCAATGAGGTCGGGGTTGTGGGTCATGTATACTAAGAAAAGTATCTTCATAGAATTAAGGTTGAACAATAAATGAAATAGTAACTAAATACAACCACTATAGAGAAACTATTTAGCAAATAATGATCAATTGAGCATCCTATGGCTCTCTAACTAAGAATGTTAATGAATAGCTCTCAACAAGCTCCCATTAATGATAGTCCTAGAATGAGAATGATAAAGATAAAAAAGCTATTGCTAAAATTATCAAAGTAAATGCTAATTATGCTCTCAAATGCCTTTCTAAGCTCAAATTGCAAGAGGTTCAATGCAATTCTCAGATGTGTGGTTGATAATTATGAAGGATTTAGGCCTTCCTTGTATAGATTTTCCAATGGTAGGGGGTGTAGTTGTGTTTGATCATGATTAAACCTTGGTTGACTCCTTGGTTCCACCCCTTGAAGACAATGCAAGGTTTGTGTCCTCAAAGCTTGGGACAAGTAGATAAGATCAATGGACAAGATTCCCTTTCACTTTGAGTGATGGAGATTCAAATTTGGCTTGATCCATGTGAATGCCTTTCCTTTGCTCCTATTGGTTGATTGATTTTCCTCACTTTTGTGGTTGTTGAGAGTAATTAAGATTTATTAATTGATTTAATTGATTTATTTTAGCCATGTACCCCTTGAATGGGTTGAATTTAATTTAATCTAAGAATATACAATTAATTGATTTAATTGTACTTTGATTTGATTACACTTGATTAAAATGCTCTCAATTTTGATTGATCTTGAATTAAGACTTGATTTTTGTTTTGATTGGCTAATTATGCATTGTGATTCAATTGATTCAATTATTTCCTTGATTTTCTTTGATTTGACTTGATTTATCATTTAATTATGTTTGTCTATTTTTAGGTGATTACAAATGCCCCTCTTTGAGTTGATGTGCGAAGCATGTTGATTCAAAGAATACTCTGATTTGGTTTGATGAGAGGTCCTGATTCCTTGATGGTCGATCTTTGATGTTCATTTGGTGTCTTTGATGGTTGATCCTTGATTTCTGATACAAGATTGATGTAGATATGATCGATATGAAACTCTCAATTGATATGGTTCTGATGATCATTCTAATATGATGGTCGTTCTGATGATTGATCTTTGATATTATGCTTGATCCTGATGGAAAATCATAATATGATACCTGATTTGATAATTGATTTCGATGCGATGCCCCATTCATTTGATTATGAAAAATTTCCTGATAAAAGCTTTCGCTTTGATTTGATGATCGGTCTCTTGATTCAATTATGATGTTATTGTTGATGTTGATCTGATTATCCAATGGTATACCCCCTTGAAAATGAAATAAAATTCATATAAATTTGACCATTGAATGATTATTTTTTTGGGTAATGTTGATTGTTATGTGAATATAGTTCATATATATGATGAATTTTTACTTAAATTTCCGATATCGATGTTTACTCTGTTCAATTTCAAATACCTTGGTTTTAATTATTCTGATGATAACATCACTTTATTGGGTCAATTTTGATAAAAATGTACTTGCGTAAGTCAAAGTTACCTCCTTTTAGGTCAAAAACCTATATAAAGGGGTCAAAATCCCTTTTTACTATTCATTTTACCATTGACTTTTGACTTTTCTCACTATTTGCTTTTTTTACTTTCCATAATGTCTATCCCTATTTGCGAGCATCGATTCGAGAAATGCCATCGATATCAGTGTCTGCCTGGCTCAGGACCTCTGGTGAGTACTTGTACCTTTTCATTTTTCCATTTATAGCATTTATTTCAAATTTTTCCATTTTTTTCCAGTTAAACAAGTATTTTTTTCCTTTTCTTCTTATTGGTCACTTTTGC
Source organism: Chamaecyparis obtusa (assembly GCA_027943335.1). Taxonomy (NCBI): domain Eukaryota; kingdom Viridiplantae; phylum Streptophyta; class Pinopsida; order Cupressales; family Cupressaceae; genus Chamaecyparis; species Chamaecyparis obtusa. The sequence continues at coordinate 1,155,772 of BSBK01000103.1, read as the reverse complement.
CAATTTTAAGGGCACTTTTGCCTCTAAATGTGCACTTCTGCACTTTTCCTCTATGCTTTCGCAAATCACCTGGGCACTTTTTCTCACCACTTTTAAGCCATTTTGTGCTTTTACCATTTGTTTGTGTGCTTTTGCTCAGTTTTAGCACTTTCACCACTTTTGTGTGCGCTTTTGATCAAATTTCATGCTTTTACACTTTTTAAAAGCACTTTTGATGTGTATCTGGGCGCTTTCAAATTTTTGGCCACTTTTACAATATTTATGTGTGCTTTCACCCATTTAGGTAGTGCTTTTGATGTTTTCCACTTTTGCTTAATAAACCAGCACTTTTGCTTTGCAAAATTTCTAATTTTTGGATTTTTGGCCAAGTTGCAATTTGTCGACGTTGTTAATTGACTGTTAGGTTTACATTCCCAATTTTGATATTTTGTAACAAGTTGTAATGTGTCAATTAGGGTTTAGTTATAGTTAGGATACTCATCATCAATCTAGATTCAAATGATGGGTGAAGATAAAATTTATGTTCTATCTGAGTAGAAACATGAAATCTAATTATGGTTTTGATAAGTGTTGGTAAATTTTTGATTGACTTAGAATAATCCCAATAATTTTTTATTTCCTTTCTAATGTGTTTGAACTTGTTTCTTATAGTTGGAGCTTGGATCTTTACATACCTGCAATTTTTATCCTTTGTCTTGGGATATGATACCTACTTTGAGTGCTGCCGACCGTCGTCACATTGCTCGGTGTGGCCTATCTTTCCTTCTATATCTTCCTCAATTTCAAGTGAATCAAGGTCTCACTACTGCTATGGCTAATCATTGGCACTCAGACCATAACACATTCCATCTTCCTATGGGTGAGATGACCATCACCCCTGAGGATGTGTATCATCTTCTCTGGTTGCTGACTCGAGGAGAGCTTGTATATTATGACACTATTTATGATGGTTCAGCTTGTTGCCGAGTGTTTGGTGATCCTTCTATTGGTGATCAGCATATTTAGTGGGCTCAGTTCATCTCATTCCTTGTGTTACCAATTGTCCTTGGTACTTTGATTGGTACTTTCCTACTTCCTGACCGATGTGGTCATGGGTTTTTTGTTGGTTGGGGTCCTATTATAGAGGATTTGATGGCACAACCTTGTCGTTTCGATTGGGGTTCTTGCTTGTTAGCACAGTTATATCATGAGCTTCATACTATTGTGTATAGATGTTTTACTACATTGACTGTTGGAGCTATTTTATTATAGCTTTGGACTTGGGAGCACCTCCCGGTGTCACATCTTGTGACAGCACAAGATCATCCAGCTAGTTGGCCTTTTGCATGGATGTACAGTGGTATTATTAGGCAAGCCCATATGGGTAAGCTAGATTACTGGCGATGTCAGATATATGACATGGATACTGTCATTTGGAGGCCTTATCTTGGATGTGAGGCTTGGCCAAAGGATGATGGAGAGCTTTCATATATGTTTTTTCCTCATTGGATGATTGGTCATTCCACTTTTGTTATTGAGAGATTCTACTTCCATCGTGTTTTCTATCAGTATGGACGTATTTAGGATATGCTACAGGGCATAGCGATGTATGGTCATGTGCAAGCCAAGAGATCATTATGGGGCCCTTATGTTGATTTTGGTACAACTATTTGAGAGATTCAAGATTTGGGGTATCATTCCTGGAACCCTAGGTCACAAGTGATGGATGTCGGTATTACAGATGAGTATGGTTCCAGGCCACATAGGTATCCTTTTCCCAGGTTTACTGATCCTATTGAGAGGATTCCTAGTATTGAGGAGTTATCAGATGGTGAGGATGGAGGTCATGAGGATGAGGGTGATGATGATGATAATGGAGATGATGATGGAGGTGGCGGTCGTGGAAGGATCAGGGGTCAACGCAGATGATGGGGTTGTCATGGAGCTACAGCAAGTCATATACAGATACCAGTGTTAGCTACTACTCCTATTCCTCCTAGAGCTTGTGATTAGGATGGAGGTGGATGGGTTGATAGACTCTTACATCAGGTTGCCAAAGTTCTTGCACAAAGGCCTCGTGTTAGATGACAAAGAGTTTTTGATGTAGATATTGCACAGGTGTTGCTTGATCAAGCACAGGGTCCTCTTGCTCAGTAGGTCATTCCTCCTCTTGTTCCTCCTATTGTTCCTTCTATTGTTCCTATAGCTCAAGAACATTATTGTGCCTTGATGCCTTCATCTTCATTGCATCCTTCTTCTTCTCAGTTTGTTTCGGTTTTGGGTGATCTCTCTTCATCTACTCCATCTTCTTATACTCCACTTCCACAGTCTTCTGTAGCTCAGGATCATGCCCCAGCTTTAGCATCAGATGTTACTGCCCTCCAGTCTTAGATATCTTCTATTCAATAGTAGGTTGCATAGATGATCTTAGTGATGTCTTCCTTTATGGCTGCTATGAGTCAGCATGGGTTACAAGCTAGTTTGAGCCATCTACCAAATAGTGCTCCTAATCGTGATGGTACCGATGGTGCGGGTGACTCTATCAATTGATTTATTATGAGATATTTCCATTGTTTCATTTTCACTTTGATGTTATATGATCTCCTTTGTGTTTCTATGATCGAGACATTGGACCTTTGTTGTATCATTTTTTATCGGTTGATGTTATTTTATGTTGATACTTTGATATCTGATGGACACTGATCTCTAGATATTTGTTTTTTTTATGATCATGTTATAGACTTTGATTTCTGATTCATTTATGATGATGGTACTATGAACTCAGATACTTTCTTTGATTGATTTGACTATATATGACATCATCATGTGTTGGATTTCTTTCCAGATGTTTCATATGATATGCATCTATATGATTCTATATGATTTGTTTTATTTTATAGCATTTACTATTCACATGTATGCATATGTACTAATGATGGTTAAATGATTGTCTTATGTATGACATAGAATAGATGAATGCCATGTGTAATGATATTACTTTATTTATGGATATTAGGTGGATAATGAATCTATTGAATGCATTTCCTTTGATATGTTAATGTGATGCAATGATGATCTTTTAATGATATAAGTATGAATGGTACTATTATGAATGAGATGCTTTAATACTAGATCTTAATGGATGAAATGATTTCTAACTAATGCAATGCACTTTGATGGATGCAATTTAATGTTTCTAATGAACTTTCAAATGTATGTCAGTTAATGATAATGATAAACCTAATAATGTATGATCCTAATAACTCAAATGTTTGACACATCTAAATCAATGCAAGACTTAATGATAATGGTTTAATTAATGCAAGTAACCTAATGCAATGCCTTTTGTTTTTTATTTCCAACACACTCAATCCTATATAATTGGTTTTTGTTGATCTTTTGATTCTTTGATTTGCATACACCCCCCTTTTTTTGAATCTCATTTTAGTACAACCATCACTAGTTCAACTATGATGATATGAATACTTTTTGCACCTCTTTCTTTGCTTTCCCATCTCTCTTTGGTATGACTATCACTAATTGAAGCCAATCATGAGAGTGTGAATACTGATTTGTCAGATTCTATGTTGCAAATGGATTTTGGTATTATGATATTGAAGATCAAAATAGCCATGGTATCTGTTTGTGTAAACAAGCAGAAATCTTAGTTTTATCCTATATACAGTTCCTCGATGATTCTTTGATGATCACATCCTTAGATAAATAATACATGATTTAAAACTTTGATTTTAAGACAGTCATTCAGAAATCAAGAAAAATATCATCCTTTCATCATAGCTTGTCTAGTCTAAAACTTTCATCGACTTGCTAGAAATACATGATTTCATCAATTGAGTTAACACTCAGAAATTTTTTTTGCAATGTTTTTCAAATCCATATGTCAAGTGTAGTTCCATCCATTTCATAGTTTTAATCCTAATAAAAGGTAAGATCATTTTAGTTCTTGGATCAAATTTCGCATTTTAGGCTCAAATTGGATTGGGATGTAGATTTGATTAAGTGCTCCTCTTTCGAGTGTGATGAATTGATTCTCTGATGGAATAAAGCTTGCTTTGATGAATCCTTTCTCCTTTTGAGTAGATTTCCCCCAGTTGGATATTGATTTCATTTGTGGGACTTAGGATAATTTTTTTGATTAGGTGACCAAAATCTTGAGGTATTTGCAAATGCAACTATGGGGTTTTATTATGCAATATATACAAATGCTGGTGAGTGCAATATTTACAAGGTGACCTTCTAGGTATACAACTGACTTGGACTTTCAATGGCACCTATTTACTAGGTTTTCACCGATTGAATAGATCTAGCTCTTTTTTCTATTTTTAAAGCTTTTTCTCTTTTTTTGCTACCAAGGTGCCTATTTGCTAGGTTTTCACCAAGGTACTTTTCTTCTTGTTTTTTTTTCTTTTTGAAGATCATATATGAATGTTTTTTCTTTCTTCATGCTTAATTTTTCACTATTTTTTATCTTTTCTTCTTTTCAAATGTTTTTGGTATTTTTCAAGATCTCTTTTCACTATGAACAATAAATATGATGCTCCTCATCTAATAATCTTTATACTCTTTCATCTTCCTCATGTATAGAACTTCTTGAGATGTATGCTATTGATTGGCTCTTGCAGTTCTTCACCATCACAATCTACTAGTTTGTAGGTGCCGATCCCAAAATTTTCAATAATCAGAAATGTTCCTAACTAATTTGCTTCCCATTTTCCTTTCTTTTCTCGTTCGACTTGGTTCTTGGGATTTTCTCTCAAAACTAAATCCCCTATTTTGAATTTTCTTGGCTTGATATGTTTATTGTACACCTTTGACATCCTATTCTAGTACACCTTCAAATGATCAAATGCTTGCTTCTATTTTTCATCCAAGAGTTCTAGTTCTTGCAGCCTTACAACCCTATAGTCTTCCTCATTTATCAAACCATGCATAGATATCCTCAAAGATGGAAGTTCTACCTCTCAAGGCAAAACCGCTTCTGCTCCAAAGACTAATGAAAAAGGTGTAGCCCATGTTGGTGTTCTTATGCTTGTTCTATAGGCCCACAAGGTTGAGTTTATCTTAATGTGCCAATCTCTCCCTAAGTTGTCAACTGTTCTCTTCAAAATCTTCAAGATGTTTTTATTGGTTGCTTCAGCTTGTCCATTACCTTGAGGGTAATAGATTGAAGAAGAATGATGAATCATGTGAAACTTGGTACATACTTTCGTTAAGTCTTTGTTCTTAAAATGCTTTGCATTATCTATTATAATAGCATGAGGTATGCCATATCTACAAATAATATGATTGAGGATAAACAAAGAAATCTTCTTTCCAGTTGCAGTTGATAGGGGTATAGCTTCCACCCACTTAGTAAAATATTCAGTTGCCATGATGATGAATTTGTGGCCATTCAAGGATGGTCGATAAATTATGCCTATTAGGTCTAAACCCCATTGGTAGAACAACCAAGGTGTTGTCATCAGATGAAGCTCTTGTGCAGGTGCATGTATCAAGTTTCCATGGAATTGACACTTTCTACAAGTTTTGGCAAAGTTACAATTGTCTTTCTCCATTGTGGGCCAAAAATATCCTATCCTTAGAAGTTTCTTGGCTAAGGATAATCCATTTGAGTGTGATCCACAAATTCATTCATGGACTTCTTGTAAGGCTAAGTTTGATTCTTCCTCTTCTAAACATCTAAGGAGCATTCCGTCTAGACTTTTTCGATACAATGTTTCAAAAATTATGGTGTATCGGGTGGCTTGACGAATGAAGCTTTTCTTTTGATTTCTGGTTTGGTCTATGGGAAGGATTTGATATTTCAAATAAGTGTAAATTGGTCCATACCAAGGTGATTCATTTGCAGTTAACAAGAAAATGGTGTGAGGGTGGGTAGGGTCAAACACAGGTTGAATCACTTCTTCTACCAAGAACTCATATCTAGCACTCTGATCTAGCATTTGCAAAAGTGAAGCCAAGGTTGCCATTGCATCCACTACTTTTTTCTTTTCCCTTAGCACTTGTTCAAATGTGATGAGTATGAAATACTTCTTGAGGCTTTGCACCATGTTTTTGTATGGTACCAATTTTTCATCTTTCATTTGATATTCCTCATTGACTTGATTTATGACTAATTGTGAATCTCCGTAAACCTTTAATTCTGTCACTTTCCACTCTAATGCTAGCTTGATTCCAATAACCAATGCTTCATACTCCGCTATATTGTTGGTGGATGGAAATAACAATTTGTAAGACTTAGGGAAAGTAGAACCTTGAGGTGTGATGAGAAGTATGCCTACTCCTGATCCATGGTGAGTGTAGGAACCATCAAAATAAAGCTACCATGTTTTTGCTTCCACCTTCACAATCTCTGAATCTAGGAATTCCACTTGGATGGGATGATCATCATCAAGTGGTGCTTTTGCTAATTGGTCTACAATTACTTTCCCTTTGATTGATTTTCTATCAACATATTCTATGTTGAATTCACTAAGTACCATTACCCATTTTGCTAGCCTTCCATTTAGTGTTGTTTTGCTAAGTAGATACTTCAATGGGTCAATTTTGGCAATGAGCCTTATCTTGTGGGATAGCATATAATGACATAATTTTTGGGAAGCAATAACCATAGCCAAGCATGCCCTTTCCATAAATGTATAGTTCAGCTCGTATTTGACCAAGGTTCTACTAATGTAGTAGATTGCCTTCTCTTTTCCTGTGTCATCCTCTTGTGCTAAAAGTGCCCCCAATGAATTCTCTATTGCTGAAATGTATAGGATCAAGGGCTTGCCTCTGATAGGTGGCATCAAGATTGGTGGATTCATGAGATATTTCTTTAGTAGATTAAAGGCTTCTTCACATTTTTCATCCCATTTGAAGGTTGTATCCTTATGCAAAAGTTGGGTGAAATTATGACATTTTTCCACTAATTGGGAGATAAATCTCCTAATAGATTGGATCATTCCTTGTAAAGATCTCGTCTAACTAATGTTTTTAGGTGCTTCCATTTCCATGATAGCCTTCACTTTAGCGGGATCCACCTCTATCCCTTTTGCAGATACAATATAGCCTAGGAGTTTGCCAGATTGGACTCCAAAAGCACATTTCTTTGGGTTGAGTCTCACTTTGAATTCTTCTAGCCTTTCAAAAAAAATTTCCAAAATTGGGAGGTGCTCTTTTCTTGAGTGAGATTTTGCTAGTGTGTCATCCACATAATCCTCCATGAACTTATGCATCATATCATGAAATATTTTAGTCATTTCTCTTTGATAGGTCGCTCCTACATTCTTTAACCCAAATGGCATGACATTCCAGCAAAATGTACCCCATGCACATGTAAAGGCATTTTTATCTTGGTCTTTTGGTGCTATCTTTATCTGATTATACCCACTAAATCCATCCATGAGTGAGAACATAGAGTGCCCCACTGTTAAATCTACAATGGCATCAATACTTGGAAGGGGGAAATCATCCTTAGGACATGCCAAATTTAAGTCCCTAAAGTCTGTGTAGATTCTAATGGATTTGTCTACTTTTGATACTAGCACTATATTTGAGATCCATTATGCATAATCAATGGCCCTTATAAATCCCACCTTCAATAGTTTTTCTAACTCTACTTTGACAAGTAGTGCTATATGAGGGTGCATCTTCCTTATCTTTTGCATAACAATTTTTGCTCCTTCCTTGATGTTTAGGTGATGCATTATCAGATTTGGGTCTAAACCTAGCATGTCATCATAAGACCATGTGAAATTGACTCATTTTTCCTTAAAGAACTAAATGAATTCTATCCTTTCTGTGCTACATAGGGATGCTGCTAAGTGGATGATCTTTGGCTCTGTTAACCCAATGTTTATCTTTTCTATTGGGTCAATTAAAATTGGAGATCTTTCTTCATAGTGTTCTGGTAGAACATCCAAACTCCCTTCCATAGGTGCCTCAGTTGGGTTTTCACCTTTGGAAACATCCTTTATTTCTTTATTTTTTTCTTGATCTAATGTTGCCACAACATGGTTTTCAACACTTGATTCTTTTCCTTTTCTATTTTTTTTAATTATTTCATTTTTTCTTAGATTGAAAGTTTGGATGCTCCCTTTGATCATTTCTTCTTGATATTCTCTAATAGAAGAAGGTTCAACCATGTTGAGGTATTGGGACACCATGTTGTCATTCAAGAAAATTGGCAAGGTAGTTGGTTCAATGGCATTCCATTCAATTAAGTCTGGGTGGATGAGAGTTAATGGGTCAACACTTAGGTTTGTTTCAACTAGATTTAGGGTGTATATCTCATTATTGGAGGGTTCATACATTGTATCTTGAAAATATCAAACATGGGCTTCCTCTAAATGTTCTAAAGAAGAAGGATCAAAGTCCCCCTCACTAGACTCCTCTAGGGTTTCTATTGGATAAAAGTCATGTGGATTAAACCTAGCATTTGACTCTTCCAAATTAGGTCTCCATGAAGGAATGTATGGTTCACCTACCCATTGATTGATTTCTATCTCTATACTTGGTACATCATTTAGAACCACTTGGCTAGAACTAGATGCTTGTTTTGAAGTTGATTCTATCATTGGTCCTTTATTTTTGGTAGAAGAATAGGTATGAATAACATCAATGCCCTTGTCTTGGCATGACTCATCTGATAGGGTCTCCCATTACCATTCATTAGAATCCTCATCACTATGAGATTCTAATTGTAATATTTGGCTATAAAGTTTGGGATGATGTTTTTGGGTGTATCTTTCCTCAAGATACCCTACTCCTACTTTCTCCTTGGAATATCACCATGTACTTTCTAAGGGTTCAATGATCCCTTCATTCTTTGTGCCTAAAGGTCCTTGACCTTTGTACCACATCTTTTACTTGATTGAAAATCCTTTCCCATATTGATGTGTGAGAATGGTTATATTTTGGATATGTTTGATGTGGGCACTCGATTCTTCATCTTTGTACAACCATTTTATGATCTCATTGTCTTCTTCATCCATGGCAGATGATGTACTTTCCCTCACAAAGTTCTCATTATATTTATGGGGTAGATTTGGAGGTTTTCCAAAGGATTTGGGTGATAAAGGTAGATCCATCATAGATAAGGAGTATTCACCTACTCCCTTTTTCTTAATCTTACATTGCTTATCAAAAAATTTAATCATTTGGTCCATCTTTTGATAATGGGCCTCTTTGGTGTATACTTGAGTAGCTTTGATATGATCTTCTTTTGGTTCTTCAATAATGTTATCCTCATTAACCTTCTCTTTTCCTTTAGTCGATGTAGTTTGGTTAATGATTTTTGTTGTGTCTTCAATAATAACTTCTTCCATCTTTTCTTTTCCTTTCAACCAAGGGGTGTCCTTAGAACTTTGACCTTGCTCCATTTGCTTAGGTATAGACCATTCAGTATTATGTGGGACTAAGGAGTCATTGATAGGCTTGACATTATTACAATATTGGAATGGGTTTAGATCCCCACTTATCATTATCTCTTGCCCTAGATATGGGAATTTTAGGCATTGGTGATAAGTTGAAGCAACAACTTGCATTTCATGGATCCATGGCCTTCCTAACAAGATATTATAAGTCAACTTTAGGTCCAACACTTGGCATATGGTCTCTTTTTGCATGGGACCAACTCTTATAGGTAATAATATGACTCCTTTTGAGGCTCTTTCTTCATCATCATAGGCTTTTATGGTTATCTTTATCTTAGGGTCAATAGCCTCCTCAGAAAATCCTAGGGCTTTCACCAAGCTAAGGGAACAAATGTTTAGGCCAGCTCCTCCATCTATAAGGAATCTTTTCACCCTGTGCTTATGGATCAACACTTCTATATGTAAGGGAAAATTTTAGGGATGATTAAGGGACATGTCATCTTGTTCAAAAAATGATAGGTAATGAGGTGCAATTAGGTGCCCTACCATATTTTGGAATTTGTCTACCTCCAAATTTGGAGACACATTTGTTTCCAACAAGGCTTTTTCCAAGATATCCTTATGAATTGGTGATAATTTGAGCAGCTCAAGAATAGAGATTTGAGCAGGAGTTCTTTGTAATTGATCAACCAAGTTGTATTATTTTGATGATGAAGTTGAATCTTGGTTTGATATCACCACTTTTGGAGCATTGGTAGGTAGGATAATTTTTTATGCTTGCCCCCTAGTGAAAACATTTGATGATACTTCCCTTGACTTATCTTTCACTATGATAAAATTTATGGTTTGATCCTCTTCTCTTAGAGTATTTATCATGTTATCATATGTGTGAGAAAAGTTCACTTTCTCATTGCCCTTTTTTTTATTTTGATTCATATCTGATGACTCCCCCTTTTCATGATTCAAAAAGGGGTTCTTAAAGGCCAGATGATCTCCATTATTTTGTGGTCCTTCAATTCGAATGGTTCCCTTGCCAATTAAATCTTGCACTGAGTGTTTTAACCCCATGCATTCATTTGTTGGGTGACTTCTATTTTGATGATATTCACAATGATGGGACACATTCCACCAATAAGGTTTAACTTCAGGTTCATAATCTTTCATATCAAGTAATGTGATGACATTATTGGCAACCAAGGTCTTTAATACATTCTCCAAAGGTTCACCTAAGTAGGTGAATTTCTTTTTATTAGAATTGGAGTAGGATGATTTTGATTTGTCCCCACTAGCATTATTGTTGGAAGTGTTGGAATTATTATTGGAATTATTGGAATTATATGGAGCTTTTTTTGTTTGATTAACATTATTTGAAGAATTTGCTCCATATGGTAGGATAAAAGGAGTTGAATTCATGGTGTGGGCCTCCACAACTCCGTCATTCACAAGGTTTTTGTTGTTATTCTTCGTCCATGATTTGGATTTATCATTATTATTGTTGGACCCTTGATTATTGAAATACTTAGGCACATAATTATTGATGTTGCTGTTATTATTGTTGTTGTTGTTGTTGTTGGATTTGATATCTCTAAATAATTTGACTTCACCTCTTTTCACCAAAACATCTTCAATCTTGATCCCATTTTTTATCCCATTATAGATTACATTGAAGTTGTAATCTATAATTCATTTCTGAGTTCAAATTGTTGGTGAAGATTTCCATCTTCTCTTTCTTCTAGATACTTCATGGATACCTTGTGAAAATGGTCCACCTTTTTAGGAATCCTAAGAAGGACTCTCCATCTTTCTATGTGGTATCACATAACTTGAGCATTGTGATTTCGTGTTTGATGTTATAAGAGTAATGGGTTATGAACTTGGAGGCTAACTCCTCAAAGGACTTTATTCCAGGGGTTAGTTTTGAAAACCACTCCATTGCGGGACCTCCTAAGCTTCTAGGAAAGAGTCTCATTAGATACATATCATTGTGCATGAACTCTATGCTTAGGATGTAAAACTCTCTTAAATGATCCTATGGGTCTATTTTACCCATGTACTTATCATATTTAGGAAAGATGGTATTAAAAGGAAAAGATACCATAGCTAAGATTTTGTCAAAAGCGAAAGGACACAAAGCTTCAATGGAAAAGGCCTTAGGTTTGGCTACCTTCTTCATGGTATCAATTTTCTCTTGGAAGGCCTTTATCTGCCTAGTCACAACATTCATGGGGTCATCTTGTTAGAAAGTAAAGACCACCAAGATAATTGAGAGGGGGGGGGGTGAATCAATTATCTGATAATTAAACCATTTATCAACATTAACTTAAATATCAAATTCAACAACTTTAAACCATATAATTAATGCAGTAACCAACCATAGAAAGATAATCATACACAATGACTAAATAAAACAAGATATGTTAACTAGGGAACCTCTTGATCAAAGAGTAAACCCCGGTGGGAATGATGCCCACAAAATGATGCACTAATATGAAAGTTCCTTGTTAGAGGATGGACCCTATTAGGAGTCTTATGAAATACATTCAGTACATATGAATCTCTATTGGGAGATTTTGAATCCTTGTTAAAAGATTCTAACCCTGTTAGGAGTTATGGAAGACAGAAGGACCCACTGCCCAAACAGCTTCAAGGTAAGATCTCTAAACTCACTGTCCAACAGATCTTAGGATTATTCAATAGAATAATATGAAATATGTTACCTCCTTCACAGTATGCCAAAACCACACTCTTTGCTACACAAGATCACAAATCTAGATCTCTGTACTTCGCAAGTCTTCCTTCATCACTGAATTAGCTCTTTTCTTCACTTCATGCATACATTCGCATCACAACTTTCACAACTTCATATTACAAATATTACAATCCTCAAATAACAAGGAAAACATTCCTTCCTTTATACCACACTAAAATAATTACAAATGAGTTGGCATGTAAATACAAAATAATAATTTCAACATGCTACATCAAAATTACATAAAACTGTCAGCTTCCAGATACAATAACTTTCCAATCGTGTGACCTTGAATTTTTCATTGTGAACCACATCACCACCAATGAGTCTCAAACTTCCCTTTAACTGCACAGAATCAGATTTCATCCCGGTTAGGAGATATCCTCCGATTACCAAAAGCTGCTACACAGGAATACTACTAGAATACTGCTTCCACCAAAATGCTTATAACTTTCATGAATAAATGAATTTCTTTTTGTGCTCTTAACCATAGGCTAATAACACAACAAAGAACATACCATCAACTATGCATAAATAAATCTACAATATAACATGTGCACAAAACAAAACTATGCCTACTTTTCTGCTAAACTCTAGAATATCACTGTGTTGACATCAATGACAATCATAGTCATGAATGCAACAACCATTTCTACAGAATGACTGCCAAAGGCTTCAGCATTCATTCCTAACAATCTCCCCCATTGGCATTGATGGCAACATAGATGAAAAACATCCAATGTTCCAAAAATCCAATCACTGCTGCTCAACTGCACTACTGCTCATCATCAATCAAATCTTGCTTCGTTATCCTATTCAATCTCTCCAAAAAATGTAAATCCTCAATGTTTTTCATGATTCTCTCCCCCATTGACATCAATGATAGAAATTCTATCACTACATCAAACAATAGCTCAATGTCAAAAGACACTATTCAGAAAATACATTCACAAGAGTCCTCAATGACTCAGCTTAGATACACATACTCCCCCATAGAGGAAGTACCAACATCCAATCCAGAAAATAGATAGGGCCATAAACCACTGGACAGATGCAACCAACTACATCATTACTCAAAAGTAGGTTGGGGCATAACCCCAAGCATACCTCTCAGATACTCAAATGTATCGTTAGGCAAAGGCTTAGTAAATATATCTGCTATCTGCTCCTTTGTGCTTATGTACTCCAGTCTAACTTCTTTATCTGCAACTTTCTCTCTTACAACATGATACTTGATCTCTATATGCTTTGTTTTAGAATGTAAAACTGGATTCTTAGACATACTAACTGTACTTGTATTTTCACAATATATGACAATAGGCTCATCAAACTTGATTTCAATGTCCATCAACATCTTCTTCATCCAAATTATCTGATTACAATTGTTTGCTGCTACTACATATTCTACTTATGTTCTACTCTGTAAGATACAATTCTTCTTTTTGCTCAACCAAGAAACTAATCTTCCTCTAAGAAAAAAGGCTTTACCACTGGTGCTTTTCTTATCATCAACACTGCCTCCCCAATCAGCATCAGTATATGCACATAGGGTAAAATCATCAGAATTTTCATACCATAGTCCATAGTCCATTGTGCCTCTAAGATATCTCAATATCCTTTTTACTACTGCATAATGTGACTCTCTAGCTTCATCTTAAAATCTTGCTACCATTCCAAATGAATGTTGTATATCTAGTCTAGTGTGTGTCAAGTACTACAATCCACCAATCATAGATCTGTATTTATTTTTCCCAACTTCTGGTGTCTCATCTTTACTAGATAGTTTATGTCCTATAACCATAGGTGTTCCAACTGGTTTACAATTCTCCATACTGAATCTTTTCAACAAATCATTCAAGTACTTTTTCTGACTTATAAAGATACCATCTTTATTTTGTGTTATCTATAATCCCAAAAAGTATTTCATTTCTCCAATCATACTCATTTCAAATTATGTCTTCATTTCATCAGCAAATTTGTCACTAGCTTCATCTTCTCCTCCAAAAATAATGTCATCAACAAAAATAACCAAAACTAACAATCCATTCTCAATTTCTTTTGTGTGTAAGTTACTATCAGCTGTTTCTTTTGTAAATCCCAATTTTAACAAATACTTATCTAATCTAGCATACCAAGTTCTAGGTGCTTGCTTTAGTCCATATAATGCTTTCTTTAGTTTACATACCATGTCTCCTTCTTGAGTCAAAGGAAAACCTTTAGGCTGCTCAATGTAGACTTCTTCTAATTCACCATTCAGAAATACTGACTTCACATCCATCTAAAACACTTTGAATTTCTTAAATGCTGCATTAGCCAAAAATATTCTTATTGCTTCAAGTCTTGCCATAGGGGCAAAAGTCTCTTCATATTCAATTCCTTCTTCCTATGAGTATCCCTTACATACCAATCTTGCTTTGTTTCTAATTACTTCTCCTTGTTCATTCATCTTGTTCCTGAATACCCATTTAGTTCCAATCACATTTTTTTCTTTAGGTCTAGGGACCAATTCCCACGTCTTGTTCTTTTCAATCTGATCCAATTCTTCTTTCATAGCTTTAATCCAATGTTCATCTTCACAAGCTTCATTAGTAGACTTAAGTTCAATTTGAGAAATCAAACATAAATGTACCTTCTTTCTAGTCATAACTCCTCTGTCCAAACTTCCAATAACTTGCTCAACAGGATGATTTCTTGATATATACCTGTTAGGTGTCATAGTCACTGATCTTTCTTCAACTGTAGATTCTTCTCTAGATTCTTCTCTATTTTCTTCAGCATGAATTTCATTCAACAATTCACTGTTAGTCTCAAAAAATTGTTCAATAGTTTCAATGTTAGGTTGAGGGTTAGTTCCTTCATCAAATTCATAATCAAGCATTCTTTCCTAAATTTTAAACTTCTCATCAACTTTTACATTTGCACTTTCAACAATAGTTTTAGTTCTCTTATTGTAACATCTATATGCTTTGCTTTTCAAAGAATATCCAAGAAAAATTCCTTCATCACTTCTAGGATCAAACTTTCCTATATCATCATCTCTCTTAATATAACATTTGCTTCCAAAAATTCTAAAATACTTAACTGAGGGTGCATGTCCAAACCACAATTCATAAGGTGTCTTGTCTGTGTCTACTCTAATTTGTACTTTGTTCATTGTATATACTGTTGTATTCACTGCTTCTCTCCAAAATGTCTTTGCCAAATCACCTTCAAATAACATAGCTCTAGCTACTTTAGTCACTGATCTGTTCCTTCTTTCTACAATACCATTTTGTTTAGGTGTTCTAGGGGTTGATAACTGTCTCTTAATACCAGTTACTTCACAAAAAGTGTTAAACTCTTTAGATGTAAATTCTCCACCTCTATCAGATCTCAAACATTTAATCCTCATTCCTGATTCATTCTCAACTTTATTCTTCATGACCTTAAACTTCTCAAATGCTTCAGATTTTTCTTTCAAAAATGCAATCCACATCATTCTTGTAAAATTATCAACAAGAATCCTAAAATACCTTTCTCCATAGAATCCTCTAGTCCTAGTAGGACTGCTCAAGTCTGTATGAACAATCTCCAACTTTTCTATAGATGTGAACTTCTTTCTAGGAAATGAACTCCTTTTCTACTTAGCCATCACACATTCCTTGCAAATCATGTTAGTAGGCTTCATAATCTTAGGTAAATCTCTTACTGCAAGTGTAGAACTTACTTTCACAATATTATCAAAGTTTATATGACAAAACTTTCTATGCCATAACCAATTGTCATCAATCTTAGTCATCAAGCATGTCATCTCAGTAGGGTTCAATTGAAATACATTACCTCTGGTTCTAGATCCAGTTTCAATTAGATTTCCATCTTTATCCTTAATCACACAAGTTTTCTCAGTAAACCAAACTTGATATCCCTTATCCACTAACTGTCCAACACTCAAAAGATTATGTTTCAATCCATCAACAAAGTACACATCATCAGTATTAGTCTTTCCATCAAGAGTAATAGATCATATACCTTTAATCAAACAAGGTGCATTGTTACCAACTCTAAAAACTCCTCCATCATAATTGTTAAACTTTATGAATTTTCCTTTATCACCAATCATATGATGTGAACAACCATTGTCTATAATCCAATCAATTTTCTTTTCAACTTGGGAAACTAAGGCTTTTTCTTCTTTAATATCAGATTCAAAATTTTCTTCCTTAATTGCTACAAATCCTATGTCATCAAAGTTATCATTATTATTGTCACTCAAATGTCTTTCAATTCCTACTTCAATTTCTTCATCATTTTCATAATAACATTCTTTAGATCTTCTAGGCTTAAAATTGTTTCTATACTTCTTAACTCTCTTAGGACACTTAGATGCAAAATGACCATATTCTTGACATGTCCAACATTTAAATATTTTCTTACCATCTGGTTCTCTTTTCACAAGCAAGGAAATACCTTCTTCAATCTTCTTATCTTCATCAGATTTGGATCTACTACTACTGGCATAATTTCCATTCACACTTGTACTTCTAGACAAAGTAGGTCTAATGCTAAGAGCACTGAATGATGTCTCCACTCTAGGTAGTTCTCCTGATAATCTCAAATTCATCTTTGTTGCTTCCAATCTTCCAAGAAGAGTCTCTCTTGAAAAGTTTGGTGTACAAGGTATCACTTGTTCAATCATTTGTGTAGTCTGCCTGAATACTGGTGTCAATGTTCTCAAAATCTTCCATATTTCTTCATTCTCTATCTTTTCACCTCCACAAGACTTTATTCCTGCAACAATTTTTGACATCCTACCAATATAGCTTCTAACAGATTCATCTTCCATCATTCTTATGTCTTCAAATGCACAAATCCAATTATGTAACCTAGATTTATTTGCGTGTTCATCACCTTCAAAAGTAGAATGTAAAGCTTTCCAAATATCATGAGATTTAGTTAAACCTTTTAGTTGACTGTATTCATTCTCTAGAAGTGCTAATAAAAGTGCTTCTCTTGCAAGTATGTTACACATAAATAGATCTACCTCATCTTTAGATCTTGTTTCAAGATTGTCTTCTTCAATTATAGTCCTTTCATTCTTTGTAATCAACCAATAACCTGGTCCTAAACACAAGAGATGTGTCTTCATATTTTCTTTCCAACTGTCAAAATTTACTCCATCAAACTTAGGGTTTTCATTCTTGAAATTCACCATAGATCTCCTTAAGTTGTTAAACTTCTCTTTCAAGGACCTGCGGCTCTGATACCATTTATTAGAAAGTAAAGACCACCAAGATAACTAAGAGGGGGGGGGGGTGAATCAGTTATCTGATAATTAAACCATTTATCAACATTAACTTCAATAGAAACTTCAACAACTTTAAACCATATAATTAATGCAGTAACCAACCATAGAAAGATAATCATACACAATGACACAATAACACAAGATATGTTAACTAGGGAACCTCTTGATCAAAGAGTAAACCCCAGTGGGAATGATGCCCACAAAATGATGCACTAATATGAAAGTTCCTTGTTAGAGGATGGACCCTGTTAGGAGTCTTATGAAATACATTTAGTACATATGAATCTTTGTTAGGAGATTTTGAATCCCTATTAAAAGATTCTAACCCTATTAGGAGTTATGGAAGATAGAAGGACCCACTGCCCAAACAGCTTCAAGGCAAGATCTCTAAACTCACTCTCCAATAGATCTTAGGATTATTCAATAGAATAATATGAAATATGTTACCTCCTTCACATTGTGCCAAAACCACACTCTCTACTACACAAGATCACAAATCTAGATCTTTGTACTTCACAAGTCTTCCTTCATCACTGAATTAGCTCTTTTCTTCACTTCATGCATACATTCGCATCAAAACTTTCACAACTTCATATTACAAATCTTACAATTATCACATAACAAGGAAAACATTCCTTCCTTTATACCACACTCAAATAATTACAAATGAGCCGGCATGTAAATACAAAATAATAATTTCAACACGCTACATCAAAATTACATAAAACTATCAGCTTCCAGATACAATAACTTTCCAATCGTGTGACCTCAAAGTTTGCACTATGAACCACATCACCACCAATGAGTCTCAAACTTCCCTTTAACTGCACAGAATCAGATTTCATCCCAGTTAGGAGATATCCTCCGATTACCAAAAACCGCTACACGGGAATATTGCCAGAATACTACTTCCACCAAAATGCTTATAACTTTCATAAATAAATGAATTTCTTTTTGCACTCTTAACCATAGGCTAATAACACAACAAAGAACATACCATCAACTATGCATAACTCAATCTACAATATAACATGTGTGCAAAACAAAACTGTGCCAGCTTTTCTGCTAAACTCCAGAATATCACTGTGTTGACATGAATGACAATCATAGTCATGAATGCAACAACCACTGCTACAGAATGACTGCCAAAGGATTTATCATTCATTCCTAACACATCTTGGTGTTGGTCTTTCTTGAGTTGGTCAATATCAAAATCATAGGGCAGCTTTACTCCCTTTTGAGCTAGGTTTAAGAAAAAGTTCTCCTTATCCTTGTCTATTAATTTCTCCATAACCTCTAGGAAATCTAGGTCTTGGGAAGCTTTATCAACCCTTTCTTCAAGTGTTTCTTTAGGATTATAATTGGCATTATTGATATTGTGATTATGATATGTTGAATTTTTATCCCCCATCTCTCCAAGTCTTGGTTCAAATAGGTTTGTAAAAATTTCTTCTTGATTAGGATCATTGTAAAGACTTTGGTATTCAACTTCTTGCCCTTGGTTTGCAAAAATAGTGCTATTTCTTGGTAATGATACCCTATATGTGTGGGACCGCATGGAAACTGGCATCCAACAAGGGTTTGATTGGGAATCGTCCTTGATTCAAAAATTATTGATTTTAATTGAAGAGATTTGAAAATGTAAGATGATTTTTCAATGGATATCTCTCACTTGTTTATGTATTTCAAACACAACAATCATGCATTCATTTTTCTCTTTTTACCCTCTTAACACAAAATTTTTAATTTGAAGAACATTGTCATGGGTTTTGCACAAAAAGACACTTCAAGCACCTACCTAGCACAAGATTTGGTTCGTAAACGTGGCTCTAGAAGGTGGTCTTTCTATTTTATCAAGGATTTAGTATTGATTCCATTCAAATAGACTTTAATCTCTCATCCCCCAAGTATGTTAAGGGGCTTCCCACATGCACTAAGGTACGATTTTGCACAATTCATGAGGACTACTAGAGGAAGGTTGAAAATTTTAAAATCCATTTGTCACACACCCCATTAAGGATGCATGTGTTTTGTTTTAGAGTGGGTTGGATTCCCGTGGAAAAAGTGAGCGTATCCCACTTTGGGTTGTCCCTCTCATCGGCCTCATTAAGGCACAACTCGGGAGGTGAACCCACTAATTCTCTAGCATGTTCATTCAAAGCAAGGAAAATGGAATTAAGGGCAAGCATTTGGGAATTTGGTTCACCAAAAGGTGAAGAGGATATCCCTAACTTTTCCTTTAGTTTCCAAACACAATAGACAATTTTGTTCAATTGATTTCACCCACTAACTATAGGGATTTGAGTATTTCTACTCTCTTCCACAAACAAGGGGCTTTGATTTAGTGTTTAATTTATCCTTTTAGCTATCTAAATTACTAGATTATGAAATGCACCAATGCCACAAGCTAAGGGAAAAGATTGACTAGTTGAGGCTTACCTTATTCTTTGTAGCTAACCGAAGTTAGGGGCATTTTTTATTGATTCCATTGTTTTTACCTTACCTTGGCAATAGCTCCTTCCAAATGTGTTTTTCCACCAGCAAGTTAGTCAACACAACCAATCACAATGAGGGAAACCAAATCAAAATTGAAGAAGCAAAGACTTATGTATTGAACCTTAAGCACCTTATTTGCAAATTTTTAAGGAAAAACTTGAACTAAGGAGTAAAAATCCAATTGAGACATACAAACTTTGTCTTGTAAGCATCTACAACCTTAAGATAATTTTGATATACCTAGTTTTCTTCCTCTTGTGATTCTTCAAGAACCACTTTAATATGCTCAAAGTTCTCCTTCTTGATCTTTTTAGCCGATGCTTTTCCCTCTTTATTAAATTTTCTCTCTAGTTTTCTCACCTTTTTATGCCCTGTCATCCTACAAAATACTGAAAGTCATTTTGCAACAGTCAAATTAATCAAATTATGAATTTATGCAAAAGCACACCTAAATTAGTTAAAAGTGCTATTTTATTGTTTAAAAGTGCAACTAATCTGATTGAAAGCACTACTTTAATCTGTTAGTGAAATGCAAAAGTGCACAAATAACTTTCAAAAGCGCTACTAAATTGAGTAAAAGTGGTAAAATTATGGCAAAAGTGCTCAGGAAACTTATGAAAGCACCTAGTAGTCAGGAGCAAAGTGCTCTTTAAACATGCAAAAGCACTGCAATAAAGGATGAATGACAATAGAAGTTGCAAAAGCATTGTAGATCAGCACAAAGGTGCACAAATTTGTCACAGAAGCACTGGAATGGTAATCAAAAGCATTGTTTCATCAGGAAAAAGAGGTGCTTAACCTGTCAAAAGTGCTACTTCCAAAAAAATTTGAGAGTTAATCACATGCAAATTCAAAAATAATGATAAATTTCCATACAGTTAGTAAAGTAGAGCATTCTGCCCCACGGTGGGCACCATTTTGTATACAAAGAAAAGTATCTTCATAGAATTAAGGTTGAAAAATAAATGAAATAGTAACTAAATAAAACCACTATAGAGAAACTATTTAGCAAATAATGATCAATTGAGCATCCTATGGCTATCTAACAAAGAATGTTAAAGAATAGCTCTCAGCAAGCTCCCATTAATGATAGTCCTAGAATGAGAATGATAAAGATAAAAAAGCTATTGCTAACAATTATCAAAGTAAATGCTAATTATGCTCTCAAATGCCTTTCTAAACTCAAATTGCAAGAGGTTCAATGCAATTCTCAGATGTGTGGTTGATAATTATGAAGGATTTAGGCCTTCCTTGTATAGATTTTCCAATGGTAGGGGGTGTAGTTGTGTTTGATCATGATTAAACCTTGGTTGACTCCTTTGTTCCACCCTTTGAAGATAATGTAAAGTTTGTGTCCTCAAAGCTTGGGGCAAGTAGAAAAGATCAATGGACAAGATTCCCTTTCACTTTCAGTGATTGAGATTCAAATTTGGCTTGATCCATGTGAATGCCTTTCCTTTACTCCTATTGGTTGATTGATTTTCCTCACTTTTGTGGTTGTTGAGAGTAATTAAGATTTATTAATTGATTTAATTGATTTATTTTAGCCATGTACCCCTTGAATGGGTTGAATTTAATTTAATCCAAGACTATACAATTAATTGATTTAATTGTACTTTGATTTGATTACACTTGATTAAAATGCTCTCAATTTTGATTGATCTTGAATTAAGACTTGATTTTCATTTTGATTGGCTAATTATGCATTGTGATTCAATTGATTCAATTATGTCCTTGATTTTCTTTGATTTGACTTGAATTATCATTTAATTGTGTTTGTCCATTTTTAGGTGATTATAGGTCATAGAGATGCTTTTCCAAAGGAGTAAGAATCTAATTCTGCATGAGAGTTTTATAGACCACATCAAGTGGTTCTCCTAAGGAAGTGGAATCATGCTTGGGTTGAGATGCCCAAGGTTTGTTCCTAGAAAACCTTGAAGATTGCTAAATTTTTTTCGCAGGCTTTTCAATAGCTTTGATCGCCTGTATGCTAGAAGAGAGATTAAAAATAGACTTAGGAAGCTTCGGGCTCACATTGTCAACCACCCCATCATTCACAATGTCTCTATTCTTGTTGAAAAACTTCCCTTTATCTTTATTTGAGTTTGAAGATCCTTGTTTGTTGTCTTTGCTCAAAGTCAATTCCCCTTTCTTAATCATAAAGGCCTCTATTCGCACTGCTTGTTTAATCATGCTATCAAAGGTTAGAGGACCTTGTAATTGTACTTGGTATCCAAAGTCTGGGACAAGTTTGTCCAAGAAAATGTCAAGTCTCTTGGACTCTGGTAGCTTGTGAGGACACCTTGAACATAATTGTCTCCACCTTTGGAGAAATGTCAGAAAAGATTCTCCTTGTCGCTGCTTCAAATTGCAAAGATCTCAGATGTTGACTGGATGCTGAATATTATGCAAGTAATGTTGGAGAAATAGATTAGCCATTTCATCAAAAGTTTTAATGCCAGTGGGCAATCTAGAAAACCACTCCATAGTTGGTCCACCCAAGCTATGAGGAAATACACGCATAAGATATGTTTGATCATGTATGAATTCCATGGATAAAGCATCAAACTCCCTTAAGTGATCTTGGGGATTGGTAGCACCCAAGTATTTGTCATATTTAGGGAGCTCCACACCTCTGGGAAAATGTGGCATGTGAATACTCCTATCAAAGGGAAAAGGACAAAAACTCTCCATTGTGAATTGTTGTGTAGGTTTGTTCTTATTCTTCACAAGTTGGCTAATCTAATCTTGCATGTCTTAGATCATCTTTTGCAACTTAGCAGTCTCAGTTTCTTCTTCCTTGGCCACAAGAGTTTCAACTTGAAAATATGAGGGTAATTTAGCCCCTTGTTTGGCCAACTCAAGAAAGTATTTTTCCTTCTCCTCTAGAAGGAGGATCTCCATCATCTTAATAAGGCCCTTGTTTTCTTTCACAGTGTCTATATCATTTTGAGTTATTGTTTCATCACCATCATTGCCAAGGATCTCATAAATGCTTAGGACTTGATCTTGACTTTGATCAAAAGGAGAAGGACGATAGTGATATGCTGGTTGACCACCTTGAGATTTTTTTTGAGCTTGGTGTTGATTCTAGTCATTTTGGGTTTGATCATAGTGTTTCTCATTCTGAGGTTGAGCATGACGTTGGTCATTAGAAGATTGACCATGATGTTGGTTTTTTTGAGATTGATCAAAATTTTGGCTATATTTTCCTAGTTGGAAGTCGAATGGCTCTCCCATCTTATTATGGGACTTTGCAGAAAATGAAGACTCAAAAAAATGATAGGAACAATGCTGAAAGAGTGCAGCTAAGGTAACACTTGGTGCTCTAACAGGATCAAGAAGATCAATAGGTTCAGATGAGTCAATATCATCAATAGGATCAATAGGTTCAATGATAGGACTAGTCTAAGGAAGTGGTTTCCAAAGTTATGAAACAATGAGTTGTCCTAATCTTGAAATGAGAAACCTAGTTGCACTTGAAACAATGCATTAAAACACTCTTGGAACACCAGAGGTGATTGAGATGGGCTATCTTTCAAAGTACTCAATGAAGAACTTGAGGATCCCTCACAATGTTCAAATTGCATGATAGGTTCAGGACAACTTGTTTCTTGATTATGAGGTTTACCTCTACCTTGACCAATATTACAAATGGGATAAGTGTTGCCACTTCAAAACATGACAGTGATAGATGAAGATGAAATGAGAGAAGACTCAGGATAATGCTAAAACTCTGTCTCTAGGAATAACAAAAAGGAGATAAAGGCCAGAATAACTGAGATGTGAGATGCACCTAGTACGAATCATCAAGAGTATGGCTAGAACAACTAAGATAAGACTATCACAACATAGGGTACAAAAGCACAAAGAGATAAGATAAAAAAATGAGAGACAAAATGAGTCAAAGCAATAATCAATTGGTTCATAGCTCGAGACACTTAGTTCCTGATAGTGAATGATAGGAAAATAGGTAAACAGACATTAGACAAAAATTAGATCAGATAAAAAGTCAACCAGTCAATGGCAAATAAGTCTCTATTTTGAAAACTAGGGTATAGGTTCGCATGAGATAGTACCAGGCCGCGCGAGAAAACACCAAACTTCACATGAGAGAATGAAATCTCGCACGAGGGAATGCTCTGAAAGATAAAATTTCGCATAGGAAAAAATCCAAAGTTCAATAATTCAACACAGATTTCAAGATAAAAGTCAAGTTCTGAGACACAGCCTAAACTATTCTGTAACATAATTTCTAGGTTTCAGATAGTTTGAAGGATAGTTTAATCAACAATCTCAGTTTGAAGGTTTCAAGCATTCATTTACAAGCATGAAGGTTTTATCAAGCAATGGTGACACAAGAAGTAGTCGCAAACAGACCTACCAAGGACAAAGCAACTTGGTAGTATCATGGGAGTCTTTGTTTAATCATGATGGACAAGTTTAAGACTCGATAACAAACACATATTTATCCCTACAAAAAAAATGGTGAGAAGACAAAACCTTTGCCTCACTGCTTATGCGCATGCACTCACCTCACATAGACATGTCACCCCCTAGAGGGCACTCATGTTTTTGGTGTTTCTAAGGACTCAATATTATATATTCAAAGGTTACCCTTGAAGTAGGTGCCAATGTCATATACCACCTTCAAGCATCCAGGTGCATGCCTATGGTGACAATCTACGGGAGAGATTCTTCCCCCCCCTGCGCAAAGATTATGCCTCCTTTCAAAGGTGATCCAAGTAGGAAAATAACTAGGGAAATTTTTTAGTGGGCTTCCATTCACACTAACATTTGGTGCCCCTGATATAGGGCTAGGGCCTCATAGCCACACCAACACTTGAAAGTCATACACCCCCGCAAGCAGCGCTAGGAGCAGCGCCGCTCAGTACAATAGATGGAGCCTTCTCAAGATGATAGTCAAAATCAAGAGAAGGAAGTTAACATGTTTTTGGAGTCTTTAGACTCAACAAAACATTCTTTATTATAGTGAGGTGGAATCACCAGTGATAGGTGTGTACTCACTTGGGTTATTCCTGGAGGTTCAACTTCCGCCAGGCCCTCTAAAGGTGACACAACTTGGCTTGGATCCGAGGGTTTGATTTTTTGTTTCTCTCAAAGAGAAGAGAATACTTCTCTACCTCTTCACCTTACCCAAACACATCAAGAAAATCCATCACCGAGCTAGCTTCATTCCACCAAATCCACAAGCTTTGGGGTTTCTGGTTCTCTCAAAGAGAGAAGAGCATAATCCCCTAGCAAGTAGAAGGGCTAAAGATTCACTACCTTGCTTTTCTTTCCTAGATATCCATCATTCTAGCAACATTTGGGTCTCAGTTTCATCTGTGGGCATCCCTTCCACATAATGAAGAGCCTATTCCCCTAGTTTTCTATCAAGACCCTTGAGAAATTTTAACAAAGCCCTAATTATACTATGTGAATGAAAGCAAGAAAACAAACATAATTTTTTAAATGATCTTCGACAATCGTCCTATAAGAAAATAATTAGTAAGTTTTATGATCTTCAACAAAGTGACCTACAGACCACTATTATGTTGTGACAGAAATAGAGATATGAAATCAACAGCAAAAAGTAGATGTTAGGAAAAAAAACAATAGTAAATTGCAGAATCTAGAAATTTAACTAATTGACAGTGAAACTTCGCATGAGGAAGTATAGCACTGTGTGCATAAAAGTACCAGGGCTTGTGCAAGAAAGTACTATTTCATGTGAGAGAGTGCTATAGGGAGAAAAACTTCACATGGTATGCTTAGGAATCTCATGTGAACTTCTGTACATAGAGAAGTACAGACGTATGTCAGATTGCAGAATTCAAAAAAATGCTTGAGATTGATGAGGCTAGAAATCAATTTTTCTACCCCACGGTGGGCCCCAGAATGTCTATAGCTGAATGGGGACCTCTACTCCAGCCATATACACAACATATTCATTGCTCGATCATCAAAATTATGAAGGTGACTATGAATTACTCAATTCACAATGTCTATCGATTCGACCTGTTGCCTCCTAATTAGCTGGGGTGTTAGATAATCAAATTTCCAACAACCAAGAGACCAAGCTAATACGGAGGATTTTAAAAGCTATGAAGATTATATCAAATTGCAATTAATCTAAAATGGAGATACAAATTAAGCTAAGAATGAAATGCAGATTTTAAGCTAAGAACATGAAAGAAATATGAGAGTGCAGATTTGATCTAAAAGAGCTTGAAAGAAATCTGAAAATTAAGCTATGAGCATGATAAACAAACTAATTAATATGAGAATGCAATATTATACTAAAATGAAATTAATCTAAATGTTCAATAAAATCTTTGAAAATATGAAATAGTTGAGACTAAAATTCGCTATAGTTTATGTGCTTTCAAGTTGCCCTTTTTTTGAATGAAGGAGAAGGTTCATAATATAGACAAGCCCAGAGAAGGAATGAAGAGTTTCTTGAAAAGAAATGGTTGAATCTTCATTCCCAATTGAGACAAATATTGAGGAATTACTTAATTAAAGAATGAATTATTGCCACATATGGGTGACCGTTTGAATATTTTGAATTATTAAATCCAAATAAGATAATTCATTCAAATAACCAAGTAATATTAATTCCTTTTATGTGTATTAGCCAAATGGGGTGGATTTAATTTAATTTAAAGCACTTAGGACTTTAGAATTAAATCAAATTATCATAGGTATTATTTAGCTAATAAATTTGAATACTTAGGAATTAATTATAGTGTGAGATTAATGCAATGTAGGGTTCTTTGCAATTGACATCAAGTCAAATAAAGTTAGGTAGCAGAGAGAAAATTTCCTAGTAAAATAGGACTTTAATGATGTAAAATTGAAGAAAATGCACCAAAATTGTTTGAAATTATAAGTTGCCAATTTTGGGGTATTACATAAGGTACATTGATCACGTTGATTGATGTATAGTCAAATGTATAGATAAGCGGTCATATTTCAAAGGATAGATCAAAGATTATGAGTCATCATGAGGATATCATTGTGTAAGAACATTTGATTGTGTTTTCTCATCTGGTGAAAATACTCCATTTTGTCCTCTAAGAGTCATGACTATCATA
This sequence comes from Chamaecyparis obtusa, assembly GCA_027943335.1. Lineage (NCBI taxonomy): Eukaryota > Viridiplantae > Streptophyta > Pinopsida > Cupressales > Cupressaceae > Chamaecyparis > Chamaecyparis obtusa. The sequence continues at coordinate 1,128,787 of BSBK01000103.1, read as the reverse complement.
GATCCACTTCCCAAACTAGGTTGAGGACATGCCCCCACAGCTAGGTGATGGACTGACTTATTATGGATGAAGAAGGACACAACAAGACTAGGATGAAGACCAAGACATTAGACTAAGCTATGATGGGGTTTTATTATGGGTAGATACAATGGATGGTGTATGAACTGGCCATTTTATTATGATATATACATGGCGGGAATGGTGAGTGACTAGCCATTTTATTGTGGATATATACAATGAATAGACACACTAGAAGAATCCCAATAGATAGAGGAGCTAACTTGTCACACATAGTGCCTGTTTCTAGGTTTTCACCACATGCTTTTATTACAATTTTCTTTTGATTTTTTTATTTCTTTTGTATTTTGAGAGTTTTTTCAATTTTTTATTTTTTTTTGTTTTTGATTTTATCTATATACATACTATATAGATATCCCTTGCATTGGGATTTCAAGCATAGAACTTCTTGAGGTGCATACTGTTAAGAGGCTCAGCCAAAGGATCTCCCTCAGGTGTGGACAACTAATAAGCTCCAAAGCCATAGACTATTGTAATCACAAAAGGACCTAGCCAATTAGGTTCAAACTTTCCCTTCTTCTCATGATGTTTCTGATTTTTGGGATTCTCTCGAAGGATTAGATCACCCAGCTAAAAATCTCTAAATTTTACTTTGTTGTTATATTGTCGAGACATCCACTATTGATAGACTTTCAAATGATCATTGGCTCTTTGATAGCATTCATCCAGCAATTCTAATTCAGTAAATCGTGCAACTCTATACTCTTCATCTAGAATTATATCTTTTAGAGATACACGAAGAGAAGGCAACTTGACCTCAAGGGGCAGGACAACTTCAAAACCATAGACAAGGGAATATGGTGTGGCCCCAGTTGGGGTATGGATGGAAGTGTGGTAAGCCCATAAGTTGGGATTCAATTGAATATCCACACCAGTCATGACCAGGGTCATTGATAGTCTTTTGTAGGATTTTGACAATGGTTTTATTAGACACCTCATCTTGGCCATTACCTTGGGGATAGTATATGGTGGAATAGTTATGGGTGATGTGGAATTTTGCACATAGTTCATCCATGTCCTAATTTTGGAATTGCTTCCCATGATTAGTAATAAGATACATAGGTATACCATAGCTGCAAATGATATAGTTTAGGATAAACATAGATATTTGTTTGCATGTGGCAGTGAATAAGGGAACAACCTCAATCCATTTGGTAAAATACTCAGTGGCAGTGATAATCCATTTATGACCATTAGAAGATGGAGGGTTGATTGTTCCCACAAGGTTGAGTCCCCATCGACTGAATGGAAAGGTGGTCATAAAATGATGAAGCTCCTATGCTGGTGCATGAATAAGATTCCCATGTATTTGACATTTCTTGCACGCCCTAGCAAAGTGAAAGGAATCTGTCTCCATAGTAAGCCAATAGTAACCCATACACATGAGTTTCTTAGCCAAGGAAGGACCACTCAAACGTGTTCCACTAATACCCTCATGTATGTCTCGTAAGGAAATTTGAGCTTCATCATGTTTGAGACATCGTAAGAGAGTACCATCAAGACCTCACCGATACAGGGTGTCAGATATTAGGACATACTGGGAGGCTTGGTGGAGAAAGGTCCATTTTTTATTTTGGGATAGGTTAGGGGGTAGGATATCATTTTTTAGATAAGAGTATATTTTTCCATAAATTAGGGAGTCATGTGCAATAAGATGACATATAATACTCGTATCAGGATCATCATATGTGGGACAAGTCAAGGATTCCACCAAGAACTCAAAATGGGCTTTGGTATCCTCTACATCAAACAAAGAAGCAATCATAGCCATTGCATCTACAACCTTTTTGTCATGTCGTGGAATCTGCTCAAAAGTGATGATTGAGAAATATTGTTTAAAGTCATCAGACATATGTTTATATGGTAATAACTTGTCATTCTTAGTTTGATAGTCATCATTAACTTGGTTGATAATTAACTGAGAATCTCCGTAGACATTCAGTTCAGTGACTTTCCATTGTAGAGCCATCTTTAACCTAATCATAAAGGCTTAATATTCAGCTACATTATTTGTGCAAGGAAAAAGTAGCTTATAAGATTTTGGAATTTGTATCCTTGCGGTGTGACAAAGAGAATGTCAACTCCTGAACCTTGTTGAGTACATGATCCATCAAAGTATAGTTTCCATGTTTGTGTAGATAATGCCAAGATGTGTGCATCTAGAAACTCTGTATGTATAGGTTGATCATCTGTTAATGGTACCTCAGCTAATTGATCTACTATCACTTGGCCTTTGATAGCCTTCCTATCCACATACTCAATGTTAAACTCACTAAGCAACATAACCCACTTAGCCAATCTGCTTGTTAATGTTGTCTTTCTCAATAGATACTTCAAAGGATCAATCTTTTTAATGAGCTTGATAGAATGAGACAACATATAATGTTGCCACTTCTATGAAGCAAAGACAACTACTAGAAATGCTCTTTCTATTGGAGAATAGTTTAATTCATATCCTACCAGGGTACGACTAATATAGTATATAGCTTTTTCTTTTCCTTCTTGGTCTTGTTGGGCCAGAAGAGCACCTAGTGAGACTTCCATAGCAGAAATGTAGAGAAAGAGTGGCTTGCCTGGAATTGGTGACATCAAAGTTGGAGGATTTTCTAGATATTCCTTGATTTTAGTGAAAGCTTCCTCACACTTATTGTCCCATTTGAATAAGATGTTTTTATGCAAAAAATGTTGAAAGGGATGACTTCTATCTACTAGTTGAGAAACAAATCTTCTAATGGATTGGAGACGTCCTTGCAAAGATCTTAACTGACTGATGTTAGTCGGGGAAGCCATCTCCATAATTACTTTAACCTTTTCTGGATCAACCTCTATTCCTTTAGCTGAGATAATGTACCCTAATAGTCTGCCTAATGTGACCCTGCATGCACATTTCTTTGGATTGAGTCTGATCTGATACTTTTCCATCTGGGTGAATATTCTATCCAACACTCTCAAATGACCTTCTCTATTTTTGGATTTTGCTAAAATATCATCAACATAATCTTCCATAATGGTATGCATCATGTCATGAAAGATTGTGGTCATAGCTCTCTGATAAGTGACACCAGCATTCTTAAGCCCAAAAGGCATCACATTCCAACAATATGTACCCCAAGGACAAGTAAAAGCAATCTTTTCCTGGTCTTCTGGTGCAATCTTAATCTAGTTATATCTAGAAAAACCATCCATCAAAGATAACATCTCATGTCCAAGCATCAAATCAACTATAATATCAATATTGGGCAATGGGAAATCATCTTTAGGACAAGCTTTATTGAGATCTTGAAAGTCTATACAGATCCGGATAGACTTGTCTGGTTTTGAGACTAGGACAATATTTGAAATCCATTCAGCATAATCAATAGCATGATTGAATCCAACGTCTAAGAGCTTCTTCAATTCTACTTTAACCATTAGTGCAATATGCAGGTGCATCTTACGGAGCTTCTGCTTAACTGGTTTAATGCCTGGTGTAATAGATAAATGATGCATAATGAGATTAGGGTCTAGCCCAGGCATATCAGCATAGGACCAAGCAAAGTTGATTTGTCTCTCTTTGAAAAATTGTTCAAAAGCTTCTTTCTATGATTCTGTCAAGGATGCTACTACTTTGAGAATGTGTGGAGACTCTTCTATTCTAATGTTAAGAGGTAATGTTGATTCAATAAGAATTTTTGATTGCTCTTGATATAGATAATTGGGAAGAGTGTCAATCCTTCCATCGTCAGGTGCCTCAGAGAGGTTTTCACCTTAAGATGCATCTTTTGTTTTTACTATTTTTGGATCTAATACTGCCACTGAGTGGTTTTCACCATTAGATTAGTTGATTATTTTTATATTTTTATGACTAAAAGGATTGGCACTCTCTCCAAAGTAAGCCATGTCATTGAGTTATATCAAAAATCCTAACTTATGATCCCTTGGTGGTAAATGATCACCGATTCTGAGAGAGTCAATGATTATGTCATCATTATGGAAGACATCAAGTTCTGGATGATCAGGAGAATCCCAATCTATAAGTTTAGGATGTACAAGGGGCATTGGATCATTCGGGTTAGTTTCAAAGGCAGAGATAGTATTGATAGAGAAGTTGTCAAGGTTTATGATGGTATCAACGAGGTCTATTTCCATACTCTCATCTGAATCATCTATCGCAAGATAATTCTCACTTCCCTCACAATCAACAAGAGTAGTATCACATGGGACTAATCCTAGTGAGCCAGTCCTTGAACTCTCTCCCTCATGGTAATCATTATTATAGTGATGAACAACATCAACTCCTATTTCTTTAGTACAATCAAATAATGAATCCCATTCATAATCATTAGAGTCAGAGTCATCATTATCCCCAAGTCTATCAATGATTCCTTGCGCTATCCTTTGTTTCTTTGGATCCACATACATACCATGTTTGTGGAACTATAATGAAGGAACTTTAGATGTCTCATGAAAAGGTGTGATCTTTGCTTTTCCTTTTAGTTCTTTTGGTCCTTCTCCTTTGTACCCTAATCCTGTGGTATCTCTTTGGTAATTTGGATTTTGTAGTGTGTGTGTGAATTTTGTACCTGTTCTATAGACACAACACTTCAGTAAAATATTAGAGGTTAGCAAAAATTGAAATCATGCAATGAATTGAAAGCTAAACTAACCAGGTGATTTACTGCCTTCTAATAGGTGTGAGTATGATGTTCTCAGATTGTTATCAAGATCAGTGACCTTGACGACACCTAAATGAAGGATTTGAATGCAAAAATAATATAAAATATGAATTCAATTAATCTATTTTTATTTATTTTTAGATACAATAAGAATGATAAAAACTTGATATGAAATCTAATCTATATGAAATTGATCTAACAATAATATGAAACAAAAGTGATCTCACAAAATGTGGTTGATTCGCAAAGAAGCTCCGATTCTCCAGATAGCAATTTACCAGCCTAAGTTTGCAAATTATGAGATGATTTGTGAAGAGCTGAGCCTTGATTTTATAGAAATCTAGGGCTTTAGAGGTGCATGGATAAAAAACCATAAATCACTCTAATAAACTCAACTTGATTTTTGAGTTATCTGAAAATAAAGATAATTTAATTCACAAAAACATGCAAATCATGCAAAAATAGCTTTTTAACTCAAATTAGAAGTTTAGATCAACTTTAAAACTCAAAAATGATGTTGAGTTCCAAAAAGTCAATAACTTGCATTGATTTTCTAATTTGGAGTTTAACTGCTCTTTGATTGTGCACATGGATAATTATGAATTAATAAATAAATAAAGTGATTTATTCTCAACTTAACTAATTTTTGAAAAATAAAATAATTGATTTATGGGTTAATCAATCATTTAATCAAACTTTTATTCAAAATTACAATATTAAAAATTGACAAAAATGATTTAATTAATTAAATAAAATATTTAATCAATTATTTGTAAGATTGTGGATTTATTGTCAAAATTAAATATCATAATTAGGAATAATGGAATTAAATTCAATTAAATAATTAAGTGGCCAAATTAAATCTAATTAATTAAATATTTAGAATATTCAATTAATCAAACTTTAGGATAAATTAGATTTATCGCCAAATAATCATTAAATCAAAGATAATTATGATGATTAGAAATATTACTAGGAATATTCCCCGATGCAGAATTTAGGATAATCAATTATGATTCGATGATGTTCAGATGTGCCTTTGGTTAGGACTTCAATGGTGATTTTGTTCGATGTGTCGATATAGAGGTTAATGAACTTATAGCCCATTTTTGGGGTATTACATTTTGCCCCTCTTTGAATCGCTGTGCGAAGCATAGTGGTTCAAAGATAGTCTATGTATGATAAAGATGTTGAAACTGATGTTTGAAATTGAAATTAATATGAGATAAAAATTGATTGAAGTTGATATGAAGATGATAGGTCCTGAATGACCAAAGATAATGTTCACAATAATAGCGATGAACCAATGAAACAAAAACATCAAAATGCCTAATTCCGAACCTTATGATTGCGAAGAAGTGAGTGACCGATTCTAGACTTGATTGTCCTTAGAAGAATCACGTAGGTATCACATCTAAACCCTTCAGTTACTGAAGAATCAAGGAAATAACACAATTGAACTGATAGTTGCAAAAACTGATACAATTTACAAGATTAAGAGAATACCAGACTGATATGGATCTTGATGAATCTGATATGCCCCAAGCGATGATAGATTTTACCCAAGTGATGAGGACTTTTAATGAATTAGTAACTAGACGTGGTTGTTATCTTGATTACTGAGGAAAGATATGATATCAATAAAGATATGATTTCATATTAGATTACAGACTTTGAATGATGTGTAATACCATGCCCCCTTCGGGATTAAAATTGAAATCTGACAAGAAAAGTTAGTGTTGATAGTTTAGAAGCACGTTAATTGATTTGAGAAGTGGTTAAACACATCCGAGAATGCATTTTGCATCATTTAGAGGTCCAGACGACCAAGTTTGACTAGGTTTGACCATGAGTTGACCATGGTTGAAATTTTGATAGTTTGATGGAAGATAATCAGTTCAATTGAAAAATGGATTTCTACTATGATTGAAGGTTGATTATGCAAGTAGTTAATAATATAAACAATCTTAGATTTTGATTTTGATCCCAAAAAAGGATTCTACTTGTTTTGTTGGAGGAACCTTCGTGTGAGATTCGGCTCTTGTTAGATTTGAAGATGCAATTGAAGAATTGTTTAAGCATTGAAGTTCATTTAACCATTGTGATATCATGCAGACATGAAAAATGCAAAGAAACATGTAGAATGAAATGCAACCAAAGACCTAGGACCTAGTCACTGATCATATGTCAATTTGTTATCATCATTGAACTTTTAGGTAACCGGATAAATCAATACAATGCCCACTAGTTATGAAACCATAGACATATGAATATCGATTTGTATGTGCAGGAATCAATACAACACCCACTAATTAGGAAACCATGGATATATGAATATTGATTTTGTTTTCCAGAATGTCAGAATAGATATAAGCACCAAAGGCACAAATGCCAAGATCACCTGAATATCATGTCCATTTTGATATTGTAATTTGTATAAGCATCAAAACATAAACGTCCTGATGACCTGAATACACCTTGCATTGTAAACACATCAAACAGTCAAGAGATCATTCTAAATCCAATGTGAATTACCCGTAGTGACCCTTTATCATTCACATCCTTAGGTAAGATCGCGTTTCACAGTAGGAGAAAGAACTCACTCAAAAAGACAATAGTTAGATCAAACTTCCTTGAATTTTCTGGGTATCAATGGTCAAGGTACACATGGCCATCCAATTCAAGATAGAGGCTCTTACAGTTGAACACCATTTCAATCTAGAATTTCCAAAGTTGTTAGATTTTCACATACAAGAAGAAGACAAAGAAAAGATTATGCCCCCCATCATCACTCTCTAAATCCTATAAAGGACATCATTGAAGAGCTCGAAGGGACACAATATGCAAAAATCTCAATGTGAATCAGTAAGCATACAAGGAGATAAAAGCATGTAAAAAGAATAGATTGTTTTTAGTTTGTGTTTGATGTTTGATTGCATTGTTGTAGATGCAAAATCCTTTCTAGAGACTAGATAGATTGACTGACTCAGATGAAGCTTCAAAGGACTCTGACTGGATATGATACGTCTAAGATACATTGGAGGCCATATGATATGACTTTGATTGCCCCCAAGTTTGAACATTGATAGGATACAGACGCTTGAGCTGATTGGTGTACAAACTGACTTATTGAGAACAAGAATGCAGAAACAAACCGGGAGATATGTACAAACTAAAGCAAGACTGAAAGTTGGGAAAGACCAAGATTGCGCTGATAGATGGAGTGTTTTGAAACAAGTGGCACCCATTTGCTGGGTTTTCACCATCTTGGCAGAGATTCTATTTTTGCTACCAAGGCGCCTATTTCTAGGTTTTCACCAAGGCACTTTTTTTTTCTCATTTTTTTGTATTTTTCATTTTTTCAATTTTTTTTTACTTTTGATATTTTTCAATTTTTTTTGTGAATCATCAAGGCACCTATTGCTAGGTTTTCACCAAAATGTTCATTTTTTCAAGACTTTTTCCAATTTTAAAGATTTTTTTAGGACATTTTACCATAGACTGAATGCCTTAGGTGTAGAATTTCTTCAGATGGAGAACGTTGATTGGTTCTCAGAGCTATTCTCCTTCAGTCGTTGAGAGTTGATAGGCACCAGAGCCAAAAGTAGCAGTGATTACAAAGGGACCCAGCCAGTTAGGTTCAAACTTCCCCTTGCGTTCTTGATGTGATTGAATTTTAGGATTTTCTCTCAAGACTAGATCACCAACCTGAAATTCTCTATGTTTTTCTTTCTTATTGTAGCCTCTAGACATTTTCTTCTGATATACTCTGAGATGATCATATGCTACTTGTCTATGCTCATCTAGTAGTTCAAGTTCTTGCAACCTAGACACTCTGTAGTCATCATCAGTTACTAGATCATGCATTTTGATTCTTAGTGATGGGATTTCAACCTCAATAGGCAATACTGCTTCAGACCCATAAACTAAAGTGAAAGGTGTAGCCCCAATAGGTGTTCTGATACTTGTTCTGTAGGCCCAAAGAGCTGGATTGATCATGAGGTGCTAGTCTCTTCCTATTTTATTAACTATTCGATGCAAGATTTTCAATAGATTCTTGTTAGAAGCTTCTGCTTGTCCATTCCCTTGAGGATAGTAGATAGAAGACCAATGTTGTGTGATCTTGAATTTGGCACATAGATCATCTAGGTCTTTATTCTTGAATTGTCCACCGTTATCTGTGATTATGGAATGAGGTATCCCATATCTACATATGATATAGTTCAATATGAACATAGATATTTTCTTTCCAGTTGCTTGTGTCAAAGGGACTGCTTCTACCCATTTTGTAAAATAATCTGTAGCTGTGATTATATGGGTATGTCCATTAGAAGAATGAGGATGAATCATCCTGATAAGATCAAATGCACATTGATGGAAAGGCCATTGCGTTGTAAAGGGGATTAGATCTCTCCCTGGAGCATGAATTAAGTTTCCATGCACTTGGCACTTTTGAAAATTCTTAGCAAACTTGATAGCCTCTTTCTCCATTTGAGGCCAATAGTACCTAGCCCTAATAAGTTTTCAAGCTAGTGTTAAACTGTTCGAGTGTGACCCACAAATACCATCATGGAATTCCTCTAACGCACGTTGAGACTCTTCCTATTCTAAACATCTAAGTAGTGTACCATCTAGACCTCATTTGTACAGATCATGACCAATGATGACATATTGAAAGGCATTACCGATAAGGTATCTCTTTTCATGGCAGTTGAAAGTATCGGGGATAATTTGGTCATGGAGATAGGAAAATAGGTTTTTGTATCTGGATGAATCATGACCTACAATAGTGCAAATCATGTGGGTTTCGAGGGAGTCATATGCAGGATAAGATAGTGCTTCCACCAGGAACTCATAGCATAGCTCATGTTTAGGCTACTGTAATAAAGTAGATAGCATTGCCATTGCATTGGCAGCCTTGTTCTCCGTTCTAGGAATTTTCTCAAATGTGATAGATATGAAATACTTCTTTAAATCATCTACCATTCTCTTTTAAGGAATGAGCTTTTCATCTTTAGTTTGGTACACATCATTGACTTGATGAATAACAAGTTGAGAGTCTCCATGAATGTGTAGCTCTGTCACTCTCCACTCAATTGCTAGTTTCATACCATTCAAAAGGGCTTCATATCCTGCAATATTTTTTTTGTAAGGAAACTTTAATCTGAATGCTTTTGGGATTGAGTATCCTTGAGGATTTATGAACAATATGCCTACTCTAGATCCATTTTGTGTATAGGAGCCATCAAAGAATAATTGTCATTCTCTAGAAGAAAGATGCGTGATAGAGGAATTTGGAAATTCCATTTGTAGTGGTGTGTCATCAATCATAGGTGCATCTGCTAATTAATCAGCAATAACCTATCCTTTGATAGCTTTTCATTCCACATATTCAATGTCAAATTCACTTAAGAGCATGACCCATTTAGCTAATCTACCTATGAGGGAAGCTTTGCTTAGAAGGTACTTGAGTGGATCAATCTTAGCTACCAAATGTGTGGTATGAGCTAACATGTAATGTCTCAATTTCTGTGATGCAAAGATCATAGCTAGACAAGCTTTCTCAATCATTGAATAGTTCTTTTCATATGCAACCAATGTCCTACTAATATAGTATATAGCTCTTTCCTTTTTGTTCTCATCATGCTGTGCTAGCAATGCCCCCAGTAATGTATCTGTTGTAGAGACATATAAGATCAATGGCTTCCCATGAATAGGGGGCATCAAGATAGGAGGATTTGATAGATATTTCTTGATATGTTCAAAGTTCTTTTCACATTCTTCATTCCATGCAAAGGTCACACCTTTATGTAATGTTTTTGTAAAAGGTTGTGATATATCAACAAGTTGTGATATGAATCTTCTGATAGATTGTACTCTCCCTTGTAAGGTTCTCATTTGACTGATATTCTTTGGAGGTTGCATTTCCATTATAGCCTTTACTTTACCTGGATCAAATTCAATACCCTTCTTTGAGACTATGTATCCTAAGAGCTTTCCAGAAGTAACACCAAAAGCACAGTTCTTAGGATTTAGTTGGAGACTAAACTTTTCCATTCTATCTAGGATCATGCTCAAGTCCTTTAGATGTTCAGTTCTGATCATAGATTTTGCTAATGTGTTATCAACATAATCTTCCATGGTTCGATGCATCATGTCATGGAAAATAGATGTCATTGCTCTTTGATATGTAGCACCAACATTTTTAAGCCCAAATGGCATGACATTCCAACAGAAGGTACCCCATGCACATGTGAAAGCAATTTTCTCGTGATCCTCTAGAGCAATTTTTATTTGGTTATATCCAAAGAAACCATCCATTGAGGAATACATCTCAAAACCTGTAGTCATGTCCACTATCATATCAATGTTAGGTAGTGGAAAATCATCCTTAGGGCACGCTCTATTCACATCTCTAAAGTCTATGCACACTCTGATTGAACCATCTAGTTTAGAATTAGGTACAATATTGGAGATCCATTCTGCATAGTCAATAACTCAGATGAATCTAGCTTTTAGGAGCTTTTCTAATTCATATTTTACCAAGAGTGCAACATGAGGATGCATCTTTCTCAATTTTTGCTTGACAGGTTTTATATTAGGAGCTATAGATAAATGGTGCATGATAAGATTAGGATCCAACCTTGGCATATCTGAGTATTTCCATGAAAATTTGATCTTCTTCTCTATTAAGAATGTAGTAAAGTTTTTCTTCTCTTCTTCTGATAATGATTGTGCTATATGTACCAATTGTGGTTCCTCTGTTGTACCCAAATTGATGGATTGAGTGGGCTCAATTAGAACTGGAGATCTGTCTTGTAATTGACTTAGAAGGACATCAAATATCTCATCCTTAGGTGCCTCATAGAGGTTTTCACCTTTGGATATGTCTTTTATTTTTACTTTTGTAGCTTCTTGGACTGCCACAAAGCGGTTTTCACCCTCAGAACTCTTTTTCTTTTTATTTTTATTCTTATTTTTCTGACTAAGATACTTGATGTTTGACTCCATCATGCTAACACTTGGTTCACTGATGGAAGTCCTCATAGGCTCAACTACATTGAGGTAACAAGCAAGGGAATAGTCATTTGGGAAGGTATAAATACCATGGCTTGGATTTGTGGAGGTTTGATCAATAAGTTCTGGATATTGGATAGTCAAAGTAGGGAAAGATTGGGAGATAGTGTTTACAGATATGGATCTATCATCATTGGTCCTAACCCGACGCTCAAGTTCAAAGGTGATATTACAACTTAAGACATTCAATTCATGAATAGGCTCAATGTCATTATGGTAGTCCAATTCTACCATAGGTGGATCAGACTCGATAGGTTCATCATTTCGCTCTAGACTTATGTTGGGATTAGGTGCATATTGGTGAATAACATCAACATGTTTCTCTATAATAAGCTCATCTTCATCTAGTTCTAGAATGGCTCCCCATTCATAGTCATTTGATTCATCTTTTGATTTAGGATCTCTAGGAAATCCTAAAACATGAGTAAAGTCAGGGTGAATACCCCAAGAGGGGTTACCCTCAGTTTTTTATTTGAATTCATACTCATGGGAATCAGTTTTAGAATAACTACCACCTTCTTCCTCTTGATTATTTTCAAGATTAGCTAGTTCTTGTGTTGCAACTATCTCTTGATTGATAGTAGGTTCTTGTGTTTCTACTACATTAATTCTTTTGATTGGATCATCTTTATCATCAAGAAGGTCTTTGATCTCCTTAGGCAATTTTTCATAGGGGATGAGTTTTGAGCTATCTGAATCACTATCTGATGGTTTTGTTTCTTCTTTCTTTAGAAGAGGTTCTCCTAGTGTGATCTGCTCTATGACATGAGAACAATTACCCTTGAGGTGATAGGGTTTCTTCTTAAAGCCTAGGCCAATAGTATTCTTATTTTCTCTACCAGTATGTGGGAGAGGTGTCACAAGACCTTTTCCTCTGACTCCTAGAGGTCCTTTACCTGAATATCCCATCTTAGCTATCAAATTATTTTCTGGACCGTATGACTTAGAAGGGATCTATGGTGTTGCAGAGTCACTAGTTTAAACATTGTGGGATTCAGGTTCATCTTTGTATAGCCATGATAGCACAACTTCATCCTCTTCAAACTCTTGCTTGGAAACTTGTTCTGCCACAAAATTCTTTTTATATGCTTCAAGAGGTTCCTTAGGTTCGGGCTTGGATTGTTTCAAAGATTGTCCATAAGACTTAGGTGAGATAGGGAGAGATGTCAAAGATAAGACTGACTCCATAGTATATTCTCCCATACTATTTTCTTTGATATTAACCTCTTTTGCAAGATCTTCCATTTTAGATGTGGATGCTTCTTTAGTTGATTCGATGGAAGATTCTCTGTTATTAGGCACAAGCTTATCAACACTTTCCTTCAATGTATTGCAAGTTGTATTCAGATCTGTGGGGATAGTAACCTCTACTCCTTCGTAAGGAAACTTCAAACATTGATGGTATGTAGAAGGAATAGCTTGCATTTCATGTATCCATGGTCTCCCTAGGAGGATGTTGTAAGCCAAAGGTAGATCAAGCACTTGATAGATGGTATCTTTGATAACTAGACCTACTCTGATAGGTAAGACAATGATGCCTTTAGAAGATCTTTCTTGTTCATAATAGGCTTTGATAGTTATTTTCTTTCTAGGATCAATAGCCAATTCTAAAAATCCCAATTGTGTGATCAAGCTGTAAGAACGAATGTTTAGACCAGCACCCCCATCTATCAACACATGTTTGACTCTATGGTTCTAGATCAAGAATTCTATATGCAAAGGCTGATTATGTGGGTGACTCAAGGAGTTGTCATCTTCCTCTGAAAAGGAGATATATTGCGGAGATGTAAGATGTCCAACCATAGTCTGGAACCTATCTAAATCAAGGTCATTAGGAACATTGGAACCAAGCAAAGATTTGTCTAGTATGGCTCTATGAGTTGGAGATATTTGAAGCAACTCAAACATGGAGATTTTGGCACTAGTGTGTTGGAGTTGTTGAACAATGCTATAAGACGTAGGCCTTGTATCTTTAGAATTGGAAGATTTGGAAGCAGCCTTTTGTTTAGAAGCAGATGAAAGATTGAAGGGCACCTTAGGGACATTTGATGAATCTGGTATTTGTCCTTTCAGATGTGCTTGGGCTTGTGATTAAGTAACTGGGTTGGTGGATTGATTTTGTCTATCTCTTCTTACAATTGTGATGACATTGCAATTCTTTGAGAGACAGGGTTCAACCATATTGATGACAACATTATTTCCAGGGTAGGCATAGTTGACTTTTGCCCCCATATTAGGCTAAGAAGTTGAAACTCCTTGACCATGTTGTGGAAATGGTTCTATAAATGTTGTATGATCATTATTGCTCTTAGGATTGTCAACTATGATGTCTCCATTATCGATTAGATCTTCAATGGTGTGTTTCAACCAGAAGCAATTATTCATTTTGTGACCTTTACCTCAATGGAAATCATAGAATTCATTTTATCTCTGCCATTTTGGCTTAGGCTCAGAATCAGGTGGTCAGATTGCTGGCAAAGAGATGATGTTATCAACCGGTAGGGTTTTCATAGTTGATCCTAAAGATTCTCCAAGAGGAGTGAACTTTCAATGTTTATCCCAAGATTTGTATTTTGGCTTCTTTTGGAATGGTTCAAATGACTTTTGTTCTGAAGATTTTATGGCTTGGGAACCAAGAGTCAGATTGTAGGTTGGTGCAATTGATGGGGCATGGATAGTATCAACAATGCCATCTGTGATGATTCCTTTTTTCTTGTTCCAATTTTTGTTCTTGTCTTTAGAACTGGATCCTGATTCGTACTTATCTTTTTGAAGTGTGATTTCTCCTTTTTTCACAAGCACTTTTTCAATTTTGATAGCATTATCCACCATCTTATCAAAAGATGTATGATCTTGAATTTGTAGAGGATAATTGATTTTTGGAACAAGGTTATTGATGAAGATTTCTAGTTTTTCTATTTCTGGAATAGGTCTGGCATATAGAGAGAACTTCTTCCTCCATCTCTTGAGAAATGTTAGGAATGGTTCTCCTAGATATTGCTTGAGATTATAGATATCAATCATGGTGACTAGATGTTGAATATTGTAGGAGTATTTTTGATAAAACAATTTGATCAACTCCTCAAAATTTTTGATAGTAGAAGGCAATCTAGAGAACCAGTGGATGGCTACTCCGCCCAGAGATCTAGGAAAGAGGTGCATCAGATAGGTCAGTTCATGCATGAACTCCATGGATTGTGTATAGAATTCTCTGACATGATCTTGAGGACCTGAGTGTCCATCATACTTATCATACTTTGGCATCTCCACTCTTTTCAGAAATGGTGGCATATACAAATCTTTGTCAAAAGGAAAAGGGCATAGCTCTTCCATGGAGAACTCCTTGGGTTCCTTTTCTTTCTCAAGGCTGTTAAGTTTGACTTGTAAAGCATGTATCTATTTCATCATAGCCATTATCAAAGTTTCTTCCTCATGCATGATGATAGATTTGACATTAAAATTAGGAGGAAGCTTAGCTCCTTGATCAACCAATTGTAAAAAGTATGCTTCTCTGTCATCTTTCAAGAAATGCTTCATCATTCATTTGAAGTTATCATCATTTTGATATTAAGCAATTTCTTTAGGTGTGCGTTCTTGATCTACACCATGTTGAGATTGAGCTCCTTGAGAGCCAAATTTTGTCCCTACTTGAGACATGGTAGGAGTTTGTGGACTCCTTGGAATAGATTGATGTGGGGTTTTTTGGGTACCTTCGTGAGTTGATGGAGGAGGAATGTAACCAGTTTTTAATCAAAAGTTGCCAATACCGTCATCCTCGTAAAGACCAGAATTGATGATTTTCTCAAGATTTGGACCCCTATTAGTGTTTATAGGTAAGGTCTGGGATGCTTCTCTAGATTTCTTGTGTGAGGAGGCTCTGGTTTCCACCATAAACTTTGAGTGAAACAAAGAATAAGATCAAGATGACTGAAGAATGAATTGAATCAAGATGATCAGATGATGCAACCTTGTCAAGGTTTGATTGATTTGAAGATTCGATTAGACATGGGTGAAGGATATTGTGCCCTGGATGTATGGGTAGATTTCCCAAAAGATAGCAGACAGGAGTTCACAATACTTAGTCTATTTTTGAAGATTTGATAAAAGATTGATAGTTATGATAAGGTTTTGACACAAGATGATAAAGACTCAAATTGATTAAACAAAAGGCTGAATCAGATTCAAAAGACCACTTTTGGAAAATTATAGGGTTCTCAATAGCTACTGCTCTATTCCTGACACAGTGATTTATTTGACAGATTCTGGAAATAGGCTGAAAAAGCTAAATATCTGGCAATTCTAACAATTTTCTGACAACTTTCAAAAATTTCCCAAACAACACTCTGTAGACTCATACGACAATGGGTATACTATGAAATGATAGTTGAAAAACTTGTACGATAGTTGAAAAACTCGCATGACAGTGGGTATGCTATGAAACGACAGTTGAAAGGATCATACGATAGTTGCTAGTAGGATTTGACTTTTTGAATTTGACTTGCAGAAAAAATCGTACGACACTGGGTTCTCTATCATATGATAGATGGGCAGTAATGAAATGACACTTGATAGAAACTCGTATGACTTTCTGACCTCCTGAGACAACTTTTGACTCAAGAAAAGAATTTTACTTCAGATTTTGCAAATTTTGAGTTTTTAGATTCAGATTATTTGCAAATTATACTGTCTAGATTTGAGGATTGTAATAGATTTGTTCATTTTTAGTAACTAGATAGATAAACAAGCATGCAAAATAGTAAGCAAGTGATGTCAAGCATTTCTGAAAACAATGAACAAGGGCAAAAGCAACCTTGCGCATGAATAATCAAGTGACTTATTCATTCTAATCCTCAGAAGCGCTAATTGTGTATGTTCCAAAATGTTTTGCAATGACGCACATATACCCTAGAAAATAAAAATTTGGCCTCGCTAGGGTTTTTAGTAATGGTTTGACTCTACAACTTTTATGATCCAAATGGGTGAACTCCAATCCCGGCGCACCAGGGTTTTGACACAGTCTGAGAATTTAATCAATCAGGAGCTGCTAGGGAGATCTGACAACCCAATAATGAACCACACCTGTGAAGATTTCTTCCACAAGGACATTTATGTAGTGGTTGTTACTACCATGTCTGAAATGGCTATTACCACTTGAGGTTCCGTCAACACAGTTTACCCTGTGAAGGGATCATCCACTATGGTTAACCCTCTCTAAAGGTGACTCATAGTATGATACCACAAGGGGACTTGGCTCTAGATCCAAAGTTTTGATGCCTCTTCACTTTTAACCCAAACAAAGCAAGCAGATTAATCTAACATGCTAAGACAAAGTTTGTTTCACCAAGGTCTATGATGTCAATCCCACGTGATCTATCAACCTCTCCAGAGAGAGAATGTATCGATCAATAAGAGAAGATGCACTAACCGAGTATAATTTGAAATACACTAAGTATCCTCCCTACCTACAAGGATTCCATTATCAAGAAGGATTTCACTAGGAATCCAATCTCTCAAGAATCACAAATAGTGTTCATAGGGCCTAATTACTATGTGAGCACAGATATATTTCCGAAAGTAAATCTACCGAAAGTACCCAAAAGTAGAAAGAGGAACAGTTAACACTTAAAGAAAATATGAGGTGAGTCCACAAGGTGGAACAATTAACCCCTCACACAAGCTAAAAACAAGTCCACAACTTAGAAAACAAGTGAGTTCTAAAAAGCACAAAAGGGTTGCCTGATGGAACAATTAACACTTCTATCCTCTAGACCCCTCCCCTTTATGGCGCTGAGATTGCAACCACAGGGTGGAATGAGGGGCTGACAGATTAGTGAGTTCAATAACCCAAGATAGAAATCTAGATCAATCACAAGTATCTAAGATTGCTTAAATGAATACCTAAGGTGTCACAACCTAGTATCAATTATGCAAGTGAGTAAAACAAAAGCATGAAAGGAAGCACTCAAGCTAGACACACAAGAGATTTATTTTAAGTCCAAATCAAAATATTATCAGAACAATTAGAATACCTAAGATCCTTGTGATGTGCTTAGTAGATATTTACTTGATTTTTATCTTTGTTAAGCAATCCCGCGCAAGCAAGCAACAAACTTTCCGATAAGAAAACAAGCAAACAAGAAAACAAGATATGCAACGTATCTTCAACTTATGAAAACCCTAGGGTTAGCTCTAAAAATCAATTATTATCAGCAATAATAACCAAAAATTAACCCATATGACAACTCATATCATTCATTGAACCATGTAAAAAAAATAAGTGCATACCCATCACAAAATTTAATTTTTTTTGCTGCATTTGACCTAGTCCACAAGATCTGATTTTTTTGATATGATTTTGGCCACAAAAATAGAAATTCAGAATAGATATCCCTATTAAAAAATAGAGAGCTTTCCAAAAATGTAAAAATTTTATAAAAATCTCTTCATTTGTGCCCTAGAGACCCATTTTACCAAAACAGACTAGTTTTTGTAAATTGACTATTTGAGCTATTATATTGCATCCAAATTTAAAATACAAAGAATAGACCCCCTGTATAATTTAAAGAGATTTCTAAAAATATAAAAATTTCCAAAAAATATGCTTATTTGTGTCAGATATTGATTTTTTCTAGAATTTTAAGAAAAAATTATTAAAAATTCAAAACATCTTAGAGAATTCTGAATTTTTTACTGTAGCTTCCCTGACATGTGTCCAACTTGCAAAAAACATTTTAGAGAAAAAATCCAAGCTTTTTGGGAGATAAAATTAAATCTTTGAAACTTTAAGGTTTTAGCTCCCCAAAAAAATCAAAACTAGCATGTAAAGGTGGGTTGCCCCACGGTGGGTGGCAGAAATGTGTGTGTGAATTTTGTACCTATTCTATAGACACAACACTTTAGTAAAACATTAGAGGTTAGCAAAAATTGAAATCGTGCAATGAATTGAAAGCTAAACTAACCAAGCGATTTACTGTCTTCTAATAGGTGCAAGTATGATGTTCTCAGATTGTTATCAAGATCAGTGACCTTGACGACACCTAAATGAAGGATTTGAATGAAAAATTGATATAAAATATGAATGCAATTAATCTATTTTTTAATTTATTTTAGATGCAATAAGAATGATAAAAACTTGATATGAAATCTAATCTATATGAAATTGATCTAACAATAATATGAAAACAAAAGTGATCTCACAAAATGTGGTTGATTCGCAAAGAAGCTCTAATTCTCCAAATAGCAATTTACCAGCCTAAGTTTGCAAATTATGAGATGATTTGTGAAGAGTTGAGCATTGATTTTATAGAAATCCTGGGCTTTAGAGGTGCATGGATAAAAAGTCATAAATCACTCTAATAAACTCAACTTGATTTTTGAGGTATCTAAAAATAAAGATAATTTAATTCACAAAAACATGCAAATCATGCAAAAATAGCTTTTTAACTCAAATTAGAAGTTTAGATCAACTTTAAAACTCAAAAATGATGTTGAGTTCCAAAAAGTCAATAACTTGCATTGATTTTCTAATTTGGAGTTTAACTGCTCTTTGATTGTGCACATGGATAATTATGAATTAATAAATAAATAAAGTGATTTATTGTCAACTTAACTGATTTTTGAAAAATAAAACAATTGATTTATGGGTTAATCAATCATTTAATCAAACTTTTATTCAAAATTACAATATTAAAAATTGACAAAAATGATTTAATTAATTAAATAAAATATTTAATCAATTATTTGTAAGATTGCGGATTTATTGTCAAAATTAAATATCATAATTAGGAATAATAGAATTAAATTCAATTAAATAATTTAGTGGCCAAATTAAATCTAATTAATTAAATATTTAGAATATTCAATTAATCAAACTTTAGGATAAATTAGATTTATCGCCAAATAATCATTAAATCAAAGATAATTATGATGATTAGGAATATTACTAGGAATATTCCCCGATGCAGAATTTAGGATAATCAATTATGATTCGATGATGTTCAGATGTGCCTTTGGTTAGGACTTCGATGTTGATTTCATTCTATGTGTCGATATAGAGGTTAATGAACTTATAGCCCATTTTTGGGGTATTACATGTAGAAGTGGTTTTATAACACCTTCTCTTTGTAGCCCTAAAGGTCCAGCACCTTGGTATCCCATATTTTGTAACAAAGTCTACCTTTTACCATATACATCAGGTGATATATATTCATGTTTAATATTCTCTTCATTATTTTGTGACTTAAGAAAATTATTAGCATTGCGCTCAGCTGCTTTTTTCGATATAGTGCCCCCACTTATAAATGTGTCATAAACAAGTGTGGGTGGGGGTTCTGATTTTTGTTTAGTGATCAAGGACCTACCATATGATCTAGGAGATAAACGTAGCTTTTTGATGCAAAGAGCTTGACCTAAAGTGTACTCTCCCATAGTTCATTCTTTTATGTCTATCTTGATCCCATTAGATTTAGAAGTTGATGCTACATTACTTGGATCAATGGGTGTAGTTGCAGAAGATCCAGTACAATTATAAGGTACCAAATAATCATACGTCTTCATAGTGCTACAATACTGGAAAGGATTAGGATCTCCTTTGATAGTGATCACTTGACCATTGTGAGGGAATTTCAAACACTGATGATAAGTTGAGGGCACAACTTGCATGGAATGAATCCATGGTCTTCCCAAGAGAATGTTATAAGCGAGATCCAAGTCAAGAACTTGACAAGGTACATCTTTGACTAGAGGAGCTACTCTGATAGGGAGAACAATAGATCCCATGGATTACCTCTCTTCTTTGTCATAAGCTGTGATTGTGATTTTCTTCTTTGGATCTACAACATTTTCAGAAAATCCCAATGCAAGGACTAATTTCAAAGTGCATATATTCAAGCTAGCTCCTCCATCTATTAGTACTCTCTTGATTTTGTGACTCTGTACAAGGACTTCTATATGTAGCGGAGCATTATGAGGTTGGGTAATAGCTAAATCATCATGTTCAGTGAAGGATAAATAATGTGGGGTTGTCAAATGTCCCACCATAGCTTGAAATTGATCATGATCTAGATTTGTGGCAACTTGGGTTTCTAAGAGAGCTTTTTCAAGGATATCTTTATGAGATGGCGATAGATGCAAAAGCTCTAATATGGATATCTAGGCTGGTGTTTTCTTGAGTTGTTCCAAAAGATTGTACTAGTTGGAAACATTTGGTATGGACTTTGGAACATAAACAGACTTATTTTGAGATGTTCTTGGTTTAGATGGGACTCCTTGGAGAGTAACCTTGGATTGATCTCTAGTATTAATATTGTCTGGTTGACTCTTGGATGCTTCTTTGATAGTTATCACATTGGCATAGTACTTAGAAGGATGACATTCAAAAATGTTACCAACATATTTATAGGATGTAACATTATAGTTGGCTTGGTTGTCACCTTTAGCATTGGAAGAACTTCCTTTCTCATGTTCAGGAAGTGGATCTTTAAAAGCTGTATGTGACTCATTTGAGGTATGTCTGTCAACACTAATTTCACCACTTTCAATTAAGTCTTGAATCACATTTTTAAGCCTTTGGCAATCATTGGTTTTATGCCATTTTCCTCTGTGAAATTCACAATAATCATTCTTGTTCCACCAAGAAGGTTTCACTCTAGGTTCAAAATCTCTAGTTTCAAGAAGTGTAATGAGTTTCTTTGTGATCAACTTCCGTAACATAGATTCAAGAGATTCTCCCAAAGGAGTAAAAGTTCTTCGAGGTGACATAAAAGGCAATCTCAGTTTAGATGAATTTTTGTTGGTGTTCTGATTCATAGATTGATTGTTGTAAGTAGCTTGAGTAGCATTGGCCTTACTTGTGAGATTTAAAAGGGGTTGTGTTGGTTTAACATTGTGATTATCGACAATCCCATCATTGACAATGTTTTTGTTTTTATTCCAAAATTTGGATTTGTCATTGTTGTTGTTGTTGTTGTTGGGATATGAATTTGAGGATCCAACATTGTCCTTGGAATAAATTTTAATCTCACCTTTTCTGACCATAGCTTCCTCAATCTTGACACCATTTTCTATGAGCTTATTAAAGTTTGGAGGACATTGCAATTGTAACCTATAGCTCATTTTTGGTGTAAGGTTATGCACAAAAATATCCATCTTTTCTTGTTCAAGAATCATTCATGGATACTTGGAAAACAATTGACGCCATCTTTGCAAAAAAGTAAGGAAAGGTTCTCCATTCTTTTGATGTGCATTGCAAAGATCAAGCATAGTGACTTCATGTTTGATGTTATATGAGTAATGAGTCACAAACTTGTCAATAAGCTCATTGAAAGATTTGATGCCTGGGGGTAGTTTGGAGAACCATTCCATGGCTTGTCCTCCTAAACTTCATGGAAATAGTCGCATAAGATAAGTGTCATTATGAGTGACTTCAATACAAGCAGCACAAAACTCATGGATGTGGTCTTATGGATCTGAATTCCCTTTGTATTTTTCAAATTTTGGTACCTCAAAATGAGGATGGAATGGAATCATTACTAAATTTTTATCAAAAGGATAACGACATATATGATCCAAGGAATAATTCTTAGTTGATGATCTAGTTTGGATGTCATGAATTTGTTGTTGAAGCATCTGGATTTGTTGTAGAATGGGATCCAAAGATAATGTGTGTCCTTGAGTGTTTTGAGAAATACTATGTTGTTGAGTTTTTTGAGAAGCATTGGTTTGTTGATTGTTTTGAGAAGCATTGTTCTACTGATCATTTTGAGAAGCATGGGATTGTTGATTGGTTTCCTTTGCTCCATGAGTATGTGTATCTTGAGAACTACTAGGAATTTCTTCATTGGTTATGATAGGTGGTTCTCTAAGATGGGAAACATCAAAATCACTTGGTAATTTGGCTCCTTGTTGAGCAAGCATGAGGAAATACATCTCTCTATCCATGTCTAGGAGTCTTTCCATGACATTATAAAACTAAGGATCTTGTGTAGCATCCCTAAGTTCTTGATCGGTGGGTTCCTCATCTGATGTAAAAATTGAAGTCTTCTTAAGAAATCCTTTGGACCAAGGGTTCTCTTCATTACTGGTATTTTTGTCCATCTTGTCTATAGATTCTAGATCAATGGTTTGTTTGAGTTTCTGAGATCGATTTTGAACCATAAAAATGTGAAAGATGATTGTGGGATGGAAGATTTTTGATGAAAAGATATGAAAAGAGTGTTTGATAGAAAAGATATGAAAAAGAGATTGAAAATGTTGAAAATGGACAAGGTAACTTGATAAAATCTAAGTCAATAGGAGGTATGGATCTCACTATGATATGACAAAGAAAAACCAAGAGATAATAACCTAAGTAAGTTTTTTGATTAAGGATGATAGATCCTAATAGGATAAACTCACAAAGATCAAAATCTAATAAATAAAGTGATGTTTCAACACTGAATAAGGAATCTTAAAGATTGGATGAAATGATATGATGATTTTTTATGAAGAAAAGATGATGAAAAATGATGAAAATGGTCAAACTAAAGATTAGAGGTTTGTAAGGATCAAATATGTTTGCAGAATCATTCTAAAGACCAAAATGGGTATCCAAAAAAGTATTGTTGAATTTTTCAATGTCTCAAAAAGTGCTCTTTATTGTAAATGCGTAGAAACAAATGCATAGGATAGTTGAATAAATGCACACTAGGATTGAACAAATACACACAAGTTCCTAATAGATGCAATGTGGCAAAATCAAAAGCACAGATAGTTTGAACATATGCGCAGCTAGATTGGTCAAATGCATAGAAATATTTAACAAATGCGCAGGTTCTGAGTTTTTGATGATTTTGGATTGAAAATTTGAAATTTTTGGTTTTTTTTATGGTTTGGTTTTTGGCAAAGTGAAATGCATAAACACACACATGCAAGAAAGAAATGATTATAATCTAATTATTCTAGTATGAATGCACAAACATGCTTACAATTCTAAGGTTGGCAAGGATAGTATCTACTAAATCCCCACTAGGATAATAAAATCTAGCCATGCAAATCCATAGAAGACAGCTTAGGAACTTGGAGGCATGGGCTCCTCCTTACAGTGTACTCACTTCTCAGGCACACCAAGTTCCAAATTCAATGGGTCATTACTTCCCAAAGAACTGCTATCTCTACGATAAATTGTGAGTAATGTGGGGTGCCTTCACGGGCTTGGGTGACCCCTTGAGCCAGCAAATAGAAGGTTTTTGGCCACTACACAAAAGTTTTTAGTAAGGACATCCATTCAGGTGGTTGTGATCAAGTCATTTTCTCAATTAAGGGGTCTCTCCCAATCCTTTCAAAGCAAGGCTTTCACCTCTACAATGTAGGACTTTAATGCACCACTAGGGTACTGGAGGAGATTTTGGTTGCCACAATGAATTCACACCTATCTAATGTGAGACTAATCACACTAGAATTTTTTATATACCAGTTTGGAAGGGCTTGGCTTTAGCCTATTACCGATTTGGTCATTCCTTGGGGTGAGTAACTCTTTTCCCACTAAAGACTGCTCTCTAAAAATTATAACAATTTCTCTTACACCCAAGATCCACGAATGGTGAGGGGAGAGGATATGTTGTTATAATTTTGGGATTACAAATATGCTTAGAAAGAAAAAACACAATAGACAAAATATCTACTCTAAAGAAGACACATGAATTTGAAAAACATGTATTTTAAAGCCTAAATGAGGTTATAGTTTATTTTGCAAACCCCTTAAGAAACTTGCAAATAAACTGTTAGAAATTTATCAATGGGGTCTTCAAAATATCATCCTGCAAAAAAGCCTAAAGACTACCAGAATGAATAGACACTTGTTAAAAAGGTTAGCTAAAACTAGAATGACTCGAAAACTAAAATAAACTACTGCAAACCACAAATGTGCAGAAACAAAGAACAAATGCACAGCAAACAATAACAGATGCA
Source organism: Chamaecyparis obtusa (assembly GCA_027943335.1). Lineage (NCBI taxonomy): Eukaryota > Viridiplantae > Streptophyta > Pinopsida > Cupressales > Cupressaceae > Chamaecyparis > Chamaecyparis obtusa. The sequence goes on along the minus strand of BSBK01000103.1, from coordinate 1,104,032 downwards.
CAAAATGGATGTATGTGTAGCAGGATTAAATATATGCACAGTGTGATGATGTATATGCAGAAAATTTTTGAATGCGCAACAGGTTTGTATGGAAGCGCAGAACAGTGAAATTAATGCGTAGAAAAATGGAAAAGATAGAAAATGGAAAATGTCAGGATGGATGCACAACAGAAAGTGATGTATGCATAGAAATTGGGTATGTATGCACAGAAGTGACCTGTAGAAAATCTTCACACAGAAAACTAAAAATAGAATGTTAAAAATCTGGGTTGCCCCACGGTGGGTGCCAAAAAATGTATGCAAAATTAGGTGAAAACTATTCTAAATGATATATTAACTATTCTAAGATTAGTAAATCAAACTAATTAGCAAACTACAATGAAGAATATAATAAAATGAAGCTAAAATAACATTTTACCTTCACCTGCCATGTAGCTTGTTTCCATTGCTCTCCTAGCTTTGATTTCTTGAAGATGGCAAGCTCTCAGATTACCAATTTGAAGCTCCTTTCCCAAGATGTCACCAAAGTGTGGAGATTTGTATGAATGAGTGCAAAATGGCCTAAGCTTGATTATGCAAAACTAATGGATGAAATGGAAGTGATATGAGGATAACTTGGATGCTTGAATGCTCTTGAATGCTTGTTCACTATTAGCTATTAGCTCACAAAGGGAAAATGAGGCTCCTTTTATAAAGTTTTGGAGGATCCAAGCCTAGGTGGCACAATCCTATAGTGGAGAATGAAAGGTGGAATATCCTAGGGCTACGATTGACTTGGTTGAAGGAGTTGAGAGAAAGGAGGATGTAGTTGGAATGTGAGAGGAAGATTAGGGATGATGTTCCTCTCACATTGACATGGAAGAGAAGAAGGTGGAAAGAGAAGACACATGTCAAGTGTCTCACAAAGACCAAAGAGAGGAAGAGGGAAGGACTTCTTCCTTATGAGGACTCTTTGTACAAGTGTCCTATGAGTCACTTTTGACCCTTAGAGGTGGTTTGAGAAGCCCCTTAGGAATAGGGATTGTCTCTTGACTTGGTTTGAGAGAAGACATGTGGTCATGAGACCAAGTCTTATGAGGCCACATAGCCCTTAAAGATAGGACATGTGTGTGTGATGATAATGATTAATAAATAATTAATAATAATTAATTATCTTAGCCAAGGTGATGTGTCAGGTGACTAGGTAGATGTGATGGAATAGGGGACTTAGTCATATTTAGGTGATTGTGTAATTGATTAAATCACTTTAATAGACTATTTAGAAGTCTTAGGATAATAGAATAAACTATAGTGAATATATTAAATAAATTGAATAATTTATCTAATAAATAGAGGAATAAATATTAATTAAATAATAAATATTTAATTAATTCATCAAGTCAATATTTAATTAATTAATGAGGTCACTTTTTAGTGTATACATGATCAATACTTAGAGTACAATGTAAACAATTGATATGAATGCAATAATAAAATGTTAATCTACATCTCCTAAAAAGTAGTGTTGAATAGATTCCTATATGCAATGTTTTCCTATTTATGTTCATCATCCTACATGTTGAAAATTAGGGTATTAATTTTGGTGACTTCTGCTAGATGTCTTCCTATTAGACATGAACTAAAGAATTATCATTGGGCAATGGAGTTAGAAAACCATAACTTATGAATGCAACCTTTATTGAAATGAAAATGCATCTAAACTAAGAATCATGCAACCTAAAGACCTAGTGTTGGACAACACTTATTGAAATGAAACTAAACTGAAAAACTAACCCTCAAAGAAAAGCTTGAGGTGGATCCCATTAACTGGAATCTGTAAGATCTATCCATCTGTTGTAGATTGCTGAAAGGAATTGTTCTCTTTACATTTAGAAATAACAAATGGTCCTAACCAAAAGTTGTCAAACTTATCATGTTGTCCTGGCCTACTATTTAGTACACCCCATTTTAGAACTAAATTACCCTCCTTGAACTCCCTGGGTGTAGCTCTCTTGTCAAAGGACCTCTTGGTATGATTTTTCCTTAGCTCCATGTTCTACTTTAAAGCTTTCTTCCTTTCTTCTTCAAGCTGTAACAACTCAACATACCTTGGTTTAAGAGGGTCTTCTTCCTCAAACAACAACATCTGATCTGCTAATTGCAAAGCTGGAAACTCAATTGAAATTGGTAACTTGGCCTCCTTACCATAAACCAGTACATAAGGTGAGCTCCCAATGATCTATTTTGGAGTTATTCTCTCCAGCCACAAGGTTGCCTTTAGTTTTGAATGCCAATCTCTTATTTTTTTTTCCTGCAAAGTCCTTTTGATTATCCTTAAGAGGTTTTTGTTAGTAGACTCTGCAAGTCCATTACCATGGGGGTAATAATTAGAAGATGTATTCAGATAAAATGCCATTATTAACAGCCCACTTTATTATTGCTAAACCAACAAAAGCTAATGCATCATCTAAAATAATTGATTGAGGAACACCAAACCTAGTTATAATATCTTCATAGAATTTTAGAACAGCAGATCCAGTTGATTCCTTCAATGCAATGGCCCCAGTCCAACTTGTATAATAGTCTGTTGCAGTCAAGATCCATTTATGACCTGGACTAGAATTAGGATTAATTGGACCAATAAATTCCACTCCCCACTTGTTAAAAGGCTGATCCACAATGATTGGTTTTATTGGTGATGCTTCTAGCCTTTGTTTTCTTGCAAACAATGTACACTTTTGACATCTTCTTGCCCAAGAATGGGCATCCTTAAACAAATCATGCCAGTAATAACCAACTCTCAATATTTTACAAGTTGTGGTCTTAGGATTGAAGTGTCCTCCACATGATCCATCATGAAATTTAGATAATATTTTTCTTTGATCAGCAAAATCAATACATTTCAACATCATACTAGAATAGTCATTTCTATAAAGTGAACCATCAATCAAAACATAAGGAATAGACTGTAATTTGAAATACCTCCTTCTGGCTTTGTCAAGATCAATTGGACATTGTCCAGTCTGTAGAAATCTGGTCATATCAGACAACCAAGTTACTAAATTATCATTGAGTACAAAATTACCTTTGAATAAGATAGTCTCATCACTAGCATCAACTTCTTCTTCTTCTACCATTTGGGCACACAAACCTTTGCCTCTAACCAACTTGGTGACATGGATATGCACATCATATTCCATAACTTTTGTGATCCATCCTGCTCTTTTCTCATTTACATCTTTTTTTAACAGGAATTCTTTAATCCTAGGATGTGCAACCATTAAATGAATCTTATTTCTAGCAATTAGATTTTTAAACTTCTTCAAAGATTTAATAACAACAAGTAAATGTTTTTCAAAAAAATTGTACATTTTCTCATATTCATCCATCCCTTTGCTAAAAAAGGCAATTGGCTGCTCTTGATTGTCTTCATTCTTCTGTACCAACATTGTTGAAACTGTATCATAGCCTCCATAAGCATATAAGATAAAATCCTTAGAAAAATCAGGATTAGCTAATGTAGGTGCTGATGATAGGGATTGTTTGATCTATTCAAAACTTAACTTTCCCTCATTAGTCCAGCTGAATGGAACATTTTTCTTCAGCATTGTAGTTAAGGGCTTGGATAAATTGGCAATATTAGGAATAAAGTGCCTAACAAAGTTTATCCTTCCAATAAAACTCTACAATCCTTTTTTGTGTTTTGGTAATGATAAATCTAGAGTTGCATGGGTTCTTTCAAGATCAATGGTTGTTCCTTCTTTTGACACTCGATAACCTAAAATTTTACCCTCATGAATTGAAAAAACTAATTTCTTAGGGTTATAAGAGATACCAAACTCTCTGCATCTTTGAAGCACTTGTCTTAAATGGCCTATATGCTAGTTTGCAACTTTTTTGTATATGGTAACATCATCAAAGTACACTAGGACAAACTTATACATCAATTTTATAAAATCCATGTCCATAGCTTTTTGGAATGTGGCCCCTGCATTTGATAAACCAAATGGTATTCTTCTATAAGCCATTGTTCCCCATTTTTTTGTAAAGGATATTTTAAACTAGTCTACCTCTTTTACTAAAATCTGGTTGCAACCAGAATACCCATCTAGAAGGTAAAATCTTTCAAAACTAGAACCATACTGTAGAATATGTTCCATTGATGGAAGGCAGTGTCTATCTTTAACAGATTCCCTATTAAGGTCTCTAAAATCCACACATAGTCTAATCTCCCCATTCTTCTTCCTTACAAGAACTAAATTTGAAACCCAGGATGTATGTTTGATAGGAAAAATTATCCCACTATCCAGCAATTTATTTAGCTCTTTAAGAATTAAGGGCTCTAATTTGGGGTTAATTGGTATTTTTCTTTTCCTGATTGGCCTGGAATTAGGCTCTAATTCAATTGTATGCTGGGTCAACTGGGGATCAAACCCTTTTAAATCATCATAGTCCCAAGAAAATACATCATTATATTCTCTAAAGAAAGCAATAAGAAGCTCTTTTTCATGAGGAGAGTTAATTTTACCAACCTTTAAAAATTTATCTCTAAATATCTCAACTTCCTCATAATGATCTTCTTTGATCAGCATGTTGGTTTTGTTCCTCTTGAACTAATCATCAGAATTGAAGTTAGACTCCAACCTAACAAATCCTTTAGGAAGTTTTTTTTTTTTTAGCTATATAATCTGATCTTCCATTTGTTGTTTCACTTTGTTATCCTTGGGAACTGAAAAAGCCTATGTTTCAATCATAAAACTCAAAATCTTCTCATCAGTATTAAAAACCTTCTAGTTAACATCATTATCTGGAATGGATGTCCTAACAACAATCTTAATATGAGACCGATCAGAGATGACACCTTTATTTTTAGAAATAGAAACATGTGCACCAATAGTTGCTAACCTATCAGCATGCTGATTTTTCCTTCTAGGCACATAAATTAGGTTGAATGCATCAAATTCATCTAGAATATTAGATACTCTGGGCTTATACAATTTTAAGATATCACTCTTAACAAAATTAAGACCTCTCACCTAGTTGACTATCAATTCACTATCCCCAAATGCCCTCAAGCATTTGATGTTTCTCTTTTTTTCCCACTCTAAGCCTTGGATCAAACGTTCATATTCAGCCACATTATTAGAACAAGGAAATGATAACCTGAATGCAACATAAAATTTATCACCCTCAGGTGACACAAGCATAACACCTACATCTGCTCCATCCTTATTTCTAGATCCATCAAAATAAAATCCCAAAGCTGATTTGATAGTTCTAAATCAGAATCCTAGGTTTTCATCAAGTTAGGAAAAACAGGGTCAAATTCTAAAATCATGTAATTACCAAAACCAGCATCATATGTAACACTATCTTGGTCATTTCCAGTTGCCCACTCATCTAGTAAAATGTCAGGTATTCCCTCTGCTTGAGTGTTAAAGTCTGGATAGTCTTTGATCTCATCTGAATCTATGATCACACAACTAGCATTAATGGGACTTGGATTATATGGCTCTATGTGATCTTTGGTCAATAATTCTAATTTTATGGTCACCTTGGTACCATATAATGTTTTAAAAAATATGTGGGACCAATCTGATGAAAAGTATCCATCTATCTTGGCAATAAAATCTCTAGATAAACATAGAGAAAAATAGGGTGGCAGATCTATAACATAGATGTCCTATGGAATTGACAAATTTGGGCATGCATGAAGAGTAAAACTTGCATTCTTGAAGACTCCTAAAGTTTTGACTGAGGAACCATCTAACTAAACAACTCCTTTCTCAAGAGGCTCATACTTCAAATAAAGTAAATCAAAAATCTTTTTAGGCATTAATGTGTTGGTTGCACCACTATCAACCATACAGTTGTGAACTAATTTATTTCCAATAATTAAGGACACATAGAAAGGAGGAGGTTTAACATTTGTAGATTTCTTACCTTCCTTTACTGTTGTTCCTTGCACATTTACAACCTTTGAATTAGCCAAAACAATCCTTGAAGACTGCTTAAAACCCTGCTGTGAAATTGCTATATTTTTGGACAACTCTTCCTTAAGTATCTCTGCCTGCCCTGGAATGGCTAAAGATTGCCAAAAAGAAATAGAGACATTCATTTTCTTCATGCTATAAACTATATTAAAAGGGACAACAAATTGTACCTTTTAAAGAGATCTAGTAACAGTCTGATTTGCATGCTTCTATTATTGCTTCTTAGTTGTGGGATCTTTCAAAATTGAAACTGGTGTGGTGGGAGTCCTGGCAGCTGATTGCTCTAATTCTAGAGCTCTCTTCTTAGCTCTAGTGTTTGCTGACATAGGTGAATCTTCATTTAGCCCACATAATTCCTCCTCTTGCCAATTTAGAAAACCAATATCTGGAACATTCAGATCTGGTTGTTGTTGGATCTCCTCAATAGGTATATTTTGTTGTGAATCAACTAAATTTTTCACCATTAGAGCCTGATTAAGCACTCCATTGGTACACATTTATTGGTTATGGACTTCATTACATGGATAACACCACTCAGCAACAAGATTATTCTGGCTGGGTACTATATCCCTAACAACATTTAGAGGTGCAAGATTATACAGTCTATAAGGACTTTGATTCCAATTCTACCTATTTGCATTATTATTTCCTTGGAATTACTATTTGTTACCTTGAAAGGTAGGCTGATTAAGAAATTGGGATGAAGAACCAACAAATTGATTTTGAATTACAGGGTTTCCTTATGCTTGATTCCTCTTAAGACTCACTAATTCATTGCCAAAAGTCTGCAATAAGCTTTCTATTTTTTGTTGGCTATCCTTTATACTTTGCAACTCATTAAGAGGGGTAACAGGTACTATCTCTTGGCTTTTGAATGATAGAAAGGTGGGAAGAGGTGGGGCAATCAATGGCATATTAGACTAAATGTTAGGAAAGAAGGGCATAGGTGGCCTAGGAGCTATTTTTCCCACCTAAATGAGACTATTTTCTGCCCTAATAGCAGTATCAAAAGCTTGAGGTAAAGATTTACCTCCCATAGATTGGATCATGACTGAGATATCATTATTTAGACTCTTAAGAAAATACAAGAATGTATATTTAGTAGAGGGTCTTACCATAGCAGGAATTTTGTTCCAAGTCTTTTGGAAATAGAGATTGAAATCACTCATCTCCTCTCATGGAGCCCTTTTGATAGTCATCAATTGCTCCACAAAAGACAGGTTGTCAGATTTGTCTTTAAAGAACTTAGATAATCCAACTCCCAATGCATCCCATATAGCAATAGAAGCCATTGGAAGAGTTCTAAACCATTCCAATGCTTTACCCTTCAGTGATGGAGCCAATAGCTTCAAAGCTACATCCTCTTCAGTGATGTGATGGACATTGCAAATAGAAGCAATATCTCTAATATGCTCTATGGCAGTTATTTTCCCTTCTCCAGTGAATGATGATAACCCTTTTAAGGCTGCCAATGGAATGTTGTTTTGGTTGGCAATCGTCAAAGGACTACCCTGATCAAAAGGTACAAATGGAAGATTCCTTTCCATTGTTGGAAGTGGTGTAGTAGAACTTGATCGTAGTGACTGATTAACCACTGATGGTTGTTTAGGAATAACTTTACTTTGAAATGCTTCTAGATGTTCACAAACTTCCTGCTCTAACTCTAGAAATTCAACATGGTAAGAGGGAGGAGCTAAACTTATTTTAGATCTTATCTTCCTTGGTCTTCTTGGTCTCCTACCCCTTTGTACAGGCTTAGCAAAAATCTCTCTAGGACCTCTAGGTTATCTTTTCACAGTTCTACCTCTCCTAGTGAAAGACATCTGCAAATGCTCAAACTCTTTTACACTCCTTGTTTGGATTCAATTCATGTATCACAAGGTCCCACCAAGCATGCCAAAAAACTATCAAGGCCTTGAAATATCACCCTAACTCAGGCATTAGGGTACATAGATATTTCATGCTAACATGGAAACCTTCTCTAGTTGTGGGTAGACTCTGATTGAGAGGAAGTCTCCATATTCTAGGTTGATTCCTATTGGATTTGTAATATCACCTAAACAAAACTTTCATTGGGAAAAGGGAAGAAGGAAAAGCTTTAAAAAATTGAATGAAAATGGGGTGATACACCAAAATTGAACTCGAACTTATTTGGAATCTAACCTTGCATCCACAATGCACATACTAATGAGATTGGCACTATCATTCACTAATCAACATATAGGTTAACTTATCATCACTATTAGGGTATAAACCATGAACAGTAAAAATCTGTTAACAAACATACAAATTCTGCATAAGGTTTGATTTTGATCACTTGGAGGAGGAATTGGATTAACTCACTTCTCCCTATTATAGAACAAATACACACTTAAATGTAGAATGATGAAAAGGATTAAATTCAATACTCAACAAGAATATGAGATAATATGGGATACTTGTATTATTTTCCTCAAAATCTGAAAGTAGGTTACAAAACATAAGCCAAAGGCACAAAGGACCAAAATTTCACTAAGTCCTCCTCTCAACAATCTTGAACCCCCAAAAAAATGATAAAGAAATTCAGTCTTATAGCCTCCTAAGACCAAATTCAAAAATCTAGCCCCCTTATTTAGCCCTTAAAAAACTCCAATTAAGACCCTTCAATTTTTCCAAGAAACCCTAAATACAAGCCTCTAAACTTGCCCCTAATGTTGGTTTTCTAAAATGAACATCTTTTACAAAAAACACCAACATATTACAAAAATTGAGCTTAACTCAATTCCAACCTAGCTTATACATGATCAAAACTTAGATCTTAAAACCTAAGTCCTAAAATTATTGCTAACTACATGGAGGGTCAACATGACCACTATGAAATCTGCAAGCCATGAAATATATGAGGTAAAAAAGAAAGGTGGCACTTTGCATTTTCAAGGCACTAGCTACAGTATGCCTATTGGAGTTAAGGCATTTACTACCTCTGTCACCGAACTTCAAACTTATCAATTTGGGTTTTTACTTAGTTCTCGCACTCCATTTACATTTTGGAAAAATTGGGAGTTAACCCTAATCCAAGGTGAGACCTCCTATAGATATCTCAAGCCTGAATCTACTCTATCTACATTTCTAATCCATGATATGGAGATCATCACTGGTGAATAGGAGTGAAAACTATGATATAAGATCTCTCTTTGGTTTTTCTTTGGGCTCTAGTTGGTATATATCTTGAGCTTAAAGCTCAGGTTGAGCTGTGACTGGAACATGAGAATGAATCTTGACTTTCTTTCACTCTGTGACTGGGAATATTACTATGACCATGAGCTCGGTTGTGACTTTTCATATTTCAGTCACAACTTTAGACCAAGCTTTATGCTGGAACTTGGGTTAAGCTCGAGCTGTGACAGTGACCTTGAGTTGGGGTTGTGATTGAGCTTTAAGCTCTTGATTTTGGCACATAGCTCAGGCTCATCTCTAGATCTGGAATTGTGACTCCATGATTTAGGGTTGTGGTTGCAACTTGGACACTTAGGCTTTACAATAGTGACTGTGGCTCTAGATCTGGAACTCAAGCCTTGAACTCGAACTCAGACTGTAGAGAACTCAACTAAGAGATAAGTGACTCTCCTCTTTTATTTGCTTTTTTTCATTTGAATAATTTTTTGATGTTGAGTTCATGCTTCTTTCTTTCAATGATTTTGGGGTTTCTTTGTCTTCTCATTCACTGATGATAGTGACCCATGCTTGACTTTATACTATTGTCTTCTATACACCAATTATTTCTATCACTATTGACAGTGATCATTATCGTGCTTGTTCTTTTGTTCACACCAATCAATCATAATTCATGATTATCCTCATATGTGTGTCAATATCATGCCATTCATCTTCAGCTTATAATATTTTGGCATTTTTCTAGTCTTTTTGTTCACTGATGATAGTGAACATTGCTTGAACTTAATGGTGTTGTCTTGTGTTCATTGTAAAATTGTAGATTTTGTGCTTGTCATCACAGTTAACAGTGAGCATGCCTATTTCTTACCACTGCTATTTGAATTTGAACTGACAACCATCATGTTTTGATCTACAATATTTGGTTGTGGCTTTAACCTTGTGCATGAAACTTAAATACAAAAAGATGTTAAAATCTTTATCTTGTCGCTTGGTTTAAAATATAGAAAAATTAGTAGTTTGTGATGTTCGAGCATGGGCTCGTGACACTCACAAACACCAGGCTTGATTTATTCAAACAATGCATCTTCTATTCTCTACAGCTATGTAATTTGAACAAAAACCACAAACTTTTGATCTATGCTGTAGACTGTGACCCCTTTGCAATATTTTGTTAACTTCAAAACAATATGTTTTCTATTACATGCTGACTGATTTTACACAATTAAAATGACAAAGATCAGTATATATGATTTTTCACTAATATGAAATTTAACAAATGTAAAAACAATTTCATCAATTTGTTTAAGAGGCTCGAGCACGGGCTCATGACACTCAAAAATACCAGAATGTAAACATTTCTTGATACTTTGTAATAAAATTCTTATAGCATTTCTTCAAGACTATGCTTTGAACATGAATATTTTGGCCTACATCACTGTTATTTGGTCACTTCCTATAGCATTTTGTATTCTGCACTTTCATATGAATATGAAATTTACAGCATGGTTGTCTCTCTTTCTTGTACAATACACATCAATTATGAATGTTGTCTTTATAAGCATAGGCTTTAACATCTTTTAATTTACTTTGATAATAAATACCAATCCATTGAGCACTGAATCTTTGGCTCTATCAAGCTTAGAAAAATGTTAAACTCATCTTATTAGGTTAGTGAACATGATCAAAATATCAGTTTTGTGTGAATGCCAAGTATGATGACATTTATGAATTAATACCAGTAACTAGTGATGTTCACTAATCTAACAAGATCTTGTTGTTTCTAAAAAAGGTTTCTCAGCTACAAGAACTAATTTCCTTTGATTCAGATATCTGGTTTATAAAAAAACATGCATAATGATGACCATAAATAGTAAAAGGTTTCATGGAGGCATGTCCCTTTGATACTACTTTTTAGTTTATGTGGATGCATATTTTCTTATTGCATTGATATCACAGATAGATGTGCAACTCTGAAAGATTGATTGTTTAATGATGTTTTGTTTTCATGAATTTCTTAGCTCCAACTGGATCTAAAATATTTCCCACTCTCATGATGTAGGACAAACCCTAAAGACCCCTAGGAGATGAAGACATGGACAGTGCACCTGAGGACATGAAAGACAACCATCCAACTCATAAAATGTAGATGACCAAGGCAATGCATGGGACCCTACTCACACTTCTATCATGCTTTCTATTCTACAATTTGTACTATTTTTTGACATGAAAGATGAAATATCAAAGAACATTTGTTTATTACATTCAGTTTGAATGCACAATGTAATGATTAACTATGAATTTGAAAATTTGAATGTGATCAATACTTAGAGTACAATGTAAACAATTGATATGAATGCAATAATAAAATATTAATCTACAACACTTGAAAAGTAGTGTTGAATAGATTACTATATGCAATGTTTTCCTATTTATGTTCATCATCGTGCATGCTAAAAATTAGGGTAACACGTCCATTAATGGAAATGATGAGAATAAGAGAGCATAAAGAGAAATCCCTTACATGGGTAAATGGTGTTCTTTCAACAAATATTTAAAAAATAGGAAATACTGAGACATCAAAAGGAAAAAAAGATATATCTGGAAACAAGGGGAAATAAATAGAAGAAATCATTTCAAAGATATCCTAGATTTATCTAGACAATAATTTTGTAAACACTTCTTTGGGAGTTGTTGATCCCTTTTTCTTAACTCTGGTTATAAATGGAAAGATGTTAAAAAATTGCATGATTGATTCTCGAGCATCTAATATAGTTATGCCTACTGAGGTCATGAGATCAATGGGACTTTAGATTGATACTCCTCCTGGGAGATGTCAAGCTATGGATTGCAAAAAAGTACCTATCATTGGTACAATTAAGGCTTTTCCTTATAGACTTGCAGCTTATCTAGACAGGTAGTTAGCCATTAGTATCTTAGTTGTTGATATTCCTCCTCAGTATGGAATGTTGTTTTCAAGAAAGTGGAGTGCACCAATGAGAGGAAGTATACAATGTGATCTATCCTTTGCAACTTTTAAAATTTATAGTGAAAATGTCAGAGTATCTAGAGAAATTAGAACTTCCCATATGATTGAGGAAGAAATAGAAAATTAAAACATGAATTGCTTCCTAGACACTGATATGAATTCCTTCCAAGTGCAAAGCATAGAGGTTGAAGGAAAAAATGAGCCTTTTCTTTTGTCTGAGGATAAGAAAAATATGATAGACCAGGATGGTTTATGGACAATGTATTTTGATGTTGCAAGCTCCAAAGAAGGAGCTAGTGCAGGAGTATTGTTAATTTCTCCTACTGGAGGGACATTTAAGTATTCATTTACTTTAATATTTCCTTGTACATATAATACTGGAGAGTATGAAGCTCTATTAATAGGACTAAGGTTGGTCTCAAGACATAAAATCAGAAACCTTCAAGTGATTGGAGATTCAGAACTTATAATATCTCAAATAAGGTCCAAGTATGCATCAAAAAATAGAAGATTGAAGAAATACAAAAATGCTATTTGGGATGAGATAGAAAATTTTGATACTTTTGGTATTGACAGGATGGACAGGGGTCATAACAGAATGGCTAACCTATTGGAAAACATTTCTTTGAGGCCAAAGGATATTACATTTGTTGGAATATCCAAAATTAAGTTTCAATCCAAACCTTCTATACCAGACAATATTGAAAATTGGTAGGTTTTTGAAGATGATCTGGACATTTTAATATTTCTACATTGTGAGACAAATCTTGAAGATAATTAAATAAATTTCAATGGGTATGTGGAAACTTTAGGTAATAAGGATACCATTTTGGGAAAAGAAATGTTGCAACTAAAGTCAAATAGAGTCCCAAAGGGTCTGGTTGTGCTTGAAAGAGAATTTGATAATAATGGAAAATATTTTTCAACAAAGACTGTGAATAAGCCATAAGATTTATAAGAAATAAACATAGGGACAGCTGGAGCCCCAAAAAATGTATACATTGGTGGAAAATTGTCTTCTAAAATAAGAAAGTTCTTGATTGATCTTCTTAGGAAATATAAGCATATTTTTGCATGGTCTTATGATGACTTGAAAGCCTATATGGAAGATATTTTTCAATATGAGATTCCTTTAAAGGGAAATACAAAGCCTTTCAAAAAAAATTTGAGATCTATAAACCCTACCTTAGTACCAAAAATCTGGGAAGAGTTGAAGAAAATGAGGGATGCAGGAATCATAAAACCTATCAGGCATTCAACATGGGTTTCCAACTTGGTCCCAGTAAGGAAAACAAATGGAGATAGTAGGCTCGGTGTGGACTTTAGAAATATGAATATGAATTCATTAAAGGATAATTATGGTTTACCAAATATGGAAGCCATGCTACAGAGAGTTACTAGGTCTGAACTGATGTCTATGATGGATGGGTTTTCAGGGTATTATCAAGTTGTTGTCAAAGACTCTGAACAATTCAAGACTACATTTACTACTCCATGGGGCACATATGTATATGTTAGGGTGCCTTTTGGTGACCAATGTTGGGGCTACTTTTTAAAGAGCCATGGATGTAGCATTTACAGATTTCATAAACAAGTTTCTTGTAGTATACCAATAAGATCTCACAACATATTCAATAAAAGAGGATCAGCATTGTGGCCATCTTTAAAAAAAATTTGTAAGAGCTTTAGAGTACGGAGTATCTCTTAACCCAAATAAATATTCTTTTGGGGTAACTCAAGGTAAACTATTGGACACATTGTGTCCAAGGATGGAGTCAGAATTGACCCTGAAAGGGTAATTGTAATTGATAAATTACCACTGCCAAGAAATGTCAAGGGAATTGAATCCTTCTGTGGTCAGATAAATTTTTTTAGGAGACTCATCACAAATTTTGTTGAGACTAGTGTCCATATCTCCAAGATGTTGAAAAGGGGTGCAAGGGTGGAATGGAATGAAGAAGCTAGGAGGGATTTCTGTGAAATCAAGAAAGCAATTAAGAATGCACCTATGTGATGACACTAGCTTACAGTAAACCCATTCAATTTTTTTCATTTGCTTCTTATCATACTATTTCTACAGTGTTGTTACAAAAGAACTCAAAACGTTTTGAACAGCCTATATCCTTTTTCAGCAAACCCTTACAAGAAGCTGAATTGAAGTATGATATAAATGAAAATCAGGCTTATGCATTGGTCAAGGCTATTAAAAATTTTAGATGCTACTTAGTTGGAGAAACTATAGTTTCATATGCACCTAGTACTACTATGAAGGACATCTCAGTACAACAAGAGGTTTCAGGAAGAAGGTCTAGATGGATCAACTGGATCTAAGAATTCAACATTGACATCCAAATCACAAAACTAGTCAGAGGACTAGGATTAGCCAAACTCATGGCCCAAATCCATTTAGATGCTAATCATATTAACATGCTTGAAGAAGAACAAAGGCCATACATATGCAATTTAGACTATTGTGATTGGTACATGGATATTTTTGGATACTTGTAGAAGATGATTCTTCCTCCTAAGATGGATGATAACAAAAAGAGAACTATAAAATTACATGTTGTGAAGTATGCAATCTCTAAAGGATAATTATGGTTGAGAAGTAGTGAGGGTGTCTTTCTAAAGTGCGTTGATCATCAAAAAGATGAAGACTTATTACAAGAAATGCATGATGGTGTGTGTGGTGGCCATTACATGGCTAAGACTACTACACATAAAATATTAAGCTCTAGTTTCTAGTGGCCGACTATTTTCAAAGATATACATTTATTTGTTAAAATATGTAATGCTTGCCAAAGATTTGCAGGGAAATTGAAATTCAATGGAAATTTAACCTTAAAACCTCTAATAGTTATGGCCCCTTTTTAGAAGTGGGGTATGGATTTCATTGGAGAGATCCCAAAAAAATTAAGTGGGGTTCATTCATGGATTCTAGTGGCAACAAACTATTTCACTAAGTGGGTGGAAGCAATTCCCACTCGGAGAGACACTAGTAGAGTAGTGATTGATTTCATGATGCAGAATATTTTAACAAGGTTTGGGATGCCCTGAGACAATACTAGTTGACAATGCTATGTGTTTCAGGTCTGAAGAGTTTAACATTTTCTATCAGGAATATGGGATTCAAGTCTCATACTCATCCCCTTATCACCCCCAAGGTAATGGTCAGGCTAAATCAAGTAACAAGAGCTTAATAAATATTTTGAAAAAATTCTTTGATAAGAACAAAAGAGCATGGGACTCAAAATTGTTGCAAGCCTTATGGGATGATAGAGTGACAATAAAAAGGCTAATCGCTTGTGCACCTTTTGATTTGGTGTATGAGATTCATGCAAGGTTGCCACAAAATAATTTTCTACAGATGTATAAGTTCATCCAAATATATGATGATGATTTGGATAATGAGATGAAAATCAGGTTGAAAGATTTGATACAATTGGATGAATCAAGAAGGGAGCCTCATAACAAAAACATCAAGTTGTAGCTCTAGTATAAGAGTTTGTATGACAAAAGGACCACAGTCATAAGTTTTGACATTGATGATCTAGTTTTAATGTGGAATGCCAGGTTAGAAGACAAAGGCAAACATGGAAAGTTTTACCCAATTTGGTTGGGACCATATCTCGTTAATGCTAAGTGGGTATTTGGTTCTTATATTCTGAAAGATTTGGTTGGAAATGTCTTATAATTTCTAGTTCCTGGACAATTTCTGAAGTTGTACTTCTCCTAAGGTACTCTTATTATCCATGAATTGTAGCTTAGTTTCTTTTCATTAGATTAGTTTCTTTTTTAGTAGGTTAGTTTATTTCCAATCATGTATGTAGGTTAGTGTTTTTTAGTATATGATCTACTTAACCCAAAGATTCTGAATCATTGTCATGCCTGCAAGAGGCACACATCCCTAGTTAGAGCCACTATTAGTACTGATTATTTTTCTAGCAAAAAACTTTGTGTTTTAAATTTTGATAATTGGCAAAGGGCTTTTGTTGTCTGGTTATGGATACCTTTTAGATTTTTATCCATGTCCTCAGTTTGCAAAGGAATTATTTTTTATGTTCCTAAAACCCCAGGAGGAGCCTTATTAAAATAACCCTAAGTTTTTGTTTTGAAGAAAAACCTAGGTCGTTGATAAATTTTCTAATGGATCATTACTTTTTAAACCACTTAAGTTCTTCATTAAATCATGTGTCTTATTTCATCATCAAGTGAGGCCAAAGTCTTTCAAAAAATTTATTTACCTAATAAACCTTTTAATTTTTCCTAAGTTTGAAACCCCAACATCTTTTAATTTTTCCAAAGGTTTCTAAGGTCATTTTCCCCTAAGTCTTGACAATTTATCAAAACTATTAAACCCTTCCTTGATCTAACAGTCAACGTAATCTCATAGTGAAGTGATTGAAGTTTACCAGTCATGGGATCGTGATCACTATTAGATGCTTCAGTAGTGAAAAGATCAAAGCAAGTGGGACCAACCTTTAGGGTTTTATATCTACCAACTAATCAAGATAATCTTAGAGTGTGTATTTACTAGGCCCATTCATAAAGAAATTAAAGTACCTTCAGATCTATTTTGATCTAACAGTCGGTGTAATCTTGCAATGAAAAGATAACAAAGGATTAGTGATTGTGGGATTGTGATAGCCCTTAGATCTTCCAGTTAGCAGAGGATGACATTAGTGGGGCCAAGAGATAAAGCTTCATAAAGTTTCTGACTTGTCTCTTTTCATCAGACAGTTGTCACAATGCCTTAATGGAAAGATGAGGAAAGATTAGTGATCGCGAGATTACACTTGTCGTCCAATTGTCTAGGGTAACATAAAGCAACCCGGTGGGGTTAAATCACAGTAAAATATGGATGACCATTGGATGATCTTTATCCAATGATGATCGTAAAATCTAAATGCTAAGTGGGTCCAAAAAGATGTAATTTTGATAACCATCAGATCTATTTTGATCAGACGAAAGGCATAAAGATGCAATGGAAAGTTGATCAATAAATAGTGATCACGGGATTGTAGTAACCATTCGATTTATTTTAAGTGAAGATTGAAGGTTCTATTTCAAACTTTCTCTATTTGGTGCGAAAGCTTTCCTGCCTATTGGACTGCAAAATTTCAAATTTTCAAAGAGTTATGGCAGGAACGTGTGGCATGGTTGTCAATAATTAATGATTTTTTCATACGCAGTATATCTCTCAAGTGTTTCAATTTTTGAATTAAAGCTACAAAATTTGTGAAATACTTTTGTGGAGAAAAAATTGTAGAGTGATTGATATTTTTTGAGAATTTGATAACCTGTGAGTGCTTCTGTGAACTACTATGTCTCTACTATTGTTTTTCTGCAAATTATATCATAAGGGTTTGGGAGAAGATTTCAATGTATTATTTTTTTAGATTTTCTTGACAAAACCCTAGTTTCAAATAATGGCACCAAGAAGATAATTTAAAGGGAAACTAGAATATCATGAGAGGGTTGTGTATGATGACCTCCTAGAACAACTCAACCACTCAACTAATGATGCATCCAGGATAAAGGATCTAGTTCCCAAAAATCCTAGGCTTAGAGTTGTATATTCTATATATGACAAAGGGAATTATATGAGAGATGCTAATATTGAGGTCTCTTGTATGGTGTTTTTTAGAGTTGGTTCTGTGTTATGTGTTATGGATCTTTCTTTACTTTTTATCTTACAAATATATCTGATTAAAGTGGAATTAAAATAAATAGGTACACACAACTGATTCACACCCCCCCTGCTCTCAGGTGTGCTTTCCTCCTTTTGGACCTAACAATTGGTATTAGAGCCTAGTCCTTTGGAAGAAGCTTGACTTCTTAAAGGAGATTTGTCATGGAAAGTATGAGAAACTTGAGATTTTAAAGTTTGATAGAAACAACTACCTAATTTGGAAGGATTGGATGAATACCTACCTAATATTAATGGGGACAAGAGATGAGTATTGGAAAATCACTAAGAAGCCTTATGCTATTCTTAATGACCTAAAAAATTCTACTGCAAAAGAAATAAGAAATTCAAGGAGAATATGTTGGCCAGGGATTCCTTGATCAACACCTTATCCAATTCACAATATTCACACATCTATGGATTGAGGACTGCAAATGAGGTATGGAAAAAATTAGAAACTATTTATAAAGGTGACACATATGTTAAGTAATATAAGTTTCATGGATTAAAAGAAAAATATGAAGATACACAGATGAGTAAAGTTGAAACTATCACAGTCTATTTGAAGAGAATAAATGATATAGTCTATGAAATTAGATGTGTTGGTAGTACCTTGAAAGACAATGAATTTGTAGATAAGACTTTGAGATCTTTTCTCACATGTTATAGTGAGAAAGTTGTTTCTATTGAGGAATTGAGAACTATAAGACCTATTTTAAGAGAAGCTTTAGCAAGAAGACTTTGTGCCTATGAGATGAATACACTTAGTAAGGAACTTCCAAAGGTTGAGATTTCATTCAAAGCCAGTGTGACCAAGTATGAACTGGTAGAAATCTCTACAAAGATGAAATTCAAACACTATGCTAAGGATTAGGAAGAGATCATGGAAGAAGAAAGGAAGATTGATGAATTTTAATCCTTTATTGCAAGAAGAATTTCTAAGGGATCCATAAATTATGAAGATAAGCTACCTTTAAAATGCTTCAATTGTAATAAGATTGGTCATATTTCATCTAAGTGTCCAAACAAAAATTACGAGGGTGTTAAAGGTAAATCTAAGAAATATTATCCTAAGGGTCATAAAAAATTTTATGCTATTGAAGAAGGTGTGATTGATGATGAGTTTTTTCTAGTGAGGATGAAATTGTGTTTATTTCTATTAAAGAAGATAATCCTAATGAAGAACAAGCTTTGGTTTCACATGTTTTTAAAAGAGATGAATGGGCCATTGATAGTGGATATTCACATCATATGACTAGTGATAAGGATAAGTTTATGGAGCTTGAGGACTATGATGGTGGTGTTGTTATATTTGGAAACAATTCTCTTTGTTTGATAAAAGGAGAAATATCTATTACTCTTGATGGTCATATCTATGCCCTTACAACTGGTCTATAAACTAGTTCCCTTCACACGATTAATTTAATATTAAAAAAATAGTACTGAAGATGTTTTGCATGTTGAAGGTTTAATTCATAAGTTGTTGAGTGTTGGAAAACTATTAGATAAAGGTTACAAATTGAAATCCGTGGATGGAATCTACAAGATTAATGGAAGTACATGAAATCTTGTTACACTAGGTAAATAGACTATTGGTAATCTATTTCATTTAAGAATTGTTGAGAATAAATGTTAATTTCTAAGATTAATGATAGTTGGTTGAGGCATAAAATATTTTTTCTTGTGAACTTTTCTTATATGGTGAAAGTTAGCACTACTCATGTTGTAAGATATTTTCCTAAACTAATGAAGCCTAATAATATGTGCAAAGAATGTCAATTGGGTAAGCTGACTAGATCTACTTTCAAGAATAAGGCATACACTTTGAATGGATTGTTAGATTTGGTTCATGCAGATCTATGTACTAGGAATAGTCCCAAGAGATAACTGAGAGGTGGGGGTGAATCAGTTATCTACAAGTTTCAATTATTTATCCAATTAAGTATACTTAAACATTAAGCATAAACACAATGAAAGAACACTTGAACACAAAACCAATAATTTGGTTACAGGGAAACCCAAATAGGTAAAAACCTCAGTGGGAATTAACACCCATTGATAAACTGAACTAGTGTATAATGATCCTTGTTAGAAGATCTTACAACCCTGTTAGGAGTTTATTTTTACAATGCTTTTAGTATAGTGACCTAGTCAAAGGTCAGACCCTATTACGATTCTTTTATGATTGACCCTATTAGGGGTGAGGACACGCTGTCCGAGAGCTCACTGCTCAAAGAGGTGAAGGTTGTAACCTTCTGAATAACAGATACACACTATATCTGGATCTTGGTGAACTATGAGGTAGACCTTCTATCTTGATCAGTTCCAATGAATATCACACTCTATCTTCTTTGTCACATAGGCCTCTTCTTGATGGCACAATACTTTGCACTCTCTATTCTACTCTAATCTTTCATCTCCATGCCATGCTTCTAGCGATCATAAATGACCGGCTATAAGTATCTTTCCTCTAATTGATATAATCAAGTTGGCCTATTAGAACCACCTTGGAATCATATTATAGAAACAATAACACTCTCCAATAACATCTTGATCAACTCTACAAAGCATGCAACACAAACTGGGACCTGTCCAAATCAATAAGTGTAGACGCACGCTACACATTGTTAGCTCTACCAAATTAACTAATACTTTCTCCTCAAGCTAAATTACATCATGCACTCTTAAAAAAACATTCTTAACTCTTCTCCAATCACTAATCCAAGTATGCATACCAAAATGATAGGCGCAACTCCTGTACCAATATAATCTCTATTGGCTCTTTTGGATAAACATAGGAAACTGCAACTCATGAATAGCAACTGCATAAATTCACTTCTACTACACATCAGACTGTACATCCATGGATTTAACAATACTAAAATGTCTCCATCACATATCCAAATGTGCAAGGCTCCATGATAACTGTAAGGAAAATCACTCATAGAACACTACATGTAACTCTGTCAGTAATACTACTGACACAAGCTACTACATAACTATTTGTACTAACAATTAACCTCTATGTCCATGATATCATGTCGATAACATGTCCATGATACATATAATCAAAGCTTACTACATAATTATTCCACACATGCTACTTACCATATGTTGTCATCAATAAAAAACATACATTCAGCACTGGCTTGCTAGCAAATCTCCAACAATCTCCCCCTTTGGCATTGATGGCAACATATAGAATGAAAAACACCACCAATCCAAATGAACAATTATTTTATAACATTCTCTATTTTCTCATCAAAACTCCCCCAAGGATGAATCCTCCATCTGCTACAATATTCTTCAACATTCTCCATTTCCTCAACTGAATTGCTTCCATGATTGAATACTACTCCCCCTTGCTACTATTTATTACTCCTTAATTTTGTATGTACTCCCCTTTAATACTATTTTTCATGACTATATACTACTCCCTATTTGAAATCAATGGCAAAGGGCACCAAACATTTAAGCACTGGTACTACTCTTGAAGTAGAGTAGTCAACCATCCATCAGTCACTAAGGACTGATGCTCTCTCCACTTTCTCTAATCAGAATCAGGGAAGGGAATTACTCCCAGCTTCTCCCTGAGATACTCAAAAGTATCCTTTAGTAAAGGCTTTGTGAATATATCTACTAGTTGTTCCTTTATACTCACATAATCTAATTTGACTTCTTTCTCTGCCACTTTCTCTCTTAAGAAGTGATACTTAATCTCTATGTGTTTTGTCTTTGCATGCATCATGGGGTTTTTTGACACATTGATAGTGCTAGTGTTATCACAATGAATAACAATAGGATAATCATTTTGAATTCCAAAATCCTTTATCATCTGCTTGATCCAGACAATTTTAGAACAATTCAAAGCTACTATGACATACTCTGCTTTTGTTGTTGACTGAGAAATACAATTATGCTTTTTTCTTGTCCAAGTGACTAGTCTATCTCCAAGAAATACTGCTCCTCCTGATGTACTATTTCTATCATCCACGCATCCTACCCAATTTGCATCTGTATATACATGAAGCTCAACATTCTCTGAATTAGGATACCATAGACCATAATCTATAGTGCCCTTCAAATATCTAAATATTCTCTTTACTCCCATGAGGTGACTTTGTTTAGGCTCTTCTGTAAATCTTTGAACTATGCCATCTGCATTAGAAATATCAGGTCTAGATTGAGTAAGATATATGAGTTTACCAATCACAGACTTGTACAATGTTATATCTACTGCTAGAGAATCATCTTCTTTTGTAAGCTTGTATCATGTTATCATAAGTGTACCCACTAGCTTGAAATCATCCATCTTGAACTTCTTCAATATCACTTTCACATACTTAGACTGATTAATGAAAATATCTTTCTCTTTCTATTGCACATTTAATCCCAAAAAGTATTTGATAGGTCCAATCATGCTCATCTCAAACTTGCTCTGCATATCCTTAGCAAATTCCGCACTAAGTTTGTCATTACCCCCAAATATAATGTCATCAACAAATATAACTACAAGTAGTAAACCTTCATATGTCTCTCTTATAAATAGATTACAATCTGCTACTCCTTTCTTGAATCCAATTTTAGTTAGATATCCATCAAGTCTCCCATACCAAGCTCTAGGGTCTTGCTTAAGTCCTTAGAGGGCTTTCTTCAATCTGCATACCATATCAGACCTATATGATAAGGTGAATCCTTCTGGCTTCTCAATGCATACTTCTTCCTTTAAATCTCCATTCAAGAATGCTGACTTAACATCCATCTGATAAACTTTGAATTTTTTGAATGTCACATAAGCTAGAAACAACATAATGGCTTCTAATCTTCTCACAGGTGCAAATGTTTCTGAATAATCAATACCTTCCCTTTGTGCATATCCCTTACATACTAACCTTGCTTTATTCCTTACTACTATACCATCTTCATTCATCTTGTTTCTAAATATCCACTTGCTTCCAATCACATTCTTATCACTAGGTCTTGGGACCAGTTCCCAAGTATCATTCTTAATAATCTGATCTAGTTCTTCTTTCATAGCATCATGCCAATCTGAATCATTACATGCATCTTCAACAGTTAAAGGTTCAATTTGAGATAGTAAATAAACCGCTTCATTGCTTGCTGAACTCTTTGTTTTTGATCTTGTTGTGACTTTTCCACTCTGATCTCTAATGATGTCATCCTTAGAGTGATATCTAGATGTAAACCTTGGAACTTTAGGTGATACTATCTCATCTACCTTTTGAGTTTCTTCTTCACTTGTTACAGGGTCATTGAATAATACATCAATACTGTCAAACATCTCTTTGACAACTATCTCACTAGTGGAAGGATTGGGTTCTTCTTCAATCATAGGTGCATAATCATGATATCTTTCTTGAACCATAAACTTTTCATCAATCTTAACATGAGCACTTTCAATGATATTCTTCAATCTCAAATTAAAACATCTATAAGATTTTCTTTTAGCAGAGTAACCAAGGAAAATACCTTCATCACTTCTTGCATCAAACTTGCCTATTGCTTCATCCCTCTTGATGTAGCACTTTCTTCCAAATATTTTGAAGTATTTCATTGTGGGAACATTACCAAACCATAGATCATAAGGTATCTTGTTTGCACCAAGCCTCAATTGTATTCTATTGATGGTATAGACTGTTGTATTAACCGCATCTCTCCAATAGGTGTGTGCAACTTTTCCTTCAATCATGATGGTGCACATTGTATCAAGGATCATCCTATTCCTTCTCTCTACAATCCCATTTTTTTGAGGGGTTATAGGTGCACTCAATTATCTCTTTATGCCATGTTCTTCCCAGTACTCATAGAATTTGTCAAAGGTGAATTCTCCTCCTCTATCCAATCTTAGACACTTTATCTTTAGTCCAGATTCATTCTCAACCTTAGCTTTGAATATTTTGAACTTCTCAAATGCTTCTGACTTATCTTTTAAGAATGCAACCCACATCATTCTAGATTAATCATCAACAAAAAAAATGAAATACCTTTCACCATAGTATGATCTTGTTTGATTTGGTCCACATAATTCTGTATGAATCATATCCAACTTGTTCTCTACTAAATTATGCTTGCTTCTGAATGAATTCCTCCCATGCTTTCCCATCACACATTCCCTACAAATAGAATCAACTGACTTTTCTATGCTAGGTAGATCTCTTACTACCTTTACATTTCTTATCTTTACTATGTTATCAAAATTGATATGACAGTCTTTTATGCCATAGCCAACTGTCATCTACTTTAGCAACAAAACAACTTGCTTCTGAATTAAGCTAAAAAATATTACCTTTAGTCTTTGAACCTGATGCAATCATTACACCATCCTTGTTGTTAATGATGCACTTGTTGTCTTTAAACTCCAACTAATAACCTTTGTCAAGCAACTTCCCAGCACTAAGAAGGTTGTGCTACAAACCATCTACATAAAGAACATCATCAGTGTTGTTCTTTCCATCCAATGTGATAGCTCCGCTACCAATGATAGGTTTAGGAGTGTTATCTCCAAATCTAAGCATACCACCTTTGCATTTTCCAGATGAACAAATCTATCTTTATCACATGCCATGTGATGTGAACAACCACTATCTATAATCTAGTCTATCCTTATGTCTGCAAGTGAAATCAATGCTAGCTCTGGTTCCTTTTTCTCATCTTCATGATCCATCTCATCAAACATCTTCTCCATAATAGAAATGAATCCAATTTCATCTTTAACTGAATCATCATTAGAAACTCCATCACCATCATAGTAACATTCTTTTGTATACTTAGGCTTGTAGTTAGTTCTAAATTTCTTAACTCTTGTAGGACACTTAGATGCAAAGTGACCAATCTTATTACATGAGAAACATTTGAATGGTAACTGACCTTCATACTTTCCTTTTCCTTTTCTTTCTTTCATAGCAATCATAGAAATAATATCATCTATCTCTTTATCTTCATCTTCATATCAAAATTACTAGAAGTATTTAAAGATTTCTTACCATGGACTAATGCTTTGAAGGATGTCTCACTTTTAGGCTCTGTCTTCAATCTTGAAATCTCAAAAGATAAAATTTTTCTGATCAAGGTTTCTCTCTTGAAATTTTTTGTAAGCTACATGGTCTCATCAAGGATGTTGATCTTGTTTTCATACTCTGTTGTAAGAGTATTCATCAACTTATCCATAATGTCTTCCTCCGAGATCTCTCCACCATTGTTCCCGATTCCAGCAACTGCTTCATTAATCCTTTGGTTGTAAGCTTTGATGTCTCCTTTAGGTAGCATCTCTAATGCATTGTATCTTTTCTTCCATGTCTTTCTGCACGCATTCTTTGCTTGTGTATCTCCTTCAAACATGTCTTCTAGGTGCTTCCATATCTTGTAAGATGTGTCTACTTTCTTTATCTCTGAAAACTAACTATCAGATAAGGCATTGATAAGGATTCTTTGGCTATTGTATTCTGATGGAATAAATCCTTTTTCTCACCAGTAGTATCTTCCTTTACAAGATTTTCTAGAGAGGGGATCTTAACTTCTTTGATAGCCACTTCAAAAACTTCAAAAGCAATGCACTGCAAATGTGTCACCATTTTGTTCTTCCAATCAAGATAGTTCTCTACATCAAACTTAGGACTATCTTTTCTAAAGAATGCCATTTGATCAACCTCAAGCTATTAAAATTTCTCTCTAAGGCACCTGGCTTTGATACCAATTGTTAGGAATAGTCCCAAGAGATAACTAAGAGGGGGGGGGGGGGGGGTGAATCAGTTATCTACAAGTTTTAATTATTTATCCAATCAAGTATACTTAAACTTTAAGCATAAAGACAATGAAACAACACTTAACAAAACACCAATAATTTGGTTATGGGGAAACCCAAATGGGTAAAAACCCTGGTGGGAATAACACCCACTAATAAACTGAAGTAGCGTATAATGATCCTTGTTAGAAGATCTTACAACCTTGTTAGGAGCTGATCTTTACAATGTTTTTAGTACAGTGACCTGGTCAAGGTCAGACCCTGTTAGGAGTCTTTTATGATAGACCCTATTAGGGGTGAGGATGCACTGTCTGAGAGCTCACTGTTCAAAGGGGTGAAGGCTACAACCTTCTAAATAATAGATACACACTATATATGGATCTTGGTGAACTGTGAGGTAGACCTGTTGTCTTGATCAGTTCCAATGAATAGCACACTCTATCTTCTCTATCACATAGACCTCTTCTTGATGGCACAATACTTCACACTCTCTGTTCTGCTCTAATCTTTCATCTCCATGCCATGCTTCTAGCGATCACAAATGACCGACTATAAGTATCTTTCCTCTAAATGATATAATCAAGTCAGCCTATTAGAACCACATTGAAATCATATTAGAGAAACAATAACACTCTTCAATAACATCTCGGTCGGCTCTAATAATAATGCAACACAAACTAGGACCTGTCCAAATAAATAAGTGTAGACGCACGCTACACACTGTCGGCTCTACCAAATAAACTGATACTTTCACCTCAAGTTGAATTACATCATGTGATCTTAACCAAACATTCTTAAATCTTCTCCAATCACTAATCTAAGCATGCATACTAAAATGATAGGCGCAACTCCTATACCAATATAATATTTGTCATCTCTTCTAGATAAAAATAGGAAACTGCAACTGGTGAATAGCGACTGCATAACTTCACTTATACTACACATCAGAATCTACATCCATGAATGTAGCAATACTAACATGTCTCCATCATATATCAAAATGTGCAGGGCTCCATGATAATTGTATGGACAATCACTCGTAGAACACTTCTTGTAACTTTGTTAGGAACACTGCTGACACAAGCTACTACGTAACTGTCTGTACTAATAGTTAACCTCTACATCTATGATATCATGCTAATAACATGTCCATGCTACATATACTCAAATATTACTTCATAAGTCTTCCATGCATGCTACTTACCATATATTGTCATCAATGACAAATAGATAGTCAACACTGGCTTGCTGGAAAATCTCCAACACTATGTGGTCCTACTAATGTTAGATAACTGAGAGGTGGGTGAATCAGTTATGTTTAGTTATCCTATAGTCCAAAATTCATTGATGATGTATAATATCAACTTGACCAAATAAACTAAACATCTCGGTACTAATGTATATGTGACTTGATGATTAATTAACCAACTGTTAGATAATGTAAACCAACTAGTAGTTAACATATACTAATCTAACCACCTGAGACTTGTAACCCAAAATATTTTCACTCTTTTAAAGTGAGCTTGGTTAAGATCCAACCCTATTAAAGGTTAAAAAAAAACTATAAGGTGTGACCTTGTTAGAGGATTTATCACTAACAGTTCTTTGTGACCATATATTCACTTGGGTCAACAAGAAAATAAGTAACATTCATAGAATGTCAATAGAAAAAGATGGTTAAGTCTCACTCGGTTAAGAGATTTTGACTATAGTAATGGTTATAAAGCAACAGTGTATAACCCGATTGAAATGCAACTTATTTTTCTCATATTCAGATCTATGCTAAGCTCAATATCATTATGGTTGTAATCACCTAAAAATGGACAAAGATCAAATCAAAGCAAATCAAGTGAAATCAGAGAAAATCAAGGACATAATTGAATCGATTGAATCACAATGCACGATTAGCCAATCAAAATGAAAATCAAGTCTTAATTCGAGATCAATCAAAATTGAGAGCATTTTAATCAAGTGCAATCAAATCAAAATACAATTAATTCAATTAATTGTATAGTCTTGGATTAAATTAAATTCAAC
This sequence comes from Chamaecyparis obtusa, assembly GCA_027943335.1. Lineage (NCBI taxonomy): Eukaryota > Viridiplantae > Streptophyta > Pinopsida > Cupressales > Cupressaceae > Chamaecyparis > Chamaecyparis obtusa. The sequence goes on along the minus strand of BSBK01000103.1, from coordinate 1,076,433 downwards.
CCATTCAAGGGGTACATGACTAAAATAAATCAATTAATAAAAATCAATTACTCTCAACAAACCAAAAGGAGAGAAAATCAATCAACCAATGAGATTTGAGGAAAGGCATTCACATGGATCAAGCCAAATTGAATCTCATTCACTCAAAGTGAAAAGGAATCTTAACCATCCATCTTGTCTACTTGTCCCAAGCTTTGAGCACATAAACTTTGCTTTGTCTTCAAAGGGTGGAACCAAAGACTTAACCCCAACTCAACCATGATTAAACACAACTACACCCCCTACCATTGGAAAATCTATAAAAGGAAGGCTAAAATCCTTCATTATTATCAACCACCTATCTAAAAATTGCATCAAACCTCTTGCAATTTGAGCTTAGAAAGGAATTTAAGAGCAATTTTAGCATTCATCTTGATGATTGTTAGCTTTAGCATATTGATTTATCTCCATCATTCTCATACTAGGACTGTCATTAGTGAGAGCTTGTTGAGATCTCATTCATTAACATCTTAGTTAGAGAGCCATAGGATGCTCAATTAGTCATTGATTTTGTTAAATAGTTTCTCAATTGTGGTTGTATTTAGTTATTATTTCACTTATTGTTAATGATTAACCCTAATTCTATGAAGATACTTTTATTAGTATACAAAATGGCACCCACCGTGGGGCAGTAAGCCTCATTTTATCAATTTTATCATTTGGATCATCTTTTGTATGCTTCTATTTGCTATTTTCTGTAGAATTTTTACAAGAAACAGGTCAAATCATGCCTACAATCAATTCAATCATGCTTGCATTCACTTGGATGATGCCTACAAGATCTGTTTCGATGCTTATTTGCTGAACATTTGTTCCTGGTTGATACTTTCTATTCTATCTTAAATTCTTTATTGTTGCCTGTAATAAAAAAAATCATGCCTGTGCAATAAAGATATATTTCCTTTGCCTAAAGAAGTCATGCTTGTGAGTTGAGAAGTGTCGCCTACCAATAATCTATTTTCACTTCTAACCAAACTTTGCGAAGCACTTTATAGAACAATTCACACCTAGTATCATCTTTCTTACGCCTACTTGTCTTAAAGTGTCACTTTGACTTAATCAGTTTTATGCAATTTTAAAGTTTCTTTGCGCTTAACAGCAATTTTCTTATGCTTTTTTAACTTTCTGTGTCACCTGTTACACTTTTAAGTGTCGCCTGCTAACAATAAAGTTACGCCTGCAAACAATTTAATATCGCGTATTTGCTGGACAATGTCAATTTCAGTTTTCTATCATAATTTTCTTTTAGATTGATAAATTCTTTTATTTAACTTTGTATTTGTATGTTTTGACTATAAATGAATAGGCACCAAAAAGTTCAGAAACTAGAAAGTAGGTTTAATCAAGAAGGGAAGGCACTAGCTAAGAAGATCAAAAGGGAGAACCTAGCACATATCAAGGTCATTCTTGAGTCAACACAAGAGGAGGACAATCAGGTATATCAGAAATACCTTGCTATGATTGAAGCTTACAAAAAGAAATTTGTCTCTCTTAATTGGATCTTTAGTCCTTAGTTCAAATTTTGGTTTGAAAATTTGCAAATAAGGTACTTAAAATTCATTACATAAATCTTTGCTTTGTCAAATTTGATTTTGGTTTCCCCTCATTGTGATTGTTAGTGTTGACTAAGTTTCTGGAGGAGAAACACACTTGGAAGGAGCTATTGCCAAGGTAAGATGAAAACAATGAAATCACTTAAAAATGCCCCTAACTTCGGTTAGCTACAAAGGAGGTAAGCCTAAACTAGTCAATTTTTCCCTTATCTTGTGGCATTTGGTGCATTTAAAATCTAGTAATTAAGAGGGATCAAAGAATCAAACACATAAATCAAAGCCCCTTTGTTTGTGGAAGAGAGTAGAAATACTCAATTCCCTATAGTTAGTGGGTGAAATTAATTGAACCTTGTTAATAGTGTTTGGGAACTAAAGGGAAAGTTAGGGATATGCTCTTCACCTTCTTGGTGAACCAAATTCCCAAAAGCTTAACTTTAATTTCATTTTCCTTGCTTTCAAAATGAACATGCTAGAACTTTAGTGGGCTCGCCTCCCAAGTTTGCCTTAACAAGGCCAGTGAGAGGGACAACCCAAAGTTGGATACACTCGCTTTTGACACGGGGATCCAACCCACTATAAAACAAAATGTGTACATCCTTAATGGGGTGTGTGACAAATGGATTTTAATTTTTCAACCTTCCTCTAGTAGTCCTCACGGATTGCGCAAAATCGTACCTCCTTGCATGTGGGAAGCCCCTTAACATACTTGGGGGATGAGAGATTAAAGTCTATTTGAATAGAATCCATATTAAAACCTTGATAAAGTAGCAAAGACCACCTTTTAGAGCCATTTTTACAAACCAAATCTTGTGTTAAGGTAGGTGCTTGAAGTGTCTTCTTGTGAAAAACCCGTGACAACATTCGACAAATCAAACATTTTGTGTTTAAGTGGGTAAAAGAGACAAGTGAATGTGTGGTTGTTGTGTTTGAAATACATAAACAAGTGAGAGATATCCATTGAAAATCATCTTACATTTTTAAATCTCCTCAATAATAAAATCAACAACTCTCATATCAAGGATCAATTCCAAAATGAACTCTTGTTGGATGTCAGTTTTCACGCGGTCCCAAGCATATAGGGTATCATTACAAGGAAATATCACTCTTGTTGCAAACAAAGGGCAAGAGGTTGAGTACAAAACTATGTTCCAAGGTCACAACCAAGAAGACCTTTTTCCAAATTTATTCAAACAAAAACTTGACGAGATGGATAGGAATTCAGCATATCACAATTTTCAGCTAGGAAATAACCAAAATACCAACAATGCCAACCAAATTCCTATTGAGACACTTGAACAAAGAGTTGATAAGGCTGCCCAAGACCTAGATTTCCTAGAGGTTATGGAGAAATTGATAGATAGGGATAGGGAGATCCTAAACCTAGCACAAAAGGGGGTAAAGCTCCCTCATGACTTTGATATGGACCAACTTAAGAAAGACCAACAACAAGATGATCCAATGAACACTATGACTAGGAAAATTAAGGCCTTCCAAGAACAAATCGATACCCTAAAGAAGGTAGCTGAACCTAAGGCCTTCTCAATTGAAGCTTTGTGTCCTTTTCCTTTCAACAAGAGCCTAGTTATGGTGTCATTTCCTTTCAACATCATTTTTCCTAAATATGATAAGTACATGGGTAAAATAGACCCACGGGATCATCTAAGAGAGTTTTACACCCTAAGTATAGAGTTCATGCACAATGATACTTATCTAATGAGATTCTTTCCTAGAAGCTTAGGAGGACCCACAATGGAGTGGTTTTCAAAATTACCCCAAGGAATAAAGACCTTTGAGGATTTGACCTCAAAGTTCATAACCCACTACTCTTATAACATTGAGCATGAGATCATGATGCTCAAGTTATGCGATACCAAACAAAAAGATAGAGAGTCCTTCTTAGGATTCATACAAAGGTGGAGAACCATTTTTGCAAGGTATCCATGAACAATCCCCAAGAAAGAGAAGATGGATATCTTCACCAATAACTTAATTGTGGAAATGAACTATCGATTACAACTTCAATGTCCTCCAAAATTTGAAAAACTTATTGAAAATGGAGTTAAGATTGAAGATGTTTTGGTCAAAAGAGGTGAGATTAAATTATTTAAAGACAATAAATCCAACAACAACAACAAAAACAACAGCAATAACAATAATTATGTTCCTAAATATTTTAATAATCAAGGGTCCAACAATCACAACGATAAATCAAAATCATGGAATAAAAATAACAATAAAAATCTTTTGAATGATGGGGTTGTGGAGTCACACAACTTGAAGTCTACCCCTTTTATTCTACCCTATGGAGCGAATTCTTTAAACAATGCTAATCAAGCAAGTAAAGATCCATATAATTCCAACAATTATAACAACAACAATTCCAACACTTCCAACAATAAGACTTGGGATAAGTCAAATCAAACTCCAATTATAACAAAATGAAATTCACCAACTTAGGTGAACCTTTGGAGAATGTACTAAGAACCTTGTTGGCCAATCAAGTTATCACATTACCCAACATATCAAGTTATGAACCTCAAGTCAGGCCACATTGGTGGAATGAATCTCATCATTGTGAATACCATCGAAAAAGAGGTCATCCAACCAATGAGTGCATGAAATTGAAGCACTTAGTGCAAGATTTAATTCATAATAACACCATCAAAATTGAAGGACCTCAAAAAAATGGGGATGACATGGCCTACAAGAACTCCTTTTTGAATCATGAAAAGGGGGATTCATCCAATACAAATCAAAATAAAAAAAAGGGTAATGATAAAGTGAACTTTTCCCACACTTATGATAACACAATAAATACCCTAATTGAAGAAGATCAAAGCATAAATGTTGTTATAATAAAAGGAAAATCAAGAGAAGCATCAGCAAATGTGGTCACTAGGGGGCAAGCCTCAAAAATTATTATACCTAATAATGCTCCAAAAATTGTGTTGTCAAACCAAGCTTCCACATCATCATCAAAACAATACAACTTGGCTGACCAATTGCAAAGAACTCCCACTCAAATCTCTATTCTTGAGCTGCTCAAACTATCACCAATCCATAAGGATATCTTGGAAAAATCCTTGTTGGAAACAAATGTGCCTCTAAATTTGGAGGTAGACAAGTTCCAAAACATGGTGGGGCATTTAATTGCACTGCATTGCCTATCATTCTCCGAATAAGATGATATGTCTCTTAATCATCCCCAAAATCTGCCCTTACACATAGAAGTGTTGATCCACAAGCATAGGGTGAAAAGAGTCCTTATAGATAGAGGTGCTAGCCTAAATATTTGTACCCTTAGCTTGGTAAAAGCCTTATAATTTTCTAAGGAGGCTATTGACCCAAAGAAAAAGATAACCATAAAAGCCTACAATGATGAAGAAAGAGCATCAAGAGGAGTCATAGTCTTGCCCATAAGAGTTGGTCCTATGCAAAAAGAGACCATATGCCAAGTATTGGACCTAAAATTGACTTATAATATTTTTTTAGGAAGGCCATGGATCCATGAAATGTAGGTTGTTCCTTCAACTTATCATCAATGCCTAAAATTCCCATATCAAGGGCAAGAAATAATGGTAAGTGGAGACCTCAATCCCTTCCAATATTGTAATAATATCAAGCCTATAAATGACTCATTGGTTCCACACAATGCTGAAGGGTCTATACCCAATCAAATGGAACAAGACCAAAGTTCTAAAGACATCCCTTTTTTGAAAGGAAAAGAAAAGATGGAAGAAGAAATTGTTGTTAAAGAAACTCCAAAACTCATTAACCAAACTACATCAACTAAAGGAAAAGAGAAGGTTAATGAGGATGATATTATTGAAGAAGAAAAAGAAGAATCTATCAAATTTGTCCAAAGATATACTAAAGAAGCCCATTATCAAAAGATGGATAAAATGATGAAAAACTTTGATAAGCAATGCAAAATTAAAAAACAAGGAGTAGGTGAATACTCCTTATCCATGATGGACCTACCCTTATCACCAAAGTCCTTTGGAAAACCTCCAAGTTTACCTCATAAATATAATGAAAAATTTGTAATGGAAAGTACATCATCTGCCATGAGTGAAGAGGATAATGAAATTATGAATTGGCTATACAAGGATGAAGAATCAAGTGCTCACGTCAAGCACATTCAAAATATAACCATCCCTACTCATCAATATGGTAAAGTGTTTGCAATCATGAAAAAGATGGGGTACAAAGGTCAAGGACCTTTAGGCACAAGAAATGAAGGGCTAATTGAACCCCTAGAATCCACATGGCAAGATTCCAAGGAGAAAATAGGTTTAGGATATCTTGAAGAAGGATATACACAAAAACATTATCCCTAATTATATGATCAAATACTACAATTAGTATCTCATAGTGATGAGGATTCTAATGAATCGGAATGGGAGACCCTATCAGATGAGTCATGCCAAGACAAGGGTATTGATGTCATTCATACCTAGCTTCTACCAAAAATAAAGGACTAATGGCGGAATCAACTTCAAATCAAGCATCTAGTTCCAGTCAAGAGGGTCCAAATGATGTGCCAAGCATAGGAATTGAAATAAATCAATGGGTAGGTGAGCCATATGTTCCTTCATGGAGACCTACTATGGAAGAATCAAATGCTAGGTTTAATCCACACAAGTTTTATCCAATAGAAACCATAGTGGATTCTAGTGAGGAGGATTTTGATCCTTCTTCTTTAGAGCATTTAGAGGAAGCCCATGTTTGAGATCTTCAAGATATAATGTATGAACCCTCCAATAATGAGATCTACACCTTAAACCTAATTGAGAAAAACCCAAGTGTTGACCCTTTAACTCTCATTTGGCCGGACCTAATTGAATGGAATACCATTGAACCGATAGCTTGCAAACTTTCTTGAATGACAACACGCTATCCCAATACCTCAACGTGGTTGAACCTTCTTCTAACAAGGACTATTAAGAAGAAATGATCAAAGGGAGCATCCAAACTTTTAATCTAAGAAAAAATGAAAAAAAAAAAAAATAGAAAAGGAAAAGAATCAAGTGTTGAAAACCACTTTGTGGAAACATCAGATCCAAAAGAAAGGAAAAAAGAAATAAAGGATGTTTCTAAAGGTGAAAACTCAACTGAGGCACCTATAGAAGGGATTTTGGATGTTCTACCAGATCACTATGAAGAAAGGTCTCCAATTCTAATCGAGCCTATAGAAAAGATAAACATTGGACCAGAAACAAAGCCAAAGATCATCCACTTAGCATCATCCCTATCAAGCGAAGAAAGAACATAGTTCATCAAGTTCTTTAAGGAAAAGAAAGTTAACTTCACATGGTCTTATGATGATATGTCAGGGTTAGACCCAAATTTGATAATACATCATCTCAATATAAAGGAAGGAGCCAAACCGGTCAAGCAAAAACTAAGGAAAATGCACCCTCACATAGCCCTACTTGTCAAAGTGGAGTTAGAAAAAATATTAAAGGTGGGGTTTATAAGAGCCATTGATTATGCACAATGGATCTCCAATATAGTGCCAATATAAAAAATGGATAAGTTCATCAGAATCTGCATGGATTTTAGGGACTTAAACTTGGCATGTCCTAAAGATGATTTCCCACTTTCGAGCATTAATGCCATTATAGACCTAACAGTGTGACACTCCATGTTTTCACTCATGGATGGATTTAGTGGCTATAATCAGATCAAGATAGCACCTGAAGACCAAGATAAAATTGCCTTTACATGTGCATGTTGTACATTTTCTTGGAATGTCATCCCTTTTGGCTTGAAAAATCATGGAGCAACCTATCAAAGAGCAATGACTACAATATTCCATGATATGATGCATAAGTTCATGGAGGATTATGTGGACAAAATACTAGCTAAGTCACATTCAAGAAAAGAACATCTACCTATCTTGGCAAAAAAATTTGAAAGGTTAGAGGAGCTCAAAGTAAGAGTTTACCCAAAGAAATGTGCTTTTGGAGTCCAATCTAGAAAACTTCTAGGTTACATTGTATCTGCAAAAGGAATAGAGGTTGACCCCGCTAAAGTGAAGGCCATAATGGAAATGGACACACCTAAAACCATTATTCAGATGAGATCTTTACAAGGAAGGATACAATCCATTAGGAGATTCATCTCTCAATTGGCAAAAAAATGCCATAATTTCATCCAACTTTTGCATAAAGACACAATCTTCAAGTGGGATGAAAATTTGAAGAATCTTTCAATCTACTAAAGACATACCTCATGAATCCACCAATATTGATTCCACCTATCAGAGGCAAGCCCTTAATCTTATACATTTCAACATTAGAGAATTCATTGGGGGCACTTCTAGCACAAGAGGATGAAAATGGAAAAGAGAAAGCAATCTACTACATTAGTAGAACCTTAGTCAAATATGATCTAAACTATACCTTCATGGAAAGGGCATGCTTGGCTGTATTTTTTTCTTCCCAAAAATTACACCATTATATGCTAGCCCACAAGATAAGGCTCATTTCCAAAATTGACCCTTTGAAGTATCTACTAAGCAAAATAGCATTAAATGGAAGATTAGCAAAGTGGGTGATGATACTAAGTGAATTTGATATAGAATATGTTGATAGAAAAGAAATTAAAGGGTAAGTCATTGCAGACCAATTAGAAGAAGCACCACTTCATGATGATCATCCTATACGAGTTGAATTCCCAGATGCAGAGATTGTGAATGTTGAGACAAAAACATGGAAACTTTATTTTGATGGTTCCTACACTCACCATGGGTCAGGAGTAGGCATACTTCTAATCATGCCTCAAGGATCCACTATCCCTAAGTCATACAAATTTCTATTTCTATGTACAAAAAATATAGAAGAATATAAAGCCTTGGTTATTGGAATCAAGTTGGCATTAGAGTGGAAAGTGACAGAATTAAAGGTATATGGAGATTCACAATTAGTCATAAATCAAGTCAATGAAGAATATCAAAAAAAAGATGACAAATTAGTACCTTACAAAACCATGGTTGATAATATCAAGAAGTATTTCATAGTCATCACATTTGAACAAGTGTTGAGAGAAAAGAACAAAGCAGCAGACACCATGGCAACCTTAGCATCACTTTTGCAGATGCCTGATCAGAGTGCTAGATACGAGTTCTTGGTAGAAGAAGTGACTCAACCCACGTATGACCCAACCCATCCTTATACCATTTGCCTACTTAATACAACTGACTCACCTTGGTATGGACCAATTTACACCTATTTGAAAGACCAAATCTTTCCTATCAACCAAACCAGAAACCAAAAGAAAAGCTTCATTAGACAAGCCGCCAAATATACTATAATTTTTGAAACATTGTATCAGAAAAGTCTTGACAGAATGCTCCTTAGGTGTTTAGAAGAGGAAGAATCAAACTTATCCTTACAAGAAATTCATGAAGGAATTTGTGGATCACACTCAAACAGATTATCTTTAGCTAAGAAACTTCTTAGGATAGGATATTTTTGGCCTACCATGGAAAAAGATTCTTGTAACTTTGCAAAAACTTGTAAGAAGTGTCAATTCCATGAAAATTTGATACATGCACTGGCGCAAGAACTTCATCCAATGACAACACCTTGGCCATTCTATTAGTGGGGTCTAGATCTAATAGGAATGATTCATCCACCATCTTCGAATGGGCATAAATTCATCATAACAGCCACAAAATATTTTACTAAGTGGGTGGAAGCTGTACCCCTATCAACTTCAACAGGAAAATAGATATCCTTGTTTATCCTAAATCATATAATTTGTAGATATGGCATACCTCATGCCATCATAATAGATAATGCAAGGCATTTCAAGAACAAAGACATAACGGAATTGTGCACCAAATTTCACATGATACATCATTCATCTTCAATCTATTACCCTCAAGGTAATGGACAAGCTGAAGCAACAAACAAAAACATATTGAAAATCTTGAAGAGAATGGTGGATAATTCTGGTAGAGATTGGCATATCAAGATAAACCCGACCTTGTGGGCTTATAGAACAAGCATAAGGATGCCAACAGGGGCTACACCCTTCTCCTTAGTCTTTGGAATAGAAGTAGTTTTTCCTTTGGAGGTAGAACTTCCATCCTTGAGGATATCTATGCATGGATTGATAAATGAGGAAGACTATAGGGTTGCTAGGCTACAAGAACTAGAACTCTTGGATGAAAAATAGAAAGAAGCCTTTGATCACTTAAAGGTGTACCAGAATAGAATGTCAAGATCTTACAATAAACACATCAAGCCAAGGACATTCCAAATAGGTGACCTAGTGTTGCACGAAAATCCCAAGAACCAAGCAGAAAGAGAGAAAAAAGGAAACTGGGGAGCAAACTAGTTAGGACCATTTCTCATTGTTGAAGATTTTGGGACTGGCACATACAAGTTATCAGATTGTGATGGTGAAGAGCTACAAGAACCTAGATAAATAGCATACATCTCAAGAGGTTCTATACATGCGGTAGATGAAAGAGTATAAAGAGTATCAGATGGAGAGCATCATATTTATTGTACATAGTTCAAAAGAGATCTTGAAAATACCAAAAACATTTGAAAAAGCACAAAAGATAAAAAATAGTGGAAAATTGAGCATGAAGAAAGGAAAAACATTCAAATATGATCCTCAAAAAGATGTTGTCTTGGTGAAAACCTAGCAAATAGGCACCTTGATAATATAAAAAATAAACAAATAAATAAATAAATACAAAAAAATAAAAAAAGAAGAAAAGTGTGTTGGTGAAAACCTAGCAAATAGGCACCTTGGTAGCAAAAAAAGAGAAAAAGCTCTAAAAATAGAAAAAGAAAAAGAGCTTGATCCATTCAATCGATGAAAACTTGGTAAATAGGCACCATTGAAAGTCCAAGTCAGTTGCATACTTAGAAGGTCACCTTGTCAATATTGCATTCACCAACATTTGTATATATTGCATAATAAAACTCCACAATTGCATTTGCAAGTACCTTAAGATTTTGGTCACGTAATCAAAAAATTGTCCTAAGTCCCATAAATGAAATCAATATTAAACTAGGGGCAATCTACTCTCAAGGAGCAAGGATTCATCAACAAGCTTTATTCAATCAAAGAATCAAATCATCACACTCAAAAGAGGAACACTTAATCAAATCTACATCCCAATCCAATGTGAGCCTAAAATGAAAGTTTGATCCAAGAACTTAAATGACCTTACCCTTTATCAGGATTAAAAGTATGAAATGGATGGAACTACACTTGAACTATGGATTTGAAAAACATGGCAAAAATTTTTCTAAGTGTTGGCTCAATTGATGAAATCGTTCCTTTCTAGCGAATTGATGAAAGTTTTAGACTAGACAAGCTATGATGAAAGGATGATATTTTTCTTGATTTTTGAATGCTTGTCTTAAAATCAAAGTTTTAAATCATCTATTATTTGTCTAAGGATGTGATCATCAAAGAATCATTGAGCACTTGTACATAGGATAAAACAGAGATTTCTACTTGTTTACACAAATAGATACCTTGGCTATTTTGATCTTCAATAGCATAATACCAACATCCACTTGCAACATAGAATCTGACAAAATCGGTATTGGCACTCTCATGATTGGCTTCAATCAGTGATAGTCACACCGAAGAGACTGATGGGAAAGCAAAGAAAAAGGCAAAAGTATTCATATCATCATAGTTGAACTAGTGATGGTTGTACTAAAAAATGGGATTCCAAAAATGCTCAATGATGATTATAAGCTCTAAATCTTGAATAATGACAGTTAGTTGCATACATGTTAGATTAAGTGCATTGTATATATTTGTTTTGCCTTTCTTAGTTTAAATTGCAAGGGGAAAAATGAAATGGGGGGGTTCAATTCAAACATCATGATTCTAGGTTCAAAACAACGAAAATGAGATTATCTTTTGCATTCATGCATAGCATTAATCATTAGTCATTATACATAAATAGATAGAAAATAGAAAAAGAATCATTACTCATACATCATTTGCATACATGTAGTTATGGACAGAATTGCATACATTTGAAAATGCAAAAACATAGGAACATCCATATCCATATGACCATAAAACAATTTGCATCCATACCTTGAAAAATAGAAAACATCTCATAGTATTCATATATCAATGCATCCATCTATCTATATCATAAAAATAAGATACATTGCATCCATTGCATATAATCAAAAGTAAATGCATCATAAACATCATATAGCTGCATATAAAGATAATCTCATAAATCAACTCATCAATAAGAATGAAGGAATAGATCATCATATATCATCAAAAGAATGTTTCTCAAAGGATCCAGTACATCAAAGTATATCCAGATACAATATCATGAAAGTGGTACATCAAAGGTTCCAACCAATCAAATAACATGAAATGTGCAACAGAGGACACCAATGATAAATGAATCTGTCAATAATCAATCACAATCCTACAACACCAGAACCACTTGGATCTCTATCATCATGTGGAGGAGGAGCCTTAGAAGTGCTCACTCTGCTTAGTCTCTAAACAACCACTGCTGAAATAAACTATTGCATCAAGGTAGCAACATGATTTAAATGCCCAACAATAGTGGACATATCTATCCTCATAGATTTCATATCTCGGGCTAAAGAACCAATAGTGGGAGTATCCTATGAATCCTGTCCATGATCCTATGGCTGTTGAATTGGTAGAGGCATCTGCTATGCTAGAACCTGGTGGGCCTAAACCTTTTGAGCATTATCATCCTATTGTGCCAGGGCAACTCTCTATAACTACACCAAAGGATCTAAACCCCCAGGAACCTGTCTAGCAGCCTCAACATGAGCCTGTCTCTGAGCTCTTTATTGTCAATGAACTCTATCCTGTCTAAATACTGCCCTAGGATGAACTACCTGGACTGCATCAAACTATCTATCTCTAGCTCTATCTCAACCATGTCCATCCCTCACCCATCCTCTACCTGCAACAACTAGAGGATCTCTACATCCTCGACACCTCCAATGTCTACCACCACCACACCCATCATCACCACCGCCACCACCACCATGTCAAGCTAGAATAGGCTCCGTTGGATCTATGAAATGAATAAACCTATTCTGAGACCACCAGTCTTGATACTCATGGGACATCCCTACATCAACCATACCTATCAACATCTCCCATCTGTAGAAAGGCATACCAAAAATCTGAGTCATGACAAATTGATAATCAATACAAGGGCCCCATAAAGATCTCTTAGCCTATACTCATGCATATAACACATTGCCCAGAGGCATATCCTGTATCCTACCATACTATCTAGAAACTCAACCAAAACAAAACCACTCAATAATAGTATCAGATCAGCCAATCATCCAATGAGGAGAAAACATATATGGCAACTCATCATCATCCTCCCGCCAGTGATCACAATCAAGGTATGGATGCCATATAACCTGATCAAGATTATCTATCTGACATCTCCAATAATCCAAATGACCTAAATGATGTTGAATCACCATACCCATATATAGAAAATTATAGGGATATCCATGTGGTTGTCTCCTATCAGAAATAGGCCTAGTAATAGGAAGAGGCTCCCAAATCCATAACTGAAGAATAATAGCACCGACAGATAAAGAAGAACTCTCTCTATACACCACCTCATGGAGATCTTGATATAATTGTGCTAGCACATAAGAACCCCAATAAAAACATCAAGGCTATGCTAGTAAATCCTCTAGAATCCTACCCCAACCAACGGAAAAACCTCAACCTCATTGGTCAGGAAGAAGTAGAGCACCAATCAATGTGCCTAGAACTACAGGCAATATAGGGAAAGAAACAAAATGTGGCCATGTGATCATATCATCATCAATTAGATTCTCCCTGAACACTCGTCAATAGATAGTAGAATCATACATAGAATCATAATAAAGAATCTCTCCTCGATAGGGAATCCGTAGCAAATGATACACGTCCTCAGGCGTGATCATTATCTCACCATGTGGAAGATGGAAAGTATTGTGGTCAAAGTGCCAATGCTCCACCACAACTATCAATAACCCACGGTTCAGCTGGAATCGGGGAAGATCAAGAAGGAAGCTCAAACCACAAAGCTCTATAACATGAAACTTGGCATCAATCAATGTCTACCCGAGGTCAATCACCCATGATGCAACTGATTAGATGTAAAAAACATCAAGGTGATCTTGTTTGGCAAAAAAACAAACGAATCATATCAACATATTATATCAAGGAACATCTAAAGTCGATCAAGTTATTCTAAAATCCATTTTCTCATCATGAGTGCATCAAAACTCCTAACTCTATATCTTGAGGAAGGAAAATCATTATTTTATCTCTCTAGATCTTAAGAGTAAAATATCAGACCATCATCCTATCATAACAGATTGATAAATCAACTTCATTGGTATTACTATACTTATATCCTAATCAATTTTTTAGTTCAAACGTAACTGACCTAATCATATCATTCAAATCAATCATCTTGACATACTAAATGTTTCATAACAAAAAAAAAAAAGTCAAGTACAAGTGAAAATTTTGAGAAAAATGTTGAAGGCGTGATTTTATTCATTGCAGGTGAGATTTCCCTTAAGCGACACACAATTCTTGTCAAGCGACATTACTTTTGTCTCAGGCAACAAATTTCTCATAGGTGACACTGAATTGACCTAAGCGACAGTCAATTCTTCCTACGTGACATCAAAATGCTAGGGTTTCACAAGTGTCAAAATACATGGAATTTGGTTTTTAAACCCTAAGGCTACGCGCGAATATTCTATTCTTAGGCGACAACAAAAATTGGTTAAGCGACATCAAACTACTCAGACGTGACACTAAAAAACATGAATGAGACACTTAAATGTCCTAAGTGATAGTGAAATTGGTCTAAGCATGAGTTAACTATTTCAAAGAAGCGATGGAATTGAAAAATGCAATAAATGTTAACTAATGAGCAATAAATGCAATACCGAGGTTTGAAAAGCACTTACTGGAGGTCCATAGTCAAGCGGCCTCGTGTATCTCTGACACCACTTGAATCGATGCTCTCTAATAGGCACAACCATCTTAGAAAGTATAAGAGAACCAGAGCAAAATCACAGAAGAGAAAAGTAAAGATGAATAGTAAATCTATGTTTTTCAAACTATTTAAGCTAAATTGACCTAATTTTGAGGTGAGAATTGACTTTGACCTATATTAATCTATTGCATTAACCGGGGAAAATTGAGAAGTGTGGCATATCATAAAGTGTTTTTCAGAAATGAAAACATATCAATCAATCATTTAAACCTATCTATCAAAAACAACAATATGTTTCATTTCTGAGGGGGCATACCATTAGATAATCAAATCAACATCATCAGTAACATCAATGAAAATCAGAGACTGATCATCAAATCAAAATGAAATCTTTTATCAAAATTTTTTTGTAATCAAACAAAATGGGCATCATATTAGATCATCAAGAGAGTTTCATATTGATCAGAAAATCAATCATCATATCGAGAACGATCATCAAAACCACATCAATCAAGAGAGTTTCATATCAATCATTACCTGCAACAATTTCATATCAAGAATTAGAGGATCGACCATCGAAAGACATTAAGAATGAACATCAAAGATCAACCATTAATGAATCAGGACCTATCATCAAGCCAAATTAGAGTATTCTTTGAATCAACATGCTTCACACATCAACTCAAAGAGGGGCATTTGTAATCACCTAAAAATGGACAAAGATCAAATCAAAGAAAATCAAGTGAAATCAGAGCGAATCAAGGACATAATTCAATCAATTGAATCACAATGCATGATTAGCCAATCAAAATGAAAATCAAGTCTTAATTCGAGATCAATCAAAATTGAGAGCATTTTAATCAAGTGCAATCAAATCAAAATACAATTAATTCAATTAATTGTATAGTCTTGGATTAAATTAAATTCAACCCATTCAAGGGGTACATGGCTAAAATAAATCAATTAATAAAAATCAATTATTCTCAACAAACCAAAAGGAGAGAAAATCAATCAACCAATGAGATTTGAGGAAAGGCATTCACATGGATCAAGCCAAATTGAATCTCATTCACTTAAAGTGAAAAGGAATCTTAACCATCCATCTTGTCTACTTGTCCCAAGCTTTGAGGACACAAACTTTGCTTTGTCTTCAAAGGGTGGAACCAAAGACTTAACCCCAACTCAACCATGATTAAACACAACTACACCCCCTACCATTGGAAAATCTATAAAAGGAAGGCTAAAATCCTTCATTATTATCAACCACCTATCTGAGAATTGCATCAAACCTCTTGCAATTTGAGTTTAGAAAGTCATTTAAGAGAAATTTTAGCATTCATCTTGATAATTGTTAGCTTTATCATATTGTTTTATCTCTATCATTCTCATACTAGGACTGTCATTAGTGAGAGCTTGCTGAGATCTAATTCATTAACATCTTAGTTAGAGAGCCATAGGATGCTCAATTAGTCATTGATTTTTTTAAATAGTTGCTCAATTGTGGTTGTATTTAGTTATTATTTCACTTATTGTTAATGATTAACCCTAATTCTATGAAGATACTTTTATTAGTATACAATGGTCATTATAATCTCTTCATTCTCCTTCTTCCTCTTACTTTGTTCTTCTTGGTTATCTCCTTTTGTTACTTAGTTTGGTCTGCAGAATCACTCGGTTCTCACTTCAACCTATCTAACCAGCTTCACATGTATACACCAGAAATTTTCATAGGGATATGATCGTCTCTCTCTTCTCTTTTTCTTGTCTCCATATATAGACATGTAAACTATTTTCATTTCAGTCATATATTTTACCTCTTAATCTCCATTTTTGGTTTTGCCTCTTTAACCTTCCACAAAAATTGTGCCTTAAACCCTTTTTAATCTTCATCATTTGATCATCCTTGAAATTTCTAGCCATAGATCTTCATAATAAACTTTGTCTTTATCCTTGGAATCTTCTAGATTCATCCAGCTCATCATCTCATGTCAACAATCACATGTTCCTCCTTAGTTCTCCTACTGGGTCAATACATTGATATTTGAGTTTCTTCCTGCTATGTAAGATTCTTCCTTCTCAGTTAATACCGCACTTAGTGTACACTACATATGCTCGGTGTACACTAAGTTCTTCGTATACTGACCAAAGTAACTTTTTCATGCCCCAGCCGAGAATCTTTGGAAACAAGGATCAAAACAAACATGATTTTTTTTTCTTTTTTATATAGACTAATAACATTACAACAATGAAACCAACTACAATAATAAGCATTAAGTAATATAAGAAGTGCAAGAAACATGTCAAAACTATATATCTACATATGCAAACAGAAGTCTTACAACACCACCAAAGATTCCCAAGCACTCTACTAAGGTTCATGGGACGGTTACATGCATCCACTACTTCGTTATTGTTAAGTGATCAACAAACAAGAGTTTATCTAGTTACTATGATATACATTTCCATAATGATGTTCTTTTTAAGCCCAAGGGACAATTCCAACCATGGTTAATCATACAAGTTTATTTACTGATTAATCACATAGACAAACATAAATACACATATAATTACTAATAGGATGATCAAAAAATTATTCTATTTTTAATTTGGGAGGGTGTGTTTCCCAAAAAGGATATCTAAAAAGTTAACTTATGTCTTATGGTCAAGGGCATAAGTGCCCACTCTTTGATAAATGATAAACTCATTTACTTTATCATATGATAAAAGCTTTACTAGAAATGATGAAACTCTAAATGGCATATGATGAAGTTCCTAAATTGTACAAAGAAATATTTTATCATATGATTGTTACTCAAAACTCCATCATACATTAGAATAAACATAAATAGGAAAAGATTACATATTTAGGGGTCCAATTAATACTACCTTTCACATATTTATTAATTAACATTTCATTATTTCATTCATTATCAAATTTATTTTTTTACTCTAAGTATTTATCACATTTCAAATTTCAAAATTCATAACTAATCATTACATTGTGCATTCAAATTGAATGTAGTATGCAAGTGTCTTTTCATATTTCATATTTCATGTAGATAATAGAGTACATTTTCTAAATTGAAAGCATGATAGAAGTATGGAGTAGGGGTCCCATGCATTGCCTTGTTGTCTGTGTGTTGTCAGCTGGTTGCCTGTTAGGTCCTAGGTCCTCAGGTCTAGGTCTTCATCTGCATTAGTGTTTTTTAGGGTTTTCACTTGCATCATGAGAGAGAGAAAATGGTGTTAGATCATGTTGGATCTAAGAAATGCATGAAACACAAACAACATACAGTGATAATCAAATTTTTAATACTACATATCTATCTAGAAAATTTAATGCAATAAGGAAAACTGTATCCACAATATCTGAAAGATAGTATTAAAGGGACTTGTTTTCTAAACATGAAACCTTCAACTATTTATGGTCATTCTGATATATGTTGTCCTTTTATAAACCAAATATCTAAATGAAAGGGACTTAGTGTTCCAACTAAGAAACCTTTTTTAGAAAATAGCAATTTCTTGCTAGATTAGTGAACATAATAACCTGAATTTTGATTCACAAGTGTCATTTCTTTTTGGCATTTTTCATAAACTGATTATTTATTATGTTCACTAATTTGACAAGTTTGCATTGTTGTTTCAAGAGCTTAATAGAACATTTTGCAGTGTTTCAAGCTGACTGGTTTTCACATTACAGTCAAAGAAAGAAGATGCAGAACAAGCTAAAATTTCACAACAAAGTGCCAAAGGTTTCAAAAAAGTCATAATCAAATGCCAAGTTACAGTTACATAATCACTGATATTGTCTATCTTTGCTGAATTTAAGGTACAAATTCAGTAAAAAATTTATTGTTGCTAGTCAAAAAGAGAAATGCTATAGAATTAAAGCTTTAAAGTTACAAAAATGTTTTCAGTTTGTATTTAGTGGATGTCACGAGCACGTGCTTGAACTTTAGTGAATTTCATTCTCATGTCTTTGAATTTCATGAACCCGTGCTCAAACTTCATTGATAGTAAATAAACATTTTTAATCTTTTGCATTTCTTATTTGAAAAGTTCATATTCAACATCAAAATAGAGGAGAAATTGTTTAAGCACGGTGATATGTACCAGTGAGTTTTAAAAGTTGTTCATTTTTTTCAATATTGAATTCAAAATTCAAGATGACTGTTCTCAAATGAAATAATAAAGAAAATAATAGTCACTATACTAAAGTAGTATGCTATATAAATGTATGTTTGCATCATTTTTTATGTGAACTGATGTATGAATTAAGGAGCACTTGAAGCACTTGCCTAACTTCAAGACTATAAGTTGATAGAGAAGAACAGTATACAGAGGAGATCAGATTAAGAAGAATCAGAGCAGGCTAACCAAGAAGTTCAGAGTAGAGATTCATCATAGTAAAGATGAAATATATTTAGTACTTATTGATCTGTATTAGACAATTGAGTTGTCAATTAGAAAATAATTGCATATTGCTTTCTAACAATTGTAATAGAGTTTTTGGCTAAATCTCTTAACAGAGTAGACTTGATAGTCTTATGTAAATCTCTTAACCAAGTGCACACTTCATTAGTGTTGTTAAAATCCTATAACTAGGTAGATCTAGCTGATCTAATATGTTACTCCTAACAGGGTAAGATCACCAGAAGTGAGCAAAATTTGTAGCCCTAACAGGAAAACCTTTTCTATCTGCAGTAGTGAAGAATTTGTGGGTGTTATCCCCACCGTAGTTTTTACCTTCTAACAAGGGTTTCTGCGTTACCAAAATACTTGTGTTATGTGATTGTTATATTGTTGGTTTCATGTTATTTACTTTCACAAGTTGAATGGATGAATGATACATGTATTAGATACAAGTTGTTTTGGAAGGTTATCACTGTTTGTTGTTGTAGATCTGAAAGGTTAATGAGTTAAAGTTTTTGTGGCATTGATTCACCCCTCCCCTCTCAATACCTATCTCTCCTTATTCCAACAATTGGTATCAGAGCACAATTCTCTTATTGAATAGTTTAACCACTAAAGGGTAAAGATCTAAAGTCATGGAGAGGTATAAGTTAGAAAAGACTATTGAGAATTAGAAGATGTAGATGTTTATTGAATAGTACAAGCAAGCCATGGAAGGAATGAAGAAATTACTAGTTGAAAGGAAGAACCTAGCTATTCTGCAAAATGAGATCGATTATCATGAAGAAGTAATTGATGATATATTTGATCATGTTGGATCTAGTTCTAGAAGTATTTATGATGGATCTGAAAGTATAATCACTGATTTGTCTAAAAAGAATCAATATTTAACTGAACAAGTGAAAGCACTACAAATCGGTCAAGAATCTCAGATAGTGAGAATGGTAGAAACAATGAACAATGCTAGACAAGCCGAGCAAGAATGGAATCTAGCTATTGATGACCAAAGACAAATGACTAAACAACTTCAAGAAAAATAAAATGAAATACAAAGACTCATCGATCACCATTTTAAAGTATCTAATCAAATGATGACTGTGAATCAAGAGGTCAATCAAGTAAGTGGAGAATTGTCAAGAAATCTTGAAGAAGTTGCAAGACTCAGGGAGGAGAATGAGAAGCTGAGAAATGAAGTGAAAACTCAACAACAACACAATGAAATGAAGAAATTGGCTGAGGATAGTTCTAAGAAGATTGATGACTTTCTGATTAATCAAAGAAGATTTGGGAGTAGAGCTGGGATAGGTGCTATACCGGCAAAGGAGAATCATGACATCAAGTTGAACAAGTCAACAACAATCAAAGTCAAGGACCTAAAGTGTTGACATGTTAACACTATGGAAAACTGAGACATACATCTAATGTATGTAGAAGCAAAGAACAAGGTAAACCTCCTATCACTCCTAAGTTCAATGGTTATTGTTATTATTGTGGTAAGTATGGTCACCAAGCTTATGAGTGTAGAGCTAAATAGAATGATATTGCTAACAATACTACTATGGAGAAAATATGCTATACTTGTAATAAACATGGACACACTACACGAGAGTGTAAGGCTAATATGAAACAAGTATGGACTCCTAAGTAGAAAACAAAGCGCAAGCCTTATCAACTGAAGAGACAAGGTGACTCTTATAGTTGAGATTATAGTACATGGGCTAACTATGTTGCATGTGGTAGATATGGCCACATTGTAGTGAATTGTAATAGGAAAAGATGGGTTGGACAATCGAGAAGCTAGACAAGCACTAGAATGGCATGTATGCATTATCATAAAGTCGGTCATTTAAGCAAGGACTGCAGAGACCGAGCATCAGAGGAAAATCATGTATTTGAGAGTGGAAACACTATTGTAGATATCATGAAGATAAGGAACACTATGTGGAAGAAGGCATCTAATGAGAATGCAGAGTCAAGTAATGTTGTCGGTGAAACCTCATCCACTGGATTGGGTGACATCGGTACCTCCACTTAAAGTGATATAGGTATGTATGGAAGTGACATTTCAAAATGATCACATTTTACATATAGTTCCTTATATATGATGAGCACATACCAAATCTACATGAAAAAAGATGCATTATGGTTTATAGGTTAAGAGCTAGGAAAGTTACATAATTGGTAAAAGCAAGACCGAGAGTTGGTTACCCGTTGGTAATCACTATTCAATGTTAACTAAGTACATGTATCAATTGACAAAGGAAATCTTGTGTTAATTGAATGGATAAAAGTTTACAGCCTTTACCGAGCTGACAACTGTTATGAACCAAAAGGTAGGTCAAGCATTTAATGCATGAAATTTTTGAGCGGGAATATCAAAAAGTCTATAAATACATGAGAAACAGAGTTCACTTTTACATTATGATCTTGAAGAGAAAAGATTTCACAAAAAAGAGTTCAAGCTAAAAGGATTTTCAAAAGGATTCAAAGCTACTATAGATCGAACCGACATCACTCTTCGACGACTCTGAGTAAGTACATTTTCTACTGAACACTTTATTAACCTGCTGCTTGCCAAAATTGTAAAATTGATTTATGGCATCTACATCATCCGCAAGAAAATCACATAGTGTTGAGGAAGAAGTAAATCTGATTGTTAGAGTGAATTTTGATGAACCTAAGTACAAATCACACCCCAAGATTGCATCACAAATGGATTTAATGGGCACTTTTTCAAGCATCCCAGATAGGGTTTTGTTAATAGAAGATGTATGGTCATTCATTCATTGCAAGATTGGAGAAGTAGGAGATTTTGAGACTATTGTGGCATATCAACAATTGTGTGGCACAGATGGAAAACTAAAAATAGAATATGACTGAATTGAGAAATCAGGGTTATCATGCACCATACAATTTCTGCAATCATTCAAAATCGACTAGATAAGGATTGTATTGAGTTGGTATCATGATGGAAAATTTTGGTTGGATAAACCAGTAGAGGTCACAAAGAAAATGATTAGTGGGGTTACTGGCTATCCTACAACTGACAAGGCAAAGGATTTTTGAAGCTCCTCATGACTTGATGTTGAGAAGAACACTGGAGTTGCATGGGATGGTCGAGCATTGAAGATTTCAACAATTAAAGACCCAGCAGTAAAATTTGTGTCACTTGTGATCGGGTACAAAATATTTCGATTGAGTAGATTAAACAGCGTACCCTGTAGCACAATCAACATGGCATATAAAATTGTGAAGAAAGATCACCATGTTGATCTTGCAGAGATAATGTTGAACCAATTACAGGAAGACATGAAGACTATAAGGTCAAAGAAGTCAAACACATGTAAGTTTGGTTCACTCCTTGTTTATTTATTTTTCCATATACAAAATTATCTCCCTGGCATTAGCAAAGTAAATTGGACAATAGATAAACCAATAATTGTATAGATTACCGAGATGATGAACATGTTAGGAGATGATTTGAAGAGATTTTTTGATGAGTACTTTAAGGAATTTAAGACTAAGATGAATCAAAGAAGTAGAATTCCATGAGAATTAGTTGAGAAATTTGAGATAGATGTTTTTTTTCTAGTAGACATAGATCATTCCATGATAAGAGCAGTTGAACCTAGAATAAAATGGCTAGCACCTATGGGCTATGAAATGAACTATGATTTCAGATTGAAATCTATTGAAGCACTGCTAGCACTACCAAAAGACCCCAAGACCACTAGGTTTGGAACTTATGAAGAAGCTAAGTCTAGAATCACGACAGGTTTGGCCATTAATAAAATGTCTAGGAAGGCTAAGAAGATGAAAAAAATTTTATCTGAGAACTTTGGGAAGGATGCAGACTCATTTGAGGATTCACCGATTGAACAGGAAACCGAAGGTTACTTAATGTTGGCTGACAAGGCATATGACAGTGAGGAAACTGAATTTGATGAAGAACAAGAAGCTACACCAGTTCCTCCTATTAAAGCTCTAAAGAAGAGGAAGTTTCCAGTACAGACAGGTGCATGCACAAGGTCATCAACTGCAGCTTCACCACCATAGAAGAAGGAAGTAGAGAAGGTAATAAAATGAAAGGCTGCTACACCGACATAGACATATGCAAAGAAAGGACCCAAGGTTGTAGCTGAGGCACCGAAGAAAAGGAGAAGACTTATAAGAGGTAGAGAAAACCTTGAGGATACTGAAAAATGAAGATGACATCGGTCAATTCAAAGTGGTCAACAACAAGGTAAGGTCAATAGATGAAATCATTGAAGATATAATTGAGAACTGCGACCTTGCTGATATGACAAAATGTCAAAAGAGGATCAAACAAAGATTGAGGAGGCAGTCATCCAAATGATGATAAAGTTTAAAATAGTTCCATTAGAATTTTCATTAACATTACCAAAGGAGTTGGATGACATAATAAATAAAAAATGGGCATATGTACTAGACACCGAGAAGAGAAAGAGAGAAAGATCTCTAGTTCGGGCAGCCCCACATCTAAGCCTAGCAAAAATTGAGGAACACATGGCTAATCATCAAGCAAGATTTGTTGTAAAGAACTAGGCAATGATGATACTAGATGAGAACATGGCTGATGTAGATGAGACTGGTGATTCTCTATGGAAATCAATTTTTAAAGCCAAAGAACAAGATGGCAAAATGCATTCTTAAATTTGTCTAAAAAGAGACAACATTCCAATGGAAAAGGTATCTACATTGATGATACTACAGAAGAGAAGTCTAAGGACTTTGGTATATCAGTTATCGAGGTAATTGATATAACTGAACAAAAGGAAGACATAAATATTTCATAGGATACACCAGATCTAGTAGAGATCCAAATGAAGAAGAAAACTAATGATGATGTACTCATTGAGGTCATCACAAATGGTGATCCTGATGACAAGGATGATGAGGATGTAAATATTGCACTAGCAAACACTCAAGATGAAGCTCAAGTCACTGAATGTGCATTTACATCATTAATGAGTAAGCTTCCTATACTTGCAAATGCAGTAGAAATTCTTTCACAAGAACAACCCAATGACTCAGACCCTGAGCAACATAAAGATACCATAGGGGAACAAGACACTGAAACACCTGTAGAGACACATAAGTCTGACAGAACAAAGGCAATTACTATACAAACAAAGGCACAAGATGAGCATAAGGAAACTAAGGTGACCCCACCTAACACCACATCCAAGGCTCCCACTCACTCAACCAACACACAGGTTACCGAGGAGAAGAGGAAGGAAGAGAGTGTGTCAACTGGGAAGAATACTCCAAAGGTAGAAGATAAGTTTCCTATCACCATTGTGAAGAAGTCACCCCTTGCACCAGAGAAGAAGAAGAAAAAGAAATCAAAAGGGCCAGTCACTCTAGATGAAGTTATAATAATACTCGAGTGTGACCCGAGGACCCTTAGCCCTGAGGAATTGAGAAAATATGGGGAACTATGTACAAGAAAGGCAGCACAAGAAAATTTGAAGCAAGAAACTAAATGCAAGGAAATATTAACGGATGTTAGGGATATCTTACAATAGGTGGTACTTGAAGTGAACATTGATGAAGATACTCCTATTATAGATCAACTTGCTATCCTTACCAAGAAGATAAATGCCCTAGACATTGATCTTGACAAGTGAATTGAAGAAAGAGCAAAATCCAAGATTCAAGACAAATAGGCAGAAAGAATCAGCCAAGAAGTGGCAATAAAAAAAGTCAAATTATCTGAGGTAATAATCAAAATAAAATCTATAATCCAGTTAATTTGTCAATTCTTAATGAAGCTATGCATTGTGGAAACCTTCACTATTGAGATCAGTGAAAAGATCAAAGGTCTGGAAGATGAAATCAAGACCAGTGCAAATGTAGCTACAACCAAGCCACAACCTTTTTCAAAGCACATTCATAGAGTTTAGGAACTCAAGTGGTTAATAGAAGATCTCAAGAATCAAGATGAGTAGATCACAGATTAGGTCACAGAGTTGTAGACATAACTCCTTCCATACCTAAAGATTTTTGAGAAACACATTGTCAAAGCAAAACAACTTGTTGCAACACCAAATTTTTTTGTGTTGGATAACATCTTTGACATGCATGCCCAAGTCGGTCTTGAGCACATTGCTCTCACCAACTAGAAAGAGGAATGGGAAAACCTCTTGGAGTCTGTGAAGAAAACCCATCAGCACATTTTTGACAAGATGTGAGTATATAGTTTAAATTTTTGTATTTTGCATTACAATCAAAAAGGGGGAAATCAATGTATATGTCAAAATGCCAAATATGTACATAGATGCTACGTATACTACATATTACCAGGAGCATGCACCGAGGGGGAGTAAATAGAAATTTTGATAAGTATATATGTATATGGCGGAGATATAAGTTATATATAGAAAATTTTGTCTATATACATTCAAGTTTTGATACTAATGCCAAAGGGGGAGATTGTTATCTCTATTGAGCATTAAATTTTGTCATTAGTATCAAACGTTATCAAAGTATATCAGTCGGTTACTTAAATTGAGCTAGTCGGTAACTAGAAGCAAAACATAGCAGTCATTTAAGCATATACACCGAGCATCAGATAGTTTACCAAGCACCAGGAGACACCAAAACTGAGTGATAGTAAACACCGAGAACCATTATACATCGAGCAGTTTATATAGTGTTTACTGATGATCACAAGAAATGGCATAATAATTAGGAATGGCACATTCTTCTATGAAAATGGTTACAACAGATCAAAAAACATTTTATCAAGATGGAGGAATATTTATTGTCAAGATATTCATTAAATGAAATGTATATCTTATGTAATAGTTTGATCTAGGTCATTTTTGTATACTGTAGATCTTAGGGTTTTGTCTAAGATTTTTAACCTAATTTTGTTAAAGTGGCATAAAGTAGTATGATATATAAATGTATGCTTGCATCATTTGTGATGTGAATTGATGTATGAATTAAGGAGCACTTGAAGCACTTTCCTAACTTCAAGACTATCAGTTGATAGAGTAGAACAATATACAAAGGAGATCAGATTAAGAAGAATCAGAGCAGGCTAACCGAGTAGTTCAGAGCAGAGATTCATCATAGTAAAGGTGAAATATATTTAGTACTTATTGATCTGTATCAGACAATTGAGTTGTCAATTAGCAGATAGTTACCTATTTCTTTCTAACAATTGTAATAGAGTTTTTGGCTAAATCTCTTAATAGAGTAGACTTGACAGTCTTATGTAAATCTCTTAACCAAGTGCACACTTCATTAGTGTTGTTAAAATCCTATAACTAGGTAGATCTAGCTGATCTAATATGTTACTCCTAATAGGGTAAGATCACCAGAAGTGATCAAAACTTGTAGCCCTAATAGGCAAACCTTTTCTATCTACAGTAGTGAAGAATTTGTGGGTGTCATCCCCACCACAATTTTTACCTTCTAACAAGGGTTTTTGCGTTACCAAAATACTTGTGTTATGTGACTGTTATATTGTTGATTTCATGTTATTTACTTTCACAAGTTGAATGGATGAATGATACATGTATTAGATACAAGTTGTTTTGGAAGGTTATCATTTTTTTCTGTTGTAGATCTAAAAGGTTAATGAATTAAAGTTTTTGTGGCACTAATTCACCCCTCCCCTCTCAGTACCTATCTCTCCTTATTCTAATAGGAATTATAGTCTTACTTCTCAAGAAAAGTCTGAATCCATTTTGGTGTATCACCCTTATTTATTTTCAATTTTAAAGTTTCCTTCTTCCCTTTTCCCATTAAGTTACCAATCAAGTGGTGATATTCCATATCAAATAGGATCCGGCCTAGACTCTAGAGACTCCTCCTTAATCAGAGTCCACCCACAACTCGAGGAGGTTTCCATTGTTAGGATAGAAATACTATGTAGCCCTAATGCCTGAGTTGGGGTGGTAATTCTAAACCTAAATAGATTTTGGCACGCCTAGTGGGACCTTGTGATACATGAATCAAATCCAAACAAGGAGTGTTAATGAATTTGAGTATATATAGTTATCTTTCACTAGGAGAGGAAGAACTATTCAAAGAGAGCCTAGAGGTCCTAGAGAGCTTTCTATTTAGCCTTTTCAAAGAGGTAGTAGACCCAGGAGACCAAGGAAGTTAAGATCAAAGAGAATTTCAGCTCCTCCCACTTACCGTACTAAATTTTTAGAGCCAGAGCAAGAGACTTTTGAAGATCTTGGAGTTTCCCAAAGTAAAGTTGTTCTTGAGTAGCCACCATTATCAAATTAGACTCCACCATCTAGTTCAAATATAGCACATCAAGAAATGGAAAGAAATATTCCATTTGTTCCTTTTGATCAAGGTAGTCCTCTAAGGATTGTAAATCACAATAGCATTCCATTGGCTGATTTGAAAAGCTTGCCATCATTTACTAGAGAAGGACAAGTGACAACTATTGAGCACATCAAAGATGTTGCTACTCTTTGCAATGTCCATCATATCATAGTGGAAGAAGTAGCTTTGAATCTATTGGCCGCATCACTGAAGGGTAAAGCTCTTGATTGGTTTAGGACACTTCTAGTGGACTCTATTCCTACTTGGGATGTTTTGGGAGAGAGGCTTTCTAAATTCTTTGAGGAAAATTCTGAAAACTTGTCTTTGGTGGAGCAATTAATGACTATCAAGAGGGCCCCACAAGAGGAAATGAGTGATTTTAATCTCCATTTCCAAAAGACTTGGAACTGGATTCCTGCTACGGTAAGGACTTCAGCTAAAATATACTTTCTTCTATTATTTGAAGAGTTTGAAAAATGATATTTCTATTATGATTCAATCTATGGGGGAATACTTCATTGCCCCTAGCTTTTGATACTACTATTAGGGTACAGAATAATCTTATTCAAGAAGGAAAGATAGTTCCTAGGCCACCTATTCCTTTCTTTCCAAGTATTCAATCCAACATGCCATTAATAGTCCCACCTCTATTGACTATTGTTCCATCATATAAAGCCATAGAGGTATTCCCTACTACCCCTCTGAATGAATTGTAGAGTATTAAAGATAGGTAGCAAAAGATAGAGAATCTATTGTAGTCTTTTGGTAATGAGTTAGTGACCTTAAAAAGGAATCAAGCACAGATAAATCCTATAGCTCAAAACCAATTTGTTGGTTTCTCATCCCAATATCCTAATCAACCCAATTATCAAGCCAATAGGCATAAATTCCAAGGTAACAATAATGTAAACAGATGAAATTGGAATTAGAGACCTAATAAACCATACAATCCTACACCTCTTAATACAGTTAGGGATATTGTTCCTAGTCATAATAATATTGCTACTAATTGGTGCTTTCCATGCAATAAATCTCATTATTAGTCAACATGTTCTAATGGGGTTCTTAACCAAGCTCTTATGGTCCAAAATGCAATAAATTCATAATAGAATGTGCATGTTGAGGAGCTACAACAACAATCAGATCAGAGTGCTACATATAATGGTTTCTTAAAATGGCAAGAGGAGGAGTTTTGTGGTCTGAATGATGATTCACCCATTTCAGCAAATAGCAGAGCCAAGAAGAGAGCTCTTGAGTCAGATCAATCAGCTAGTAATGTTCCCTCTTCACCAGTTTCAATTTTAAAGAATCCATCTACTTCTTCTAGTAACGATCAAAATCAAAAGAGTGTTGATTAGGGTTCTCCTAGATCTCCAAAAAAGGTGCAATTTTTTGTTCCATACAACATTGTTGATTCTATGAAGAAAATGAATGTAACCTTATCTATGTGGGAAACTTTAGCTATTCCAAGACATGCTGAAATTTTAAAGGAAGGGTTGTCCAAGTTGACATCTAGCTCATAGCAAGCTGTACAGAAGCCTCCTAGAATGGTTATGACTAATTCTAAGACTCCTAAGGCTCAAGAAAAGACACTTAAAGATGAAAAGAAGCCTACTAAAGTTCAGCAACCAATATTACAAGAGACTAAAAAGGCTACAGATTCAAGGAAAACAACAATGATAGTTGACAAAAAGCTAGCAAGTGTTCAAAAGACAACAAAAAAGGAAAGTAAGAGACCTACAAATAATAAGCCTCCTCCTTTTTATGTTTCATTGATTATTATAAACAAATTAGTGCATAATTGTAAAGTAGACAGTGGTGCAACCAACATTGTCATGCCTAAGAAAATAGTAGATTTGTTGGTTCTAAAGTATGAACCTCTTGAGAAAGGTGTAGTCCAGCTTGATGGAACTTCAGTCAAGACCTCTTGGATTTTTAAAAATGCAAACTTGACCTTACATTCTTGTCCAAATTTCTTAATAACTCAGGATATTTATGTTATGGATTTGCCACCATATTTTGCTATGTGTCTTTCCAGAGACTTTACAACTAAAATAGATGGTTATTTCTCATCAGATTGGTCTCACTTATATTTCAAAACTAGATATGGTACTAAGATAACCATAAAATCAAAGTTATTAGCCAAGGATCACATAGAGCCCTACAATCTCAGCCCCATTAATGCCAGTTGTGTGATTATGGATGCAGATGAAATTAAAGACTATTTATCTTATAACACACAAATTGCATAATATCATGAAATTGTTTTGGAAGAATGGGCTACTAGAAATGATCAGAATGATGATATGTTTGATGCTAGATGTGGTAATTATATGATTATAGAGTCTGATGTAGTTTTGCCTAATTTGATAAAAGATCCAAATTTTTAATCTAAATTATCTAACCAGCTATGGGATTTGTATTTTGATGAATCAAGGAATAAAGATGGTGTTGGTGCAGGGCTTATGTTAGTTCCACTTGATGGTGATAAATTCGATGCTACATATAAATTGTCTTTCCCATGTTCTAACAATGTGGCTGAATATGAAAGTCTAATTCAGGGTCTAGAATGGGTAAGAAAAAGAGGAATTAAATGTTTGAGGGCATTTGGAGATAGTGAGCTGATAGTAAAATAGGTGAGAGGTATCAATGCTAATAAAAATGATCTTTTAAAGATGTATAAGTCTAGAGTGTTTGATATTCTAGATGATTTTGATGCATTTAACCTCATTTCAATTCCTAGAAAGATAAATCAGCATGCTGATAGGCTGGCTGGTATTGGTGCACATGTTTCAATTACTAAAAATAAAGGGTAGATTTTAGACCAGTCGTCACATGTCAAACTTTTTGCTAGGCCATCTATCCCAGATAATGATACTAATTGGTAGGTTTTCAATACTAATGAACATATTTTCAATTTTATGACAGAAATAGATGGTTTCTCAGCTTCTAAAAATGACAAACTCAATCAGCAAATGGAAGATCAAATCATTCAGGTAAAGACCAATAAGTTTACAAAAGGATTGGTCAGCCCGGAGTCATCTTTTAACTCTGATGATCAGTTTAGGAAGATTAAAACTAGCCTATTGATCAAAGAAGATCACTATGAGGAAGTGGAAATTTTTAGAGATAAGTATTTGAAGGTTGGTAAAATTAATTCTCCCGAAGAAAAAGAATTGTTTATTGATCTTTTCAGAGAATATAGTGATGTGTTTGCATGGGATTATGCTAATTTGAAATGATTTGATCCTTAATTAACCCAGCACACCATAGAGCTAGAACCAAATTCTAGGCCAATCAGACAAAGGCAAAGGCCCATAAACCCCAAGTTAAAGCCTTTAATGTTGAAAGAACTGAGAAAACTCCTAGATGGTGGTATCATATTTCCAATCAAGCACACATCTTGGGTTTCCAACTTAGTTCTAGTAAGGAAAAAGAATGGAGAGATAAGACTCTGTGTGGACTTTAGAGACCTTAATAGGGCATCTCTGAAGGATAGACACCCTCTTCCTTCTATGGAACAAATACTGCAATATGTCTCAGGTTCTGAGAGATTCTCACTATAGGTGGGTATTTTGGTTACAACCAGATTTTAGTTAGAGAATCTGATAAATTCAAAATAGCCTTCACAACTAAATGGGGTACAATGGCTTACAAAAGAATGCCATTTGGATTATCAAATGCAAGGGCTACTTTTCAGAAAGAAATGGATATGGCTTTCAAGAATTTGATGTATAATTTTTTTCTAGTATACCTAGATGATGTTACAATATATAGCAAGGTTGCAAACCAGCATATAGATCATTTAAGACAAGTCTTACAGATATGTAGAGAGTTTGGAATCTCTCTTAACCCAAAGAAATCTATTTTGCAGTCCATGAGGGTAAAATTTTAGGATACCAAGTGTCCA
The DNA here is from genome assembly GCA_027943335.1 of Chamaecyparis obtusa. NCBI lineage: Eukaryota > Viridiplantae > Streptophyta > Pinopsida > Cupressales > Cupressaceae > Chamaecyparis > Chamaecyparis obtusa. Next base: position 1,045,175 of record BSBK01000103.1, on the reverse strand, counting down.
AAGAAGGTACAACTATTGATCCTGAAAGGACTCAAGAAATTCTGGAACTTTCATTGCCAAAACACAAGAAAGGATTACAGATTTTTATTAGGAGAATAAATTTTGTTAGATGCTTTATCCCTGATATTGCAAACTTATTAAAACCTTTGACTGCTATGCTGAAGAAAGATGTACCCTTCAGCTGGACTGATGAAGGAAAGAAGAGTTTTGAACAAATTAAATAGGCTTTTTCTTTAGCCCCTACTATAGTTAATCTTGATTTTACTAAGGATTTTATTTTATATTCTTATGGTGGTTTTGACACTATTTCAATAATGCTGGTTCAAAAGAATGAGCATAAACAGGAGCAACCAGTTGCATTTTTCAGCAAAGGTATGGATGATTATGAGGAAAGGTACAATTTTCTTGAAAAACATGTATTAGCTATTATTAAATCTTTAAAGAATGTAAGCATTTAGTTGCTAGAAATAAAGTTCATCTGATGGTTGCACATCCTAGTATTAAAGAGTTTTTGTTGAACAAGGATGTTAATGAAAAGAGAGCAAGTTTGATAACAAGGGTTATGGAATATGATGTACAAATTCATGTGACCAAGCTGGTCAGAGGAAAAGGCTTATGTGCTCATATGGAAAATGAGGAAGATAAGGCTAAAGCCACTGAAGAGGCTGCCTTACTTCAAGGTAGTATTGTATTAATTAATGATTCAACATCCTGGTTATTAGATATGACCAGATTTCTACAAACTGGACAATGTCCAATAAATCTTGATAAAGCTAATAGAAGGTACTACATGTTACAATATATTCCTTATGTTCTTATTGATTATATTCTTTATAGGAAGGATTTTTCTAGTATTCTTCTTAAGTGCATTGATTCAGTTAATCAAGATAATATTTTATCTAAGTTCCATGATGGATCTTGTGGAGGACATTTCAATCCTAAAACTATAGCCTGGAAAATTCTAAGAGCTAGCTATTACTGGCTAGATTTATTCAAAGTTGCTCATTCTTGGGCAAGAAAATGTCAAAAGTGTGCTCTGTTTGTAGGAAAGAAAAAGCTGGCAGCATTGCCATTAAAGCCAATTATTGTGGATCATCCATTTAACAAATGGGGAGTGGAATTTATAGGTCTAATAAATCCTAATTCTAGTGTAGGTCATAAATGGATTTTGACTGCTACAAACTATTTTACTAGATGGACTAAGGCCATTGCATTGAAGGAATCTACTGGATTTGCTATGTTAAAGTTCTATGATGATATTATAACCAGGTTTGGTGTACCTTAGTCAATTATCTCAGATAATGCTTTAGCTTTTGTTGGTTCAGCTATAACAGAGTGGGCTTTTAAAAATGGCATTTATCTTAATACTTCTTCTAACTATTATCCTTAGGGTAATGGTCTTGTAGAGTCTACTAATAAAAACCTAATTAAGATTATCAAAAAGACTTTGCAGGAAAATAAAAGAGATTAGCACTCTAAGCTAAAGGTATCCCTATTGTTGGATAGAATCACACCTAAATAGTCTATTGGGAATTCACCCTATGTTTTGGTTTATGGTAAAGAGGCCAGATTGCCAATTTCTACAAAGTTTCTAGCTTTACAACTAGCTGACCAAATGTTGTTGTTTGAAGAGAAAGATCCTCTTAAGATGAGATATGCTAAATTGCTACAGCTTGAAAAAGAAAGGAGAAAAGCATTAGAAATTATGGAATTAAGACAAGCACAAAATAAAAGGTCTTTTGATAAGAGAGCTACATCTAGGGATTTCAAGGAAGGTGATCTAGTACTTAAGTAGGATGTGCCGAAGAGCAAACCAATTAAATTTGACAATTTTTGGTCAGGCCATTTTGTTATAATAGATTGAAAATAAAATAATGTTAGAAATAGGAAATACTGAGAGGGGGGGGTGAATCAGTATTTCACAAACTTTTTCTTTTGCCCAATTATGGATATAACAGATTACTTTAGTGCATACAAAGATTATCAAGATGATTAACAAACATAGTAGTAAATAGAAAGAACTCATAACACATGATATGTTCTCGAGGAAACCCTGGCCAAGGGAAAACCCTGGTGGGGATGGTACCCACAAAGATCACTAATCAAAAGTATCTTGTTAGGGATATTGGACCTTGTTAGGAGTCAATTTACAATATATAGTAGATCTATCCTGGTTAAAGGACTTTAGGCCTTGTTAGAAGCCTTAACCCTGTTAGGAGTTAGATTACAAAACCCGATCACCAGCTGACCTCACTGCCAAAACAGGTAATAAAAAATGTTTCTAACTATAATATGGAACTACTTACAACTTTTCATCAATAGCCTTTTCTGCTATCACAATATACAACTATCGCAAGTTATCTTTTTTTTCTTTTTACATATCACATATATCTTTTCATTACATTTCAAGTATGCCTAATATATGAGTTATTAGAGCTAATAACTTTACATGGTTGGCTACCAAAATTTTTATCCAAGATTAAACATCTAGGATGTCATCCCTTCATAATGTTAAGTCATTATTTTGACAAGAAAAAATAATCCCTTAACTCTTTCGCTAATACTGTCTCCAAAACTGTTCTGTCTGCAAAAACTATCTTCGGTAAACTTTGAATAACTTTGTTTGTACTGATCCAAAATTTATGCACACTGAGATGGGGTATCCTCATACTTTGAAGAAGCTTTAGTTAACTACATAAACAAAAATATTGCTCCAGTGGACGTCACCAACTAAATCTTCATCGGGTGCTTTGTCAGGATCAATGTATCCATACTTAGACAATTTCTTCCTTCAACTTGCCATACTTGCATTCTAGATTTTGCGCTCTCAATAGAGATCATATGCTACCATAATGACAACATCTATGCATCCACATTATACAAATTTCCAACAATCTCCCCCTTTGTCATTGGTGGCAATATATGGGAAAATTGGCTAAGTGTGCAAACAAAACTTCAAAGTATTTACACAAAATTGTGGCCAAAAGTTATACAACACATATACAATATTGTACTCCATAGAATAGCTCCCCCTATGAGTATCCTTCATTAACATATATTCAATTTTCTACTATCTCTCCCCCTTTGACAACAATGACAAAGATAGGGTGTACAAAAATTTTAAAAAAAACTTTATACCTTGTTATCAGCTATTGCAAAGCTGATAGGCTTGCAACATAGTCACCAAACTCTGACTTCCATGATTCAAAATCTTTCTCCCATACCTTCCTGATGGATTCAACAACATTGAGTAGAGTACTCAATCTGTATGCTACTATCTGACAAGCTTGTAGGGAATTGAAGCTAAACTTCTGAAAAGATGTCTTTGTTGAAAGACACTGCTCAATTTGGTCTTCAACAATTGAGGTCTTGATTGAGATGTGCTCTCTCAAGATGTTAATCCTGAGCATCTTTCTATTCTTCTCCTCTGCTAACATTATGATTTCATCATTTAACTTCCTTATGTTCTTCTCTACAGAACTTATCTTTACATTTGGGCTTGACAAGGTGTTTGTTTCAGCTGTAATTGCATCTATCTTCTCTCTGATCTTCTTATCTTCTTTAGCTATTAGGATTTCTGATTTTGTGCATTGTATATACAAACTCTTTCTAGTCTCAAAATGTTTCCTCAAATTCTTTATGCATACATCCAAACTACCAATATCATTTCGAATATTTACACTTAAATTTTGTTGCATTTCTGCTTCAAAGTCTTCCTGAACTTTTATTCTAGCAATATCCTTTAAGTTAGAAAATTTAGAGTCAAAAGAGTTTATTACTATTTTAGCTTTCTCAAGTGGATCTGATTTAGATACCTTAGTGTTGATCACACTCTCAAGTTTCTCTGTCAAAACTCTAACTTTTCCTTCAAGGTCCTTCACCTTCTTATTCGTTCCAATAATTTTATTAAGAGATGTGATGAACTCAAGCTAATCATCATCTTCAAATTCTTTTCCAAGGTCTTCAAAAATTGATCCAATTTGTCTCTTCTTACTATCAGGTGCACTAGGGTAAGTGACCTCTGCCAAAATTTGTTTACCTTTAACTGTCTGTACTGCTGGAACTGATTCTGATACTGCTGGTGCTTCCACTACCTCTATATCCTTTTCTGATTCTGTAATCTTCTCTTGCTCTTCTAAAGCCAAATTGTCAACAATGTTTCCTAGATCATGAAATACTACATCATCTGACTCTAGTGTCAGTTTGGTTCCTTCTATGTCCATTGATTCTTTTCCAATATTGATATGTGAAGAAGATGGAACTTCTTCAATACCAACTTCCTCTGCATGTGGTTCCTCTGATTGCTTCTGCTAAGGGTCTGATTCAACATGCTTTTCTGCAACTATATCTGCAAGAACTTGCATTACTACTTGCTCTATCTCTTTCTGTACTTCCTCCTTTTTGCCTCCCATTATAAGGATTGTTCTTCTCTTAGTTCTCAATAAAATTCCAAGAGAATTCAAGAATCTCTTCAAATGATCTTCATCCTCAACTTCATAGAACTATCTGATTACATGTTCTCTCATCTTTATGTCCTCTTCTTGTGCTCTCTTTTTTCTATTCACAAGTTTGTTATACAAATCTTCTGGGATCTTACCATGAATAGTGCTAAGTTTCTTATCTATCACAATCATATGTGTAATCATTGCATTTTCAAAATTCAATCTGTCAAATGATCCATATAGATCATAGAATTTATTCAACTTAGTGAAGTCTCCATGCTTCAATATATCTTCATTAACTCTTTCAATTCTTGGTTTCCAAGTTTTCTTCTTGATTGAAACTACATCATCATCTTTAATTAATGCTACATTTCTAGGTATAGGTGGTACTATCACTTTTTGTCTCTTGCCGGATCCTATTGCACTCACTTTTACTCTTTTGCTAGGAATAGGAGAAAAAGATTTATCTCCTTCATCTTTTTCAGGTACTTCAACTTTTACCTTTACTGCAATAGGATCAACAGGATCTGCACTAGATGTCTCAAGTGAAATTACAAGATTTTCACTTTGCTTCAAGGCTTCTATAGTCTTCTTAGCTATGTCAAACTCATGACTTGACATACCTGATTCTTTCAGTATTTTCTGCACAGTAGATTCAACTCTCTTACTAGATTGCTTCTTTTCTCTCAAACTTATTACAGAGTTGAAATTCTCTTCATAGGTTCCAAACCTATTTGCATGACCATCCAACTCACACTTTAACAATCTATTCACATATCCTACTATTTTTGCTTCAGATATTTCATAGCCAAGAGGGTCTATGAATTCCATTCTAGGCTCAACTGCTTCAATGTAGGTGAAATCAGTATCTACCATAAAACAAATGTCATCTTTATGCTTTTCAACTAAGGATTGAGGAATCCTTGATTTGTTCTTAACAATATTCTGAAAAGTCTTCAATACAAGCTTCACACTGTCATTAACTTTATCAAAAAGGTGCTTCATGTAGACTGAGTTTATTCTTTCCATTGTGTTCACATTGTCACTCTAATCAACTGTGTAAGGAAATCTTCTCAAAATATGGAAAAACATATAGGTTATCAGAGATGAAAACCTAAACTGTGTGTACTTAGCCTTCTTAATCTTTTCTAAGTTCTCAAATAACTAAATTTTTAGAATTTCACATAGGTCTACTTGTTTCTTCTCAATACACATAAGATAAGCTACATGAACCATTCCTACAGCCATGTCATCTTCCCTTGAACTACCATAGAATTTAGTTGTTAGGATATTGCAAAGGTACCTAACATCATCTTGCTTAATTTTACTTATTACAATTCCTCTACCATTATAACTAGATCCAGTGTTGTCTCAAATAATCTTTCTCATGTTCTTTTGATTCAGTGGAATCTCTCCAACTTTAGATAATCCAGTAACATCATGAATTAGGTCAGCATTTATATCAATAACTCTATCCTCCATCCAAAATTTCCCATTGTGGATTCTACTTAAAATGATCTTGGTACATTCCTCATCATTAAATTCATACTTCATGGAATATTTGATAATTTCATTGTTCTCTAGGTGCCCATAAGCTGGTTTAACTAACATGTCTTGATTGTACAATTTCTTGTAATCATCACTAAAATCTGCATCTTCCAAAGTTTCAAACTTGCAACCTAAATATCCTTTAACATTCTCAATGTGCAATACTCCGTCTGGTACGGATGATAGTGCTAGACTGTTATCAATTTCAATTGGTTCTACTGGTTCTTTCTTAATCTTAGGTCTATTCTTATCCTTAACATTATGAACCATAGAAACATCCATCTTATCAACTGATTAAAGATCAAAAAATACCTCAACTTTGCAAATCTAGGGTTTCGGTATGAGCGTCGCTGCAAACTGCTTCCAAACTTCTTCAAATCATGCTCAACTTGCTTTTTCTTCTTTCAAATTTCTTTTCAATCGCTTTGTAATCATGATAACTTTGATTTTGACCTTATAACACTTCACATTAACTTGATCTGACATCACATTCATTCATTTTGCCGCTAAAACCTCAAAAAGCTGATTCTGCAAACCTCCAACCATAAAACTTTCTGTGACCTCGCAAAACACAATATTTTCTTTTGCGCACTTAACCATAGCATTAGTACAACATAATAAACCTATATCTAACTACACAAAACTTAACTCATTCAAATCCCTAATCTACACTAATCCTAAGTCCTAAACTATAGAAACTTACATAATTTAAGTACTTAAAGAAGGGTCAGGTAAAGATTCATCCTTACCATTAGTTACATTACCTTCCTGACTACTTTCAGTGCTGACTATACCTCCTTGATCTGTGCCTTTATCAAATTTTACTTCATCTTTATTGCTACAGCAACCTTTCTCTTTGTTTCCTACATTTTCATTCCTTCTTGCATTGTTCCTAGGGTTAGGGTTATGATGATAACCTCCATTGTTCATTCTACAAAATCTTACTGAGTGTCCAAACTTGTTGCATAACTGACAAATGATTCCATTGTTTCCAAATCTCTGTCCTTGCTGGTTAATCTATGACCTGCAATTTCTAGCAATATGTCCTACTTTGTTGCATCTAAAACATACTACCACTTTTCTTTGATTTATTTCTTCAATAGATTTCTTATCTGCATTGTTAGTATTCCCAATCATTCTATCATAATTATTCACAATTACTTTAGGTCTTCTACATTTGTTAGCTCTGTGTCCAAAACTATGACAATTATAACAATGTCCATTAAGAGGTTTAAATTGCTTACCTGTGCAATCTCTCTTCATGTGCCCAATAGTATTACAACCAAAACATCTACAATTGAATTCTCTTTGCATACCTTTAGATGATTCTTCCTGTTTTGATTCTTCTTGCTTTGATTCTTCTTTCTCTCTAGGTGGTTCTTCTTTAGGTGGATCTTCCAATGTGTTCTCATCTACCTTTATTTCCTCCACACTTTCAGATGTCTTCAGATCTAGCTTCTTACTTTCATGGATTGTTCTAAACATACTAAATCCAAATCCAGTCCTATCAAAGAATGGTTCTTCAAAAGAAATTTGTTTTCCAATCTTATCACTATTTGAATATAGTCTTTCAAGTTGTTGTTTAGATTGAGTTAATTCACCTTTCACAATTTTATTATACTTCTCAAGTTCCACATACTGCACTTTTACTTTTTCAGATTCGGATGTTTCCTTTTCAAGTCTTGACCTCAGATCTTCATTCTCAATTTTCAATTTTTCATTATCAGATCTCAAATTTCCATCTTTCATACTAAGCTTCAGATTTACTATCTTCAACTCATGCTTAAGGATCTCATTTTCTTTTTCTAATTCATCACAATCTTCACCAAGCATATCAGATTTCTTTTCAAATTTCAGATCTTCAATCTTACCTTTTAATTTGTCAATAGCATTCTTTGCATCTTCATATTTTCTTCTTATGGAGTTTCTTTCATCAGTAAGCATATCAATCTATTCAAGAGATTCTTCAAGATTCTTCTGAAGTTGATCCATATCCATAGAGATCATACTCAAGTTGCTAAGCTTTCCTTGAATGTTCCTTCTCTGAGTAACTATGCTCTAATACCAATTGTTAGAAATAGGAAATACTAAGAGGGGGGGTGAATCAGTATTTCACAAACTTTTTCTTTTGCCCAATTATGGATATAACAGATTACTTTAGTGCATACAAAGATTATCAAGCTAATTAACAAACATAGCAGTAAATAGAAAGAACTCATAACACATGATATGTTCTTGAGGAAACCCTGGCCAAGGGAAAACCCCGGTGGGGATGGTACCCACAAAGATCACTAATCAAAAGTATCCTGTTAGGGATATTGGAACCTATTAGGAGTCAATTTACAATATATAGTAGATTTGTCCTGGTTAAAGGACTTTAGGCCTTGTTAGAAGCCTTAACCCTGTTAGGAATTAGATTACAAAACCTGATCACCAGCTGAGCTCACTACCCAAATAGGTAATACAAAATGTTTCTGACTATAATATGGTACTACTTACAACTTCACATCAATAGCCTTTGCTGCTATCACAATATACAACTATCGCAAGTTATCTTTTTTTTCTTTTTACATATCACATATATCTTTTCATTACATTTCAAGTATGCCTAATATATGAGTTATTAGAGCTAATAACTTTACATGGTCGGCTACCAAAATATTTATCCAAGAGTAAACATCTAGGATGTCATCCCTTCATAATGTTAAGTCATTATTTTGACAAGCAAAAATAATCCCTTAACTCTTCCGCTAATACTATCTCCAAAAATATTTTGTCTGCAAAAATTGTCTTCGGTAAACTTTGAATAACTTTGTCCGTACTACTCCAAAATTTATGCGCACTGAGATGGGGTATCCTCATACTCTATAGAAGCTTTAGTTAACTGTGCAAACAAAAATATTTCTCCAGTGGATGTCGCCAACTAAATCTTCATCGGGTGCTCTGTCAGGATCACTGTATCCACACTTAGACAATTTCTTCCTTCAACTTGCCATACTTGCATTCCAGATTTTGCACTCTCAATAGAGATTATATGTTGCCATAATGACAACATCTATGCATCCACATTAGCCAAATTTCCAACAAATAATGCTTTTTAATTGTCCACAACTGATGGAGAAGTTCTACAGATTCTAGGTAATGGAATTCACCTCAAGCTTTGTTTTGAGCGATAGGTTAGGTCTAGTTGTCATTTCAATAAGTGTTGTCCAAGCACTAGGTCTCTAGGTTGCATGAGTCTAGATTAGATGCATTTTCATTTCAATAATGGTTGCATTCATGGTTTCTAGTTTCCTAACTCTATTGCCCAACGATAAGGTTTATAGGTCATGTCTAGCAGGCAGACATCCAATAGAAGTTGCCAAAAATGTTACTCAAAACTACAACATACAGCAGAATAAACATAAATAGGAAATGATTACATCTTTAGGGGTCCAATTAATACTACCTTTCAGGTATTTATTAATTAAAATTTCATTATTGCATTTATTATCAGATTTCTTTTTGTACTCTAAGTATTGATCATATTTCAAATTTCAAAATTCATAACTGATCATTACATTGTGCATTCAAACTGAATGTAGTATACAAGTGTCTTTTCATATTTTATATTTCATGTCAATAATATAGTACATTTGCAGAATAGAAAGCATGATAGAAGTGTAATACCCCAAAAATGGGCTATAAGTTCATTAATCTCCTACATCATCAAATCGAATGAAATCGACATCAAAGTCCTAACCTAAGGCACATCTAAACATCATCGAATCATAATTGATTATCTTAAATTCTGCATCGGGGAATATTCCTAGCAATATTCCTAATTATCTTAATTATCTTTAATTTAATGATTATTTGGTGATAAATCACATTTATCCTAAAGTTTGATTAATTGAATATTTTCATATTTAATTAATTAAATTTAATATTTGCCACTTAATTATTTAATTAAATTTAATTATATCTATTATTAATTGTATTATTTAATTTTGACAATAAATCAAAATTCCTATGAATAATTGATTAAATTCTTATTTAATTAATTAAAGCATGTTGTCATTATTTAATAATATAATTTTTAATAAAAGTTTGGTAAAATAGTTAATTAACCCATAAATTAATTATTTTATTTCAAAAATCAGTTAAGTTGAGCATAAATCACTTTATTATTAAAATTAATTCATAAATAAAACATGCACAATCATAAAAGCAGACAACTATCAATTATCAATTAAAGCTAAACTCTATTTTGAGTTAAAACTTAGCTTTTGCATGTTTTTGTGAGTTAATTATCCTTTATTTAAAAATAACTCAAAAATCAACCTGAGTTAGTTGAGTGATTTATGGCTTTTATCCATGCACCTCCAAAGCCCTGGATTTCTATAAATTAAAGGCTTCAGCTCTTCATATCTCATCTCATATTTTGCACAATCACGCTGGAGAATTGGAATTGAAGAATCAAAAGCTCTTGCGAATCAACATCTTTGTGAGATCAATCTTATTTTAGCATTCATAGCATATCAATTTTCAATAGCATTCATAGCATATCAATTTCATATTAGCATAGATTCATATCAATTTTTATCATTCTTATTGCATAGAAAATATCAAAAAAATAGAATAATTGCATTCAATTTCATATCCATCTTTTGCATTCAAATCCTTCATTTAGGTGTCGTCTAGGTCACTGATCTCAATTACAATCTGAGAACATCAATCTTGCACCTACTAGAAGGCAGTAAATCGCTTGGTTAGATAGTTTTCAATTTTGCACGATTTCGATTACAGCTAACCTCTAATGTTTTACTGAAGTGTTGTGTCTACAGATCAGGTACAATTTTCACACACACAAGAAGTATGGAGTAGGGGTCCCATGCATTGCCTTGTTGTTTATGTGTTGTCAATTGGTTGTCTATTAGGTCCTAGGTCCTTAGGTCCAGGTCTTCATCTGCATTAGGGTTTTTTTGAGTTTTCACCTACATCATGAGAAAGAAAAGGGTGTTAGATCCTGTAGGATCTAAGAAGTGCATGAAACACAAACAACATACAGTGACAATCAAATTTTTAATACTACATATCTATCTGGTAAATTCAATGCAATAAGGAAAACTGTATCCACAATATCTGAAAGATAGTATTAAAGGGACTTATTTTCTAAACATGAAACCTTTTACTATTTATGGTCATTCTGATATATGTTGTCCTTTTATAAACCAGATATCTAAATGAAAGGGACTTAGTGTTCCAACTGAGAAACCTTTTTCAGAAAATAGCAATTTTTTGCTAGATTAGTGAACAAAATAACCTGAATTTTGATTCACAAGTGTCATTTCTTATTGGAATTTTTCATAAACTGATTATTTATTATGTTCACTAATTTGACAAGTTTGTAGTGTTATTGTTTCAAGAGCTTAACAGAACATTTTGTAGTGTTTCAAGCTGACTGGTTTTCACATTATAGTTAAAGAAAAAAGATGTAGAACAAGCTAAAATTTCACAGCAAAGTGCCAAAGGTTTCAAAATACTCATAATCAAATGCCAAGTTACAGTTACATAATCATTGGTATTGCCTATCTTTTCTGAATTTAAGGTACAAATTCAGTAAAGTTTTTGTTGTTGCTGGTAAAAAAGAGAAATGCTATAGAATTAAAGCTTTAAAGTTATAAAAATGTTTTCAGTTTGTATTTAGTGGATGTCACGAGCCCGTGCTCAAACTTCATTGAATTGTATTCTGATGTCTTTGAATGTCATGAGCCCATGCTCGAACTTCATTGACAGTAAATAAACATTTTTAATCTTTTGCATTTCTTATTTCAAAAGTTCATATTCAGTATCAAAACATAGGAGAAATTTTTTAAGCACGGTGATATGTACCAGTGAGTTTTAAAAGTTGTTCATTATTTTCAATATTGAATTCAAAATTCAATATGACTATTCTCAAATGAAACAAGAAAGAAAATAACAGTCACTGTGCTAAAAGAGTATCAAAATAGTGGGTTTGAAACTTGGATTGATTGTTGAAGCTGTAGCAACTTGTATATATGACTGATACGTAGGGGTACAGTGAGACATTGGTTTGTTTTAAGAAACAAAAGTGACTAGTAAAAAATAAAACAAAATATATTAAAACATGTCTACTACTTTGATAACAGTGAGGTCTTATCATTCATTTTTAGATGAGTATTGAGACAACAAAATAAAGTGATTGGTGCATAATAGTAGAAGTGACTATGTGTAACGCCCGACCAGGGGACCCAAGAGAGATTAACCTATAACATGCTACTAAGTTTGGTGAACATTTTTTTTAAAGTTAACATACAAGATAAACAACAATGCGGAAGAAATTACCATTTACTCATGTTGAAACAACATCCAACATAGATACAAAACTTGAGGGTCCCATGACATAGAATTACTTAAGAACAAAAATACAACTAAAGAAAGATAACAAAAGATTCCATATCATAAATGATACAATTACAACTTACATCAATAAATACAATCCTCATGGACATCCATGATAACTAATACACTGACATCCACTGTGTTGGCATTAAGTATGATTGTCATTAGTGACAACACTTATTCAAACTCTGCGTGTTTACCAAGCAGAACAGTGTTTACCGAGCAAAACAGTGCTTATCAAGTTATCTTCACCGAGTGATGAGATGAGCAGTGTTTACCAAGTGCTAGCACAGTAAACAAGGAATTCAGTCTCTACCAAGTGACACTATATCTGCCGAGTCTCTAGTATATACCGAGTTCAAAACTACAACCGAGTGGTTAGTATGGACCGGGCCTCCACTTCTACCGAGTGCATGACGATGCTGAGTAACACAGTGGATGCCAAGTATCTGAAAGTCACCAAGTTAGTTTGCAGTAACCGAGTCACTATATTTGGGCCAACTCAGTAATACTTATGTTTTCTTGTTTAGAGCCGACTTTGATTTTGTAATTATTTTGATTGATATATAAATAATGTTTTGTATCCTATCCAAAAGTGTGTGAAAAAGTAAGAAGCGAAAAAGAGAGGAAAGGCAGAGATAAGTGAATTACAAAGGGATACAACAGTATAAGAAGTAGCAGAGACATATCTATCACAGAAGGTGATCAGTACATCAGAGAATCTCAATCAGCAAGAACAGTTGCAAGTAAGAGATCTACTATTTCATCCTAACAGGTGAATCAACCCCAAATCCTTTAACCAGGTAGACTTAACAGTCTTTGCAAAAATCTCTCAACCGAGTGCATACTTCTTTGTATGTTTGTAAATCCTCTAACAAGGTGTACCTAGTAGTCCTTGTTGCTCCTAACAGGGTAGATCATCAAAAGTGATCATTGTAAGCCTTAACCGACAAACTTTATACTGCAGTATTGAAGTTTAGTGGGTTTCATCCCCAGCCCAGTTTTACTTTCTATTTGGAAGGTTTCTGGGTCACCAAATCTCTATGTTCAAAGTGTTATGAATGTTTTATTCTTTCTGTTACTCATGCATACAGTTAGCTTATCAATCTAATGTCATTGAGAATATGGTTGAGATCTAAAATTAGTACAAGTTTTGAAGTTACTGATTCACCCCTCCCCTCTTAGTAACCTAGCTAGTCTTGAATATTTCCAACAATTGGTATCAGAGCTACGTGGTTCTCATAATAAAGTTTGATAGCTTGAGAAAAGATTCAGGACAATGGAGATATTCAGACTTAACAAAGTAATTGAGAATGAAAAGCTAGATCTGGAAATGGCCATAACTCAACCAAAGGAAGCAAAAGAGCATCTTTCCCTTTCCCTAAAAAGAAGGAAGGAACTTGCAAATTAGATGAATGAACACTAGTATGTTGAAGAAAAGATTGAAGACTTTTTCCCTTCAAGCAGCTCAGATGAAGAAAATAATGAAGCAAAAGAACTTCTAGAAAAGAATGGATCTCTGCAAGAAGAAGTAAGAAAATTAAAAGGAGAACAGGAAATTCAGTCAACTAGATTCTGTGAAATCTTGGAACAAAGAAACAAGATGAAAGATGAAATAGATGGAAAGAAAAATGAAATCCAGAATCAAACTCTTCAGCTAGAAAACCTTATTAATCAAGTCTCCAATGCAAATGAAGAAATCTTGACTCTAAGATCAGAAAATGAAAATATAAGAGAGGAACTGAGATCTGAAAAGCAAATTAGTTTAAGATTGATAAGTGACCTAGATACTGAAAGGAAAATCAATGAAAGAATGTTGAAATCTCAAGAAGATTTGAATTAGGTGTATGAACAGAACCTTCATAGGAAAAAAGGAAAAGTAGGACTTGGATACAAAGAGGAAGGTGAATCCTCCAAACAAGGTACTCAAATGAATCAGAAACCTACTTGTAATCACTGTGGCAAAATTGGTCATACTTCAAACAAATGTTGGAGCAATGGAAAAGCAAAATTCAATGGAAAATGCTACAATTGCAATTAGCATGGTCATAAAGCAAATGAATTCAAGGAGAAACCAAGATTTAAAGGCAAATGTCACAAATGTGACAAACAAGGTCACAAGGCATCATAATGCAGAACTAAAACACCCAATCCAGCAAAACAAATTATGAAGGCAATGTTTGGTTGGGATTACAACACTTGGTGTAGATGTCATTACTATGGAGAATATGGACACATTGGCATGAATTGTGTAAGGCATCACTTGAGAAAAAGGGAAACTACCATAAGATGTTACAAATGCACTAAGCTTGGTCACATAGCTAAAAATTGCATGAATCTAGGCAAAGTCGAAGATGAAAAGAAAGCAAAAGCAGTTAGCATCAGGAAGTAGATAAGACAATAGTGGATCCCTAAACCTACCGAGAAAACAAGTCCAAGTAATGAAGTCACTCATGAAGAGAGTGGCTCTATCAATTCTAACTAAGTCTCCAAGAAAGAACTGGAACTGTATTCTCATAGACATATTCCAAATAGTTCCTAAATTGAAAGGAAGAAAGATCCAAATCAGTATGCAAGATACAGGAGAAATGTAGGAAGGTCGGTATCAGTTTCAACTGAGCAAGGTTGGGAGTAACATAATTTCATTCGGTTACCGAGTAAGGTCAGAGCAGTATGTTCCCTGAGTTGTGAAATCTTCTCCGAGCAATTAATGCTTAGTGGATGATAGTCTATCGAATTCTACCCTAATTCCTACAGAGCATTAATGAAAAAGTTTTTAACAAAAAGCATGAAATCAAATTCATTCTTCACCACGAATATCAGCATATTGAGTAGAAAAATTTCTAAGTGTGAACAAGTGATTCAAAGCAAAATTAGAATACCCTAGACTACCCACTCTGGGCCTTAGACCCTTAATATGATCCATGTGGGATTAGAATACTCTCTCATGGATAGGAGGAATTCTAATCATAATCATACTCTAAATTATCTTTTTAATGATCTCTACACATTTTTATTACTATATTATCACTCAATTACATAACTTACGATAGGTTACCCAGGTATTGACCACTTTGGGTCCCGGCCCCTATTGTAATCCACTCCCCTATGATGCACCTATTCAATCTCCCATAGGCTCAATAATCTCACAAACATCAAAGTAGGTATACTACCAAGTAATCCTAGAAGTAGGTTCACACACAAGAAACTGTCATGATTACAATGATACCATAAACAAATAATATCCAACAAGAGCCCATAAGATCGAAACATAGATGATAATCAAAACAAGCACACACACCAAACATGTTGCTGAAAACAAATCCAACTGAAAAAGATCCCTACCTCTGTTTCCCCTAGGTCATTCTAATGCCCAACATCACATGATGCACAAGAATGCACTTCAGAAATGAGAAGCCAACACTCATAAATAAAGATCTGAACAGGAACTACAAACACCGAAACTTCATAATGAACATGATCCAAATAGAATATAGATCGCATAATAATGATAAAAGAATCATGACATAACAAGAATATTAATGTCACTAATAAAAAGAATATTCCCTAATAACGTTCTAGGAATAAATAGAATAATTGCCCAGTTTTGGTACATACATAAGCATTTAGCAACTAATTGTTTCTATAACAAAAGAATGTTCCACACTTACCAATATCACTTTTTGAATATTAAATCTAATATTCAAATTAAACCTTTATTAAAAAGTTAAGACAACTGATTCTAATGAATTAAATCCATAATTTTATCTTAAACCAAAATATTTAGCTAATATATCTTATCTAGAAAAGACATGCAATTTAATCATTTTAATCAAATAAAGTTTACTAGATCAAATCAATAAACATACTAAATTATAATTAATTTAATCATATGAATTAATTAATAAAAAGAACAAAATAAACTATTATACCAAAATGACATTTGAACTCACTAATTTATTAACAAAATAGAACAATCTAATTTAAATTTATTCTAAATAAATAAATCTCATTAATTAAAAAGAAACAAATCTAAATTACCAACGAATTAATTAACTCTTAATTCATATAATTTTTAACAAATTAAAACAAATATAAACTAACCCATATTAATTTACACAAAATAATATAAATAAAACAAAATAATTTTTAAAATGAAAAAAAAATAAAACAAAGTTTGTAAAAGGGGGGAGGAGCTGGGCCCCACGCCACCCTTGTCCTTGTCGGACGGTACCCAAGGTACCACCAGCAAGGCCCTGTACCATGTGGTACCCACTGGTACCGCCAATAGGGTACACTATCGCACAGGGGTAAGGAAAAGTAAGTGGGGGGTGGTCCCCTCCATTTGTTATTTAATTTTTTTTATAATTTAAAAAAAAAAACAAATTCTAATGCATGCGAAAACCTATAATTATATTTTTTTAAAAAATTGTTTAATAATAATAAAATTAACTTTTCAATGCATATGATAAGTTTTTATATATTTCAAAAATAGAAATATTTATATATATTATTATTTAAACAGAATCTATAAATTGGAAATTTGACAGAGTATAAATATATTAAAATTTCTAAAGAGAATAAATATGTATATAGAAATTTCCTTTTTACAATTCTAACGTAGATTCTTTTGTACTTATGAATCTATCCCTTCCTCATAACCAATTTCAAGCATATACAAACAATTTACTATAACCATGTAAATTTTTGCACGGTATATTTTTTTTAACAGAGAATATATTTTTAACCAAAATTGGGTATTTTTCCTAAACATGATTTCTTTTCAACCAAAATTATTTATGTCATTCTCTCTAGTCAAACTATAGGCCAGATGTAATTTATTGGTTTCTAGGCAAACTATAAAGAATCATTTAGCGAAATTTTGCCAGAGTAACAGTATGATGCCAAATAGTAATAAAATAAATAAAACAACTATAGTAGGGTTTCTAAATACCCAGATCTAATATAAACACAGATCTACCAAAATAGGAAACATAGAATTCTATACAAACACAGAAAGACAAATAATTGTAAAAATAGATCCAACAGGCAAATCCAAAGCCTACCTCAGATCCAATGCCAGAAACAGAATAAAAATGGAAACCCTTGTAGGTCTGAGAACATAATTCTCTCCAAAATAAAACCCAACCTATAGATCTAAAAGCTATGCTGTAAACATGTGCCCGATCCAGATGCACAAAGAAACTCAAATCAACATGCAACCACAACAATCCACAAATCTCGAAAATACCAAGCACACAAGCTCTCCCCAAAAATCTTCTCCAAAACTTGTCTCGCTCAAAATGAAAGCAATAATCTCCTAATAGGAATTCAATTCCCAAATTCATGCAATCCCAAAAGACAACTCAAAAGCTAACTCACAGTTCAACTCCAAATCAGAAATGACTCAAAGGACAACTCCTGATCCAACTCAAATTCTAAAATTGAAAATAAATCCTAATTAATTAATTAAAATATCTTATAAATGCACAACCCAACTTTGACTTTTGAAAACAAATTCCTTTTTCAATTTGCACATGTTATAATTTAAATTCATTTACTAAATAAATTAAATACTTTATGCATCATAAATTCATGCCATTAACTATTTAATCATTTAATAAAATATGCAAGCATAATTTAAATCATTTTCTAATTAAGCACATGTCAATAATTAAAACCCAAATTAAATCAATTAAATATTTAATAAATCCTAGAAAATGCATTTAAATATTCAATTATTTAATAACACACCCAAACATAATTAATCCTAATTTCAAATAAATAATCAATTAATACCGATTAATTAAATAATTGACTTTAGATAATTTTCCAAATTAAACATAGGAACATAATTAAATCATTAAATTCAACTATAATCCTAACATTGATAATCATATAAAATCACCTATATAATCATGAATCAACTGAATCAAACACTATAAGATCAAGCACAATAAAATCAAGCAAACTGAAACCATGCACAGACTCGAGAACGAGATCCATGAATTCATACCAACCAGATTAATTTAGGTAGGGTAGTCAGACTGACACTTGTCCTATCCTAGGACAATTAGGCTTAGGTTAGGGTTTTGGGTCTGTGTATTATCTCCCCACTTTACCATTGAGACAAATGTTTATGGGCACACTCACTCCTGCCAATTCAGGGAAGATGATGCCATGTACTTGCAAACCTATCATCACAAGATGAAGTATGTACATGAAATAATATATAATAGACAATGGCAGGGATCGCCTGATCGTGTGGATCTCGCAAGCAAGTAACTACGACTCCGTCCCTCAACCACATCAAGCACGTCAAACAGAAATATAAAATAAACACATCGACCACACACATGCAAGTATGAGGTTAGTAAAATCATAAGCATCAATGATCTCCTAACATATAATCCATCAACATAAAATAATCATAACATCTATAAAACCAGACTAGGGGCGGGGTACTACATCTACCCCCCTAGGATTAGGCTTACTCCTGGAAGCCTACACATAGATAAGGATATATATATCCCCCAAACATGAAGCATTTACTAAAAATGAAACACAATCATAACTCAAAATAAAAACAAAAGAAAACATAATCATAGAGCAATGTTCTGAAAGCACAATGTTTTATGTCTATGTTTAGTTTCAAGTTTAGACTACACAAAACCTAATCGGCATACATACCCAGAGTTCCCAATGTAGAAACTTTGCTCTGATACCAAATTTAACACCCCGCTAGGGGACACAGGAGAGATTAACCTATAACATGCTACTAAGTTTGGTGAACATTTTTTTTTAAGTTAACATACAAGATAAACAACAGTGTGGAAGCAATTACCATTTACACATGTTGAAACAACATCCAACAGAGATACAAAACTCGAGGGTCCCATGAAATAGAATTACTTAAGAACAAAAATACAACTAAAGAAAGATAACAAAAGATTCCATATCATAAATGATACAATTACAACTTACAACAATAAGTACAATCCTCATGGACATCCATGATAACTAATACATTGACATCCACTGCACATGTCGCAGGGTATGTAATAATAAATCTAACAAAGAAGTACAGTGTCCATATTAGGTATCACATGCGATACACTAATATAGGACTACATAAATGAAGATATGATAAGAACAATCAATGAAGAATCAAGAAGACAACTGATTGCAGAAGTAACAACAGCACCGGCACCAAGACATCAAATCTCAAATGGTAAAGAATCACTACCACCCCTCCGTGTAGAACCACAAAGGCCTACCCAACCGTGCTGAGGAGATAACCAAAAACCTCAATCGAATGACCAAAACCAAACAAGGATAAAACCATTGAGCAAGGAATCCTGAAAGCTCTCTACTCAAAGTTTACAAAAATAAAGAGAAAGGTAAGACACACTATTCAATCTCCCCTATTCAATCTCCCCTAGGCTCAATAATCTCACAAACATCAAAGTAGGTATACTACCAAGTAATCCTAGAAGCAGTTTCACACACAAGAAACTGTCATGATTACAATGATACCATAAACAAATAATATCCAACAAGAACCCATAAGATCGAAACATAGATGATAATAAAAAAAGCACACACACCAAACATGTTGCTGAAAACAAATCCAACTGAAAAAGATCCTTGCCTCAGTTTCCCCTAGGTCATTCTAATGCCCAACATCACATAATGCACAAGAATGCAATTCAGAAATGAGAAGCCAACACTCACAAATAAAGATGTGAATAGGAACTACAAATACTGAAACTTCGTAATGAACCTAATCCAAACATAATATAGATCGCATAATAATGATAAAAGAATATGACATAACAACCATATTAATGTCACTAATAAAAAGAATATTCCCTAATAACATTCTAGGAATCAATAGAATAATTGCCCAGTTTTGGTAGATACATAAGCATTTAGCAACTAATTATTTCT
The DNA here is from genome assembly GCA_027943335.1 of Chamaecyparis obtusa. NCBI lineage: Eukaryota > Viridiplantae > Streptophyta > Pinopsida > Cupressales > Cupressaceae > Chamaecyparis > Chamaecyparis obtusa. Next base: position 1,024,830 of record BSBK01000103.1, on the reverse strand, counting down.
ATAACAAAAGAACGTTCCACACTTACCAATATCACTTTTCAAATATTAAATCTAATATTCAAATTAAACCTTTATTACAAAGTTAAGACAACTGATTCTAATGAATTAAATCCGTAATTTTATCTTAAACCAAAATATTTAGCTAATATATCTTATCTAGAAAAGACTTGCAATTTAATCATTTCAATCAAATAAAGTTTACTAGATCAAATCAATAAACATAATAAATTATAATTAATTTAATCGAACTAAATTAATCATTCGAATTAATTAATAAAAAGAACTAAATAAACTATTATACCAAAATGACATTTGAACTCACTAATTTATTAACAAAATAGAATAATCTAATTAAAATTTATGCTAAATAAATAAATCTTATTAATTAAAAAGAAACAAATCTAAATTACCAACGAATTAATTAACTCTTAATTCATATAATTTTTAACAAATTAAAACAAATATCAACTAACCCATATTAATTTACACAAAATAATATAAATAAAACAAAATAATTTTTAAAATGAAAAAAAAATAAAACAAAGTTTGTAAAAGGGGGGAGAAGCTATGCCCCACGCCACCCCTGTCCCTATCGGACGATACCCAAGGTATCGCCGGCAGGGCCCTGTACTGTGCGGTACCCACTGGTACCGCCAGTAGGGTACACTATCGCGCAGAGATAAGGAAAAGTAAGTAAGGGTGGGGGGGGGCGGTGGTCCCCTCCCATTTGTTATTTAATTTTTTTAATAATTTAAAAAGAAAACAAATTCCAATGCATGCAAAAACCTATAATTATATTTTTTTTTAAAATTGTTTAATAATAATAAAATCAACTTTTCAAAGCATATGATAATTTTTTATATATTTCAGAAATAGAAATATTTATATATATTATTATTTAAACATAATCTATAAATTGGAAATTTGACAGAGTATAAATATATTAAAATTTCTAAAGAGAATAAATATGCATATAGAAATTTCCTTTTTACAATTCTAACTTAGATTCTTTTCTACTTATGAATCTATCCCTTCCTCATAACCAATTTCAAACATATACAAACAATTTACTATAACCATGTAAATTTTTGCACGGTATATTTTTTTTTAACAGAGAATATATTTTTAACCAGAATTGGGTATTTTTCTTAAACATGATTTCTTTTCAACCAGAATTATTTATTTCATTCTCTATAGTCACACTATAGGCCAGATGTAATTTATTGGTTTCTAGGCAAACTATAAAGAATCATTTAACAAAATTTTGCCAGAGTAACAGTACGATGCCAAATAGTAATAAAATAAATAAAACAACTATACCAGGGTTTCTGAATACCCAGATCTAATATAAACACAGATCTACCAAAATAGGAAACATATAATTCTATACAAACACAGAAAGACAAATAATTGTAAAAATAGATCCAACAGGCAAATCCAAAGCCTACCTTAGATCCAATGCTAGAAATGAAATAAAAATGGAAACCCTTGTAGGTCTGAGAACAGAATTCTGTCCAAAATCAAACCCAACCTGCAGATCTAAAAGCTATACTGCAAACAGGTGCCCGATCTAGATGCACAAAGAAACTCAAATCAACATGCAGCCACAACAATCCACAAATTTCCAAAATACCAAGCACACAAGCTCTCCCCAAAAATCTTCTCCAAAACTTGTCTCCCTCAAAATGAAAGCAATAATCTCCTAATAGGAATTCAATTCCCAAATTCATGCAATCCCAAAAGACAACTCAAAAGCTAACTCACAGTTCAACTCCAAATCAGAAATGACTCATAAGACAACTCCTGATCCAGCTCAAATTCCAAAATTGAAAATACATCCTAATTAATTAATTAAAATATCTTTTAAATGCACAACCCAACTTTGAATTTTGAAAACTAGTTGTTATCTTTTTGAAAACAAATTCCTTTTTCAATTTGCACATGTTATAATGTAAATTCATTTACTAAATAAATTAAATACTTTATGCATCATAAATTCATGCAATTAACTATTTAATCATTTAATAAAATATGTAAGCATAATTTAAATCATTTTCCAACTAAGCACATGTCAATAATTAAAAACCAAATTAAATAAATTAAATATTAATACATCCTAGAGCATGGATTTAAATATTCAATTATTTAATAACACACCCAAACATAATTAATCCTAATTTCAAATAAATAATCAATTAATACCAATTAATTAAATGATTAACTTTAGATAATTTTCCAAATTAAACATAGGAACATAATTAAATCATTAAATTCAACTATAATCCTAACATTGATAATCATATAAAATCACCTATATAATCATGAATCAACTGAATCAAGCCCTATAAGATCAAGCACAATAAAATCAAGCAAACTAAAATCATGCACAGACTCAAGAACGGGATCCACAAATTCATACCAACTAGATGAATTCAGGTAGGGCAGTCAGATTGACACTTGTCTGATCCTAGGACAATTAGGCTTAGGTTAGGGTTTTGGGTCTGCGTATTATCTCCCCTCTTTACCATTGAGATGAATGTTTATGGGCACGCTCACTCCTACCAATTCAGGGAAGATGATAACCTGTACCTACAAACCTGTCATCACAAGACGAAGCATGTACATCCAGTAATATATAGTAGACAATGGCGGGGATCACCCGATCGTGTGGATCTTGCAAGCAAGTAACTACCACTCTGTCCCTCAACCACATCAAGCACGTCAAATAGAAATATAAAATAAACACATCGACCATACACATGCAAGTATGGGGTTAGTAAAATCATAAGCATCAATGATCTCCTAACATATAATCTATCATCCTAAAATAATCATAACATTTATAAAATCAGACTAGGGGTGGGGTACTACATCCACCCCCCTAGGATTAGGCTTACTCCTGGAAGCCTACAAATAGATAAGGATATATATATCCCCCAAACATGAAGCATTTACTAAAAATGAAACACAATCATAACTCGATGTAAAAATAAAAGAAAACATAATCATAGAGCAATGGTCTAAAAGCAAAATGTTTTATGTCTATGTTTAGTTTCAAGTTTAGACTACACAAAACCTAATAGGTGTACATACCTAGAGTTCCCAGTGTAGAAACTTTTCTCTGATACCAAATGTAATACCCCGCCAGGGGACCCAAGAGAGATTAACCTATAACATGCTACTAAGTTTGGTGAACATTTTTTTTTAAAGTTAACATACAAGATAAACAATAGTGCGGAAGCAATTACCATTTACTCACGTTGAAACAACATCCAACATAGATACAAAACTCGAGGGTCCCATGACATAGAATTACTTAAGAACAAAAATACAACTAAAGAAAGATAACAAAAGATTCCATATCATAAATGATACAATTACAACTTACAACAATAAATATAATCCTCATGGACATCTATGATAACTAATACACTGACATCCACTGCACATGTCACAGGGTATGTAATAATAAATCTAACAAAGAAGTACAATGTCCATATTAGGTATCACATGCGATACACTAATATAGGACTACATAAATGAAGATATGATAAGAACCATCAATGAAGAATCAAGAAGACAACCAACTACAGAAGTAACAATAACACCGACACTAGGACGTCGAATCTCAAATGGTAAAGAATCACTACCACCCCTTCATGTAGAACCACAAAGGCCTACCCCACCGTGCTGAGGAGATAACCACAAACCCCAATCGGATGACCAAAACCAAACAAGGATAAAACCACTAAGCAAGGAATCCTAAAAGCTCTCTACTCTAGGTTTACAAAAATAAAGAGAAAGGTAAGACACACTAATCTAGAGGCATAAATAGAAAATTTAGGAGATGATCTAGGCTACATGCTATGGGAGTGTCATCACATGTCTATCTACTTGAGTTACCTTGGACTGGTCACTCTGGACCCCGGACCCTCAAGCATTGAGTTACCCTAGACTGGCCACTCTGGGCCTCGGACCCTCAATATGATCCATGTGGGATTAGAATACTCTCTCATGGATAGGAGGAATTCTAATCATAACCATACTCTAAATTATCTTTTTAATGATCTCTACACATTTTTATTACTATATTATCACTTAATTACATAACTTACGATAGGTTACCCAAGTACTGACCACTTTGGGTCTTGACCCCTATTGTAAGCCACTCCCCTAAGATGCATCTATTCAATCTCCCCTAGGCTCAATAATCTTACAAACATCAAAGTAGGTATACTACCAAGTAATCCTAGAAGTAGTTTCACACACAAGAAACTGTCATGATTACAATGATACCATAAACAAATAATATCCAACAAGAGCCCATAAGATCAAAACATAGATGATAATCAAAACAAGAACACACACCAAACATGTTGCTGAAAACAAATCCAACAGACAAAGATCCCTACCTCTGTTTCCCCTAGGTCATTCTAATGCCCAACATCACATAATGCACAAGAATGCAATTCAGAAAAGAGAAGCCAACAGTCACAAATAAAGATCTGAATAGGAACTACAAACACCAAAACTTCATAATGAACATGATCCAAATAGAATATAGATCGCATAATAATTATAAAAGAATCATGACATAACAAGCATATTAATGTCACTAATAAAAAGAATATTCCCTAATAACGTTCTAGGAATCAATAGAATAATTGCCCAATTTTGGTACATACATAAGCATTTAGCAACTAATTGTTTCTATAACAAAAGAATGTTCCACACTTACCAATATCACTTTTCAAATATTAAATCTAATATTCAAATTAAACCTTTATTACAAAGTTAAGACAACTGATTCTAATGAATTAAATCCATAATTTTATCTTAACCAAAATATTTAGCTAATATATCTTATCTAGAAAAGACATGCAATTTAATCATTTTAATCAAATAAAGTTGACTAGATCAAATCAATAAACATAATAAATTATAATTAATTTAATCAAACTAAATTAATCATACAAATTAATTAATAAAAAGAACTAAATAAACTATTATACCAAAATGACATTTGAACTCACTAATTTATTAACAAAATAGAATAATCTAATTTAAATTTATTCTAAATAAATAAAAATTATTAATTAAAAAGAAACAAATCTAAATTACCAACGAATTAATTAACTCTTAATTCATATAATTTTTAACAAATTAAAACAAATATAAACTAACCCATATTAATTTACACAAAATAATATAAATAAAATAAAATAATTTTTAAAATGAAAAAAAAATAAAACAAACTTTGTGAAAAGGGGGAGGAGCTGGGCCCCATGCCACCCCTGTCCCTGTCGGACAGTACCCAAGGTACCGCCTGCAGGGCCCTGTACCATGCGGTACCCACTGGTACCGCCAGCAGGGTACACTGTTGCACAAGGGTAAGGAAAAGTAAGGGGGGGTGGTCCCCTCTCATTTGTTATTTAATTTTTTTTATAATTTTTTTTTAAAAACAAATTCCAATGCATGCGAAAACCTATAATTATATTTAAAACAAAAATTGTTTAATAATAATAAAATCAACTTTTCAAAGCATATGATAATTTTTTATATATTTCGAAAACAGAAACATTTATATATTTTATTATTTAAACAGTATCTATAAATTAGAAATTTGACAGAGTATAAATATATTAAAATTTCTACAGAGAATAAATATGTATATAGAAATTTCCTTTTTACAATTCTAACTTAGATTCTTTTGTACTTATGAATCTATCCCTTCCTCATAACCAATTTCAAACATATACAAACAATTTACTATAACCATGTAAATTTTTGCACGTTATATTTTTTTTTAACAGAGAATATATTTTTAACCAGAATTGGGTATTTTTCTTAAACATGATTTCTTTTCAACCAGAATTATTAATTTCATTCTCTATAGTCAAACTATAGGCCAGATGTAATTTATTGGTTTCTAGGCAAACTATAAAGAATCATTTAACGAAATTTTGCTAGAGTAACAGTACGATGCCACATAGTAATAAAATAAATAAAACAATTATACTAGGGTTTCTGAATACCCAGATCTAATATAAACACAGATCTACCAAAATAGGAAACACATAATTCTATACAAACACAAAAAGACAAATAATTGTAAAAATAGATCCAACAGGCAAATCCAAAGCCTACCTCAGATCCAATGCCAGAAACATAATAAAAATGGAAACCCTTGTAGGTCTGAGAACAAAATTCTCTCCAAAATCAAACCCAACTTGTAGATCTAAAAGCTATGTTGCAAATAGGTGCCCAATCCAGATGCACAAAGAAACTCAAATCAACATGCAACCACAACAATCCACAAATCTCGAAAATACCAAGCACACAAGCTTTCCCCAAAAATCTTCTCCAGAACCTATCTCGCTCAAAATGAAAGCAATAATCTCCTAATAGGAATTCAATTCCCAAATTCATGCAATCTCAAAAGACAACTCAAAAGCTAACTCACAGGTCAACTCTAAATCAGAAATGACTCATAAGACAACTCCTGATCCAACTCAAATTCTAAAATTGAAAATAAATCCTAATTAATTAATTAAAATATCTTTTAAATGCACAACCCAACTTTGACTTTTGAAAACTAGTTATCTATTTGGAAACAAATTCCTTTTTCAATTTGCACATGTTATAATTTAAATTCATTTACTAAATAAATTAAATACTTTATGCATCATAAATTCATGCAATTAACTATTTAATCATTTAATAAAATATGTAAGCATAATGTAAATCATTTTCCAATTAAGCACATGTCAATAATTAAAACCCAAATTAAATAAATTAAATATTTAATACATCCTAGAACATGCATTTAAATATTCAATTATTTAATAACACACCCAAACATAATTAATCCTAATTTCAAATAAATAATCAATTAATACCAATTAATTAAATAATTAACTTTAGATAATTTTCCAAATTAAACATAGGAACATAATTAAATCATTAAATTCAACTATAATCCTAACATTGATAATCATATAAAATCACCTATATAATCATGAATCAACTGAATCAAGCACTATAAGATCAAGCACAATAAAATCAAGAAAATTGAAACCATGCACAGACTCAAGAACGGGATCCACGAATTCATACCAACCAAATGAATTTGGGTAGGGTAGTCAAACTGACACTTGTCCAATCCTAGGACAATTAGGCTTAGGTTAGGGTTTTGGGTCTGTGTATTATCTCCCCTCTTTACCATTGAGATGAATGTTTATGGGCATGCTCGCTCCTGCCAATTCAGGGAGGATGATGCCTTGTAGCTACAAATCTATCATCACAAGATGAAGCATGTACATATAGTAATATATAATAGACAATGGCAGGGATCGGTCGATTGTGTGGATCTCGCAAGCAAGTAACTATGACTCCGTCCCTCAACCACATTAGGCACGTCAAATAAAAATATAAGATAAACACATCGACCATACACCAACCTTCTTACTAGCATGTGTACATTCAAAAGATCCAGTCTACTCTATGGATCTAGGTTTGTAGGTTCCTTCTTACGAATCCCTAGTTGAATTGTTGTGGGGTGGCAGTACGTTCTGACCTGCAATTGTAGAGGGTTTTCAAGATGGTTCATGGGAGGTGAGAAGTGGATCCAGGATTGGCAAGCATGTTGAGACAACTTACTGCTAGATTAGAAGATGTTGAAACAGCCCAGAGAAGAGGCAAACATCTTAAAGATGTTAGTGATGATGAAATTGAAGTGGAACAAGGTGAAGCAGAACCTACACCTATGATGGATCAGGGTGAGGAAAGATTCTTGAAGGCTTTGACAAGTTTGAAGTCAACACCGCATTTCAATCCTCCTAAATATAGTGGGAAATTGGATTCTGATGAATTGATACACTAGATCATTGAAATGGAAAAGTATTTTGAGTATGAAAATGTATCTGAGGAAAAGAAGGTGAAAATTACAGGCACAAAGTTGAAAGGTCACGCATCCTTGTGGTGGGAGCATCTACAATTGGATCAGAAAAAGAAAAGAAAAGAAAAAATCAAGGTATGGAATAAGATGGTAAATAAATTGAAAGGAAAGTTCTTACCTTGTGATTATCAGATTAACCTAGTTAGGCGAATGCAAAGTCTAAGGTAGAAAGATAGATTGGTAAAAGAGTATACTAAGGAATTCTATAGATTAGATACCAGATCTGGACATGATGAGGATGATGTGGAAAGAATTGCTAGATACCTTAATGGTTTGAGTGTTTCCATCCAAGAGGAAATTAGTTTGGTCAAATTGGAGAACATTGAAGAGGCTTATCAATTTGCATTCAAAGCTGAGGAGAAATTGAACAAGAGACATGAGTAGAGACAAAGAGGTCGAGGTGGTAGATTCCCTAAAGGAAGAGGTAGATCTTATTGTGAAAATAGTAGATTTGAACCAGAAAAGAAAAATCTAGACAAGGGCAAGACTGAGTGGAAAGGTGAAAGCTCATCTAGAGGTAGAGGTAGTAACTATCGAGGTGGTTATAGCAGAGGAAATTTCCAAGGAACTTGTTACAATTGCGGAGTAGAAGGACATAGATCTTTTGAATGTACACATGCTAGTAAGAAGGTTGGTAGTAGTAGAAATGCTTTGGTGAAAGAAGAGTCACCAAATGAACCTGAGAAGGAAAATAACCTAATGGTAAGAAGAGAACTATGGAATGAAAGTAAAAAGGAAGATCCGGTGAGTAAAAGTTTGTTCAAGACCAGATGTAGAGTTTCTAACAAATTTTGGAAGGTAATCATTGACAGTGGTAGCTTGGAGAATCTGGCATCTGAGGAAATGGTCACAAAGTTGCAGTTGGAAAGGTTGAAACATCTAAAGCCCTATCAGATTTCATGGATCAAAGATGAGCATACACTCTTGGTAAGTGAACAATGCTATGTGAATTTGAAAATTGGAAAGTACTATGATAAGTTGTTGTGTGATATCATGCCTATGGATTGTTGTCATATTTTGTTGGGTAGACCTTGGCAATATGATAGACATGCTATATATGATGGAAGATTACATAAGTATACTATTGTGGCTGATGGAAAGAAACAAAGCTTGTTACCTTTGATGGAAGAACCTATCAGTAATGTTTGCACATCTGTGAAAGTTTGTTTGATGGAAGGAAGAAAATTTGTTAAGGATTTGAAGAAGAATGATGTATGTTTTGCTATGATTTCTAACAAATCGAGTAAGAAAATAGAGGATAATATTCTTGAGGAAATTGATAAGTTACTCACCAAGTACAGTGATATCATTTTTGATAATGTACCTAATGGTTTTCCACCAAAGAGAAGTATTGATCATTGCATGGATCTAATCCTTGGAGCTAGTTTACCGAATAAGGTACCTCATCGGTTGACACCTATCGAGAATTATGAATTGAACTGACATATTCAAGAGTTGTTGGATAAAGGTTTGATCAGAGAAAGTTTGAGTCCTTGTGCAATACCTATGGTATTGGCACCTAAGAAGAATGAAGAATGGTGAATGGTGAATGTGTACTAATTCCAGAGAAATAAATAAGATAATCATGAAGTATAGGTTTCCTATGCCAAGAATGGATGACATTATGGATAGTTTGACTGGAGAAAAGTATTTCACAAGGATTGATTTGAAAAGTGGGTATCATCATATTAGAATTAGAGAAGGTGATGAGTGGAAGACTACTTTCAAGACAAAAGAAGGTTTGTATGAGTGGTTGGTTATGCCTTTTGGTTTAACTAATGCACCAAGTGCTTTTATGAGGTTGATGAATGAAGTTTTGAAGAAATTCTTGGGTAAGTTTGTGATTGTATATCTTGATGATATTCTAATATTCAATAAGACCAATGAAGAACATTTGTTTCATGTTAGACAAGTTTTGCAGAGATTGAAAGAAGAAAAGTTGCTGATAAATTTGAAAAAGTGTTCATTCATGAAAGAGGAGATTGTGTATTTGGGATTTGTAATTTCAGCTGATGGTTTGAAGATGGATCCTAAAAAGGTTGAAGCTATTCTGAATTGGCCTACACTTGTGAATGCTAGTGAGGTAAGATCATTTCATGGTTTGGCAAGTTTTTACCAAAAGTTCATAAGGAATTTTAGTTCAATTTGTAATGCTATGACTGAGACTGTGAGAGGAAATAAAAGAGAATTCAAGTGGACACATGGAGCTGATAAAATTTTTGAGAGCCTAAAGCAGAAGGTTGTTGAATTGCATGTTTTGGCATTGCTTGATTTCAATAAGGTATTTCAAGTGGAATGTGATGCAAGTGGTAGTGCAATTGGAGCTGTGTTGAGTCAAGAAGGTAAACCTGTTGCTTTCTTTAGTGAAAAGTTGAATGATGCTAGAAGGAAATATTCTATGTATGATCAATAATTCTATGCTATTGTTCAAGCACTGAAGAAATGGAGACATTATTTGATACCGAGTGAATTTGTGTTGTATACTAATCATAAGGCTTTACAATACTTGGGTAGTCAGAATAAGTTGAATCAGAGACATATGAAATGGGTTGAATATTTGCAGAGTTATACATTTGTGATCAAACATAAAAGTGGAGTCACTAACCAAGTTGTTGATGCATTGAGTAGAAGATCTTTGATGACCGAGGTGAAAATTAAAGTTCTTGGTTTTGATGAGATGAGAGATTCATATGAAACTAATCCTAATTTTTCTCAGCCATGGAGAAAGTGCAGAGCACCTATTCAAGATCAACCACGTACAAAATGGGAATAATATTTCATTCAAGAAGGTATGTTGTTTAAAGGTATTCAGTTGTGTATACCAAAAGGAGAATAACTAATTTGATAAAGGAGAAACATAGTAGTGGTTTGACTGGACATTTTGGTATTGATAAAACTTTGAATTTTCTTAAGGAGAAATAATTTTGGCCACAGTTGTATAAAGATGTTCAGAAATTTCTGAAAAGTTGTGGAATTTGTCAAGTTGAAAAAGGAGTAAGTCAGAATACTGGATTGTATATACCAATTGTTGTACTTGAGAAACCTTGGACTGACATCAGTATGGATTTTTTTCTTGGCTTACCAAAGATGGTAAGAGGTAATGATTCTATATTTTTCATGGTAGATAGATTTTCTAAGATGGCACATTTTATACCTTGTAGAAAGACATCAAATGTAGTACATGTAGTAGATCTTTTCTTTAAGAAAATTTTTAGATTGCATGGATTACCGAGGAGTATTATCTCTGACCGAGACAGTAAATTTGTTGGATACTTTTGGAAAACCCTTTGGAGAAAGTTTGGCACTGAGTTGAAATATAGTTCTACATTTCACCCACAAATTGATGGATAGACAGAGGTTGTAAATAGAAGATTGGGAAATCTTTTGAGATGTTTAGTTGGAGACAAACCTAGTAATTGGGATTCTATGTTGGCACAAGAAAAGTTTTCATACAATAATTTAGTGAATAGGAGTACTGAAAAAACACCATTTGAGATTGTGAATGGCATACAATTGAGAGGTATATATGATTTGAGAGACATTGCTGATGAAAATAAGAGAAGTGATGAAGGAGTGAAATTTTTTGAGTACATGAAGACATTACATGAAGATGTGAAAATCAAGTTGGAAGAGAGTAATCAGAAATACAAAGATAGAGTTGATAGATCAAGGAGACATAAGAATTTTGATGTTGGTGATGAAGTTATGGTTCATTTGAAGAAAGGTCAATTTCTTGTTCAAACATATGGGAAGTTGAAGATGAATAAGTTTGGACCTTGCAAGATTTTGAAGAAATTTGACAGTGGAAATGCATATGAAATTGAGTTACCTGATGACATGGACATATCACCAATTTTCAACATTACTGATTTGTATGAATATCATGAACCTGATGAAGACATAAAAGCACTGATGGAATATCCTAAGAAGCAAAAAGAGGAAGTTGAGCAGATTTTGGAGCAAAGAATTGGCAAGAGTACAAGAGGGAAACAATATATGGAATATCTGGTAAAGTGGAAGAATAGACCGATTGAGGATAGTTCATGGATTTCATAGTCTAAGTTGGATGTAGCTCAGATCATACCTATTGAATGATTCAAAGAATCATTTCTAAATAACCCCAGGTGTCTGATGTAGGAGCATCTCGGGTCCTTGGCAATCCTATGTCACCAAAAATATATTTGAGTTTGTATGTGTTGCTCGGTTCCTACTTTGATCGAGCTAGCTCAGTAGTTGGTCGATTTTCTTTGGTTATCAAGTTTGGTCGGTTATCTCCTGGGCAGTCAGTTGTTTCATTGATGCTCGATGATGCTTGTTTATTGCTCGGTCATCCTTGCTTATCAAGTAGTTTATTTTGAGTTTCTATTGAAGCTGACTTGCACATTGATTATGGGTCATGGATTTAATGAAGGTATCCATAATTGGGAAGAGTGTGGTCCTAGTTCTAACCATTTCTTTTGTTGATTGTGGATCTAAAGGCCGACTCAGTTTGGTAGCCTCTTGTATAAGTATAGTTGTTTGGTTAGAGTTTAGTGGTCAATTCTACATAGAAGATAGAAGGTAGTACAATCAAGATTGTTGGCAAATCCTCACATGTTTGGGACTTCTGTAATTCATCGTAATATCAGGCCATAACCAAGAAGGCCTTACATCCTGGCATGTATGAATCAATTTGAATGAATAATAAAGAAGATCTGCATTCTCTCTCTCATTATTCTTGTTGTTTTTGCTTCTGCGTGTTGTTGAGAAGGCTAGATCATTAGGGTGTGCCACTGTTTGGCCCCTAAGGTCTATGCCCCTACATCACTGAGGCTGTACTAGGTCACAACATTGTGGATGCATTCTGATGTTGAAAAATCTTCTCTGACAAGCTTTGACATCACACTCATGAACTGCACATAATCTTGAAGCAAATCATAGAAATTTGAAAGAAACACTGAGAGGACCTGTGAATGGAAGAGGCACCTTAGAGAAGAAGGAAGAAGCACATAGTCACCAATTATTTTCCACACATCGTTAGATACTTCCACTGGTATGGGCTTGAAGATCACCTAAAAATGACGTAGGAGATATTCCCTTGATATCAGACATTCCTAGTGTTGAATTGGCATACTGATGCAAAGATTAAGAGCCCTATACTCCATGCTTGACATTACCTATGAATGTCCAAAGAAGGAAAGAGATCCCAGAGAAGGCTATGAAAAGAAAAAAAAATGAACATGATTGAGATAGGGACCTGTTTAAAAATCCAATGGCAAAAGGGATGATGACAGCCCACACAAGCTTGTTGTGTGAGAAGATATGTGATTTGTACTTCATGAATGTTGTGTAATTTCCCATAAATGATCACACATGTTGAGAGGAATGAAGAGTATCAGCATTGAGAGAGAGAAGTCCCTAGAAAAGAAAGCTCTCACACATGAGGGCATTTAAATTTAGGCCAGCCCAACTATTGGAAAGATATCCCTCCACCTCAACTAAAAGGGTTCATGACACCCCTATTAACAATTTAGACATGATACTTAGATCTTCCATCGATGAAACTCCTTAGCAACCTAGGTAGAGCCATGTGATTTGATTAAGGATGTGATAAGACAATCATTTTGCCAATGAACATCCCCTAATTGCAAATCAGCCCCTTTATTCGCCAACCAGTTAGCCAATCCATTTGTTTCCCTGTAACAATGAGAGATTTTGTATTTATCAAAGAGTGGAAGGAGAGCCCAGACCTCTTTAATGATGTATTGTATCTTCCAACTAGAGGATTTCCTATTAATGAGTATTGAAATGATGATTTGGGAGTCTCCCTCGATGTGAATTTTCTTAATCCCTAAGGATTTTTCCAAAAGAAATCCCATGAGCAGAGCCCTAACTTCAGCAATATTATTTGATCCAAATGGAAGCCTAGAGAACACTACTTGAATGAGGGTGGATTTTGAATTTTGAAGAGAACATCCAGCTCTGAAAATACCCAGATTACCTTTGGATGCACCGTCAAAATTGAGTTTGATAAAGGGCTCATCCAGAGGATCCCATTTGACATCTCTCCTTTTCTCCTTGTTTGATGTTTTTCCAATCAGGACCCCATGAAAGGGGATGGTAATAAGGGGCCATGAATTCAAAAATTTTGAGTCCTGAGAGGTGAAAAGGGAGGATAAAGACTTTGATCTCATAGTGAATGCATTCATCATTTCTAAGATTGATTTTTCCACCACCCCACATACTTTCTCTACTGAGCTCTTATCCTTTCTAAAAATTCTTTTATTCCTCTCCCACCAAATGGACCATGTAATCGTTGCTGGAGCCACTCTCCAAATTTGTGCAAAGAAAGAATCTAATTTAGGAAGAGGCCATTGAGAGAGAAGGTCTGACAATCTTGTCGGTAGAGAGCCATACCAACCCAGTTTTTCCAGAATCCAATACCAAATACCTTGAGCAAAGGGACATGTCACTAGGAGATGATTAGGATCTTCTAATTGAGAATCACAAATGACAAACTAGAGTTTGTTGTAATACCTAATCTATCAAGATGGTTGTCGGTGAGGATTCAATTTAGTATTTCCAACCATAAGAAAGACCCAGCCTTAGACAAAACCATAGTGTGCTAGCAAAATCCAAAGATGTACTTGTTGGGGGACTGAAGCTTTTTAGATAATTGAAGATATCCTAACTTGACTAAGTACCTACCATCCAGAGTAGCTGACTAGATAAGTCTGTCCTGGCTGAGGTTAAGATGAAGGGGTCTCTGATGGAAAATAGCTTGAAGAGCCTCCAATTGATCATTGGAGAGACCCAACTAAGAAATGTCTTTCCAATCTTATCTAAGACCATCACCCGACAGGGTTAAGGAAATATAGTCTTTCACCTTAAAACCCCATCCTGATTGTAAAACTTGAATAGTTGAGGGTGAAATGCCTGTAGAAGAAGAGATGGGAGAGAGACCATTCCAAGAGTCTTCCCAAAAATTTGCCTGATTCCCTGAATTTACAATCCAAGATAGTTTTGGAAGAATGATTTGACAATATTTAATAACAAAATTCCACATTACCGAGCCTGAGGGGGGATCCTTGATAGTGAAAATCTAGGCAACTAAAAACTCTCATAAACTCCATTAAAATAGGTTCAATTTTCAAATTTGAAAAATCAAAATTCTAAATATACCATTTGGTTCTAAAAGTGCCTAACACCCCTCTTTTAATATAAAATTTACATTTTCACTATTTCTAAAAATTTGGGCAACATAATGTACTATGTAGGGCACATTTTTGACATTTTTTTACAAAACAAATGATACAATGCATGAAACCAAAAGGTGTAATAATATGAAATATTCTAAATCTTATTGCTAAACAAACAAAACTAATTTAGATTGAAAAGATTGAGTATAGAGAGAGAAATCAACAAAACTTTACCTCAACTAGAGAAAAACTTTAAAATTGAAGAACTCTTCACATACCCAATCATAGCTTTAATATTTTGGACAACAAGAAGAATTTGAAGAGACTAATCCATTGATCTCCTACCTACAAAAATCTTTCCAATAGATTTTCTCGCAACAAAAAAATCAAATTTTCTTCATGTAGAAGGGTTTGAGAGCTAAAAACAATTTTTCAAGAATAATGAAAACTCCATTTTTTCTCTTTCTTTCTTTCTTTTAAAAAAAAAATTCACTTCACTTTTTGAAATATTTAAAATAACTAATAATTATAATACATTCTTTATTCTCAAATACCTAATTTATCATGATAATGCAATGCCTATCAAAATAAGCACATATATGTTATATTTATCTATATTAAAATATCAATTAATCTATTTCAAATATTTAATAAACATTCACTTTCTTCTAATCTCCAATTATTCTCAAGTGCCCCAAATATTATTCAATCCATATTTCATCATCAAAAGTCATATAATAATATATTTCAACTCATTTAATCAAAATTAATTATTAGATTAACTTATTAATCCAACAAAATTCATAATTTGCAATAAAAATTATAAAAAATGCATCTACAGAAAAAGACACTTATCACAGGGTATCCACATAGGGTTAAGGTTATTGGCCTATATCATATAGTAGTAGCCAAATGAAATAAGGATATTTCAAAGACAAATCATGTTCAATTTAACATGACGAAGATAGGCTTAAGGAATTTGGTCAATGTGTCATCT
Source organism: Chamaecyparis obtusa (assembly GCA_027943335.1). Taxonomy (NCBI): domain Eukaryota; kingdom Viridiplantae; phylum Streptophyta; class Pinopsida; order Cupressales; family Cupressaceae; genus Chamaecyparis; species Chamaecyparis obtusa. Next base: position 1,008,698 of record BSBK01000103.1, on the reverse strand, counting down.
CCAAATAACCACCATTGGGGAAATAGACACACTCAAATTTTGTAGCTCAGGTGGAATGTGTTTGGTACCTATTCAAGTTAGCACATAGAGTATATATAACCAAAGCACATAAACACAAACAGTCATAGTGAAGGATAACGGGACACCATGTAGATCTTGGAAGAAATTGACTATGGCTCCACCTCACTTTGTACCAACACCAATGGGCAAAATGCATAGCAAGATGCGATACATCATACACAACATATAATCATACAATATTGCATTTACTTGAAGCATTGAAACAAATTATTTCTATCAATATGAGCATACATCTATTTAAATCTTCCTAAAATTCTCAACGACATATAAGACACAATGTTTAAGAATTAGTGGAAATCATCCTAGCCTACTAATCCAATCTTTCAAACATAAACAACTAATATATTTGATCAATAAAACACCATCATAAATATACTATTCAAAAGGATAAATAACACCATGATACAACATAATATTTTATTTATTGCAACATGTTATTTGTTAGATGAAATAGTATTTAAAATCAAATATACTCACTTCATTGTACTTGCAATCAAAAGGTTGAGGCTCCATTACCTCTTTGCAATGACAGGGTTGGAGAGGCACTACATTCTCCTCCCCTAGAACTTGACTTACTCCTAGAAGTCATAAAGGCTAAGATGGAAGCATACCACATATTAGTCCTAAAGTATCTTTTACTCAATACTAATAATATAGATGTTCCTTAGATCCAAGCAAAGACACTAGTACATTTGAGTCCTAATTGGGATGGCTATGTGTCGTAATTTTGACACAACCCCATCGATCAAGCTACATAGACTGGTGTTGCAGTTTTGGTGTTGACATCACTGATGACTGGGATGTCTGTCGTTATTGAGACAATATTGACCATCGCAATATGCACCGGCTATGATGCTTAACATGTTGTCATTACACATTATGGGTATCACAATTACAACGAATATGTGATGGATATGCTACACATGCAATGTCTAGCTATCAAATATTTCTAACATCTGGACATCATAATTAATGCTTTTGACGTCGGACATTCTCTGAATACCATCACATTTGTGGTGATATTAACCATTGCAATATGCACCAGCAAGGATGGTCAGCTTGTCGTTGTTACACATTATGAGTGTTGCAATTATGATAGGTATGTGATGGATATGTTGTACATGCGACATCCAACTATTAGATATTTACGACATCTGGATGTCGCATGTAGTTCTTTGGCATCAGTCATTCTCTTAATACCATAGCAATTGCGATAGTATGCTCTATTTAAAAAATATATATATTTGTTGTGCATGGAGTGAGACTTTAAAATATTGAGCTTCTCTTTGTTTCAAGAATAGTTTAACATTCTCTACTTAATAGGGCCAACCATGTGAAGGTGGAAGCTCATCTGGCCCCTCCTAGGAGCCTTTTTTGACCCTTTACGACACTTTAAGACCTCTAAGATGTATTCTTAGAGATCGAAAAGGGTCATAAAGGGTCATAAGGGGTCTTGGGACATAATAGCTAAGAAACATAAATGTAGGCATCATGGTCACAATTGTTTGGAGACACAACATAATTGAGTGGTATACCCAGATGATGCAATGCAACCACTACTCCTCGAGTTCCAAGTTGACATTATAGGATCCAAAAACCATAGATAAGGAATAAATTTAGAGAGTGGAGGAGGAGGGCCATAACGACCAAAATAATATAAGGACCCTACATTATTTTGGTCATTACAACCCTCCTCCGCTCTCAAAATTTATTCCTTATGTATGGTTTTTGGATCCTGCAGTGTCAATTTGGAACTAGAGGAGTAGTGGTTGTGTTGCATCATCTAGGTATACCATTCAATTATGTTGTGCCTCCAAATAATTGTGACCATGATATCTACATTTATGTTTCTCAGTTGTCGTGTTTATGTGCATGTTCTTTATGTGTTTGGCTTATCTCCCTCGCATCCAAAAATAGATTTTTCCACTCTGAATCGAGAATGCACGTGCAACTGCATAGAATTTGCATGGATAACAAGTGGAGCTAAAAAAACACACCATGTTTACATTATTTTAATAGGTCTATAATTTTTTTAATTTATAGGAACCTTGTTGCCTAATTGACATGATGACCTAAATGCAAAATGCAAATTAGGAAGATATGTAAATGCAAATTTTTTTTTGGATTTTTAGGATTTGGAATGATTATGCAAAATGCAACTTTTTTTATTTTAGGGGTTTTGAATGATTATGCAAAATGCAACTATATTTTTCAATTTTTGAGGTTTTGAATAATTATGCAAAATGAAACTATGTTTTTGGATTTTGAAGCACTTTTGAAAGGATATGAAAATGCAAATTAGGATTATGAAAAATGCAACAAGGCTCCAAGGAAAATGTTCTAAAATTTCATTTTCACAATGGTTTTGAATCAAGGTGTTTGTGACCAATGAATGTTTAGGGAACTTTTGAAAAGTTTTGCAAATATTTTGGAATGTTTTGAAGGGTATTATGAATGTTTTGAAAGTATTTTTGGAAATTTATTGCAATGTTTGAACACTCACATAAGACACATCAAGAAGAATGTTTTGAAAGTCTTGATTTGCATGCAGGCTGAGGACATTACCCTCACCTATAAGAGTCAAAATTATGATGTTTGTGATGGTCTATAACTTAAAATACCTAATTAAAGACCTCTATAAAAAATGCAAACCTATTGCATTTTTTAGCTCCACCTAATATCCAATGCATATGAATTGAGATTGCATATTGAACTAGGCACTTCCTTCTGCATTGCTTGATTCCAAGAGATTGTCACAGTTAACATCTAAAACCATTATTGAACTTTTTTTATAATTAAAAACTACATTAATACTTACTATATAAGTATGAACCAAGTGAATCAACTCATCCTCTCTCATCTATATTTGAGGAGTCTGAGGTTGAATCTCTGCCAATCAAGTTAATCTCAAATCTAATTTTCTCAACACAAAGGGACATTTATCATAGTCAGAAACATGATTATTTTTAAATGGAATACACCAAGGAGTACCATTAGAAATATTGACCATTTACAATCATGAACAGTAAACCTAAATCAAATAACTTATTTTTTTATCAGCATGTGTAGTCTCTGTGTATATGAAAATGAATGAAATATTAAGATGAAATAAAACACTGAACAAAAATTCAAATTCAAGGCCTAATTTATCAAGATAAACAAACAATGTGGAACCCCACAATCAAAAAAAGAAACACGCTTTGTCAACAATGTTCAAAATCGTGTCACCAAGGACAACCATATGAAATAAAAAAGGGACAAAATACAAGAAATAAGAAAAATCATTACGACTAAAGAAAAATCATTAAGACTATAGAAAATTAAGTTCTAGAAATGGATGGTTTTTATGCTTTTCCATTACAACAATTGAGCATTCATCATTTGGAACTTCTTGGTGTATTGGCCTCATTAACATCACTTTAAATTCCCCGTTAACATCTAAAATTCATTCATTCATTCATCTATTAATAAAATGTAACATTCATGAATTATCACAACATTCATTAACACATAAGATTAATTAGCATTCATTAGCATTCATAAGACTCATTAGCATTAATTAAGACATCATAACATTCATTAACACATAAGATTAAAATATAGAGACATAAACATCAGTCAGTATCAAATAAGTTGCATAAATGAGAATCATTTCTTTTTCAACTTTTTCTTTTTTTTGTTTCCCTATATTGTTGTAGAGGCATATCCATCTCGGCATCATCATTTCTTCTCACCCATGCATGTGATCTCAATGTCCTTTGCAAAGGCGGGTCCTCTACAATAACAAATAAAATGGTTAAATAAAAAACATATTATCATAATTGGGGTTAATTTAAAAACACATTATCATAATTGTTACAAGCATTTTGATTACTTTAAAAAAGATAAATGTGATGCTCTTTACCTTGTCCAACCACATCTTCTTGGCTGACAGCTTAAACCTCAACACACTCATTGAGAACAACCTCTACATCCCCTACAACTACAATACAAAATATTTTATTAATCCCAACACATTATAATTAAATTTTTATTACTATGCCAAATTCAATTTAAAATGTTTACTTGTATTAATAAATCAATAATCAAAATTCAAATAGAAAATGTATACCTTGAGTACTACAATGCACATTCGAATCGACACCTCCATCGTGCTCGAATGGTGTTTCAGGATCCGTAGGCTACATTATAATGTAAATAATTAGTGCATTTATCAACAATATATACATATAAATACAATACAAATACTGAGAAATGTTAATCATCCAGTTTAGTACATATAAATATATTCACTTTAAAGTTTTAAACAAATATATAATCATTGTTTCCTTACTTCAAACAAATATATTCACTTTATGTTGGAACTTAACATCAAATACAATAATTGGTAAAGTATTCAGCTTGAAATAAAAATCAATTGGCTTAGTTACCTGATTGATAGATCCACCAGAAAAACCTTGCACACTCATTGATCAGAATCGTTCTAAAATATTTTGTTTGAAGTCCAAGCCCTACATTTTTTCTTGGTATCATGAATTTTTATTGTAGTGAATTTCATCAAAACTAAATTGATTACAATTTATAAATATTTGCATATGGTCTTTCATTTACTATTACTTACAATTCATGTAGCAAGTTTTGAATATTCACCTGAGCTGAGCTTGTGTTGTCTGTGCTTTTTTTTTTCTTGCTTCTGTTGCCTTTGATGTGTCAGGAAACCTATGTGAGATCACATAAGTACAAAGAGTAAATAGTACATAATTTCATTATTAATATTATCATGTACCTTCTTTCCTCGGTTGATACTATTTGTCCACCATGTCTTGCATGTCTCTCAAGTGCATCATTTTAAAGATTATCCCACTCATTAATAGGAACATAGGGGGCCCGCTCATAATAAGGGTTGTGTTCTATTTGGGTCTTGTAGTTGTCCCTAATATACTTCAAAGATTGGCCCGGTTTCTCAAGGAGCCTAAGTCTTTGAAAGGCGTTGGGTCGAAAAAGTTTTATCATAGACTCAATGAGTTTATCATTTAACTCTTTATCTTGTGATTGCCACCTTTTAAGAAAAAAAAAACTATTAGATTCATAAATGAAGTGAAGCTACCTTTTAATATACTTGAAGAAAGAGATGAAAGGAAATCCGATCTAGCAATGAAATCAAAATATGATACCATGTGCATATGATCAGCCTGAAAATGCGCAAACATTCATCATTAAGTTTTTCATAAAATAGATTATTCCCTACAAAATAATAACAGGACTATTAGTTATTGCAAGGGACTACACAGGGGGTTAGTGTAGTACATTACGAGTATAAGATTGTATAGTAAAATAAAAGATCAATCTTTAAAGTACCTGGAAGCTGGGCTACTCTCACAGGAATTCCATCTTCATGTTCATGAGTAATTGATCACAATTCTCTATTGTTCTCGTACATCTAACATGAGTACATCTAGAAATTTCCTCATCACCTCCTACATAAAATGAATCCAATATTACAAAATGTCCCCTAAGAAAGAATAGTTCAAGTGAAATAAACACATGATAAATGAAAGAGAAAAAGAAGAATCTACTTACCAATAATAGGCATTGTCATCGCATATGTGGCCATGCTACATGTTGCCGACATTGCAGGCGACAATACCTCTATGGTTTTGATCCTCATAGCAGGCGGTGTACTCAACATAGGATCAATAGTAGGTGTTGAAGACTAAGATTATTAGAGCATAAAAAAATATGGACAACCATGGACAAGATTGTTAGAGCTATTAAAAAAATATTGTTCAAGCAAAACACAAGTGGAGGATAGAACATGTAATCTACTTAAACCACCTAAAGTATCTACATCTAGGGCATGGCCCTTTAATGTTTTTAGCATCCTTTGTAAAAATAACACATATGTATTTTAGTTAATGACATAAATAAAAGAGTATACTATAAAAACCATTATTGAACTTTTGTTCTAACTAAAAACTACATTAATACTTACTATATAAGTCCAAACACAGTGAGCCAACTCATCCTCTCTCATTAGTATTTCAATTTGTAATCGATAAGAATTTTTTCACCTCCACGTATTGATTTGATCGCACATACAAATACGTGATTTCCCTCGCGCACCTCAAATATGCAATTGGGTTTCTTCTTAGTTATTGCAAGTCGTGTACTGTTTATAAAACCTACAATATTCCCTAATGCTTTTGGCCTTCCGACAATGTATATAGCTACTGTTTTACTTTTTTCATTAACTTTTTGTTGTATATAATTTTTTGCAAGTGCATACGTACACATACTTTTTTTATATCTAACAATCTGCATCCAACTACTGTAATCATAACAAGGTCTAACATAATCCATCAATTCGACAACTTTTTTGTAAGATAAATTTATGTCATCCATGGAAAATAGGCCCAAACCATGTAATGAAGATGGTGCTATGTGATATATCCTCTCTCTAACACAAAAATCAGTGTTTATTTCATCAAGGACCCATTGTTTCTATAGATGTTTGTACCTAAAGGGCACCTTAGAGTCACCTTTTCTCTCATCATCATAAGAACATGACCCCCCTTCAATAATGAAAAATTTCATGTGTTTATTGAATTTCTTTATGATCTTTTGACCTGGAGTCGATCTCCTTGATTTAGACATATTAAATGTCTCACTTTCTTTTTCCATTCCTACATTTTCCTCACTCGAGGAAGACAAATCTGAAAAATATATATTCACTGGTACCTGCACTTCATGAAATGAGAGAGATAGGTGGCAATGAGAGAGATATTTTACAAATGGTAAAAGATATTAATCTCTATGGGGTGTATTGACTTATACTTGACAATCCATGAGACTATGTGGGATACCTGACAAAAGATAATAGTTATAGAATCAAACAAACATAGTTCACTCTATAGTTTTTATTACATCTTGTGAAGGACATTATACAATGTTAAAATTATCTATTTATCCTACAATATTTTGAATATCTCAGCATTGCATATAATTGAACATCTTAGAATTTCATGAGACACCACTATTGTGGCATTTCATCAAATAATTCTCGTGCCTTGCTAGTGTTTTTATTACATATTTTGAAGGACATTATACATTGTTAAAATTATCTATTTATACTTTCAGAATTAGCCCACTCCATTACAGGGAACAAAGAGAATCCCTTGTGATTTAACATCATTGATGTGCAAGGAAATAGAAAATTGTTAGAAGAAAATCTCATAAGATAGTATTTAGATTAAATGCATTGATATAAAAAAATGCCCCAAAAAATGATAAAGAATGGTAATTTTCTTAATCACATCACTAATTTGCACATGTCTAAATACTAGTGTCTTTCAAGTGATTTGATTCTTGTCATGCCCACTAGAAATGAGAACAGTCTTAACTAGTGAGGTTGTTTAAGCATATAGAGATTAAATACACTCTTTTAGAATGAAATTTATCTTAACAAAAGATCAAAGATATAAGGAGATATAAAACAAGGTGAATAAGAGTAGTTATATATTTACGCTAAAACAAAAAATGCCATTAATATGAAACCCTAAGCATATTAGTGGAAAAAGTACAGATTTCAACCCAAAATAAATGTTAAAACATTTCAAACAGCTGGTATAATTGTACATTTCATTCATGTCATTGATATTCTTCTTCATCCATCTCATCATCAAGATCATCATCATCGACGACATTATCACCACCACTATTTTCACCATCATCAACATCATCATCATCATCATTGTCATCAATAGAAGCATCATCGTCATCTTCTTCTTCATATTCTTCTTTGACTAACTCTTGGTCGTGATCATCATCTACATCATCTTCCACTTCTTCCTCTTCCTTAGTATCTTCTTCTTCCATTGCATTATAATTTATCGGCCTTCCTCTTGGATCATGTCTAACAAAAAATGACCAACTCAATTTATGTAGAACCTTTGAGTAAAATACCTACTCACATTGGCTTGGAAGAATAGATGGCTCTTCTCCAATTGGCTCAAACAACCTTGTATTAATCTTTAGAAATCCATTGTCATGTTCACTAACATTTCTATCAGGATCATTTTGATTGATTCGTAGTCTGTACCATTTCACAACGAAGAGAACTAATTTGAAAGAATTAAAGTCACAGTCAAGTATATCAACCAAAATACCATAGTATCAATTTTATGACTCTTGAGGATGTAAGTCATTTCTAGATGAAATATTAGTCACTTGGAAAACTGCACTTATCCCAAAATCACAAGTTCTCTTTGTGTCATCCAACTTTTTGATGTGAAATTTATAACCATTGCATAACATAGCCTTGTGGTGTTTCACCTACAATGATGTCAAACATGTATAAATTATTGCATCACGAGTTGAAAAACATACGGTTGATTAATTAACAAAAATTATAAGTACCTAGCGATCTCTTAAACCATATGCTAAATCTATTTCCTTTTGTGTAACATTGGGATCTCCATTATGATGAGCTTGTATAATGAAGACATGGATTCCCATGTTAATCTATGACCATAATATTGACATCATTCAATCCATACCGTCATCCAATGTTGATTGTTTGCAATAAACAAATGTATTGCATCCCACTCTTTAGCAACTGTACAAAAGTAAATAGATGACTTACAACAGATTTATTTTGAAGATTAAGAATTAATTAACTACAATAACATCTCATAATTTATTACTTTTTAGTTTCCTAAATCTACCGTTGCCCACCAAGTACTCCCCTTCAAAAGTTTTAATAGATTCGAGATCTCAAATGCAATCTATATGGGTCTTTGATGCAAGATTAGGAAGATATTAAGTAACGTACACCATCATCTAGTATACCATATATCCCTCAACCATAGAACCCTCAAGACGTGCTCTTTGTCATACCAAACCCTTCAAAAATTTCAAGTGTCTCTCAACCATCCACATTGACCTAGCATGTGTAGGTCCACACAATATAATCTCCTCAACTTGGTGTATGAGGTAGTGTTCCTGTGCATTAAAAAAAGTTGAAGGTAAACACTTTTGCATTTCACACATTAGTCAACAAATTATTTTCTTCCAATATTTTATATCTTCTTTATGAATTTATTTAGATGACAACCACCTACAAGGGATTCAAGACATAAAAATATATAAATACAAAACTTTACAATATATTACTTGTTTGATATATTGAGCAAATATCACTGCTTACCTCATGTATTTTTCAAGATCATATATCACTTGTTTGATATTATTATATGGGAGCGATAGGGGTAGAAATACTGCAACAATTGTCAATTGATCATTTAATAGAATGAAAATTGAATGCATTTACACAAATATATTGTAAATACGAAAGATTGTGACTTACCTTGATGAAGTTATGTCAATCATACATTTTCATCCCTGACCCAAAATCTTTTTTCTTTGATATGAGATTGATTATATTTGTAACAAATCTTGTAGGAAATCAAATTTTTTCGTATGACTTATTTTATGGCATTAATTTGTTTCTTTGTTAATAACCAAGGAAGAGCACTTGCATTAATCTAGTCTCCATTTCTATTTGATTCAATGCTATTTTTCATTGCATGATTGGAATCATGAATGTCACTACAAATTTTACCAAGTTTTTCTTTGTCACGCCTTCCATCCAGTATTTTCCATAGTGTCTCTGTTACATTATTTCCAATATGCATAGTATCAAACAAATGTACAAATTATAGTTTCTCATAGTAGGGAAGCCTACTAAATTCTCTGAGATAACATTTTAGTCCCTTTGGAAGCTAGTCAGTGATGCCTTCATGACCTTCAAGATCATCAACTACATAATTAGCCAACAAAACATAATTGAAATATATAATTTCCAAACATCAAACATTAAGTAGAATGATATTACCTTGAATTGTATTATATTCCAACTACCATAGGTGAGGTGTCATTCTTCGGGGCTTTGATATAGTCTTTTCTTTTCCATTGAAAAGATGTTTTTTCGCAATTTGATACTTATGATTTCTAGGGAGGAAGTGCCTATACTCATCAAACATCTACTTTCTTAAACTTTTGGAATGACAAGATTTCATCTTTGGACCACACATTGGACATGCAAATTTTCCCTTTAATTGAAGACCTACAAGATAACGATACAATTGGATTAAATATGTAGATTTTTAGAATTAGAATTATCGCGTACAACTAGAATTCACCATAACATACCATAGAAATTGATGGAATATGGATGAAGTGACTGAGGGGGGGGGGTGAATCAGTCAACCATAAAACACTTCACAATTAATTCTTTTCAGATCCCTTAGGATATCTTAAAAATGTTATCTGTTTTAGCACTCGGTAAATAGATTGCAGTAACTTTGAAGATGCAAAAAGTATTAGCAAAATTATCTTTTAGATATTCATCAGCACTGGTGTATGATTAAGATAGCAATTAAGAACACAAGAGACACAAGATTTAACGTGGAAACCCAATATGGAAAAAACCACCAATGTATCTAGATACTGATTTTCACTTTTCTGAAGTGATGCCCGATTAGAAGCCAACCCGGTAAAAGGTTACAAAACACACTGTTAGGTGTGACCTTGTTAGAGGATTTAATCACCCTGCTAGGAGTGGCCTGGTAAGAGGTCTTGAAAACAATTCAATGGAATTGTCACCTTGTTAGAGGATTTACAATATGGTTGTTAAACCAACTCGGTTAAGAGATTTAGAATTCACTGTTACAATGATAAGAAGGTAACAATGAAAAAAAAAATGACCTGTATAATAATGCAACTGCCTTGCTGATTACAGATCTCTATTCTGCATATGTGTGATCCTTCCTGATCGAATAAATCTCTGCTGCACCTTAAGGATATCTGAACATCCTTCACAAATTTGCACACACCTTTCCTGTATTTTCTTCTGTAAATCTTCTTGCTATTTTTTTTTTTATATTTTTCACATTTGACCTTTTATTTATATGATTTTAGATTTGTCAAATCGACATTATTTAGTATAACAGTCGGCTGAATTAAGCAAACTCTTTTTGCAAAAAAATCCTTCAAGGGCCGACAGTGCTCGGTGACCATAACTTTCTACAATCTTTCGGAGACTGAGGGAACTCGGTAAACATCGACAATCCTTCGATAACCGACTGAACTCGGTAAACAATGAATTTCCTTTGATAACCGACTGAACTCGGTAAATGCTGAATTTCCTTTGATAACCGACTGAACTCGGTAAATGATGAATTTCCTTTGATAACCGACTGAACTTGGTAAACACTGAATTTCCTTTAATAACCGACTGAACTTAGTAAACGATGAATTTCCTTGTCTGGTAGACCGACTGAGCTCAGTAGGAACTGATTGCTGCAGACTATGACATTGTGTGACATCAAAGACAATACATAATTTGAGTAGCAATTTCCTTCAGACAATTGCTTCCAACAATCTCCCTCTTTGGCATTGATGGCAACACAATATGTCATAGCATAAGAAATTTGAAAGAGTTAGCTCGGTTCAGATTCAAATCTCCCTCTATCAGCAAACTTCCTTTATCCTAAAAATTCTTCCTTCTGACTTTTGAAAAATTTCTTGAATTAATAGAAAAGACATAGCAAACACTCCCTCTTTGACAACACATGCCAAAGACAATTCACATATTACCGGTGTTAATTAATGTACTTCAAGTACTGATTCATATGTAATGATTCCTTGAATATGCTGCATCAACTGGTTGATTTTCAATCATGTTCTAGTTGATGCATCACTAAAACTGTATTTAGTGAGCCTCGGATAGGGGAATGACCCCTAACTTACCTCTTAGATACACAAATGCATCCTTAGGTAATGGTTTGGTAAAAATGTCTGCAATCTGTTCTTTTGTATGAATATATTCTAATCTGATTTCCTTGTCCTGCACCAATTCTATGACAAAGTGATATTTAATAGCAATGTGCTTGGTTTTGGAATGCATCACTGGATTCTTTGAAATGTTTATTGCACTGGTATTGTCACAAAATATAACAACTAGTTCTTTGATTTCAACCTTCATACCTTCTAATAACTGTTTAAACCAAACAATATTTGAACAGTTTACTGCAGCAGCAACATATTCTACTTCAGCTATGGATTGAGATGTGCAATTTTGCTTTTTACTAGTCCAGGATACCAGTCTTTTTCCAAGAAAAAATGATCCACCACTTGTGCTTTTTCTGTCATCAATGTTTCCTGCCCAATCAGCATCAGTAAACACTTTTAAGTCTAGATTGCCTCCAAATTTATACCACAAACCATATTCTTCAGTTCCTCTTAAGTATCTTAAGATTCTTTTGATTGCCATCATATGATTTTCCTTAGGTTTTGCTGAGAATCTAGCTACTATACCGACTGCTAAGGCAATATCAGGTCTTGTATGTACTACATAATGCAATTTTCCAATCATAGATCGGTATAGGGTCTGATCAACTTCTTTTGAATCATCATTTTTGGTAAGTTTCAGTCCAGTACACATGGGTGTACCAACTGGTTTTGAATCTTCCATACCAAACTTCTTAAGTATTTCCTTAATGTATTTAGATTGAGTAATGTATATACCATTCTTGCTTTGCTGAATTTGAAGACCAACAAAGAATTTTATTAAACCAAACATAGACATTTCAAATTCTTTGTTCATTTGCTATAAAAATTCTTTGCACTAATCCTCATTTCCTGTAAATATAGTATCATCCACAAATATTTCTGCCAATACAATTTTGTCATTCGGTCCTTCTTTAATATACAGATTGCTGTTATCATTGGCTCTTTTGAAATTAATCTGAATCAAATAGTTATGGAGTCTTTCATACCATGCTCTAGGAGCTTGTTTCAAACCATACAATGCTTTGTGTAACCTACAGACCATGTCCTTTTTATCTGGATCAACAAAACCTTCAAGTTGTTCAATGTAGACCTCTTCATCAAGAATTCCATTGAGAAATGCAGATTTTATATCCATCTGATATACCTTAAATCCTTTGTGTGCTGCATAAGCAAGTAGAGTTCTTACACCTTCTAATCTTGCAATAGGAGAAAAAGTTTCTCCATAATCTATACCTTCTTCTTGAGAATAACCTTTATATACCAGTCTAGCTTTGTTTCTAGATACTTGACCATCTTCATTCAGCTTATTCCAGAATACCCATTTTGTTCCAATTACATTCTTATCTTTAGGTCTAGGTACAAGAGTCCATGTTTTTTTCTTTTGTATTTGTTCTAATTCTTCATTTATTGCTTCAATCCAACTTTCATTTTCCAATGCATCTTTGATATTTCTAGGTTCAAAGTCAGTAAGCAGACATGTACCTTTTAGCTTGCTTCTTTTCATGGTACCATCTGATTTGTTTCCAATAATTTGATCTGGTGTATGATGTCTTCTAACATATTTGGCTAGTATAGGTTCCTTGCCTTTTGAATGATTCATGCTGTTGTCTTCTAGGATCTCTTCTTCAGGTTGCTCGGGCTCGGTAGATATTTGCTCTGTAACTTCAGGCTGAGACTCGGTCTGAATTTCTTCCTATGACTTGGTTTGAACTTCTTCCTGTGACTTAGTTTGTGACTCGGTAACTGTGCTCGGCTCAGTAGATATAGTTTCCTTATTGATAGTTGTGTCTGCCAATGTTTCAGGTTCAATGTAAATGAATCTTCTGTAGTTCTCAGGTTCCCTTTTGCTTTCTTCTTCAGTCTTTTTTGCAAACTCATCAAATTTTACATGTATACTTTCTATGACTTTGTGAGTAGATAAGTTCAGATATTTGTATGCCTTGCTTTTGCTAGAATATCCTAGGAATATTCCTTCATCACTTTTCACATCAAATTTATTTCTTCTGGATTCTTTTAAGATATAACACTTGCTACCAAATATTTTCATGTAACTTACATTGGGTTTATAGCCATACCATAATTCATAAGGAGTTTTGAATGTGTCTTTCTTCAATTGTACTCGGTTCAAGGTATGAACTGTAGTGCTGATAGCTTCCTTCCAGTACTTTATAGTGATGTTCTTTTCTATCATTAGAGTCCTTGCACAGTCCATAATAGATATGTTTCTTCTTTCTGCTATTCCATTCTGCTCAGGAGTTCTAGGAGCTGATACCTATCTTTTGATTCCTCTTTCAATGCAAAAGTTGTTAAAATCATGGGAGATGAATTCACCACCTCTATCTGATCTTAAGCATTTCAATCTTTTCCCTGTTTCCTTTTCCACTCTTGCTAAGTACCATTTGAACTTTTCAAATGCTTCTAATTTTTCTCTTAAATACATGACTGTCATCATTCTAGAATAATCATCAACGAAAAGAATAAAGAATTTATCTCCAGTATAGCTTTGTATTCCAATAGGTCCACATAAATCAGTATGCACAATTTGCAAAAAAAATTTAGACTGATAGTTCTTACTCTTGAAACTAGTTTTACTCATTTTGCCAATCTGACAATTCTTACATAGACCAGTATCAGGTTTCTTCAAAGTAGGAATGCCTCTAACCTTCTTGAATTTGCTTATTTTTATCATGTTATCAAAATTCACATGACATAACCTTTTGTGCCATAGCCAACTTTCTTCTATTTGAGCAATAAAGCATGAATATTCACTGACATCAAGATAAAATAAGTTACCTTTTGTTTGTTTGCCTGATCCAATGAGTTTTCCTTTTTCATCCAATAGTCTTGCTTGACCGTTCATGAATTCAACCTTGAAGCCAGTGTTGATTAGCTATGCTACACTTAGAAGATTATGTTTTAGTCCTTCAACCCAATAAACATTATCACATATGAGTTCTTTGGTTAAAGAGATTCTTCCTTTTCCTTTTATACAACAAGGTTCATTGTTTCCAAATCTTACATTACCACTATCACAGTCTTCTAGATATTCAAATTTTGTCTTGTCACCAGTCATGTGGTGTGAACATCCACTGTCTATTATCCATATATCATCTTTACTTATATGAGAAATAAGTGCCATCTTATCTTCATCATCATCGGATTCATCTTTTATAGCAATAAAAACAATTTCTTCTTCACTATCATCATAATCTTTAGCCATAAAACATGTTTTCTTACCTTTATCCTTGAATGATTTGAAATTCTTTTTGCCATAGTACTTGTGACTTCTCTTCTCTTCCTTGACTTGCTTGTTTGGGCACCTAGCTACAATATGTCCAATTTCTTCACATGAAAAATAGATTAAAGGAGTTTTACCTTTATATTCACCTTTCCCTCTAGAGTACTTCTTTGCAAGTAATGCTTCTACAATTTCAAGATCACTATCAGAACTTTCTTCTGATACTTCTTCACTTTCTGACTGAACTTCTTTAATTTTCTTGTTCTTCTTTAGTGAAACCTTGGCCTCAAATGCTGATTCAATATTTTTGAAACTAGGAACATAGTTGTCATAGTTGTCTAATTCAAAGGTTGTCAATCTTCCAACTAAAGCATCCAAAGTTATATTGTGGTTTGTTTCACATCGTCTTTCTTGAATAGCTGATACTCTTATTGCATAGATAGGGAGTAATGTTCTGAGTACCTTACTTATAATAGTTTCATCTGAGATTGTTCCTCCAGAAGCTATAATTGCACTTACACTTGCTTTGATTCTTTCAACATATTTTGCAATGTTTTCATCTTCCTTCATATTCATCTTGTCAAACTGTCCTCTTAGGCTTTCTGCTTTGGCTCTTTTCACATTTGCATCACCACCATATATTTTCTTTAGTGCCATCCACATTTCATATGCAGTAGTGCATTCTTTAATATCATCAAATTCTTCATAGCTGAGAGCAGATGCAATGTCTATCATCATGGTGTTGTGAGTCTTTTTATCTGCAATGTCTTCAACAGTTAATGCACCATTAGGAATTGTGTATTCTTCATCAATGTATTTGCATCCTGAATCACCAATGGAAGCTAGATGAAGTTGCATGAGACCTTGCCATGCTGAAAAGTTATCTCTGTTGAGCTTTGGAATTTCCCTCTTGTAAGACATCCTGATCTTTAGCTTAGGTCCTTGAAACCCTTCCTGCAAGCACCAAAAGCTCTGATACCAATTGATGGAATATGGATGAAGTGACTGAGGGGGGGGGGGGGGTGAATCAGTCAACCATAAAACACTTCACAATTAATTATTTTTAGATCCCTTAGGATATCTTAAAAATGTTATCTGTTTTAGCACTCGGTAAATAGATTGCAGTAACTTTGAAGATGCAGAAAGTATTAGCAAAATTATCTTTTAGATATTCATCAGCACTGGTGTATGATTAAGATAGCAATTAAGAACACAAGAGACACAAGATTTAACGTGGAAACCCAATATGGGAAAAACCACCAATGTATCTAGATACTGATTTTCACTTTTCTGAAGTGATGCCCGGTTAGAAGCCAACCCGGTAAAAGGTTACAAAGCACACTGTTAGGTGTGACCTTGTTAGAGGATTTAATCACCCTACTAGGAGTGGCCTGGTAAGAGGTCTTGAAAACAATTCAATGGAATTGTCACCTTGTTAGAGGATTTACAATATGGTTGTTAAACCAACTCGGTTAAGAGATTTAGAATTCACTGTTACAATGATAAGAAGGTAACAATGAAAAAAAAAATGACCTGTATAATAATGCAACTGCCTTGCTGATTATAGATCTCTGTTCTGCATATGTGTGATCCTTCCTGATCGAATAAATCTCTACTGCACCTTAAGGATATCTGAACATCCTTCACAAATTCGCACACACCTTTCCTGTCTTTTCTTCTGTAAATCTTCTTGCTATTTTTTTTTATATATTTTTCACATTTGACCTTTTATTTATATGATTTTAGATTTGTCAAATTGACATTATTTAGTATAACAGTCGGCTGAGTTAAGAAAACTCTTTTTGCCAAAAAATCCTTCAAGGGCCGACAGTGCTCGGTGACCATAACTTTCTACAATCTTTCGGAGACTGAGGGAACTCGATAAACATCGACAATCCTTCAATAACCGACTGAACTCGGTAAACACTGAATTTCCTTTGATAACCGACTGAACTCGGTAAATGCTGAATTTCCTTTGATAACCGGCTGAACTCGGTAAATGATGAATTTCCTTTGATAACCGACTGAACTCGGTAAACACTGAATTTCCTTTGATAACTGACTGAACTCGGTAAATGATGAATTTCCTTGTCTGGCAGACCGACTGAGCTCGGTAGGAACTAATTGCTGTGGACTATGACATTGTGTGACATCAAAGACATCACATAATTTGAGTAGCAATTTCCTTCAGATAATTGCTTCCAACAAGAAATATGTCAACCCTAGAGCATCATGAATTGTCCACACAAGCATTGCATGGAATTGAAATTTTCTTTTTCTAATTGGTCTAGAGATGTCATACATAGTGAAACCATTCCATAATACCAACAACTCGTCGATAAGAGGATCAATATATACATTTATATCTTTCACTTGGTACTTACCTAGTTGAATTAACAACAACATCAGATAATTATTGTGGCCATTTCACTCCAAAAATTATAATTACATGTAGATAACTATAAATTAATAAAATACCCAGAATAATCATTGCCAACATAATGTGCTCCCTCTTTATTGACATCCATGGAGGAAGGTTATTGTTGATAAAAAAATAGGCCACACTGAATAAACAGATCTCATCTCTCCATACGAATTGACACCATCTGTTGCCAGAGAAAGTCTGAGATTTTGAGGTTCTTCTTTAAATTAAAGTGTGGCCACTTTTCCTCTATGTCCATAAATGATGAACCATCTTCAGGCATTTGAATAATGTCATATTGACTTCTATCGTGTGCATGGTAATCCATAAATTATGCCAAACTATTGCACCTGAATAATTATTTGAGACGTGGAATAATAGGGATGTAACGAAGAACCTTATGAGGCACCTTTTTTGTCATTTGATCATCTCGATATCTGCTCAGATGGCATTCAGGGAACTCTATTGCATTTTGCATGTTCTTTATGATAATAATATGATCTTTGGGACAAGCATCTATTTCTTGATACTCCATTCCAATATGTTCCATAGTGGCACATAATTCTCAGTACGAGCGAGGGAGAACATTTGATGGTGGTAACAGAAACTCACCTATCAATCTACAACAAAAACATAATTCATTACTATAAACAATCTTAATGGTACATATTTCACCTTTTATAAACTATAATGATGTATATGACAAACCTTAGCATACGTGGCATTGCTATGTTGGATAAACCATTCATAACCTTCAAATGCACCAACAACAATACAATGGTGAAAAGAGTAGATTGGGAGCCTTTGTAAAGGGTCATGTTCACCTTCTCAAGTAGAGGTATATCATGGATTATGTCAATATCATCCTCATCATAATCATCATCATCATCAGTAGTAGCACTAGTACCAAATGTGTCAATGATCAATGCATTCATACCATCATCTTCAAATGTGTTTTCTGGCACACGATTGTCATCTTCCATGGGATCATGATCTTCAACTTCAATACTCAAACCTCCATGTTCCTCTATATTCACACTGGGGAGATCGACCTATATAAAAATGATCATAATCAAACCCCCCTTCAATGTGATAATCAAACCTCCTTCCATGGTTGATATGTATATTAATTGTGAAAACAATATAACAAATAACTTACCATAGAATGATAATCAAAACCCCCTTCAATGTGACCATTCTCCCTATAATGTCTCTTTGTTGTTTTGATTTTGATTCTTCTTATCTTTAAGCCATTAAAACTCTTGCATGGACAATAACATTTGTCATCACCTTCCCTTTGAAAGTTAGACAACAATCTAGTGATTGTCTCCCTATTTTGATCAAAATCCCTTGTATTATCTGACATGATCCTTAATGTGTATATCTCCAAAAAAAATTGGACATGTTGTACTTAATGTTTATATATGCACATATGGTTTTGATCGCAAATGGTCACTCTATTTTCTCATGGTAAGAACTCTTTAGTTGTGACAAAAAAATGTCAAACAAAAAATGACATGTTACGATAGGTTTTATAAATGATATGTTACTTTGTAAATTTAACTTTAGGTATAACTTCTCATAGCTTCCTATGTGTTTCATCCTTTATGTATACACTTACTTCGACCAAACTTTTAATTTTCTAAAAGATTTTTCCAAATGCTTTGTAGGAAACTAGGTAAGGGGTAATCTTGAGTTCAAACACATTGAGCTACTACAACTGAATTATAAATCATGAATTCACTATAAAATTAATGTATTGCTCTAAATTTCATGGGGAAATTTTGTCAAATGGTTAGCATGTATGTTTATTCAAATGAATTTATATCATTTGGAATGGATATATGATAGGTTGATATAAAATTATATGTCAATATTTACAACATTAAATTGATGATGCAAGACAGGTAAGGAGGATCCTGTTAGTAGCTAAAACTGTAGATGATCAAAACTAATCAGAAAGCCTCTAATTCTTAACTCTTGTAGTCCCAATGAATGCATCTACCAATAATAAACACTAAGGTATTAAGGATTTGAAATCCTTCTTCACTTTGAGCTCTAAGCTACATGTGGGTATTGCCTATCAGATTCAATTCTTCAAATATCACAAATGTTATCTATATGCTTGATACAGATGTAAACATATAACTCTCAGTAAAACTTTAAAGTAAATCGTTATTCATTTTGGTTTGATGGTGAGATGGTGCAACCCAAGCAATGACCAGTACCAAATACTAGGGCATCAGAGTCAACAAACATACATCTATAGAAAACTTTGTAATTCAAATAACCCCAAAACCCAGATAAGATGCCTTACAAATTACCCTCTCATGTATACACTATATCATCAAATCCATGCACAAATATTGAAATCTCTGAGACCTCACTCAAGAATTACCCTTCCCTTGAAAGAAACTTGAGATTCAACCCCACTATCTACCTTGTAGAAGGATGCTTTTAAAACTACCTTACAGATTAAATGCACTAAGAAATAAAATCCATACATGAAGACAACAAAACATATACAAGGAATTATAGTATATTTTCACTAACCAATATTCTGTAGCAATACATTCAGAAACTAAGATTCCTTAGAATCAAAATACTAATGCAAAAACTCCTATTACACTAAAAAATTCACCACCACCTCTGATTATTAGAATTCACTATATATAGAAAAAGTCATCTTGGAATCCTTTAGAAAAGGATGCAACAAGCTTGGGATGGCTTTGATAGTATCAAATATTACCTAGATCTGAAAAAGGAAACAAAGTGTTTAGAGATTGCATTTAGTTGCAATTTTCAAAAGTGTAGGTTAAATTGAGCACCAAGTCTTCTGCAACAGTTTCTAAAAATAGTTCTAATTTTGCTAGGTGTTGCCAAAATGTCCCAATCAGCCTCTTCCTATCGAACAAACAATACCCTTGGCCACCTTTCTCAAAGTAACAGTCCTTTGTATTTTAACTAGTATGGCATTTCAGGAAAACAACTCTGATCTGGGTAGCTACCTGATATCTTGTTCATCAATTCCTTACCTAGAACCATCCTTGGAAAATTAAAATGATTCAATCTTGTTGCTTCTGGTTCACTGACTCAAAACCCTGGCAAAAACTATTAAAAAATTTAAATCCCGACCGCAATGGTTAATTGATCAAGTTTAAAATGTGACCGTCAATCTTGTTTCTTCCCAGCACATTGGATGATCCTCATAAATCCTTATAAAAATCAATTGATCCTTTGAAAATTATGGCCACATTATCATATTCCTTGGCCAATTAGAAAAGAACACATCAAATACACCTGGCACAAGGACCCACCTTCTTTTATTTGATAGGTAGCAAGTCTTAACCATACTGGATCTAGCGAACATGTGACTGAAAGCATTCATCGGGTCACTGAAGGAAAACCTTAACCTCAGTTTGGTCTAGAGATCATGCAAACAAAGGCATTCATGTGATCATTGAACATTTCTTTAACCCTAGGTTCCATCAAGTGAACAAGTGACCACCATAAGATCTATCTCATCAATGGTCCAAATCAAACCCAAGACCTTAAACTTTAACTCAACCTAGATCATGAGATCACGCAACTGAGGTAGTCTCTTGATCTTAGAACATATCTCTTAACCCTAGTTACATTTGGAGAACATGAGATAACCCTTATTTGCCAAGTTTCCAGATAGAAACCTTAGCCCCAGTCATATCTTGAGATCAAATGCCAGCCTTTGATCTAGTCCTCATCCAGTGGCTACTGCTGAATCCCTGAGCTCTTGAATTAACTCACCTTGGATCTAGAGATCACGCAGCAAAGGGAAAACTTGATTTGTCTCTTAACTATGATTAGATCTGGAGATTACGTGATTGATCAATCTTACATTCACTAGATAAAAGCTTGACCTCGGATTAGATCACGAGAGCACACAAAAGCTTCAGTCACGTGTTCGCTGAATAGAAGCTTGACCACCCAGGACCTAACCTTTGACCTAACCCAGGCCATTTGGAGATCATACAAACAAAGGACTTCATGTGATCGCTTGATCTTTTCTTCACCTTGGATTACATCAAGAGAATTATTGACTGTTGTCGATCTAATCCCCATGAACGGTCCAAGTTTAAACACTGAAAGTTACATGCCTTGACCATGATATCTAGAGATTTAGTGACTAAAGGGAAAGTAAGCCACCTGCCAGGTCACTGAATGTTAAGCCTTTGACCACTAGGATTTAGAGACCACGCAAACACCACACTCACCAGATCACTAAATAGAAAGATAACTACCCGGGCTAGGAAATAAGACGTGCAAGAAAAGGACTTAAGTGGCCCAAAAAAGGCAATGGAGAAATAGAAAATTCTAGGGTTTTTTTGGACTTAGAAATTTTTTGAAACCCTATACATGGATAAACCTTATTTCTCAGACCTTAAAACTAGTATATCTCCCTGGTTTTTGCACATTTGGCCATGCGATCTTGACTGGAGCTTGTATACATCTTGGATTAACCATGGCTAATCTCACAGGCTATAGAACCTTGTACTTCTTTGCAAATCAAAACAATTTTGTAGTAGGACATGCAAACATCTAGGGTTTTGCAAGAAGTAGGCCATTTTCATCAGGTTTTGCATTTTTCAAGAAAATGTGCTAACAATGGCTCTGATTGGGGATGTATGCCTCTTGCAGGCATAGCAAGAACTTAGAGTCTTTGGAAGAAGTAGACCACCTAACACTAACCTACTGCAAGAAAAAAACACACAATATAAACAAACACACCTATACATATTTACAGAGCTATTGTGCATGGAAAAGTTTGAAATTTAATTGAAGAAAAACTTCAAAAATTGTCCATGCACTGGCAATTCCTATTCTTCACCATCCAATTCTTAGATAATATAAGGACCCAACCATAATGATTCAAATTTTTTATCCTTTCCCTTGTCTTCACTCCTTACATTCTATTGGAGGACTGGATCTTTACTTTGAAATTTTTTGACAGTTGCTCTCTTGTCAAAAATATATTTCATCTTTTGTTTTAGTCTTATATTTTCTTTTTGACCTTCTCTTCTTGTCTCGTCTAGCTCAACTAGGTGGATCATCCTACTTTGCAAAGGATCACATATTTCTAATTCTTCCTCTTGCATAAACTTGTAAATAGGCAACAAATTATTCACAAGTAACCTAGATTTTACACCATAAACTAGCTCAAAAGGAGACTTTCTTGTAGCTCTTTTTTCTATGATTCTATCTACCCACAAAACTAATTTCAACTTTGCATGCCAAGTTCTTTTGTTCTTTTCCAAAGTTTTCTATAGAATTTGTAGAATGCTTTTATTTCTTGATTATGCTTGTCCATTTTCCTATGGTCGATATGTGGATGAATATGACACTATTATTCCCATCTCTCAATAGAAATTAGTGATTTATTATGATCTGAAATGCATGGAATTATCCATTACTAATTTGATAGGAACACCAAACTTTTTAATTATGTTATCCATAAAAAATTCAATAACTACTAAACTCATAGCCTTTTTTATTGGGATTGCTTCAATCCACTTAGTGAAGTAATCAGTGGCCACAAGTATCCAACTATGTCCTCCACTAGATTTTTTAGTAAACTCCCCAATAAAGTCAATACCCCACATAGAAAAAGGAGGCTCTGCAACCATAGGGTTTAACATCAATGCTCCTAAAAACTTTAGCTTATTTGAGAGCCTTTGGCATGGTTCACACTTCCTAACAAATGTATGAGTATCTTTCAATAATATAGGTCAATAATAACCACCTCTTAAAATTTTGTGAGTAGTTTCCTTGGCTAAATGATGTCGTCCACACAGTCTAGAATGCATTTCTTTTAAAATCCTCTCAGATTTCCCCTTATCCAGACATAAAAGAAAAATCCTATCATTATATTTCCAATACAAGTCACCTTGTAACAATATATACCTTTGGGTCTGCAATTTAAGGTTTCTCCTCTGATTGTCATTCAGGCCTTTTGCAAAATTAGCATTTTTAAGAAAAAATACAATATTGGTATACCAGGGTTACATTTCAATGCTAGTGACAATTCCTTCATTCATGTCAACATTATTTACTTGAATCAAGTCCATATTTTCTTCTTTTATTAGCTTTGCAAGTCCTAGACCTCTAACAAGCTTAGTAATGTGAAGCTCTAGATCAAACTCTTGGATTCTATTAATCCACTTGCATCTTTTACCTTTGACCTCACTTTGCACTAGAATAGCTTTGATTGTAGTATGAGGAACATATGCATTTACTTTAGCACAAAATAGATAAGGTTTGAATGCTTTGACTACTTTTACCAAAGCATAGGCCTATTTTTCCATCAGTCATAGTTCAGCTCAGCTAACTGTAATGATTTTTTGAAAAAAGAAATTGGGATGCTCAAATCCTTCCTCATCCTTTTGTAACAAGATTGTTGCAATGGTGTGAAAAGATGCAAAAGAGAACAGAGAAAAGAGTTTGGAATAATTGGGGGATACCAAGACTGGTGCTTCTTGGATTGTTTTCTTGATTTTCTCAAAGGCCTCTTTTTCTTCTTGACTTCAATCAAACTTTACATCCTTTTTTAGCAACTTGACAATAGGCTTGACCAATTCTACAAATTTGGCAATGAATCTTCTGATAAAATTAATTCATCCAAGGAAAGATTGGACACCTTTGAGGTTTTTAGGAGTAAGGACCTTCTTAATGGCTTCAACTCTTTCAGGATCAATCCTCACTCCTTCTTTGGAAACTATATGCCCTAGTAGATTCCCCTCAGTGACAGAAAAATGACATTTATTAGGATTTAAAGATATGCCAAACTCCAAAGCTTTGACCAAAACTTTCTCTAGGTGATTGCAATGATCCTTAGCCCTTTTAGAATATGTGGTCAGGTCATATTGATAGACTACCATGAGAACATTAATAAGGTCTTTAAATGCTACATCCATTGTTCTCTAAAAAGTTGCTCCAGCATTTTTTAGACCAAAAGGCATCCAAACATATACATATGTTCCCTAAGGAGTAGTAAATGTTGTCTTGAATTGTTATGATTCTTTGACCAGCACCTAGTTATATCTTGATTGATGCAAGGGAGTATGGGGAGAGGAGCCAAAGGCACACCCTAACCAAATCCACCTTGTAGAGATCACACACGGAAGCAAAAACACACAACAATGAGAGAGAGAGAATGCAGATACTTTCATATATTACTCGATTTGATTCATGCATGTTGGGCTATAAGACCTTCCTAGTTTAGGCCAGATATTACAATCAAGTACATAAGTCCTCCAACATGTGAGGATCTATCAACAATCTCTAATTTTCTATCTTCTATCTTCTATCTCAAAAAATTACACCTAAACTCTAACCAAACAACTACATTTATACAAGAGGCTACCGAATCAAGTCGGCCTTTATATCCACCATCAATGGAAGGAATGACTAGATCTATGTCACCATGCTTCCCAATGATAGATACCAACATTAAATTCATGACCCAAATTAAATGCACAAGTCAACCTCAATAGAAATCCAAAATAAATGACTCAATAAGCAAGGAAAATAAGCACCAAAAAAGCATCACCAAGTGCCAAGGAAATTCACCAAGCACCAAAGAGATAACTGACCAACACTAGTAAACAAAGGAAACCAAGCAACACTGAACCAACTCAGTCAAAGAAGGAACTGAGAAACATAGAAAACTTGAAACATCTTTTTGGTGACATAGGATTTCCAAGGACCCAAGATACTCCTGCATCACTAAGAAACCATCCATCATGGATAATAACTCACAACCAATCACTTTGTGAAGCATAGCCTCCATATTTGGCAATCCATAGTTGTCCTTTAGTGAAGCAACATTTAGGTTCCTGAAGTCTACACACAATCTTATGTCACCATTCTTCTTTCTAACTGGTACTAAGTTTGAAACCCAAGATGAATGTCTTATGGGTTCAATGATACCTGCATACCTTAATTTGGTCAGCTCTATTTGTATTTTGTGGCTAACAAGGGATTAATAGGCCTTTTCTTTTGTCTGAAAGGTTTGGCATCTTCTTTTAGAGGGATTTCATGCTAAAATAGGTATGCCCTATAGGCTTTGAGATCATCATATGACCAAGAAAAAAAATGTTCATACCTCTTTAGCAACCTTATCAGATTAATTCTTGCCTCCCTACTGAGTCCTTTTGCAATGTATACTAGTTGAGGGGATGTTTCTGACACTAGGTTTATTTCTTCTAGATCATCCACCTTAGCATTGGATTTTTGAGACATAGGATTGTCATTTATTTTGAACATGCCTTCTAGCTTGACTAAACCTTTGGGGATATGATTGGAGGATAGCTAAATAATTTCATTTCCCATGACACAATCCTTTCCATCAACTTCTTGATAAGCATCAAAATGAATTTTTCGACCATCGTATTAATCCAACCCTTGAATGAACCTTAAGATGTCATTTTCATCTTCAAAGACTTTTTGCAAACATTATCAGGGGCAACAAGTCTACTCTTTATTTCTAATTTTGATACACCAGTAAGAGTAGCATCATTGTTTTTAATGCAACATTTGCAAGGAAATCTGCCATGATATTTTTTATCTTTCCACCCAAAGAATATTGAAAGCATCAAAGAATTCAATCCCATCTCAGACATCATATTTATATAATTTAAGTCTATCATCCTTTGCAACATATTTTGATCTAATCTGAGCAATGATTAACTAGGAATCTACATAAACTTTTAAACATTTTATACCATGTTTTATTGCAATATCTAATCCCAGTATCAAAGCCTCATATTCAATAGTTTTATTTGTGCATTGGAAAGTTAACAGAAAAGAGTACTTAAAAGAAGTACCTGATGGGGATATAAGTAGAACACCAGCTCTTCAACCTTCCTTAGAGAATCCTCCATCAAATTACAACTTCCATAGTCCATCTTGTTGCAATAATAGTTAATCAATAATTGGGTTAGTATTTTTAAGATGTGGCACTATTACTTCAACCATGAAGTTGTCTATGTTAATATCAATATAGTAATTCAGATCCTCCGGTGCTATTATTTCAATCATGACTGAGGATTGAGGCTCTTTGTATAAATTTTCCTCAGTACCATTTATGGGTATGGTAGCATATGACATGTCTAGTTGCAGCTTTCCACCCACTGTTGTTGCTCACTATCTTGATAGTAGCATACCATAATGAGGCTTGGTATCAACTACAACAACATCCATTTTATAAGTAGCCTCAGGGAATGTAGCAATCTTTACCTCTATTCCAACCAAAGTACCTACCACAAGGACTGCTCTATTATCCATGGCATAACATCTTCCATTAGATGTATCAACTTGAAGCCCTAGTTCCTTCATAACATGGTAAGGCTTCACTGTATCTGCAGCACCAGAGTCTATCATACAATTTTTCAGCAATAAGTTATTTACAATCAAAGTGACATAAAAAGGATTAATGGAGGATGGTTCTTGGGTCACAATATTTCCAACACAAAATTTGGAAACTTCTTTAGTTATCTCAAGTCCTACCATTGGCTTTACCTTTTCAGACGCAATAGGAATGTCTTCTTGTTCATTTATCAAAGCCAAAGCTACTGCCTTATGCTCTTTTATTTTACACATCTCTAGTAAAGGGATTGACACCTTCATTTGAGATAAAGCATGTCTCATGTCAAAATTTGGGGCCTCAGTAGAAAGATCAGATAGGTCTTTTCTTCCACCAACCTTTTTAATTTTATTTTCCATAGCAATTTCCTCATTCTTCTTAGCACTTTGAACCACAATAGGTTCCTGCTGTTGTTGTTACTTTTTCTTGGGAAAGCATTTGGTTTAGGGGAATCCTTACTCTGAGAATTATCCTTAACAAAGAATGACCTTGGGACTCATTGATCAGGATCAATTTTTCTATTTCTCAAGTTATATGAGGATCTAGCCTGAGAAATCATAGCCACAGTCAGAGTCTTGATTTCTTCTTTACTGGGCCTTCTCTACTGAGTACCATCTATCTCTGGTCTAATCATATTTGTCTGACAAGTGTCACTATCAAATTCCTTGGGATAAGAATGGGAAAATATTTGTTACTCATAAACCAGGAGAATTCTCCTTTTATGATCAACATAAACTAATATCTCTTCATCTTCTAAAGAGGAAAGTTCTTCCACCTTTTGACTGGTGAACATATTTACTACAGGCTTTTTAGATCCTTCATGGTCTCTTGTAAGTGGGTCTTCTGGCTCATATCCTAGAGCTTGGGCAACAACACATTAGTAAGGTGAGTGAGGCATGTCACAAGCCACACACCATGAGATATTTACCACATTATGTGTTGTGTTTTTCTTCAAAGGGTCAGGAGTATCCCTACCTTTTGTGGCTCATGGGTGTCAAAAATAGGTTTCCCATCCTTCCAATTTGTTTTGTATGGCTGATCATGTAATCTAGGAAATATTTCCTGCCTTTGATATGGTGGTTTATTATCTTGAAAACTTTTCCCACCCTTATCAAATATAGTAGAAATATCTTTGACAATATTGGCCAATTTTTTAGCCTTGTCATCTTCTTTGGTAGGTTTTATAGCATGTGGTCTGGTTTCTTTCCATAACCTCCCTTCATCCCTTTTGTACATTTGACCATATACTTTTCTATTACTTTCAATATTTATGGCTAACTTGAAAGGATCTCTCAAAGTATGTTGGCTTTTGTCTCTCAAAAGGTAAGACAATTTTTCCTCCACAACATTGAAGTATGTGGTCAAACAAATCTCATCATATATTCTCAAAACTTAGAACAATTTGTACATAGCCTTTTGAAATCTAGCATTGAATTCTAACATATTCTCCTTTAAATGATTCTTAATGTTATTGAACTCATTAAGCATATAACTATAATTTACATGTTCAACATACTATTCTTTAAAACCTTTTACAAATTCTTCCCATGAAGTAATACTATTTTGAGACAAAATTCTATGCCAATCCCTAGCATCTTCCTCTAATGACTAAACAAAGAGTTTCATTATCACATCTTCATTTTCAATGTCATAGTCATTTATCTTATTTGAAAAACATTTAAGATGCTCTTCACATGTAACTACATTATTTCCAGTGAATTTAGGGATCTTGTCTCTTACCTCATTAGGGATAGCATTCCACTAACCAGGGATACCATCAAATAACAATGGTGGATATCTGTCTAGGTGAACTGGTCTCCTTTGAAAGTTTGGTGGAACTTGTGCTCTCACTCCTCTATCACTTTGACATGACATATTTCCCATGGGAACACTAGCAAAAGGAGCTGACGGATTTATATTCTGAACTGGTCCTTGGACCATTTGATTGGGGCCTAAATCTTGGAGATTTAATATAGAACCACATTGCTGACTCTATGGTATTGTCCCACCAATAAAAGGGATTGAGCTACTAGAAGTTATATTCATGTTAGCATGAAGGAAAGCAATTCTTCTTTTCATCGCATCTACATTAGCTTCTAATTCCAACTTCTCTAATTGGAAAACCAGATCCTCTTTTTCCTTTCTAGCCTTTTCTACTTCTAAGCTAGCTTGAGATATTGTATTAGGGATAGCATCATTTATTTTGGGTTCATTTATGCTGATCCCAATTATCTTTTGCTTTCCCTTGTCAGGTGCTTTTTTCACATTATTTCTAAGATCTTCATTTCTTTTGATCTCTAATGGATGCAACTGTCTCAGGATAGGGCCTTCACCCTCAAATTCATCCTTACTAGGATTAAGCCCATTTGTATTAACCTTTTGTCTCAAAGCTTTCATATCACCAAAAGGCTTAGAGTCTAAACCCTTAAATCTTTGATTCAAACTTTCAGCCTCAAGTTCATTTTTCTTTGTCTTTCTTATGAGCTCCTATCTTTCCATGAGCAACTCATATTTTTCATGTTCCTACTCTTCTCTCCTTTTAGCATTTTCTATCAATTTTTCCATGTCCCTTTTTCTCAAAGCTATGACTTCATCCCTCAACTTCTCAAAATCATGAGAAATAGTCTCTGCAACTGAGGTCTCTTCATTCTGGTCTAAATTTTGACTCGCAGGAAAATATCCTATATCTATGAATTCATCTTCTTGAGGAGGACTAATTGACTCAGGGTTCATTCTTCTAAGGAGTTCAAGATTTTTAGAAAAAGAGGGGGTTTCTCTTGGGATAGGTGTTGGAAAATTCTTATTAGATGGTCTAGGGGCACTATGGTTAAACATACCTCTTTTAGACCATTCCTTTCTAGTAGGTGTATGGAGCTCATCACCCATATTATTTTCTAGATGATCCTTATAGTATGACCTAGTGTATCTTTGTCTACTCATAGTAACTTTGACAAGATACCTAAATAAATTTATTTATGCTTAACTAGCAAATGGTAAACATAGATTTCAGAGTCACCACCAACACACTTGTGGGAATAGATTTATAAACTAGTCTTAAAATACAACAATAAACAGTAAGCAGAAAACTGTAACAAGCTTTATTGCAGAAATATTTTTTAGTCCCCAACAGAGTCACCAATTTTTTTAGCACCTAAAACTATAGATGATCAAAACTAATCAAAAAGCCTCTTATTCTCAACTCTTGTAGTCCCAATGAATGCATCTACCAATAATAAATACTAAGGTATTAAGGATTTCAAATACTTCATCACTTTGAGCTCTAAGCTATAGGCAAGTATTGCCTATTAGATTAAATTCTTCAAATATCACAAATGTTATCTATATGCTTGATACAAATGTAAACATATAACTCTCAGTAAAACTTTAAAGTAAATCATTAGTCATTTTGGTTTGATGGTGAGATAGTGCAACCCAAGCAATGACTAGTGACAAATCCTAGGGCATTAGAGTCAACAAACATACATCTATAAAAAACTTTGTAATTCAAATAACCCCAAAACCCAGATAAGATGCCTTACAAATTACCCTCTCATGTATACACTATATCATCAAATCCATGCAAAAATATTGAAATCTCTGAGACCTCACTCAAGAATTACCTTTCCCTTGAAAGAAACTTGAGATTCAACCCCACTATCTACCTTGTAGAATGATGCTTTTAAAATTGCCTTACAGATTAAATGTGCAAAGAAATCAAATCCATACATGAAGACAAAAAAACATATACAAGGAATTTTAGTATATTTTCATTAACCAATCTTCTGTATCAATACATTCAGAAACCAAGATTCCTTAGAATCAAAATACTAATGTAAAAAATCCTATTACACTAAAAAATTCACCACTGTCTGTGATTCTTAGAACTCACTATATATAGAAAAAGCCATCTTGGAATCCTTTAGAAAAGGAGGCAACAAGCTTGGGATAGCTTTGACAGTATCAAAGATTACCTAGATCAGACAAAGGACACAAAGCATTCAGAGATTGCATTTAGTTGTAATTTTCAAAAGTGTAGGTTAAATTGAGCACCAAGTCTTCTGCAATAGTTTCTAAAAATAGTTCTAATTCTGCCAGGTGTTGCCAAAATGTCCCAATCAGCCTCTTCCTATTGAACAAACAATACCCTTGGCCACCTTTCTCAAAGTATCAGTCCTTTGTATTTTAATTTTTATGGCATTTTAGGAAAACAACTCTAATCCAGGTGGCTACCTAATATCTTGTTCATCAATTCTTTACATGCAACCATCCTTGGAAAATAAAACCGATTCAATCTTATCACTTCTAGTTCACCAACTCAAAACCTTGGAAAAAAACCTTAAATAATTTAAATCCCAGCTGCAATGGTTAATTAATCAAGTTTAAAATGTGACCATCAATCTTGTTTCTTCCCAGCACATCGGATGATCCTCATAAATCATTATAATAGTCAACTAAGCCTTTGAAGAGTCTGGCTACATCATCATATTCCTCAACCAATCAAAAAAGAACACATGAGATACACCTAGCATGAGGATCCACCTTCTTTTATTTGACCCGCGACAAGTCTTAACTATACTGGATCTAGCGAATACACGACTGAAAGAATTCACCAGGTTGCTGAAGGAAAACCTTAACCTTAGTCTAGTCTAGAGATCACACAAACAAAGGCATTCACATGATCACTAAATATTTCCTTGACCCTGGGTTCCATCAAGTGAATAAGTGACCACCGTAAGATCTATCTCATCAATGGTCCAGATCAAACTCCAAGCCCTTAAACTTTAACTTGACCTAGATCATGAGATCACATGACTGAGGTAGTCTCTTGATCTCAGAACATATCTCTCAACCTCAGTTACATCTAGAGAACATGAGATAACCCTTATTCACCAAGTCACCATATAGAAACCTTAACCCCAGTCATATCTCAAGATCAAATGCCAACTGTTGATCTTGTCCTCATGTTGTGGCTACCATTGAATCATTGAGCTCTTGACTTAACACACCTTGGATCTACAAATCACGTGAAAAAGGGAAAACCTGACTTGCCTCTTAACTGTGATTAGATCTGGAGATTATGCGACTGAGAAATCTCACATTCACTGGATAAAAGCTTGACCTCAAGTTAGATCAAGAGAACACGTGAAAGCTTTAGTCATGTGTTCACTAAAAAGAAGCTTGACCACCCAGGACCTAACCCAGGCCATCTAGAGATCATGCAAACAAAGGACTTCGCATGATCGCTTCATCTTTTCTTCACCTTGGGTTACATTAGGAGAATTAGCGACTTTCATTGATCTAATCTACATCAATAGTCCAAGTTTAAACATTGAAAGTTACATGCCTTGACCATGATATCTAGAGATTCAGTGACTAAAGGGAAAGTAAACTGCCCACTAGGTTGTTGAATGTTAAGTCTTTAACCACCAGGATCCAAAGACCACGCGAACACCACAGTCACCAGATCACCTAATAGAAAGATAACTGCCTGGACTAGGAAATAAGACGTGCAATAAAAGGACTTAAGTGGCACGAAAAAGGTAATGGAGAAATAGAAAAGGCTAGGGTTTTTCTAGACTTAGACAAATTTTGAAACCCTGGACATGGATAAACCCTATTTCTTGGACCTTAAAACTAGTATATCTCCATAGTTTTTGCACATTTGGCTATGCGATCTTGACTAGAGCTTGTATACATATTGGATTAACCATGGCTAAGCTCATAGGCTATAAAACCTTGTATTTTTTCTTCACAAATCAAAACAATTTTGTAGCACGACATGAAAACATCTAGGGTTTTGTAAGGAATAGGACATTTTCATCAGATTTTGCATTTTTCAGGAAAATGGGATAACATATCAATTAAGGACAGTCCAAACAAGCAGCCAAACACCACAATGTGGAATAACACAAAAAGACAATGTTTTCAATTGAATTTTCATTAACATGCCTGGCTATAAGGCCTTCTAGGTTAGGGCCAAATATAATCAAAAGTATTTCTACAATCTCTCAATTAGTCCATCTCTGAAACAAATAAGCAACTGATGGAAAACACTAAGGTAGATCTGAAATTGAGATCGCAAGCCTCCAAGCAATCTCCTTGTCTCCAAGCATGAAAACCACTAGCTCTACTATTACAAACTATTAGATAACAATCTAATCTTCAAGATCTCATAGGATCTAGATCTAATCTTCTATCTACCCACTGACTTACTCCTAAACAACTACCCAAACACTCCTTAAATACTAATCTTCAACCACAAGTCGGCTGGAAGAAACAATTAAATCCTAAGCCAAGTTAGCTCCTATTACAAACAAATATTAAATGCAACAAAAATCGGCTCATAAATAGCCTTACAAATATTTAATACTCCATGTTGGCCTCAAGATCTACATAAGAGAATATAACAAAAGCTACCAATAATAAATGCACCAATTCGGCCAACCAAATCTTCAAGAACTCCAGTCAGTAAACTAGAACTACCAAGCACCAGAGAAACAATCAAGCACTAGTGAAACAACTGACCACACCAAGAAACATTGAGAAACACAGGCATCACCGAGTAAGAATGTCGATCGAGCACCAGAGACATCACTGAGTACAAGTTCCATAGAGTGCAAGAGGTTTCACCGAGTTCCTTCAGCGATCGAGCTTCCTTCAATAATCAAGACCATCGGTTGAAGCTGCAAGTGAGTACCATAGAACCAAAAAAACACACCACCATGCAGATTTGCCGAGTATCCTAGAATGCCCCTGCATCAATTGATCCTTGGTGTAAGTACTTTTTTTTGGGGTTTACTTTCCATTTTATTTATTTTTCTTATAAGTGACAATTTCAATATTTTTCTAAACAGATTTGAGTTTTTGTGTAATTCTAATACTATTCCTTTCTTGCACCAGAGTCATACAATTACAACAATAACCTGTGCAAGCCTACATCCTACACTTACAACAAAGAACTACTATCTTAAATATGGTATAGTGTTATAAGAACCTTGGAAGACTTCTCTGAGTTGCTTTGAAAATCATAAATGCCTCATTAATAATCAAGCCCCATAAAGATTTGAAAGAAATGAATTTTATAATTTCTTGAAAAATGCATATAGTGTGAGTACTAATTTAGTATATGTAGCATAAAGAAACACCTTAATGGAGTCTCTTCAAATGCATATTATGCTTCCTGTATTTTCTATGTGCTTTTAAGTGTTGTTGTGTTATAATAACTGAGAGGGGGGTGAGTCATTTAGATCATTTATCCGATAGTCCCAAATACAAAGATGTAACTTACAAAACAATTTCAACAAATTCTATAGCTCAATAACATAAATTAATATACTATCTGTGCCTTTACCGATTACTAGTTAATTAAATCACTGAAATTACTAACCAAATCAAATATGCAGTATGTAAAGTATGATAATAAAATAATCATCACAGATAACACATAACATAAAGATTTAACATGTAAACCCTACAAAGGGAAAAACCACTTGGGACCGGTAACCCAAAATAATTTCACTCTTCTGAAGTGAGCTCAGTGAAGAGCCAACCTTGTTAAAGGTTACAATACACACTATTAGGTGTGACCTTTCTAGAGGATTTAAGACTAATAGTTAACTTTTGACCAACACTCACTATGGGGTCAATAAGATATTAATGTACATTCCTTGAATGACATAGGGCATAACATAAGATGATTAAGTCCACTTGGCTAGGAGATTTTTTGAATCTATGGTTAAACTAAAATATTAATGATCTAATTCCTATACAACTCAATTGTAGATTTTTAGATCTATTCTAAGTCCATACAAATCCTCTGATCAATAATTCAATTCACTTCCTCAACTTACTTTCACTTGGTAATAGTTCTCTGGTGCTCGGTAATCTTTTGCAGTTTGGTTCTCCTTCAACCAGTTTGATCAAGCATGCATGAAAAATATTCATGCAAAATCTATACAGTCTTCTATCTTCCAGCATGTTCAATAAAGAAACTCATATCTCTTATATAGAAAAATGAACCATTTTCATATCAACCATCAAATTTTGCTGCTTAATCTTCTTTGTTGATTTTGCCTCTTAAACCTTCCTCGACATATGTGTCAATAACACATTTCAATTTCATCCTTTAGATCTTATCCAAATTTTTTTATCCATGGATCTCATAACAAACTTTATCCTTAAACTTGAAATCATAATTGTTAGGAATGGGAACACTGAGAGGGGGGGGGTGAGTCAGTTTTCACTGTATTTTAACTTTTCTCTTTAATCTTTATTCTGAACTTAAATGCTTAAGCACTAAAATAAAAATTCACATAAACATGAAACATGAAATCAACACATGACACCAATATGATTATGGGGAAACCCAAATAGGTAAAACCCCAGTGGGATTTGATACCCACAAATATTCTGCACTAGTGTTTTGTGATCCTTGTTAGAAGATCCTTTACCCTATTAGGAGTAGCTTTACAATGCTTTAAGTACAATAGACCTTGTTAAGGGTCAGACCTTGTTAGGAGTCTTTTACAATCATCCCTATTAGGGGAGAGGATGCACTATCTAAGAGCTCACTGCTCAAGTGGTGAAGGCTACAACCTTCTGATTTCAGATACACACTATATCTGCAGAAATAAATTGTCAATGTGACACTGCTTGTCAGATCAGTTCTTTTGATGCGCTAATGCTTTGACCTCTAGAAAAGCTCTAA
Organism: Chamaecyparis obtusa; assembly: GCA_027943335.1. Classification (NCBI taxonomy): domain Eukaryota; kingdom Viridiplantae; phylum Streptophyta; class Pinopsida; order Cupressales; family Cupressaceae; genus Chamaecyparis; species Chamaecyparis obtusa. The sequence goes on along the minus strand of BSBK01000103.1, from coordinate 973,003 downwards.
TACATCTTCTAGTGTCTTTGCACACTTTTTCTTTTCTTATTAAAACTCTCTATCAACTTCCATATCAAATACAATGGGTGCACCTCATAGTTATACACTCATACAAAATACACAACTAGGTTGGCCCTATAACTAATTACAAACAATGCTTCCAAATGAATTGGCTTAAGCATGCTTACAATTATACATATAAACATTTTGGCAACCTAAATACAATAGGTGCATAGCCTTTACAATATTACATTACAATCACAAACCAAAATATTGACTGTCGGCTCCATGCTCTGTTCTCTGCTGGCACATACTAGTTGTGCAACTTCAACTAATTGTAACTTTCTCATCCTTGCACATCTAATCATGCACTCATAGACTAAGAAATAATATAGTCTAACCAACTTAACTTCTAGGGTGCATACCATAATTCTTTCGTACACACATGTGTTGATGCTCTGAGCTGTAGGAACTCTGTACACTGTCTAGTCTTCAACTCTTAACTAAATTTTGATCTTTACATCAAGTGCGCTGACTCCAAACTGCTATATGACTTTGTTTCCATAATGAAAACACTATATCTAGTCATATACTTTAGTATATTCAACTTTCCAACAATATCCCCCTTTTTCATTGATGGCAACAAAGGAATATGGCCAAGTTTCTAACTGCCCCTTAACACAAAACTTTTGTCTTCTCTACATTTTTTATACATAATCTTATATCTCCCTATACATATTACACTCCATATTCTATACACAACTCCCCCTTTGACATTAATGAAAAAGGTGTAGCAAAAACTATATCTTCACATACTTAGGGAAAACATCCAAATATGCTATTTTGAGATTCTGGATCTCCTTCTTCTAAAAGGTTATCAAAGAGTTAACTATCTAGAGATGGGCAGACCTTAATCATAGGTTATCATTGTGGCATCAATCTCCTTTATGTTTTGATTGAGAATGTCTAGTGAGGGTGCAAGAGCATTCCTCAACCAAGTCTGTCTAGACCTTATCTTTGCCATCTCTTTCTCTGCCTTCTCATTTTGTCCAACTAACCATGGTAGACATTGTTGCACATGTTCACATTAGTAGATGTGTCTTTCACTCAACTCTTCACCTGTTCAATCATAGCTTCTACATCTTATATTGTCTTTAGATGGGCATTAGTAAGCTTATCCTGATCCATGCAATCTGCAATGAATTTCCTTCCTTGATCAGAAAATTCTTTTAAGGATGCTTGTCCTATCTTGAGTGAATTCAGATCTAGAGAAAAGTTTCTCATCAACTCATTCGATCTCTTTTTCAAGTAATTTTCTTCTGCAACTTTGGATGTAGAATCTTCAAGGCTAGAAGAATTACTTTTGAATTGTGAGATAACTGTACTCACATCATCAATAGAGTGTACCTTACTTTCATGTTTGGAGACAACAAACTATTCAGTATGTTCACTGATTCCATAAGGAGAGGATTTCTCATTACTTGTTTCTCCTTTTCCTTCTCCATAGCTAGGACGCTAAACTTAATCAGGTCTTCTTCTCTCCATGAGTCCAAACTAGATGTTTCAGGTGTTAAACTTGACAACAATGCTAAGGAGGGAGTGATGGGAGTGCTATCCATCACTTCTAGTTTTACCTTGGATAGATCAATAGAAGTTTCATCTTTCTCTTGTTCTTTACCTTCTTCTTTCTTTTCTTCCTCTTCCATTTTCTCTTCTTCTTTCTCATTTGTTATATTTTCAATTAATACCTCTTCTTGATGAGTGGGAAGTGTGCTGCTACATAAGATCTCAGCTTCTTGTGTGCTCACAAAAGCTTCCTCAAACTTGTCCAATTCTATGTTAGTGGCCACCATTTCTATCTCCACATTATCAATGATAATGGTGTTGTCCTGGAGTGATTCAAATATGGGTGCAGACTTATCCAACTTAGTTTGTACTTCCACTACAGGTGCTAAATCCTGAGGACCTGTAGACTCTACCTTGATAGTCTCTCCTACAATGTCTAGCTTACTAGGTACTTGAGAGATGGGCACAGACATAGGTTTCATGCACTATTCTAAGAATACCTTCCCAAAGACCTTTTCTATTTCCTTAGAGATCAGCTCATAGTCTTTTTTCATGAGGTGTAGTGTTCTCATTTTTTACCTTAAGTGTGGCTTCACCAAATTCAACAATAGGGTGATCATTCCACTTAGCATATTCATCCATGAATGTTTTATCAAGTTTTAGCATGGTACCCATGTGTTACCTTAACCTATCCAATCTAATTGGTTCCTTCTTACAGTAAATGTAAGCCCTAATGTCTTCCACATGCATGATGCCCATAGGCATGCAAGAGAAAGCTCCCTCTAAATCATCTAGGGTTGATTTAAATGGGTGCCTCTTGAAAACATATCTTTTCTTCTTAGAAACATCATAAACAATGGGAGTGGCCATGACTTACTTGTAAATCACTTTCTAATTGAACTCTGAGAAAATCTGATGGCTTCTAAATTGATGCAATGAGCTAGGGTTTCTGCAACCGACCAAATGCACTGCAAACACTAATAGTTCAATCTCCAAGTCTTCACAACAACTTCCAAGGCTCTTTCTGCTCTCTATCACTTTGAATTTGAATGCAATGAGCAATCAAATAACTTTTTGTGTACTTAAAAGTGAAAATTCTTCCATTAATGTAGGTCCCATAAACTAGGCTGTCACTTCAAAATTTGCAACTCAAGTTCTATTTGCAATCAGCATGTGCACTCTAGCACATAGGTACCTTTATACTCCAAAAGCTTAAGTCCAAAGGTGCATACTCCGAGGATGAGTATACCAACCATGCAGGGGTCTAGAGTTAAATTAGCTCCCCCTATAACCTTGAGGGCCATTCATCTAGATGTAGAGGGTGCATCCACTGTGAATGCATCCAATACATTCTCATCAGTCATGTCCTTTTTCTCTAACCAAATCATGCTTCCATCGTCTGAGGCTTTGACAAAATTAACTTCTCCTACATGATCCAGAACTGGTTCTTTAGCCTTTTTAGGGCTTCCCTAACCTTGCGTCCTTGATCTATAGAACCTTGAGATATGTCCAGCCTTGTTACAAGAGTGACAAATGACTAGAGGTCTTATATTCCTCGGTGCATTGACATGAGTCACCATTCTTCATTGTTTTGTTGTGTGACCATTATAGTTACATATCTGACATGTAACATTCTAAGAACTTCTTACATTTATCTGATTTTGATTTCTCTAATCTTGTTGAATCCTATTCTTCTTACTAGTCTTGCAATTCATAGCTCTATGACCAAACTTGTTTCATGAATAAAAGTATCCATTAAAAGGTCTCACCTCTGTACAATTCTGTGCAATGTGTCCATGCTTGTTACATGCAAAAAAAGTGTGTTCCACTTGCTTGCGCTCATTCTTAGATGGTCCACCATTATCTTTGGTTTGATCTTCAATCTTTTCAGCATCAATAGAGTCCTTTTGTGAATCCTTTCTTGCTCGCATATTGTCAATCTGATTTTGTGCTTCATTGTATCCAATGTAGCTAGTGTCTCCTTTGGCTCTCCTGGCATACAACTTGTTAGCTCTTTTTCATGTAGAATCACCAATATAGTTTTCAAACTTGACTCTCGGGTTCTCAACTCTGAATTCTTAGAGGGAAAAGGCTAATTGATAAGGACCAAGTCCTTCTTCTACTTTAGGCTCCATAGACCCAGGCAGGTGTACCTATCTTTAGACTCAATGCTTCACAATGATATTAACGGAAGTAAACACTCATTGCAAAAAAATGGCAAGTGTGACAAGGATAAACTCCTTCTTTTCGAGCTTTGAACTTGGGTAGGTTAACCCATGTCAGATCTACTTCTTGAAAGCATCACAACACTAGTTTATATCCTTGATACAAACTTTATCTTCACAGTCATTCAAACATACATGAAAGTAAATTATTATTTAAGTTTTGTTGAGGGTGAGATCTCTGCAAAATCGAGGATAGACCAGTGCCTTATATTCAGGTATAGAGTCAAACAGTGAAACATTTACTTACATAAATCTTATAAATGAAACACAAACAAATCCTAGATGAAATGCCTTACAATTCATCCTCTCTTAAACACATTTGATCATCAAATTCTTGCCAAATTCCTAAGCTCTTAGAGATTAACCTAAAGACATTACCCTTTCCTTGAAAGGAGCTATAGATTAAAATCACAGATACCTTGTAAATGGTATATCAAAACTACCTTATAGATTCAATATACAAAAGCCACATAATTCAAACAAGAAGACAATTGAAATCATGCAAGGGAATTCTCTTGTATTCCAAAAAAATTTCACTGTATCAATACATTTCAAAATCTGATAAAATATTCTAAGATTTCAACAATGGAGCCAAGCCTCTACAATATATTTTTCAACCTCCCTTGAAATGAACAAAGACTTACTACTTATACCAATCAGCCATCTTGGAATCCTTGAAAGGATGCAACAAGCTTCAGATCGCTGTTAAAAGATCTTGCACTAAAAATAAGATTACAAATAGAGAAAGTTGTTTGCAATAGCATATTACAAATATCTATTTCCAACAATCCCACAGGTGGCATCTTTGTCTAAAGATATTTCAGAGTAGTTGCTAAATTTGTTGCATGAATGATGACTGCCATCCGGCTAATTTACATCATCCTCTGTTTGAAACTGCTCTTCCACCAATTCTGTATCAAGTTCCATACATAATTCAAATTTGGCCAGGTGTCACATTTGTGTCTATGATAACTTGCTTGACATCTTTGTCCCCTTTTACCTTGATCTTCAAAGGTTTGGAGTACTAGCACCTACCGCTTCTTCACTTGATTGCCCTTACTTCTAAATCTTCTGATAGATATGTGGATTCCCAAATCATGTAGGTTTCTTCACTTGGCCAATGAAAGGCAAGGACCTCATCTTTCTTTGGGGACAACTTTTCCCACTCAGCAACCAACGAATGAACCTCTATTCTCACATTAGCAAAGTATAACCTAGCATCCTGAAGGAGTTCAATAAAGTGTACGAATGGGGTATTATCATCTGTACATAAAATGACATTTACTTTAGTCAGTACTTGTCTATATATTTGCTCCATCCATTGACCTTTATCCTTGATTACCCCATCTTCCTTAATAAGACCAGGGAAAATTTGGAAATCATCCTGGAAATATCTTGTCCTTAAGATTTCTGACCTTCTTCTTATACTCTCCCTATTTACCTCAAAGTTAAAAAGATCCTTGATAACCCTATAAGTACTTGCTAGCTCAATATTTACAACACACTTATCCTTATTTTGATCAAACCATGACCTCAGAGTATCTTTTCTTACAGTCCATCTTTCCAAAATTTTGTCCACAGTAGCCACCTCTTTCTAAAAAATTGCTAAGACATCTGCCAATTGTTTTGCAGATTTGTATATTTCTTTAGGTCTCACCTTTGCAAAAAAATGTGACACAACATCTTTTATCTTCTCACCTAACCTATCCTTTACTTTTTAATCAATATCCTCTTCATGTATGGAAGGAGGAAAAGGGGAACGGGGAAGGTCAATAATAGGGCTTGATGAGGAAGGCCCTACAGAGGAGGAAGCTATCTGAATTTTCTCTGATACTTGTATTGGGCCCTATTCTCCCAATTTCTTTCTTAAATTTGCAATCAGAATATCTCTCTCAAGAATCCCCTGTTTCATCTCACCATAAACCTTCAAAACTGTTTCCAATTTTGTAGTGAGCTCTTCCTTCTCTTTAGCTTCCTTTTCTACCACCTTTGCTATTAATTGTGTCGTGGCCATTACCATACCTGATGCTTCCATGAAAGAAGTATCAGTAACTCTTCTTACAATTAAACTTCCTAAGAGGTTATCTTTGACAATTTTCTTTCCTTTATCACTTTCATTCTTCCTTAAAGACCACATTACCAACACTTGATGATTATCACTGAAAGTGACTCCCTTAACAGCTTGTTCTGCTTCCTCTAGAGTTCTATGGAGAGGAGTGGTTTGTTTTCTGACTGCATCAAATACTACTGCATCAGCTATATCCCATTCTGGGAGGATCAGTACTCCTGACATCTTTACCATATCTCTTCCCTATTTTGGAGTGATTTGTTTAAACTTTTCAGTCATCTCTATTTTCACTTCTTCCTCTATGACTTGTAAATCCTTCTTCAGATTCTCTTCATGTCTCTTCTCACATATTTCTTGAAATTTTTTGATGTTTAATTTCCAAAGAAATTGCATAAAGGCCCTAGATTTAACAAAAGTGTCATCAACCAAAAACTTTTCACAAGCTTGCTTGATTGCAGGGTCCAGTTCAGTACTTGCTAACTCCCCTACTATTAAATCCAACTTAGGTTCTTCTGGTAGCTCTGGCACTCCCTCATTTACTTCTTCATAAGTCATAAATATTTGACGTAGAGCATCTACTTGCTATACTTGTTCTACAATCTCTTTGTCATCAAAAATTCTTATAGGAGACTGTGATGGGGAGTACTCCTTTTCCACATGAGTAGGTCTCTCTTCCAATCTTTGCCTTTTTGATGGGGGTGGAGAATCAATTATATCCTCAGAAGTCTAAGGGTGAGGAGAATCAGAGATCTCCATAATCTCCTTTTGTTTTCCAACCTGTTGTGAGGTTGATGGGATATCCCTTTTATCCATCTACTTTTGTTGGCTCTATTCTAGTATCACCACATTGTAACCAGTCTTCTTTTGCACCATATACGTCCTCGAGGGTAACCCTTTTGCAAACACAGGCTTGCTCAATAATTGTCTAGCCTTTTCTAGATCATCCTTCATAACCTTTTCCTTCTTCTCATTTAAGGTCTGAAAAATATCCTGAAAACAATTCATAAGAGTGTCTATTTTCTTCCCCATAGGAGTTATGCTTTTCAGGGGATCCCATCCCAAATCAAATTGTCAGATAAAATCTAGTGTCTTCCTGTATACCAACCATTTTTCTTTCATAACCTCTTGTTCCTATATCTTTGCTACATTCCTGATAATATCTTTAGGGAAATTAAAAATATGGTTGATCATGGCACACTTGGCTCTCTTTTTCAACATTTCATTATAGAAACCTTTTGGATCTATTATTTTAGCAATTACAGTAGCCATATGGTATGGAGCCAGAATTTTATCCATGTAAACCTATCCACCCTTGGTAATTATGAATTGATGGGCAATGGTAACATTTGGGAATAAAGTTCCCTTGCCTTTCCCAGTGAGGGCACACTCCTCAATATCTCCTAATTGCCTCAAGAACTCTGCAATTCCAATCCTAAGGGGTACCTAATAAGGCAATATAAAAGGGATCCCCCTGAAACCATACAACCTGATAACAGTTGATACATTGTAGAAAATAACATCTCCCCAATTGTGTACGATGTTCAGGTTCTTAGCAAACTAGTTTGGCCTAACAAGCTGTGCCAACACTGTTGGGATTCTTGGGTTGACTAAGACAAGCTTCCTGAGTCTAGTTGCAAAATGTTTATCAAAATTTATGAAACTATGATCCTTCTTATCCCAGGTCATTGTGAGGCTCCATAGTTGGACTGCCATGTCTTCACCATCCTTCTTTCTCACCAATTGCATTTCTTGTTCAAAATAGCTTGCTCCTTTGAACAGAAATATGTACATTATGAAAGAGTACTAGCAAAAGGGCCTATCACCTTCATTCTTTTGAATCTTTACTAATCCATTATGGATTAATTCAGTAATAAAAGGAGCAAAATCAAAAGTGATAGACACATGTGCATGTAAAATTTGGATCATCATGCACATCAAGTGTATTGGCATCCTTTCACTAACATCCTCTCCAAAAACTTGACATAATGACCAATATGCACCCCTAGCTCTGAGATCAAAATATTCTATTTTAAAAGGCTCCGGAGTGTTCTGCCCCACAACAACCATTTTTCTAATTTTGGTGCAGAAATCCTTCAACAACTTGCCTCTAAAATAGTTCCTTTGTGCATTATACACTTGCCTTAGTTCTTAAAGTTAATTCTCTCCAAACTTTCTGAGGGTTCACTTAACCCAAACACCTTCCTAATTTCTTCAGTAGAAACTCTAAACAATAACACTCCCTTTGCATCCCTAATTTCTTTAGTGATTGGATCATAATTCTTTGCAACCTGGGTCATCAAATCTACATCTAAAAAGACACCAGGCACGACAAGTTTTCCTAGGTTAGACTGCGATATATTTCTTGCAGGGTGAGGGGCATTTCTCTAACTAAAACCTAGTTTGAATAATTCCAGTCCTGTGGTATCAGAGTCACCTCTTGCGTTGATAGTACCAATTTTGGCCTCTCTAATAAAACTTGTTGTGTCATATAAACCTTCTGCTATTTTTACCCTATGATCTTTGAGAATCAAACTCTTGTTTTTCACCGGGGTAGTGGAAGAGCCAAGAAGTAACTACAATAAATCTTCGTGCAAACCTCTTTCACTATACTCTATTTTACCCAACAATTCTTTCCTTGGGGCCATTTTTTGCAAGATAGACAAAATATAGAACTGTGATTCTTTTAGTAAGGAAGCAAATCACACAAGAATTTCACCAACCTTTTTTCTCAGAAACCACCTGGGAATAGTAGCCAAACCTCAGAATTCTTCACGCCTGAGTCTCTGCAAATTTTTGATCTCTTTGTGCTTTTGAAAGTGCGTGAAATTTTGATATATGAGCCACTAAAGTAGTCCTGTCAACAATTAATTTAGTACGATTGAAACAATTACTCCTCCGAAAGAGTGAATTGTCACTTCTTCAATGGGAAGCCTCAACTTTGCACCATTTTTATCTTCAGTTTGAAAGAGAACCATCGATCCTCATTAGCAGATGATCTAATGGCCTATCGCATGATCACATGGTGTAAAAAACATTCACGCGAACATGCGACTAACCATCATGTTACCTTTCTATTTTTGGCGGTCTCTTGTAACTTCCTCTGTTAACATAAAATGCTATTTGCATGATCGCATAGCTTAAAAGAATCTTATGCGAACATATGAAAACCTATTAGCATTCACTATCACTATCTTCTTTTATATCGCTGGTCCCACCTCACCTTTTTCAATAAATAAATTCCACGCTTGCAACACCTGGCAGAATGTCAGGTACTTTCTTTCTTTCTGAGCACCGGTGTCTACTGACACTAACCAATGAGAAAACATTATTTATGCACATCTTTCAAAGGTTTCACCAGAGAATCGCACTTGATTCAACACAAGATCAACGGCCTGTCGTATGATTTCATAGGCTTAGAAGATCCCATGTGATTATACGACAGTCATCCGATCTTCCCTTTACTACTTTAAACCCTTGGAGATTCTTCTTTTACCGGCCCTACTGTTCTTGGAAAATAGAAGGCCGCCACTTGTGAGATACTTGTCAGTGGTCCCATCTTCTTTTCGCATCAGGCTTTGTTATAAAATCAATGGTTATTTTGCATGTTCACATGGCTTGGAAATATTCCATGCGAACATGCGACCACTGTTAGATCTTCTTTGAAGATTCACGGTTGGATGAAACTTGAAACATTAGAATACAAGGTAATTAGGTCATAAGAAATGTTATTTATACCACTGGGTTTCTAGACTTAGGAAGAAATATAACCCCCACGTAAAAATAAATGCATGTGCTCTTTAATGGACCTAAGTGACTTAAAAAGTAACACTCAAAAAGAAATGAAGTAATTGACTTAGGATTTATTTTGAAAATGGAAAACATTTTGGGGTTTTTGACATGAATTTGAAATTCTTCAAGGAAAAGACCTAGGGTAAGGATTTTTGAAAAAGGGTTATGACAATTTTTTGAAGAAATTTTGGCACCTGTACCTAGGACAACTTCACAGACTAGAGGACTAAACCAATGTTTGGACAAAAACTTTAGAAATTTAAGAATACTCCCAACAATGGCTCTATCTGAGGATGCTTGATTGCAAAATCATAGCAAGAACTTATGAATCTCTGGGAGGCAGACCACAAAACCTTAACCTAAAATAGGAAACAAACACACAATAGAAACAAACACACCTATACATATATACAAGCCTACTGTGCATGGAAAAAGAATTAACTGAAGAAAATTTTCAGGAATTGTCCATGCACTGGCAATTCCTACTCTTCACCATCCAAATTTTGCAAGAAATATGAGTCCTTACCATGGGTCTAATGAACAATATAAGGTCCCATCCATAAGGACTCAAATTTTTTGTGTTTCCCTTTATCTTCAGCCCTGGCATTCCATTGGAGAACCATATCACCAGGCTGGAATTTTCTCACAGTTGCTCTCTTATCAAAAAGATATTTCATCTTCTACTGCAACTTCATATTTTCCTTTTGTCCCTCCCCTCTAATCTCATCTAATTCAATCAGCTGAACCATTCTCTCCTGCAGTGGATCACTAATTTCCATGTCCTCTTCTTGCATAAACTTATAGATCAGAAGGAGGTTATTTACTGGAAATCTTGATTTAGCACCATATACCATTTCAAAAGGGGACTTACCAATAGCCCTCTTCTCAAAAATCCTATCATCCCATAGTGCTAACTTTAATTTTACATGCCAGCTTCTCTTATTCTTTTCAAGGGTTTTCTTCAGGATCTGCAAAATACTCTTGCTACTGGATTCAGCCTGTCCATTGGCTTGTGGATGATAAGGGGATGAGTAAAACAATACTATGCCCATTTTTGAGAAAAAATCAGTGATCTCCTGTGACCTGAAGCTCATAGCATTGTCAACAACCAATTTAACAGGAACACCAAATCTAGTAATTATGTTGTTCATTAGAAACTCGATCACAACAGCACTGGTTGCCCTTTTGGTTGGGATGGCTTCAATCCATTTGGTGAAATAATTAGTAGCCACCAAAATGTGACTATGTCCCCCAGTAGACTTCTCAGAGAATTCACCAATAAAATCCATACCCCACATTGTAAAAGGAGCTTCTACAACCACAGGGTTCAATAATAATGCACCTGAAAACTTCAATTTTTTAGAGAACCTTTGACAAGGTTCACATTTCCTCACATAAGAATGAGTATCTTTGAACAACACAGGCCAATAGTATCCTACTCTTAAGATTTTATGAGCTGTTGATCGAGTAGAATGATGTCCTCCACACATTCCAGAGTGCATTTCCTTTAACATTTTCTCTGATTGATGCTTATCCAGACAAAAGAGTAAAATACCATCATTATCCTTCCAGTACAAATCACCCTGGATCAACACATATCTCTAAGCTTGCAATCTCAGACTCCTTTGATTATCATTTAAATCAGGTGGACATATAGCATTTTTAATAAAATAAATAACATCCTTGTACCAGGGTTGCATTTCAATACTAGTAATCATATCAATGTTAGCAGCAACATTATTTACCTGAACAAGGTCCATGTTTTCCTCAATCATTAACTTAGCAAGTCCCAATCCTCTCACCAATTTTGTAATATGAATTTCCAAGTCAAATTCTTGAATCCTGTTTATCCATTTGCACCTCTTTCCTGTGACTTCACTCTATGTTAAGATATCCTTTACCGCAGCATGAGGCACATAAGCACTAACCTTTGCACAAACCAAATATGGTCTGAAAGCTTTGACTACCTTCACAAGTGCATAGGCTTTCTTTTCCATTAGTTCATAATTTAATTCAACAGATTGTAATGATTTGCTGAAAAAGGCTATAGGATGCTCATACCCTTCTTGATCCTTTTGCAAAAGGATGGCTGCAATAGTATGAAAAGATGCAAAAGAAAATAGAGAAAATAGTTTCAAGTAATCAGGGGATACCAAAACCGGGGCCTCCTGAATTGCTTGTTTGATTTTTGCAAAAGCTTGCTGAGCTTCAAGGTTCCAATCAAACTTCACATCCTTCTTTAGGAAATTCACTATGGGCTTGACCAATTCTGCAAAGTTAGCAATAAATCTTCTTACAAAATTAATATGTCCCAAAAATGACTGGACACCTTTTATGTTCTTTGGTGGAGGGACCTTTTGAATCGCTTCTACTCTTTCAGGATCAATCTTGACTCCTTTTGACACTATGTGTCCAAGTAACTTCCCCTCTATCACAGCAAATTGACACTTTTTGGGATTCAAGGACACACCAAATTCTAAGGCCTTAAGAATGACCTTCTCCAAATGGGAACAATGATCCTCAGCTTTCTTGGAATAAGCAGTGAGATCATCTTGATAAACAACCATTAAAACATTTATCAATTCCTCAAATGCAACATCCATGGCTCTCTAAAATGTTGCTCCAACATTTTTTAGACCAAAAGGCATGTGAACATATACATATGTTCCCCATGGGGTTGTAAAGGCTATCTTAAATTGTTCTGATTCTTTGACCAGCACTTGATTATACCCAGAGAAACCATCCATCATTGACAAGAGTTCACATCCAGTCACCCTATGCAGCATAGCCTCCATATTGGGCAATCCATAGTTATCCTTAAGTGAAGCTACATTCAGGTTCCTGAAATCAACATAGAGCCTAATATCACCGTTCTTTTTCCTTACTGGCACAAGATTTGAGACCCAAGTTGAGTGCCTAATTGGTTCAATAATACCAGCATCTCTCAGTTTTGTCAACTCAACTTGCATCTTGGTAGCCAATAAAGGGTTAATGCATCTCTGCTTCTATCTAAAAGGCCTGGTTTCCTATTTTAGAGGAATTTCATGCTGAAACAGGTCAGCCCTATAAGCTTTGAGGTCATCATAGGACCAAGCAAATACATGCTTGTACTTTTTCAGAAATCTTATCAAATTTCCTCTGATCTCTTTGCTTAGTTTCTTGCCAATGTATACCATTTGTGGGGAGTTTTCTGAACCCAAGTTTATTTCCTCTAAGTCCTCCATTTTAGTGTTAGACTTTTGAGACAAAAAACCATCATTTATTTTGAACATTCCTTCCAATTCTACTAACCCTTTAGGTATGTGGTTGGATGGCAACTGCACTATCTCATTCCCCATGATGCATTCTTTTCCCTCAACACACTGTTGTATCTCATTTAGATCTATTTGCTAACCATCATATTGATCAAGGCTTTGAAGGAACCTAAGGATATCTAAGTTATCCTCAAAAACTTGCCAATTATATACATTTTTAGGCACTGCAAGCCTAAATTTGACTTCTAACATAGACACACTAGTGAGGGTTATATCTTCACTCTTAAGGGAAACATTTGCAAGAAAATCCACCATGATATTATTGGATCTTTCTACCCAAAGTAGATTGAAAGCATCAAAAAACTCTAGCCTATCCCAAACAGCATGTTTATATAGTTTCAACTTTTCATCTTTAGAAGCATACTGAGATCTCACTTGGGCTATAATCAACTGGGAATCACCATGAACTTTTAAAGATTTAATACCATGTTTTATGGCCACATCTAACCCCAGTATCAAAGCCTCATACTCAGCAGTGTTATTTGTACACTCAAAATTTAACAAGAAAGAGTATTTAAATGTAATACCTGATGGGGAAATGAACACCACACTAGCTCCTAATCCTTCCTTGGAGCATCCACCATCAAAGAAAATTTGCAAAAGCCCATCTTTCTGCAAAATCAACTCATCCACAATTGGGTTTGTGTTTTTTAACTGAGGTACTATTTCTTCAATCACAAAATTTCTCATGTCAATATCTACAAAACAATTTAGATCCTCTGGAGCAACCACTTCAATCATGATTGAAGAACGGGTCTCCTTGTACAACTTTACCTTAGTTCCATTTATTGGGATGGTAGCATATGATAAATCTAGTTGCAACTTTCCACCCACTGCTACAGCCCATTGTCTTGATAATAACATGCCATAGTGAGGTTTTGTATCAACAACAACCACATCCATTTTATATGTGGCTTTTGGGAATGCAACAATTTTCACTTCAATTCCAATCAGGCTCCCTACAATAGGTACTGCCCTATTGTCCATGGCATAACACCTTCCACTAGATGTATCAACTTGCAATCCTAACTCCTTCATCACTTGGTATGGCATTACAGTTGTAGCAGCACCAGAGTCAATCAAACAATTTTTCAGCAAAAAATTATTTACAAGAAAAGTAACATAGAAAGGATTGATAGAAGAGGGTTCCCGTGTCACAATTGTCCCAAAACATACATCAGAGATGTCATTAATTGCAATTGGTTTGTTCGGGGATTTCCCTTCATCTTGTAAAACAGGAGTAGTTCTCTACTCACTTATGAGAGCCAGGGCTACTACTTTATGCTCTTCTATTTTCAACATTTCAAGCAGAGGAATGGAAACCTTCATTTGGGACAAAGCATGTCTCATATCAAAAGTAGGGGAGTCAGTACAAAAATCAGGGTGATCCTTTGACCTGCCAAATTTTTTTTTCACCTTGTCGGCAGTAACTTCTTGTTTCCCTTTCTTTTTAGCTTCAAACCCTTCATCTTTACTATTCACAATATTGAGCTTTGGGGAGTCCTTATTCTGAGGATTACTTTTGACAAACACTGATCTAGGGACTCCCTGATCATTACCTACCTTTCTGTTCCTCAAATTGTATGAGGATTTTTCTTGTGTAATAGAAGCCATAGTTAAACTCTTAATTTCTTCTTCACTGGGCTTTCTCCATTGTCTTTCATCTGACCCGGATTCTACCATGTGAGTCTTATAGTCATCATTATCAAACTCTTCCTGATCAAACTAAGTAAATATTTTTTGTTCATAATCAGAGAAAATCTTCCTCTTATGATCAACATCAGGGCAAATAAATTCATCATTTGAGGACTCAAGATCCTCCATTAGTTCAGTAGTAAACATGTTAATAGTAGGCTTTTTAGATCCTTCATAATCTCCTGCATATGAATCACTGGCCTCTTCTCCCAGAGCCTGAGCAACAACACACTGGAACGGTGAGTGGGGCATACTATAGGCCACACACCAAGGGGTACTTTCCACATTATGTGCTATATTTTTCTTCAAAGGATCTGGTGTATCCCTTCCCTTTTGGGGTTCATTATTATTAGGAACAGGCCTCCCATCTTTCTATTTTGTTTTGTAAGGCATATCTCTTAGATTAGGGGCTTTTTCCTGCCTTTGATAAGGAGGTCTCACATCTTGAAAGTTTCTACCACCTTTATCAAACCTTGCTAGGAAATCTTTAGTATTACTAGGCCCTTTGTCCATTCTATCCTCCTCTTTGGATGGCCTTGCAGGTTGTGGCCTGGTTTCTTTCCACAATCTAGCTTCATCCCTTTTGTACATTTGGTAAGATGCCTTTCGGTTACTTTCAATATTTATAGCCAACTTAAAAGCATCTCTAAGGGTACAGGGATTCTTGTCTCTCAAAAGGTAAGACATCTTACCATCCATAGAATTAAAATAAGTTGTCATGTAGACTGCATCATCTAGCCTCAATACTTGGAATAGTTTATACATAGCCTTTTGGAATCGGCTATTAAACTCTGGCATGCTCTCATTGTAATGTTTCTTGATATTATTGAACTCATTGAGCATGTAGCTAGAGTTCACATGTTCTGCATATTGCTCTTTAAAGCATCTGACAAATTCTTCCCAAGATGCAATACTATTCTCAGGTAACCCCCTATACCAATCCCTAGCATCCTCAATCAATGATTGAACAAAGAGCTTCATTATGACATCTTCATGTTCAATTTCATAATCATTGACCTTATCTATAAAAAACTTCAGATGCTCTTCATAGGTAATAACATTATTCCCAGTAAATAATGGGATCTTCTTTCTGATTTCATTGGGGACAACATTAGGTTGGCCAAGAATACCATCAAAAAATAGAGGCCTATATCTATCCAAATGAACTGGTCATCTTTGGATATTTGGTTGATTCAGAGGGGTAGTTGCAACATTTTGACAGGGTATAGTTCCTACTGTACGAGTAGCTATAATGGGAACTTGATTGGGAACTGGTCCAGGTAAAGTTTGTCCAGGGTGAAAGGCTTGAGCATTTGGAAGTGAAGTATTGGGCTGACTGAAAGGATTTGTTCCTATGGTGATAGGGATAGAGGTACTAGTAGATGTGTTCATGTTAGCATGTATGAAGGCAATCTTCCTCTTCATTTCATCAGCAGCAGCCTCCAACTCAAGTTTCTCTAGTTGAATAGCCAATTCTTCCTTTGCTTTTCTATCCTTCTCCAAGTCTATACTTGTGCGAGAATGTACATTAGGAGGAACCACAATTTTCTTGGGCTCATTAATATTTATACCCACCAATTTCTATTTTCCCTTATCAGGGATTTCTTTGGGAGCAGTTATAATCTCCTTATTCCTCTGGATTTCAGAGGGATTTAATTGCCTTAAGACATGGCCTCTTCCCTCAAATTCACCTTGCTTAGGTTTATTATCCTAGGCCTGCTTTCTCAAATCTTCCATGTCACCAAATAAGTCCTTATTTAAACCTTGAACATCTTGGTTTAAATCGCTAACTTGGGTCTCATTTTTCTTGGTTCTTTTGAGAAGTTCCTGCCTCTCTATGAGCAAATCATAGATTTGATGTTCCCTTGCTTTCAACCTATTGGCAATCTCAGCCAATTTTTCACTCTCCTTTTTTCTTAAAGCAATCACCTCTTCTCTCAACTTCTCAGAATCATAGGAGGTGGTCTCAGTAGCAGAGGTTTCTTCTGGTTGTTCCAGAGTTTCTCTTGCAGGGAAATAACCTACTTCTGTGACCTCTGTGATTACTTCTTTCTGCATGTGCACACTTGGTGTAACCCTCTTGACATGTTCGGGATCATCAGAAGAGGATGAAGACTCATGAGGGAGTGGGACATGAGATCTTTCTTGAGAAGGGCCTTGGGAACTAGCAGTATGCTGACCTCTTCTATACCATTGTTTCCTACTTGGTGTATGGAGGTCGTCACCCATATTATCTTTGGAGTGATCCTTGTAATAAGACCTAGTGTACCTTGATTGACTCATGGTATAGCATGACAATATTAGCAAAGTTTACAACAATTAGCAACTGGTAGAACAGAGTTTACAGTCACCACCCACTTTTATGCGGGAATGAAACTATTCTATACTGGTCTACAAATGCACAATAGATAGGATTTGCACTAACCTATTGCACGCTATTCAGAAGGTTATCCCCAGTAGAGTCACCAATTTATTAGCTCTTTTTGATGTAGAATCGCCAATATAGTTTTCAAACTTGACTCTCGGGTTCTCAACTCTGGATTCTTATAGGGAAAAGACTAATTGATAAGGACCAAGTCCTTCTACTTCGGGCTCCATAGACCCAGGCAGGTGTACCTATCTTCACACTCAATGCTTCACAATGATATTAACAGAAGTAAACACTCATTATAGAAAAATGGCAAGTGTGACAAGGATAAACTCCTTCTTTTTGAGCTTTGAACTTGGGCAGGTTAACCCATGTCAGATCTACTTCTTGAAAGGATCACAACACTAGTTTATATCCTTGATACAAAATTTATCTTCACAGTCATTCAAACATACATGAAAGTAAATTATTATTTAAGTTTTGTTGAGGGTGAGATCTCTGCAAAATCGAGGATAGACCAGTGCCTTATCTTCGGGTATAGAGTCAAACAGTGAAACATATACTTTCAGAAATCTTCTAAATGAAACACAAACAAATCCTAGATGAAATGCCTTACAATTCATCCTCTCTTAAACACATTGGATCATCAAATTCTTGCCAAATTCCTAAGCTCTCAAAGATTAACCTAAAGACATTACCCTTTCCTTGAAAGGAGCTATAGATTAAAATCACAGATACCTTGTAAATGGTATATCAAAACTACCTTATAGATTCAATATACAAAAGCCACATAATTCAAACAAGAAGACAATTGAAATCATGCAAGGGAATTCTCTTGTATTCCTATAAAATTTCACTGTATCAATACATTTCAAAATCTGATAAAATATTCTAAGATTTCAACAATGGAGCCAAGCCTCTACAATATATTTTTCAACCTCCCTTGAAATGAACAAAGACTTACTACTTATACCAATCAGCCATCTTGGAATCCTCAAAAGGATGCAACAAGCTTCAGATGGCTATTAAAAGATCTTGCACTAAAAACAAGATTACAAACAGAGAAAGTTGTTTGCAACAACAGATTACAAATATCTATTTCCAACAATCCCACAGGTGGCATCTTTGTCTAAAGATATTTCAGAGCAGTTGCTAAATTTGTTGCATGAATGATGACCCCCATCCAGCTAATTTACATCATCCTCTATTTGAAACCACTCTTCCTCCAATTTTGTATCAAGTTCCATACGTAATTCAAATTTGGCCAGGTGTCACATTTGTGTCTATGATAACTTTCTTGACATCTTTGTCCCCTTTTACCTTGATCTTCAAAGGTTTGGAGTACTAGCACCTGCTACTTCTTCACTTGATTGCCATTTCTTCTGAATCTTCTGATAGATATGTGGATTCCCAAATCATGTAGGTTTCTTCACTTGTTCAATGAAAGGCAAGGACCTCATCTTTCTTTGGGGACAACTTTTCCCACTCAGCAACCAACCAATGAACCTCTATTCTCACATTAGCAAAGTATAACCTAGCATCTTGAAGGAGTTCAATAAAGTGTACGAATGGGGTATTATCATCTATACATAGAATGGCATTTACTTTAGTTAGTACTTGTTTATCTATTTGCTCCATCCATTGACCTTTATCCTTGATTACCCCATCTACCTTAATAAGACTAGGGAAAATTTGGAAATCATCTTGGAAATATCTTGTCCTTAAGATTTATGACCTTCTTCTTATACTCTCCCTATTTACCTCAAAGTCAAAAAGATCCTTGATAACCCTGTAAGTACTTTCTAGCTCAATATTTACAACACACTTATCCTTATTTTGATCAAACCATGACCTCAGAGTATCTTTTCTTGTAGTCCATCTTTCTAAAATTTTGTCCATAGTAGCCACCTCTTTCTAAAAAATTTCTAAGACATCTACCAATTGTTTTGCAGATTTGTATATTTCTTTAGGTCTCACCTTTGCAAAAAAATGTGACACAACATCTTTTATCTTCTCACCTAACCTATCCTTTACTTTTTGATCAATATCCTCTTCATCTATGGAAGGAGGAAAAGGGGAAGGGGGAAGTTCAATAATAGGGCTTGATGAGGAAGGCCCTGTAGAGGAGGAAGCTATCTGAATTTGCTTTGATAATTGTATTGGGCCCTGTTCTCCCAATTTCTTTCTTAAATCTGCAATCAAAATATCTCTCTCAAGAATCCCCTGTTTCATCTCACCATAAACCTTCAAAACTGTTTCCAGTTTTGCAATGAGCTCTTCCTTCTCTTTAGCTTCCTTTTCTTCCACCTTTGTTGTTAATTGTGCCATGGCCATTACCATACCTGATGCTTCCACCAAAGAAGTATCAGTAACTCTTCTTACAATTAAACTCCCTGAGAGGTTATCTTTGACAATTTTCTTTCCTTTATCACTTTCATTCTTCCTTAAAGACCACATTACCAACGCTTGATGATTATCATTGAAAGTGACTCCCTTAATAGCTTGTTCTGCTTCATCTAGAGTTCTATGGAGAGGAGTGGTTTGTTTTCTGACTGCATCAAATACTACTGCATCAGCTATATCCCATTTTGGGAGGATCAGTACTCCTGACATCTTTACCATATCTCTTCCCTATTCTGGAGTGATTTTTTTAAACTTTTCAGTCATCTCTATTTTCACTTCTTCCTCTATGACTTCTAAATCCTTCTCCGGATTCTCTTCATGTCTCTTCTCACAGATTTCTTGAAATTTTTTGATGTTTAATTTCCAAAGAAATTGCATAAAGGCCCTAGTTTTAACAAAAGTGTCATCAACCAAAAACTCTTCACAAGCTCACTTGATTACAAGGTCCAGTTCAGTACCTGCTAACTCCCCTACTATTAAATCCAACTTAGGTTCTTCTGGTAGCTCTGGCACTCCCTCATTTACTTCTTCATAAGTCATAAAGATTTGACCTAGAGCATCTACTTGTTGTACTTGTTCTACAATCTCTTGGTCATCAAAAATACTTATAGGAGACTGTGATGAGGAGTACTCCTTTTCCACATGAGTAGGTCTCTCTTCCAATCTTTGCCTTTTTGATGTGGGTGGAGAATCAATTATATCCTCAAAAGTCTGAGGATGAGGAGAATCGGGGATCTCCACAATCTCCTTTTATTTTCCAACCTGTTGTGAGGTTGATGGGATATCCCTTTTATCCATCTACTTTTTCTAGCTCTGTTCTGGTATCACCACATTGTAACCAGTCTTCTTTTGCACCATATACCTCCCTGGGGGTAACCCTTTTGCAAACATAGGCTTGCTCAACAATTGTCTAGCCTTTTTTGGATCATCCTTCATAACCTTTTCCTTCTTCTCATTTAAGGTCTGAAAAATATCCTGAAAACAATTCATAAGAGTGTCTATTTTCTTCCCCATAGGAGTTATGCTTTTCAAGGGTTCCCATCCCAAATCAAATTGCCGGATAAAATCTAGTGTCTTCCTGTATACCAACCATTTTTCTTTCATAACCTCTTGTTCCTGTATCTTTGCTACATTCCTGATAATATCTTTAGGGAAATTAAAAATATGGTTGATCATGGCACACTTGGCTCTCTTTTTAAACATTTCACTATAGAAACCTTTTGGATCTGTTAATAAAGCAATTGCAGTAGCCATATGGTATGGAACCAGAATTTTATCCATGTAAACCCATCCACCCTTGGTAATTATGAATTGATGGGCAATGGTAACATTTGGGAATAAATTTCCCTTGCCTTTCCCTGTGAGGGCACACTCCTCAATATCTCCTAATTGCCTCAAGAACTCTGCAATTCCAATCCTAAGGGGTACCTAATAGGGCAATATAAAAGGGGTCCCCCTGAAACCATACAACCTGATAATAGTTGATACATTCTAGAAAATAACATCTCCCCAATTGTGTACGATGTTTAGGTTCTTAGCAAACTGGTTTGGCCTAACAAGCTGTGCCGACACTGTTGGGATTCTTGGGTTGTCTAAGACAAACAACTTCCTGAGTCTAGTTGCAAAACATTTATCAAAATTGATGAAACTATGATCCTTCTTATCCCAGGTCATTGTGAGGCTCCATAGTTGGACTGCCATGTCTTCACCATGCTTCTTTCTCACCAATTCCATTTCTTGTTCAAAATAGCTTGCTCCTTTGAATAGAAACATGTACATTATGAAAGAGTACCAGCAAAAGGGCCTATCACCTTCATTCTTTTGAATCTTTACTAATCCATTATGGATTAATTCAGCAATAAAAGGAGCAAAATCAAAAGTGATAGACACGTGTGCATGTAAAATTTGGATCATCATGCACATCAAGTGTATTGGCATCCTTTCACTAACATCCTCTCCAAAAACTTGACATAATGACCAATATGCACCCCTAGCTCTGAGATCAAAATATTCTATTTTAAAAGGCTCCGGAGTGTTCTGCCCCACAACAACCATTTTTCCAATTTTGGTGCAGAAATCCTTCAACAACTTGCCTCTAAAATAGTTCCTTTGTGCATTATACACTTGCCTTAGTTCTTCAAAGTTAATGCACTCCAAACTTTCTGAGGGTTCACTTAACCCGAACACCTTCCTAATTTCTTCAGCAGAAACTCTAAACAATAACACTCCCTTTGCATCCCTAATTTCTTTAGTGATTGGATCATAATTCTTTGCAACCTGGGTCATCAAATCTACATCTAAAAAGACACCAGGCACAACAAGTTTTCCTAGGTCAGACTGCCATATATTTCTTGCAGGGTGAGGGGCATTTCTCGGACTAAAAACTACTTTGAATAATTCCAATCCTATGGTATCAAAGTCACCTCTTGCGTTAATAGTACCAATTTTGGCCTCTCTAATAAAACTTTCCATGTCATATAAACCTTCTGCTATTTTTACTCTAGGATCTTTGGGAATCAAACTCTTGTTTTCACCGGTGTAGTGGAAGAGCTGGGAAGTAACTGCAATAAATCTTCATGCAAACCTCTTTCACTATACTCTATTTTACCTGACAATTCTTTCCTTGGGGCCATTTTAAGGTTTATCTTTAAAAGAAACCTTTGCAAGATAGACAAAATACAAAACTGTGATTCTTTTAGTAAGGAAGCAAATTGCACAAGAATTTCACTAACCTTTTTTCTCAGAAACCACCTAGGAATAGCAGCCAAACCTTAGAATTCTTCACGCCTGAGTCTCTGCAAATTTTTGATCTCTTTGTGCTTCTGAAAGTGCATGAAATTCTGATATATGAGCCACTAAAGTAGTCCTATCAACAATTAATTTAGCACGATTGAAACAATTACTCCTCCGGAAGAGTGAACTGTCACTTCTTCAACGGGAAGCCTCAACTTTGCACCATTTTATCTTCAGTTTGAAAGAGAACCATCGATCCTCATTAGCAGATGATCTAATGGCCTATCACATGATCACATGGCGTAAAAAACACTCACACAAACATGCGACTAACCATCACATTACCTTTCTATTTTTGGCGGTGTCTTGTAACTTCCTCCGTTAACATAAAATGCTATTCGTATGATCGCATAGCTTAAAATAATCTTATGCGAACATGCGAAAACCCATTAGCATTCACCATCACTGTCTTCTTTTATATCACCAGTCCCACCTCACCTTTTTCAATAAAGAAATTCCACGCTTGCAACACCTAGCAGAATGTCAGGTACTTTCTTTCTTTCTGAGCACCGGTGTCTGCTGACACTAACCAATTAGAAAACATTATTTATGCACATCTATCAAAGGTTTCACCAGAGAATCGCACTTGATTCAACGCAAGATCAACGGCCTGTCACATGATCGCATAGGCTTAGAAGATCCCATGCGATTATATGACAGTCGTCTGATCTTCCCTTTACTGCTTTAAACCCTTGGAGATTCTTCTGTTACCGGCCCTACTATTCTTAGCAAATAGAAGGCCACCACTTGTGAGATACTTGTCAATGGTCCCACCTTGTTTTTGCATCAGGATTTATTATAAAATCAATGGTTATTTTGCATGTTTGCATGGCTTGGAAATATTCCATGCGAACACGCGACCACCGTTAGATCTTCTTTGAAGATTCACAATTGGATGAAACTTGAAACATTAGAATACAAGGTAATTAGGTCATAAGAAATGTTATTTATACCACCGGGTTTCTAGACTTAGGAAGAAATATAACCCCCACGTAAAAATAAACGCATGTGCTCTTTAATGGACCTAAGTGACTTAAAAAGTAACGCTCGAAAAGAAATGAAGGAATTGACTTAGGATTTATTTTGAAAATGGCAAACATTTTGGGGTTTTTGACATGAATTCAAAATTCTTCAAGGACAAGACCTAGGGTAAGGATTTTTGAAAAAGGGTTATGACAATTTTTTGAAGAAATTCTGGCACCTATACCTAGGACAACTTCACAGACCAGAGGACTAAACCAATGTTTGGACAAAAACCTCAAAAATTTAAGAATACTCCCAACACAACTGAGATTCTACCAAATTAGAATTGGTGTGTAACTTGTCAATATGATTCTTTGTTTCTTTCAATTCAGACTCCAAGCTTTCTTTGCTATTCCTTAGCTCCAAGATTTCCATGTTTTCTTGCCTTAGTTCTTCATTCAGTTGAAGGTTCTCTTTGATCTATTCATCACAAAATTTCTGATTATTAGTCAACTTATCATCAAACTCTTCAAGTTGTTCTTTAAAGGATTTATTTTCTTCATTCAGCTTCTTGACCATTGTTCCTAGATCATTGGTAGAGCATTCTTTCAAATCTTTCGTTAGCTTTTTGATAATTAATTGAGCATCACTGAGTTTATCCTTTAGTTCTTCAGATTCTCTTTTTGACTTGTCCAGTCTTCAAGAGTAGCTTCAAGATTTCTTTTCACATGTTTCATTTCTACTTTGTCCATGATCTCCTCAAGTGGTTAAACTTATATGTTGAGGACTAGAGCTCTGATACCAATTGTTAGGAATGGGAACACTAAGAGGCGGGGGGGATGAATTAGTGTTCACTGTATTTTAACTTTTCCCTTTAATCTTTATTTTGAACTTAAAGGCTTAAGCACTGAAATAAACATTCACATAAACATGAAACATGAAATCAACACATGACACCAATATGATTACGAGGAAACCCAAATAGGTAAAACTAGGGTGGGAATCGATACCCACAAATATTCTGCACTAGTGTTTTGTGATCCTTGTTAGAAGATCCTTTACCCTGTTAGGAGTAGCTTTACAATGCTTTAAGTACAGTAGACCTTGTTAAGGGTTGGACCCTGTTAGGAGTCTTTTACAATCATCCCTATTAGGGGAGAGGATGCACTGTCCAAGAGCTCACTGCTCAAGTGGTGAAGGCTACAACCTTCTGATTTTAGATACACACTATATCTGCAGAATGAACTGTCACCGTGACACTACTTGTAAGATCAGTTCCTTTGATGCGCTGATGCTTTGACCTATAGAAAAGATCTAATACATCTTCTAGTGCCTTCACACACTTTTTCTCTACTTATTACAACTCTCTATCAACTTTTATATCGAATACAATGGGCGCACCTTATATTTATATGCTCATACAAAATACACGATTAGGTCAACCCTATAACTAATTACAAATAATGCTTCCAAATGAATTGGCTTAAGCATGCTTACAATTATACATATAAACATGTCAGAAACCTAAATACAATAGGTGCATAGCCTTTACAATATTACATTGCAATCACAAACCAAAATACTGACTATTGGCTCCATGCTCTCTTCTCTGCTGGCACATACTAGTTGTGCAACTTCAACTGACTATAACTTTCTCATCCTTGTACATCTGATCATGCACTCATAGACTAAGCAAGAATATAGTCTAACCAACTTAACTTCTAGGGCACATACCATAATTCATCCGTACACATGTGTGATGATGCTCTGAGCTACAAGAACTTTGTACAGTGTCTAGTCTTCAACACTTAACCAAATTCTGATCTTTACATCAAGTGCATTGACTCCAAACTACTATATGACTTTATTGCCATAATGACAACACTATATCTAGTCATATACCTCAGTATAGTCAGCTTGCAAAAAATAACAATTTACAGCTCATCATTTTCTGTTGGCTAAACTAAGCATTTAATACTTTCATCCATACTCGGTTAACAAATAAATGCATCAGTGAATACTAGCTCAATTAATATTGTCACTCGATAGACACAACACGAACTTGGTGTATACAAAAGTCTTCATTTACCGACCACATTGCCTTGTACAATTTTTCTTCCTACTTCATACTAGATTAATGCAACATAATCAACTCAACAGTATGAAGTCATAGACTCATCAATGAGTTACCCAAAATATTCTGTATCCTCATATGTCATATCCATCTTTCTCCATGTAGATATCTCATTTCTTCATCGTTTCTCTCTTCAACAGATGTTTAGATGTTTGTAACTAGCATGATAAGTATTGTCAAAACTAGTTGACATCAATGACAATATAATGAATGATTTAATTATCTTACATATCATTTCATTAGTTCGGTGATCTCTAATCACTGATCTTCAAGTCATTCGGGTATTTAATTAGTTTTAGTTCATCAATCTCTCCCTTTGGCATTGATGGCAACACAAGCAATATGAAATATGCCATACACATACCAAACATGTATTCTACAACTATGTAAGTTAATGTTGTAGCTCAGAAAGATCAAATTTAATATATTTAATCACTACAAGACATAACAACATTACAAGTGCAGACTCTCCCTGTGGATTTGAACTTTTTATCTCTCAAATTCCTTGTGCTCTTATGAACAAATATTCAAGTTTCTCACTTTCTTTGTGTTCTCAGTAACTAATTTTTCATATTCATTCTGTATTTATCTCTCCACTATTTATCTCTCCCTTTGACAACAATGCCAAATAAAAAGCATAAAACATACAACATACAACTCTGCAATAGCATACAACATACAAATCTATGGTTTATCCACCAGTTGTGCTCTTTTTTTCATCTATATTTCCAGCCCAATCTACGTCGATGTAAACTCTCAGTTCAAATTTGTCTTCCTTAGAGTACCATAAACCATAATCCTTTGTTTTGTTTAAGTATCTCAAGATTCTTTTCACTACAACCATATGTGAATCTTTAGGATTGGTAGAAAATATAGCCACAATCCCCACTACATGTGCAATATCAGGCCTACTGTGTACAACATACATTAGTTTACCAATCATAGATCGGTATATAGTTTGATTTACCTCGATAGATTCATCATCCTTTGTTAATTTGCAGCCAATCACCATCGGTGTTCCCACTGGTTTAGCATCTTCCATGCCAAATGTTTTCAATACCTCCTTAATGAACTTTGATTGTGTAATGAAAATTCCATCATTTTGCTAAATAACCTGCAAGCCTTTTGATTGTCCTCCTGTTCCAACAAGATTTCCACTTTCATTATAGATTCTCACATTCTTGCTTTCAAATGCCACTCGGTGTCCTAATTTGTTAAGTTGTGCTACACTTAGAAAATTGTAATTCAGTCCTTTTACCCAATAAGAATTATCACATTTGATTCTATCATTTATCAATAAAGATCATTTTCCTTTAACCATGCAAGGTGTGTCATTACCCATTTTTACTGATCCTCCATTATAATTCTCAAGATGATCAAACTTATCTTCATCACCAATCATGTGATGTGCACAGCCACTATCAATGATCCAAGTATCATTTTTACTAACTTTAGAAATAAGTTTTGTTTCTACATACCTTTCCTCCTCTTCAGAATCATCTTTCATTGCGACAAACACCACCTCAATATCATCATCTGTGTCGATGTCGCTTTCCTCATCTTATTCAAAAATGTAACATACCTTTTTACCTTTATCTTTGTAGTCTTGGTTGTCTCTATTATTTCTTCTATTGTAACTTCCACCTCTGGATCTATCTCTGTCTTTATCATCTTCTTTCCTATTTGGGCATTTAGCAGTAATATGGCCAACTTCTTTACAATTAAAACAAGCTAAAGGTAATTTTCCCTTATACCTTCCTTTACCTTTTTGCAGTCTCTGGGTCATGAGTGCTTCAAGTTCATCAAGCTCATAATCGGTATTACTATCACTTTCATTCATTATATTGTGCTTATTACTAGATTTACCAATCTTAAGAGAAAACACAAAAGCAGACTCAACAGATGGTGCAACATTGCTGTCATAGTTGTTTAGCTCAAAAGTAGTTAACTTTCCATTTAGACTATCAAGAGTAGGAGTGCTATTAGGTCCAGACCTCATTTCATGAATAGTAGATATTATGATTACATAGATAGGCAAAAGTGTTCTCAAAATTTTACTTACCACAATATCCTCCTCAATGATACCACCAGCTCCATGAATAGCATTGACTACCTCTTTAATTTGGTTTGAGTACTATACTATGTTTTCTCCTTCCTTCATTTTCATATCATCAAATTTGCCTCTCAAGATTTTAGCTCTTTCTCTAATCACATTTGCATCACCACCATGCACTAGAGCAAGTTTATCCCACATTTCCTTTGAATTCATGCAAGCCTTGACATCCTCAAATTCATCATCAGTAAGAGCAGCAACTATCTCTATCATAGTAATGTTATGTTCATGTCGATCTCTTAACTGATCAAGAGTCAAAGGTCCATTTGGTGGTTGTAAGTAGCCATTGTCTGGTAAAGGTATAGAAGATTCTCTAATTCTAGATATGTGAAGTCTCATCTGACTTTGCCATGTAGTAAAGTTGTCTTTTTTTAGCTTCGCCACTTCCCTCTTATACATCTTGTAATCTTTCTACTTAAGTCCTTAAAACTTCTATCAAAGCAACCAATTCTCTGAAAGAAACCAATGAGCTCTGATACCAATTGTTAGAATAACTAAGAGGGGGTGAATCAGTTAGATTAGTTATCCTATAGTCCCAAATACAAAGATGTAACTTACAAAACAATTTCAACAAATTCTGCAGCTTGGTAACATAAATTATTATATTGTCTCTGCCTTTACCGATTACTAGTTAATTAACTCATTGAAATTACCAACCAAATCAAATATGCAGTATGTAAAGTATGATAATAAAACAATCATCACAAATAACACATAACACAATTATTTAACGTGGAAACCCTGCAAAGGGAAAAACCACCTGGGACCAGTAACCCAAAATAATCTCACTCTTCTAAAGTGAGCTCTGTGAAGAGCCAACCCTGTTAAAGGTTACAATACATACTGTTAGGTGTGACCTTGTTAGAGGATTTAAGACTAATAGTTAAATTTTGACCAACATTCACTATGGATTCAATAAGATAACAATGTACATTCCTTGAATGACATAGGGAATAACATAAGATGGTTACGTCCACTCAGTTAGGATTTTTTCTGAATCAATGGTTAAACTAAAACAATAATGATCTGATTCCTTTACAACTCAATTGTAGATGTTCAGATCTATTCTAAGTCCATACAAATCCTTTGATCAATAATTCAATTCACTTCATCAACTTACTTTCACTCGGTAATAGTACTTTGACGCTCGATAATCTTTTGCAGTTTGGTTCCCCTTCAACCAGTTTGATCAAGCATGCATGAAAAATATTCACGCAAAATCTCTGCAGTCTTCTATCTTCTGACATGTTTCAATAAAGAAACTCATATCTCTTATATAGACAAATAAAATGTTTTCATATCAACCATCAGATTTTGCCACTTAATTTTCTTCATTGATTTTTCCTCTTAAACCTTCCTTGGCATATGTGTCAATAACACATTTCAATTCCTTTAGATCTTCTCCAAAAAAAATTAGCCATGGATCTCATATCAAACTTTATCCTTAAACTTGAAATCATAACAATTTCCATCTCATCATTTTCTTTCAGCTAAACTAAGCATTTAATACTTTCATCCATACTCGGTTAACAAATAAATGCATCGGTGAATACTAGCTTGGTTAATACTGTCACTCAGTATACACAACACTGACTCAGTGTATACATAAGTCTTCATTTATCGACCACATTATCTTGTGCAATTTTTCTTCCTTCTTCATAATAGATTAATGCAACATAATAAACTCAATAGTATGAAGTCATAGACTCATCAATGAGTTACCCAAAGTATTCCTTATCCTCATTTGTCATATCCATCTTTCTCCATGTAGATATCTTAGTTCTTCATCTTTTCTCTCTTCAACAGATGTTTAGATGTTTGCAACTAACATGATAAGTATTGTCAAAACTAGTTGACATCAATGACAACATAATGACTGATTTAATTATCTTACATATCATTTCAGTAGCTCAGTGATCTCTAATCATTGATCTTCAAGTCATTCAGGTATTTAATCAGTTGTAGTTCATCATGTTGATTCCTTTAATTATTTGTTTATTAAGCATAACTAGATTGTGAATGATTTTAAATGTGCAAGTGGGTAGAAATGTGAAATAAATTGAACCTTGGTAGGAGCTAAACTAGAAGAAAAATCAGCTTTGAGATGTTGCAAATTCAACCAACATAAAAATGGAGACTATTATGCATTTTAAAGAATGATACTCTTGCTAAACAAGATGAAAAATTGCTAAGTTGGAAGTATTCATCTAAAAAACTTCATGTTGTTTCGTTTTAATTTGAGGTTATTGTTTTCATGTATTTAGTATAAGTTTTTTATTTCCAAGCAATTTCTAAATTAACATATCTTAGTAGAGAATTTTTTTTTATCACAATTTAATGTAATTTACATTATATTTTGAGTACATATATGTGAAAAATGTGTTCCTCTTCCTATTATCTTTCATTAATCTAGATCTAATTAAATCACTTGGAAATCATAAAGTGAAAAGAATCATCAACTAGAGATGAAAATGTCAATAGTCGGGTTGACTTGAGAAGCTTTAGGGTGCCTTTTCCCCATAAAATTCTTAGGTCAATAAGATGCTTTCTTTCACAACAAGAAAACCCTAAAATACCCAATTTTTCTAAGGCTTTGAACTCAACATTGCAAAAGGGGGTTTCTAAGGGTAGTTAGCTTGAGGGACAAGTCCCATTTTTCTCAACTGCTCTCTGGTACCACTTAAAATTTTAATAAATAATAAAGGAAATATTTTTGGACCAGTAAAACACAGTAGAGCATATATGCATGCATATATATGTACTTGTAGGTGAAGGGAAATTTGGGTGCAACAGTGGAGCAAGGTTTGCATTGATGTTGAATTGTTGAGTGTGAAGTGTAGGAGGCCAGTAAGGAATGAAAGAGGTGGAGCTTTGCAGGTGGAAAGCTTTATGTTAGCCCACAAATTTATTCTTCATTGGTAGTACTAAAGACATTCCTTACAAATCTGCACTCGAAACAAAAACTCTTATTAGAACTTTTATTTAAAACCAGACTAGCTAATGCTATAAAAATAAAACCAACATCTAACTTTAGAAACAAGAAGCTAAACTAAAGAGTTAAACCCAAAAATAAAATTCACAACAAAAAACCCTAGCACTAGAGAAAAAACCTTTGAAGAACTACCATTTTCATCTTTCATGGGTTCAGGTTTTAGGGGTACAAAGACACTTGACTCTGCAAAACCCCTCCTTTTCATATAAATTCTCTCTAACACCAATTATTAGGGTTTTAGAGATACATGATCTCAAATTCCCCTTTCAAGGATTGGGTATCATGGAACCCTAACACCCTGATCAATGGTCTCAAAACTAACCAAGGTAAAACATTTGATTAGGGTTTTGGGGATACATGATCCTCGATCCCCATTCAAGGATTAGAGGTCATGGAACTCCAACGCCCTGAAGGAAACTGACAATAGTTTCTAAGATACGAGGATCAAGGATGAGTGATCCTCGACCCACCTTTTGAGGATCAAGGATGAAAACATCCCCAACCACCCAATGAATTTAACAAAAGATGAAATGAATTACAAGTTGAAAATAAATGATTACATAGCCATTGGCTAATTTTGGGAATTAGGGATGAAGTAATACCTAACCAAAATATTACTAACCTTAGGATTTCTAAAAAAACCCTAAGTGCTACCCTTTTGAGTCTGAGCTAGGGAAGAAATATGAGTGGTTCTCCTATGTCTACAAGAGTCAAAACCCAACAACAAGAAAAAAACAACAAACTAAAACCCACTAAACCTTAAAAAAATTGTAGACAATTACAACAAAAACAAATAAAACTAAGGTAAATGAACATAACAACAAAAATTCACCCAAGCTTGGAGGATAACAAAACCTTGATAACTTTGCCTGACTAATGATAAGGTGCAAGAAGATAATGCTTAAACCTATTATCAAAGCCCCAAAAACTCTAAAGAGATGCAATCACTCAATTTCACAATTGTGGAAGTAGAGCGGTATGAAATAAGGGCTAAAAACCCTTTTATAGGTGATCATGGGGCTAATGTCACCCTCACCTCCCAATTAGGTGTTATGGCATCAAGGTGTTGGGTTGATCAAGGCTCCAAGGACCTTTTATCAACCTTGCACCCTAGCATGCCCAATCCTCGATTAAGGTCCAATATGGGGGACAAGTTTTTGAGCCTTCGAGCCCTTGGTTCTTGGGGGTTTTGGGGTTTCAAGGAAGGCATACCTTTCTTCCACCCCTAAAATATTTAAGGGGACTCCTCTAAAATTGTAAAAAACTCAAAATAGAGAGAAGGGAAAGAAAATAAAATAAAGAAAAGGGGGGAAAAGGAAAATGAGACCCTATCCATTTGAATGTCAAACTATCAGGAGATTGACTTGCGTTAAAACTGACCCACCTAGCATTAGACTGACATGGGTCACCAACAAAAGAAAATAAAAGAAATAAAGGGGGTCCCCATTAGGCCAAGTGGCCAAAATGGGGTGTGAGTTGTGGAGGCACAAAACACCCTTCATGGAAGGGAACTATGTTTCAAAGCTCAGCACTTCAAGCTACTAAGAATCAAGATAACAAAGAATATTGTAAACCTTTCCTTCAACCTTGGTCTACAATCGATTCATTTTATCTTCTTACAAATCTCATCCCGATGATGGATCATGGTGTGTGATCTGAAATGTTAATGAAAAAAACATTACACAGCAAAATCTATAAATACAAATACATTATAAGTATGGACTATAGAAATCTGATATATTTGATTGATATCCTACATGGGAGGGAATTATGTTTCAAAGGATAACACTTCAAGCTACTAAGAATCAATCTAACAAAGAAGATGGAGGATCTTTCCTTCAACATGGGTCTACAATCCATTAATTTTATCTTCTTACATCTCTCATATCATTGATGGATCACAAAGTGTGATCTGAAATGTTGATGCAAAAAATATTACATAGATAAATTCATAAACATAGATACATTATGAGTATGAATTGTGGAAATATGATATCTTTGATTGACACTCATCGTGAGAGGGAATTATGTTTTAGAGCACAATACTTTGAGCTACTATTAATAAAGCTAACAAAGAAAATTGCAGACCTTTCTTTCAATCTAGTGTTTCAATCTATTCATTTTATCTTCTTACAACTCTCAACTTGATGATGGATCATAGAGCGTGATTTGAAATGTTGATGCAAAAAATATTACACAGCTAAATCTAGAAATAGAGTCACATTATGCGTGTGGACTATGGAAATATGATATCTTTGATTAAGACCCTTCATGGGAGGGAATTATGTTTCAAAGCACATTAATTCAAGATGCTAAGAATCAAGCTAACAAAAAATATTATAGACCTTGCCTTCAACCTAGGTCTAAAATCCATTCATTTTATCTTTTTAAACTCTCATCCTAATGATGGATCACTGAGTGTGATCTAAAACATTGATACAAAAAATGACATAGCTAAGTCTAGAAATAGAGATACATTTCTCCCTTTTGTTGAGGCTATTTTTTGTGCCTCACAACTCATGCCCCACTTCATCATTTGACCTAGTGTGGACCCCCCTTTTTTCTTCTCTTTCTCTTCTTTCTATTCCTTTCTTTTTCCTTTTATTTTTTGTTTTTGTGTCTTCGAGGCTTCCTTTTTGGTTTGTTTTCCTTTTTTTTTTTGGTTATGGGGGTTTTATTTTGTGTTAAATTTAGGTTTGGCAACTTTATCTTGAAATAAGCATCAAATCGAGTAATGAACAAGACAATTTTTCCTTATCAAAGAAGTTGCTAAATGGCATGGTCCCCTTAGCACTATAATAAAAGCTCAAAAAATTGGATTCAACAAGATTTTGACCATTCAATCCACAAATTAAAAGTCTTAGAAAACCGAAGTGTTGAATCCTTTTTCTCAATGTATCATAAATCCTTGATTCTCAATCCCTAAAATTCTTCAGTTTTTCAGTGATCAAAAGTTCAAAAGTTAGACGTCATACCCTAGACCCAAAAAAATTTTAGGGATACCACACCCTCAACCCTCAAAAGGTTTCAAGGATTCCATACCCCTGATCCTCAAAAGGATTCAGGAATTCCATATGCCTAACCCTAAATTTTTTAAAGATGCCACACCCTGACCCTCGAAAGGTTTCATGGATGTCATACACTTGATCCTCAAAAAGTTTCAGTGATTACGTACCCTCAATCCTAATTTTTTTTTAGGGATTCCATATCCTTTATGCTTCAAAATTTTCAAGGATTTTTTATCTCTAACCCTTGAAATTTTTGAGGATGCCATGCCCCTGACCCTCAAAATTTTGTAGAAATGCCACACCCCTGTCCCTCAAAAATTTTCAAGATAACATCGCCAACCCTCAAAAATTTGTCAATGCCAACATCCTCAGCCCTCATATGTTTCAGGAATTCCAACATATCTGATAGAGACATGGTCATCCTTGAACCGCAAAATAAATTATTGATCATAAAAGAGGATTTAAACTTGATTTATACACTCAGTTAGATCTAAGGGGAATAAACCATGAGCTCTTGTTTAGAATGTAATGGTCATGGTGCATTTAGGTAGTTTAGTTTTTTTACTTTTTTTTCTTAGTGAGTCCAATAAAACTCTTGAATGGTTTACTGACTCCTACTCATTGTGTAGAAGGATATATGAAGACCTCAAACATCAATAAAATCTATGAAGCTATGAATGCCTTTAGAAATTACCTCCCAAAACTTGTAGCACATCTCTAAATCCATGGAGATGAATTTTGTGATCATTTTTATGGTTTTGCATTTTTCCACCAAGTGAAAAATGTAGGAAAAGAACAAGCTCATTTTTAGTGTATGATGTTAATTTTTAGCTTTGGATCTCTTCCTAATGCAAGACAGGATAGATAGATGTGTCCAAAGGCTCACCCAAATACTAGACCACCTTGCAGAATTATAACAAGAAAGAAATAAAACAAAAAATAGAGAGAAAAGAAGCAGATCTTATTCATTTATTCATTCAAACTTCATACATGTCAGGCTATGAGGCCTTATCAGTTACGACCAGTACAAAGAAGAATCAATTACAAAAAATTATAGTCCTCATACATGTGAGATCCACCATATCCAACTAACTATATTCCTTATGGAATTCCTCCCTAAATCTAAATAGACTATTACATTTATACTTGAGGCTACCAAATAGGTCAGCCCAAAGAATCATTTAGATCTAGCATTGGAGAAAGCAACGACCTAGATTTATGTCCACACATTTCCTAGTGAAAGATCACAACATTAAGATCAAGACCAAAATTAAATTCACGTGTTGGCCTCAACAAAAGATCCAAATAAACCCTTTGGTTAACTAGGCCACCAAGAAACAATGACACACTGAACCAACTTGGTGAAAGAACACAAAAATTCCACTCAATGAAAGGCACTAAGTAGAAGATAGGTAACCGAGCTTTCTGGTGAACAACAAGAACATTCCACTTAGAACTATGAAGCAGTTACCAAGCACATCTAAGAAGCTACCAAGATACAATATTTCCATAAACCCAAGATTCTCCTACATTAGACACCCTAAGTTGAAAAGAAATGATTCTCCAAATTATGAGTGAGGTACAACCCATGAGCTAAATTCAACTTAGATTGAGAAATCCATGAAGATTCTTTAATCGGTTTGTTTTTCCACTTTACCAAGTATTACATGTAGTCATTTCCTCTTGTGCTTCCACCCACTCTTTGTTCCAAAATCTATTCAGCTTCTTGTATCTTCTTCTTATGATAATCACTCAGTACTATCACTTATTCATGAGGTTCATGACACTCATAAAAATCTCTAATGTTGAATATTGGTGATATGTCCATGTCATCAGGTAACTCCACTTCATAAACATTTCCACTATCATACTTCCTCAATACCTTGCAGGAACCAAATTTCTTCTTCTTCAACTTACTATATGTTCCAACAGGAAATCTTCCTTTCTTCAAATGAACCATTACCTCATCACCAACTTCAAAAATCTTATGTCTTCTTGACCTATATGCATTATCCATGTATTTATGATTACTCTTCTCCAACTTATGTTTTACTTCCACATACAATGACTTCATAAATTTAGTAGTACACATTCACCATTCTCCATTCTTCTTAGGTGCCAACATATCTGGTACTACACATGGACTCAAAATTTCTCTGATCAAACCTTTCTGTAATAACTCTTGAACTTGTTAGTTGAATTCCTCATTCTTGGTTTGTGTTAGTCAGTGTGGTTCTTTATTTGGAAAAAGAGCTCTAGGAATCAAATCCATACATGGACTAATACTTCTCATCAATGAAAAACCATCAAGCACATTATTTGAAATGATCTCCTTGTACTCAGTGAGAAACTTCTCAACCTCTTCAGGAACTTTATCTTCTATTTTCTCACTTGATTTGTAAGGAATCACATTATAAAAGACATCATTTTTCTTCAAATCCTTAACAAACTATCTACCTTCCATCAAACAAACTTTCACAAATGTACATATCTCACCAATAGATTCTTCAATCAAATTACAAGATTTGTCTCTTTCCATCAGCCCAAATAGTATATTTATGCAATCTTCCATCATAAATAGCATGTTTATCATATTGCCAAGGTCTAACCAACAAAATATGACAACAATCCTTAAGCATAATATCACACATCACCTTATCATAATACTTTCCAATTTTCAGATTCACAAAACAATGTTCACTTACCATAAGTTTGTGTTCATCCTTGATCCATGAAATATGATAGGGCTTTGGGTACTTCAATATTTCCAACTGCAACTTTGTAACCATTTCTTATGATTCCATATTCTATGAGATTCCACTGTCAATGACCACTTTCCAAAATTTATCTACAACTCTACATCTGGTCTTGAACAAACTCTTTCTTACCAGATATTCCTTAGTCTTTTCACTCTAGAATACTCTTCTAACCATTAGGTTTCCTTCCTTCTCAGGTTCATTCGGTGATGCTTCATGTACCAAAGCATTTCTGCTACTACCAACCTTCTTACTTGCATGTGTACACACAAATGATCTATTTCCCTCTTCACCACAATTGTAACAAGTTCCTCGGAATCCTCCTTTTCCATAGCCACCTCGAGAGTACTTACCTCTTCCTCTGAATGAACTTTCACCTTTCTACTTAGTCTTTCCTTTGTCCCAATTTGTTTCCTGATCAGATCTACATTTTCACCATAGGATCTACCTCTTCCTCTAGGGAATCTACCACATCTTCCTCTTTCTCTTTTCTCATGCCTTTTATTTAAATTCTCCTCATCTTTTAGGGAAAACTAATAAGCTGATCTGATTTATGAAAACTAGATTACAATACCTGGTGTGATACCTGCAGTATTGTAGAATTCAACATGAAAATTGAGAACAACAAGATTGCAAACCAAAAACTATCTCCATTCTATTCAAAATTGGAGTTTATACAAGTCAGATGGATCCCAAGGGTCACACAAATCCCTTGGAATTGAAATGAAGAGTCATCATAATTTTTATTACAATTAAACTATTAAAACTATCAAAATTTATCAAAAAACTAAATATAAAATTTAGGTCCACTTGGAGAAGGCATAACTTTCTCATCCTAGCTCCGAATTACAAACCGTTTGATGTGTTGGAAAGGTATTCAAATAATCTTGAATAAAATTTTGGAAACATCGATGTTCCATCATGTTTTCGGTCAACATATTTTCCTAGAAATGCACCGAAGACCCTCAAAATTGCAATTTACTAAAACATATGAAATTTTGGAAAAATTAGATTTCAGTATTTTCCCACTTTAATCCTGATCATAAGCCTCTTCAGTACTCTCAATTTTCACCAAACTCATCTTTTCTAGAATAGAATTCCTCAACCCATTCAGATACCTTACAATTATTTCTACCTCATTTTCAATATGTCTAGATTTTATATCTTGATGAACTACAACTGATTTAGAACCTAATTGAAGATCTATGATTAGAGATCACCGAGTTGTTGATTAGATATGACATATGATTAAATTGGTAATATGTTGTCATTAATGTCAACTAGTTTGACATCACTTATTTTGTAAGTTAAAATACCTAAACATCTATAGAAAAGAAGTAAAAGAGATGAAGAATAGAAATATCTACATGAGGAAGATGTATGTGACAGATGAGGATAAGGAATACATTGTGTAGCTTGTTGATGAGTCTATGACCTTATGTTATTGACTTGATTATGTTTCATTCATCTATAATGAGGAAATGAACTGAAAGACACAAGGTAGTGTGGTCGGTTGATGAAACATCATAGTATACACCGAGCAATGTAGTGTATACCGAGCATAGTATAAATTGAGATTGTGTTCACCAATGCATTTCTTTGTTAACCGAGCAGGAGAAAAGAACTAAATGATTAATTTAGCCATTAAGAATTGATGAGCAGTAAAGTACATCAAAATCAGTGATGGAGATAATGTTTGTTATGAAGATAAATGGCTAGCATAATTCAAGGAAGATCTAAAGGAAGAAATCAGAATGTGTTACTGACACATCAGCTGAGGAAGGCTTAAGTAGCACAATGGACAAAGGAGAATACGTGGAAAAATATTATGGAGGAGAAGAAAATGGTTTACTTGTCTGTTTAAGAGACTAAGGTTTCATTATGAAACTTATATCAAAAGAAGGAGACTATAGAACTATCACATGAACAAGCTTCATGTATGCCTGATCAAACTAGTTAAGGAGAATAGAATTGTAGAGTTTATGAAGTGTCAAAAAGCTATTACCGAGTGATAGAAAGTCATTGATTATTGTTGATACATAATTGTTATATTGATCAAAGGATTTTTATGGGCTAAACATAGATCTAATAATTTGCAATTGAAGTTGTATTGTAGTCAGATCAACTACTATTACATTTTAACCATTGTAAATAGAGAAATCTCTTAACCGAGTGGACTTGAAAGTCTTTTATGTATCATTCATAGAATGAACATTGTTATCCTTTTAACCCCATTCTGAATGTTGGTTGGATGATAACGGTTGGTCTAAAATTCTCTAACAAGGCCACACCTAATAGTGTGTTTGTAACCTTTAACAAGGTTGGGTCTTCATCGACCTCACTTCAGAAGAGTGAACATTTTTGGGTTGCTGGTCCCAAGTGGTTTTTCCCTTCACATGGTTTCCACGTTAAATCTTTTGTGTTATGTGTTCATTGAGGTGATTGTTTGTTATCATAATTTACATATTACATGTTGGATTTGATTGGTAATCATTATTTGTTATTGACTGGTAATTGATAAAAGCATAGACAGTATAGTATTTTATGTTACCGAGCTACAAAAGTTTAAGTAAATAGTTTTGGATTATACATTTTGATTTGGGATTGTGGATAATTGATTCACCTCCCTCTTAGTTATTCTAACAATTGGTAGTAGAGCATTGGTTGCTTGGAACAAAGTTTTAAGGACTTCAGCACAAAGGTCTCAAAATGTTTAAGAGGGAAGTGCCAAAGCTAAACAAGGATAACTTCACAATATGGAAAAGTCGAATGAAGCTGCATATATCTGAGATTGGGAATTTTTCCCTAGATCTGATGGAGAATGGATACCTTGCACCACCCAATGGTCCCTTGACCCTTGATCAACTAAGGGATAGGCATGAGCATAATGTTACTATGATGGAGATTGTTGCTACCTATTCAGATGTTGAATATGAAGACATCAAGGATTGTATTACTGCTAAGCAGATGTGGGATAAACAAGCTCAAGTTTATAGTGGTGATGTGAATGTCAAGAGAGCAAGAGTTGAAAGCTTAAGAGGAAGATTCGATGACATGAAGATGAAAGAAGGTGAAAACATTGTGTAGTACATAAACATAATAAAAGAGGTAGTTCATGCCATTAGAGCATCAGATGGAGTTATTGATGAAGACACTATGGTAAGAAAAATTCTAAGGACCCTTTCACCTATCTATGCCATCAGAATATCTGCAATTCATGAAAATAGGTCAGTACCTAACATAACACTCACTCTTGATAATCTAATTGGAAAGCTTACAACATTTGAGCTGAACAATTATGATAATAGTGTTGTACCATCTGTTGAATCCACTTTTATGACTTCTCTGAAGATTGGTAAGTCTAGAAATAAGAATGATGATAATGATAGAAATACTGATGATGAGCTTGATGAACTTGAAGCTCTTATAGCTAGAAGGTTACCTAAAGGTAAAGGAAGGTATAGAGTTAAATTACCTTTAGCATGCTTTAACTATAAAGAAGTTGTTCACATTGCTACTAGATGTCCACACAAGAAGGATGATGAAAGAACCAAAGACCAATCTGAAGGAAGCTATGGGAGAAGATACAACAGAGGCTATCGACACTACAAAAGAGACAACTAAGACAATAATGACAAAGGAAAGAAGGTATGATACATTGTTGAGAAAGAAGATATCACCGATACCGATACTGATGATGATGTGGAGGTAGTATTTGTGGCAATGAAGGATGATTCCAAAGAAGATGAAAGGTATGTAGAGACAACACTTATCTCTAAGGTTAATAAAAATGATACATAGATTATAGATAGTGGTTGTACACATCACATGACTGGTGATGAAGAAAAATTTGATTATCTTGAAGAATACAATGGAGGATCTGCAAGAATGGGAAATGATGAACCTTGTATGGTAAGAGGTAAAGGATCCCTGATGATAAATGCTAGATTAAAATGTGAAAATGCTTATTGGGTAAAAGGATTGAACTATAATTTGCTAAGTGTGGCACAACTAAACAATTCAAGCCACCGAGTTGCTTTTGAGAGAAAAAAGGTGAAAATATTTGATGGAGGAAGACTTGTTGGAACTGGTACAAAATCTAGAGGTAATCTATTTTATCTTGATAATGATCAGTCTTCTTGTTTATTGATGAAAGATGAAGATCAATGGTTGTGGCATACAGGGTTATGTCATGTAAATTTTGATAACATGATTAAGATCAGTAAAAAGAAAACAATTAGAGGGCTTCCTAACTTATCTAAGCCGGATCATGTTATGTGTCATGAATGTTATAAAGGTAAAATGACTAAGTCTAGTTTCAAAAGAAAAGATTATTCAACAAAGAAGATGTTGGCACTTCAATTTTTCAGTATGTCAATCCTATGAAATTTTTATAAAATTGAAGTGTGCATAAGTGTTAAAAGATTGTGATAATTTTTCTATAAAAAATATTGCAAAAATTATCTTTTCTTCCTCAATACATGGCCAGCCCTAGATAGAAGTCTGAACTTGAGACAAACCCTAAGTATTTGTCACCTTTTGAAAAAAAAATCTAAGTCTCTCTTTTCATGATCTAATTGAGTGTTACTTTTCTGAGTCACTTAAGTTCCTAAAAAAGCATGTGTTTATTTGTATCACCACGCCGGGGTCATTTTTTTTATTTTTCCTAAGTCTAAGCACCCGGTGATTAATAATGTGTCCAAATTATTAAAAACCTTATGTTCTAATGTTGTAGTTTTATTTTGAGTTTGGAATCTTTGAAAAGATCTGACGGTGATTGCATGATCACATAGGATCTTTTCAAGCTATGCAATCATGCGACAGCCATTGATCCTACAATGGAGCATATTGCGGTTGTCAAGTGGGGCCGATGATAGATATACACATGTGTCGAGTGTTCATTGGTTATCATTTTGCTGACATGGAAATTGGTGTCAAGTCTTTGCTCACACCGAGAAGTTATTATTGTATGGTTACCCGACGCTTGTGTTGACGTGGAAGTTCCTAATTGGTTAATCTCAGTGGGACCATTGCCAAAAGAATCTACAAAGATGTCAGTAATGAAGGGAAGATCTAACGATGATCGCATGATCACGTAGGATCTTTCCAAGCTATGCGATCATGCGATAGCCATTGATTTCTTTTTTTTTTTAGGTGACAAAAGGAAGTGGGTCCAGTTGTCAGTTGTGCACTTGTGGCCACTTTTCATTGGTTGAATTTCACACTGATGTGGAAAATGTCAGTAAGTCTTTTCATATAGGAAAAAGGGTTTACAGGTCTGCTAGCTAATTTTTTGACGTGGCATCCTATGGTTGGTAGAATCAAGTGGGGCCAAGGTTTTAAAGATATCGATAATAAGGAAAAGTTCTAACGGTGGTTGCATGATCACATAGGATCTTTTCAAGCTATGCAATCATGCGAAAACCACTGATATGGTATCGGCATTGCAAAATTGTCAAGTGGGTTCTTCTTTTATTTAAAAGGACAATTGTTAGATTTTTGAAAATAGGGAATCGATGGTTTTATTTCACATTGGAGTTAAAGCCCACACAATTTTGAAGTTTCCCATTGTGAAGTGATAGTTCATTCTTTCAGAGAAGTAATGGTTGAATCGTGCTAACTAAATTGTTGAAATGACTGTTCTTAATTACTAATACACCAAATATTTTCGCATTTTCAGAAGCACAAGGAGATCAAAAAATTTGTAGAGACTCGAGCTTAAAGAATTACAGAGACTAGCTATCATCTCCTAGATATTTTCTTAAAAAGGTTGGTGAAATACTTGAATGAATTGTTTCCCTATTAATAGTCATAATTCTATAGTTTTTCTATCTTGCAAAGGTTTTAGAAACAAACCCTACAATGGCACCAAGGAAAGAATTGTCTGGTAAAATTGAATACAGTGAAAGGAGTTTGCATGAAGACTTGTTACAGTTGCTTCTTGGTTCTACAACTGATCTAGTGAAAGCCAAGAGTATAACTACCAAAAACCCTAGGATAAATACAGCAGATGGATTGTATGACACTGCAAGTTATATCAAAGAGGCTAAAATTGGTAAAATCAATGCCAGCGGTGACTCTAATATCACTGGTCTAGCATTATTCAAAGTAGGATTTAGTGAGAGAAATGCCCCTCACCCTACAAGCAATATATGGTAGTCTGACCTTGGAAAACTTGTGGTGCCTAATGTTTTTATACATATTGACTTGATGATCCATGTGGCAAATGACCCAATCACTAGGGAGATTAGGGATGCAAAGGGAATGTTGTTGATAAAAATCTCTGCTAAAGAAATCAGGAAGGTGTTCAATTTAAGTCAACCCTCAAACAACTTAGAGAGTATTGATTTTGAAGAGTTAAGGCAAGTATATGAGGCACAAAGGAATTATCTTAGGGGCAAATTATTGAAGGACTTTTGCACAAAGATTGGGAAGATGGTTATTATGGGACAAAATACACAGGAGCCTTTTAAAGTAGAGTATTTTGACCCCAGAGCTGAGGGTGTATATTGGGCACTATGTCAAGTTTTTGGAGAGGATGTAAATGAGAGGATGCCAATACATTTAATGTGCATGATGATCTAGATTCTGCATTCATAACTGTCCATTACATTTGATCTTGCTCCATTCATTGTTGAATTAATCCATAATGGATTAGTGAGGATCCAAAAGACTGAAGATGACAGGCCCTTTTGCTGGTATTCTTTCTTGATGGACATCTTTTTGTTTAAAGGTGCAAGCTATTTTGAGCAAGAAATGGAACTGATGAGACAAAAGGATGGTGAAGATATGCCAATCCAATTATGGAGCCTTACAATGACTTGCGATAGAAAGGATAATAGTTTCACAAATTTTGATAAACATTTTACAGCCAGACTCAGGATGTTGTTTGTCTTAGACAACCCAAGAATCCCAACAGTATTGGCACAACTCATTAGGCCGAACCAGTTTTCTCAGGGCTTGAATATTGTACACAATTAGGGAGATGTCATTTTTTACCATGTATCAACTATCATGAGGTTGTATGGTTTTAGGGGAAACCCTTTTATATTGCCTTATCATGTACCCCTTAGAATTGGAATTCCAGAGTTTCTTAGACAATTGGGGAATATTGAAGAGTATGCCCTCACTGGAAAAGGCAAGGGAACTCTATTCCCAAATGTTACCATTTCCCACCAATTCATAATCACAAAGGGTGGATGGGTTCACATAGATAAAATCTTGGCTCCATACCATATGGCCACCGCAATTACTGAATTAATCCATATTGGATTAGTGAGGATCCAAAAGAGTGAAGATGACAGGCCCTTTTGTTGGTATTCTTTCATGATGCACATGTTTTTGTTTAAAGGTGCAAGCTATTTTGAGCAAGAAATGGAATTGATGAGAGAGAAGGATGGTGAAGATATGCCAGTACAATTATGGAGCCTTACAATGACTTGGGATAGAAAGGATAGCAGTTTCACAAATTTTGATAAACATTTTGGAGCCAGACTCAGGATGTTGTTTGTCTTAGACAACCCAAGAATCACAATAGCATTGGCACAACTCATTAGGCTGAAGTAGTTTGCTCAGGGCTTGAATATTGTACACAATTGGGGAGATGTCATTTTTTACCATGTATCAACTGTCATCAGGTTGTATGGTTTTAGGGGAACCCCTTTTATATTGCGTTATCATGTACCCCTTAGAATTGGAATTGTAGAGCTTCTTAGACAATTGGGGAATATTGAAGACTATGCCCTAACTGGAAAAGGCAAGGGAACTCTATTCCCAAATGTTACCATTGCCCACCAATTCATAATCACCAAGGGTGGATGGGTTCACATAGATAAAATCTTGGCTCCATACCATATGGCCACTGCAATTGCTAGAACAACAGACCCTGAGGGGTTCTACAATGAAATTTTTAAGAAGAGAGCCAAATATGCCATGATTAACCACATTTTTAACTTTCCTGAAGATATTGTCAGAAATATCCCAAAGTTGCATGATCAAGAGGTTAGGAAAGAGAAATGGCTGGTATACAAGAAGACATTAGATTTTATCTGACAATTTCATTCTGAATGGGATCCCCTAAAAAGAATAACTCCAATGGGAAAGAAAATAGATACTTTCATGAACTCTTTCTAGGGTATCTTTCAAACCCTAAATGAAAAGAAAGAAAAAGTAATGAAGGATGACCTAGAAAGGGCTAAGCAGTTATTAAGAAAACCTATATTTGCAAAAGGGTTACCCCCAAGGAGGTACATGGTGCAAAAGAGGACTGGTTACAATGTTGTGGTACCAGAGCAAAGCCAGGAAGGGAAAATGGATAAAAGGGATGTCTC
Source organism: Chamaecyparis obtusa (assembly GCA_027943335.1). Taxonomy (NCBI): domain Eukaryota; kingdom Viridiplantae; phylum Streptophyta; class Pinopsida; order Cupressales; family Cupressaceae; genus Chamaecyparis; species Chamaecyparis obtusa. The sequence continues at coordinate 928,495 of BSBK01000103.1, read as the reverse complement.
ATCTACTGCACAACAGATTGAGAAACAAAAGGAGGTTGTAGAGGTCCTTGATTCCCCTCATCTTCAAGCTTCTGAAGATGTAATTGACTCTCCACCCCCATCAAAGAAATAGAAAATGGAAGAAAGACCTGTTCATGTTGAGAAGGACTATTCTCCATCACAGTCTCCTCTAAGAATTTTGGATGACCAAGAGATTATAGAACAAGTACAGCAAGTAAGTGCTCTAGGTCAAATCTTTATGACCTATGAAGAAATAAATGAGGGAGTGCCAGAGCCACCAGAAGAGCCCAAGTTGGATCTAACAGTAAGGGAATTGGCAAGCATAGAATTGGACCATATAATTAAACAAGCTTGTGAAGAGTTTTTGGTTGATGATACTTTTGTTAAAACTAGGGCTTGTAATACCCCAAAAATGGGTTATAAGTTCATTAACCTCCTATATCATCAAATCATATGAAATCGACATCAAAGTCCTAATCTAAGGCACATCTAAACATCATCAAATCTAATTGATTATCTTAAATTTTGCATCGGAGAATATTCCTAGTAATATTCCTAATTATCTTAATTATCTTTAATTTTATAATTATTTGGCAATAAATCACATTTATCCTAAAGTTTGATTAATTGAATATTTTCATATTTAATTAATTAGATTTAATATTTGCCACTTAATTGTGTAATTAAATTTAATTATATCTATTATTAATTGTATTATTTAATTTTGACAATAAATCTAATATCATATGAATAATTGATTAAATTCTTATTTAATTAATTAAAGCAAGTTGTCATTATTTAATAATATAGTTTTTAATAAAATTTTGATTAAATAATTGATTAACCCATAAATCAATTGTTTTATTTTTAAAAGCAGTTAAGTTGAAAATAAATCACTTTATTATTAAATTAATTCATAAATAAAACATGCACAATCATAAAAGCAAACAACTATCAATTATCAATTAAAGCTAAACTCTATTTTGAGTTAAAACTTAGCTTTTGCATGTTTTTGTGAGTTAATTATCTTTTATTTAAAAATAACTCAAAAATCAAGTTGAGTTATTTGAGTGATTTATGGCTTTTTCCCATGCACCTCCAAAGCCTTGGATTTCTATAAAAACAAGGCTCATCTCTTCATAATTCATCTCTAAAATTTGCATCCAAGCATCTCATATTTTGCACAATCACGCTGGAGAATTGGAATTGAAGAATCAAAGCTCTTGCGAATCGACATCTTTGTGAGATCAATCTTATTTTTGCATTCATATTACATATCATTATTAGATTCATAGCATATCAGTTTTTAATAGCATTCATCTCATATCAGTTTTTATCATTCTTATTGCATAGAAAAATTCAAAAAAATAGATTAATTGCATTCAATTTCATATCCATCAATTACATTCAAATCCTTCATTTAGGTGTCGTCTAGGTCACTGATCTCGATTACAATCTGAGAACATTAATCTCGCACCTATTAGAAGGCAGTAAATCGCTTGGTTAAATAGCTTTCAATTTTGCATGATTTTGATTATCACTAACTTCTAATGTTTTACTGAGTGTTGTATTTACAGATCAGGTACAATTTTCACACACACATTTCTGGCCCCCACCGTGGGGCAACCCACCTTTGCATGCTGGTTTTGATTTTTTTGAGAGCTAAAACCCCAAAGTTTCAAAGATTTAATTTTCTCTCCCAAACGGCTTGCAATTTTGGTCTGAAATTTTTTTTGCAGGTTAGTGACATGTCATGGAAGCTACAGTAAAAAATTTAGAATTTTTTTAGATGTTTTGAATTTTTAATAATTTTTTCTTGAAATTCCGGAAAAAATTAATATCTGACGCAAATCAGCATATTTTTCAAAAAAATTTATATTTTCGGAAATCTCTTTAAATTCTACTGGGGGTCTATTCTTTGTGTTTTAAATTTGAATATGATATCATAGCCCAAATAGTCAATTTACAAAAACTAATCTATTTTGATAAAATGGGTCTCTAGGGCACAAATGAAGAGGTTTTTCTAAAAATTTTGCATTTTTGGAAAGCTCTCTATTTTTTAGCAGGGATCTCTATTCTGAATTTCTATTTTTGTGGCCAAAATCATATCAAAAAAATTAGATCTTGTTGACTAGGTCAAATGCAAAAAAAATAAATAAAGTTTTGTGATGGGTATGCACTTATTTTTTTTACATGGTTCAATGAATGATATGAGTTGTCATTTGGGTTGATTGCTGGTTATTATTACTGATAATAATTGATTTTTAGAGCTAACCCTATGGTTTTCATAAGTTGAATATATTTTGCATATCTTGTTTGCTTGTTTGCTTGTTGGAGAGTTCGTCACTTGCTTGCATGGAAAAGCTCAACAAAAATTGCTAAAAATCAAGTAAAATCTACTAAGCGCGTTGCAAGGATCCCAGGTATTCTCCTTCATCTAATAATCTTTTGATTTGGGACTTAAAATAAATCTCTTATGTGTCAAGCTTGTGTGCATCTTTTCATGCTTTTGATCTATTTCTACACACTTGCATAATTGATACTAGGTTGTGAACCCTTAAGGATTCATTAAGTAGTCTTAGAATACTTGTGATTGATCTTGATTGCTATCTTGGGTTATTGGACTCGCTAATCCGCCGGCCCCTCATTTCCACCCCGTGGTTGCAATCTCAGCGCCATAAAGGGGAGGGGTCAACAGGACAGAAGCGTTAAATGTTCCACTTGGCAACCCTTTTGTGCTTTTAGGAACTCCCTTGTTTTCTAAGTTGTGGACTCGTTTTTAGCTTGTGTGAGGTGTTAAGTGTTCCACCTTGTGGACTCATCTCATATTCGCTTTAAACGTTAAGTGTTCCTCTTTCTACTTTTTGGATGCTTTTGGTAGATTTTCTTTCGGAACATGCATCTGTGCTCACATAGTAATTAGGCCCTATGAACACTATTTGTGATTCTTGAGAGATTGGATTCCTAGCGAAATCCTTCTTGACGATAGAATCCTTGTAGGTAGGGAGGATACTTAGTGCGTTTCACATTCAACTTAGTTAGTGAGTCTTCTCTTATTGATCGACACATTCTCTCTCCGGAGAGGTTGATAGATCATGTGGGGTTGATATCACGAGCTTTGGTGAATCAAAATTGGTTAGTGTGTCTTCTCTTATTGATTGATACATTCTCTCCCTGGAGAGGTTGATAGATCACGTGGAGTTGATATCACAGACCTTGGTGTAACAAAAATTTGTCTTAGCGTGTCGGATTAATCTGCTTGCTTTGTTTGGGTTAAAAGTGAAGAGGTGTCAAAATCTTGAATCTGGAGCCAAGTCCCCTTGTGGTATACTATTGTGAGTCATCTTTAGAGAGGGTTAACCGTAGCGGAAAATCCCTTCACAGGGCAAACTGCATTGACGGAACCTCAAGCGGTAATAGCCATTTTCGCCATGGTAGTGACAGCCGCTATATAAATGTCCTTGTGGAAGAAATCTCCACGGGTATGGTTCATTGTTGGGTTGTCAGATCTCCCTAGCAGCTCTTGAAGATTAAGTTCTCGGACTGTGTCAAAACCCTGGTGCACCGGGATTGAAGTTCACCCCTTTGAATCATAAAAGTTGCAGAGTCAAACCATTACTAAAAACCCTAGAGAGGCCAATTTTTCACTTTCAGGTATATGTGTGTTATTGCAAAACTTTTCAGAACATACACAATTAGTACTCTCAGGGATTAGCACAATTTGGTCACTTGATTGTTCATGGGCAAGGTTGCTTTTGCCCTTGTTCATTATTTTCAGACATGCTTGGAATCACTTGCTTGCTATTCTGCGTGCTTATTTATCTACTTGGCTATTAAAAAATGATCAAATCTGGTATAACCTTCAAAATCTGGACAATACAATTTGCAAACAATCCAAAACTGAAGACCTTACATTTTGCAAAAATTGACGTAAAATCTTTTCTGGAGTCAAAAGTCATTTCAGGAAGTCAAAAGTCGTACGAGTTTTGTCAAGTGTCATTTCAGTATTACCCAATTGTCGTATGAGTTTAGCAACTATCGTTTAATTTCTACCCAACTATCGTACGAGTCTGCAGAGTGTCGTTTGGAAAAATTTGAGAGAGTTGTCAGAAATTGTCAAATTGCAAGATATCCAATGTTTCCAGCCTAGTTCCAGAATCTGTCAAAAATATCACTATGTCAAGAACAGAGTAGTAGCTATTGAGAATCAGTACACATGTCTCAAAGAATCAGTAAACAAGAGGAAGAAGCTCTGATCGCCACTATAATGAAACAGATACATGCTATGCAAGTCCAGCTTGACAAACTTGGGAAAGAAAAGGAACCTCTATACTCTTTTCCATTTGATAAAGACTTGTACATGTCACCATGCCCCCGGAAAAAAATTGAGCAATATGATACCTCTTCCACGGAGAGTGACACATCTAGCTTTGGAGACTATGATGACTATGATGACAGAAAATGTAATGATACCTAGACACCTCTATTCCTAAGAGTCCTCCTCATCGTTCATTCCTGCTTACTACAAATGGGCCGTCACATTGGATAGATCGTGATGGTGATCCATATGATTTTAATTTTGAAAGAGATTTTGATGGCTTTTGTGGACAATACCTTGATGATGATCCATCTACTACTTCTGAGGACTATAAAATACATCGTGCTAGCTTGAAACATCAATACTATAAGGATCTCTCCTCTAAGAACTCTCAGGCTGAAAATAAAGATTACACTCTCAAGCAAGATCATGTTAATGTTGGACCTTTGTCTAGCGATGGTTCCCTTCCATCCCCTACTTCCTCCAATACCCATACATTTCCTAAAGTTTCCGAGTCTTTCAAATCTTTCACAGAACCTTCATCTGACACAAGCCCTGCTACTTTTCATGTGGTTCCCTATAGTTATCCTCCAGGGCTACCCCTTAAAGAAACTCAAGCTAACCTTCACTTGGCTGCAAATACTTTCAATGATGATAAACCTAAAGAGCCTAAGCCTTCATATGCTATAATCCCTACTTTAGCTAGTCCTCCACCATCTCTTCCAAAATCATCCATACAATCCCAACATGCTTCTTAGAAGTGGCTCCATGTCAAGAGGACTCTAAAAATGATGAAGAAAAGAACAATCAAAATGACAATCAAAATAACCTTACTACGCTTGCACTTTCCAAAGATGATACTTCCATTAAGGTTGGTAAAAATGGTGTTCCTTCCAATGTTAAGCCTATTGAAAAACAAGAGAAAAATTATGTGCTTATGCTATCCAAAGATCCTTGTCAAGATCAAAGTCTTTCATCTTCTTGTTCTACCACTCCATGTTCACTTTCACTTTCTACTCTTCCTAAGTCTTTGCAAGCTTTGAACAATCCTATCAAAGAAGGTGCTCATATTCAAGATGTCCATGATTCTATTGAAGATCCTAATGCTCACTCTAAAGATGTTGATATCCTTGGTTGTCATATAGATGCTGATGAACTTATTGATTATCCTTTTACGTCTTCCACTTCCATCCTTGGACCTCTTCCACCACTACAAAGATCTTCACGTCTTCCTTCCATCTTGGGTCCTTATGTCCCTTCACTTTCCCCTCCTAACTCTCCTAATTCACCATCCATCTTGGGTCTTTACATACCTCCATCTCCCATCTTTCCTCAAGATCAACATAGATGCATACCCTTGAATCCTTTTCATCCACCCACCCATCTAAACCAGTCATATCCTCCTTCTTCCACAAATCTCAAGTCTTTTGGAAGCAACTTGAATATTCAATACAAGAAAAAAAAGCAATACAAGAATCCATCAAAAAAAGAATATCACCATGTCTCCTCTCATAGACATGGAAGCATAAAGTCAAAAGAGATATCTAAGAAAAAAACTACAAGACAAGTGTGGGTTCCAAAATCCATCATTGAAGATATTCTCTCTAGATCATCAAAAAGAAATAAAAAGCCTACGGCTATATGGATTCCAAAGTCTCTCTTGAAAGAGTCTGGTGTTGAGAAAAAAGTGAAATTGACATTCAAGCTTCCAAAGGCTTCCACTTCATCTCCTTCCAAAAATATTCTTCCATTCCATGCGCCTAAACCACAACCTCTACTATCCATTCGCCATATTCCTTCACGTATTCCCTCATTCACATTTCCTCCACCCTCTCGCCACCCTTCAAGGTATGTGTTGATATTGAGCTTTCCTTCCTTTCCACCTACCCTTTTACAATCCTTCCATGCATTATCCTTCTACCTTCTATCATTTTTTCTCATTTGCCTATTTCTCCTATCTTCCAACCTCACTCGCTTTACATAAAACTTTATCCTCCATTTTTCTCTTTCATCTCCCTTTCCCTATTAGCATCTTTGAGCGTGTCATTTTGAATCCTTGGCATATCATGGTTTATCTTTTCAAGGAGCATTATCATAAAAAGCTTGCCTTCTTCCAAAAAAAAAAAGAAATAAAAAATAAAATAAATTGAAAATGTGCCTTGGTGAAAACCTGGAAACAGGTGCCTTGGTAGCAAAAGTAAAGAGAAATAAATTCATCCTATGGTGAAAACAACTCCCTTGTGGTGCTTTGGATAAGTACCATGATGAAAACCTGGCAATCAGGCATCATGCGTAGTTCTTCTACATATTTCATCCATCCCACCTTCTTTCTTTGATCTTGACAAGGTTGACCTATACATGAACATTTGGCTATTTTGTGAGCTATTTTATGATGATCTTGCTTTCATTCCTTCCATGTTTAGCCTTCATATCCATCTTCTTCCATTCATTTTTGCCTATAGCTATCCTTTTCCCCTTTGGTCTTGATCTAATAAAAAAAGAAAGAAAGAGTAAAACACGGTGCTATGAAGCCTCTTGACATGTCTACTCCTTTGGATTGCATCCTTTCCTGCTCTTGCATTATGATTTTGTGCTTATCCTATGCTAGCCTTTCATTGCTTGTCCAAATGTGCTTTACATGACAATTTTTCCCTAGCTTGGGTATTCTTGAGGAGTTTCCCCTTGAGGATTTCTTCCCTTCATTTTCCTTCATTCTCTTATCTTCCATCTCTTCCACCAGCTTGCTAATCCCTCTTGTTCTCCACCTTGCTAGACATTAGGACTGCACGATATGATCTTGCTTGGGAGTTTGCAAATGGAAAAATATGCTATCAAGTATACCCAGTATCAGAACTAGTATCAGAACAATTATCAAAATCATTATTAGAATCAGTATTAGAACTAGTATCAGAACTAGTATCAGAACAATTATCAGAATCATTATCAGAATCAGTATTAGAACTAGTATCAGAACAATTATCATAATCAGTATCAGAACAAGCATCAGAACAAGCATCAGAACCAGTATCAGAACAATTATCAGAATCAGTATCAGAATCAGTATCAGAACCAGTCTTAGAACAATTATCAGAATTAGTATCAGAATCAGTATCAGAACCAGTATTAGAACCAGTATCAGAACAAGTATCAGAATGGGCCTACAAAACAAGTATCAGAACACCTATTGGGGCTACACCTTTCGCTTTAGTTTATGGGTCTGAAGCAGTACTACCTATTAAGGTTGAAATCCCATCACTTAGAATCAGAATGCATGGACTTGTCACTAATGAAGACTACAGAGTGTCTAGGTTACAAGAACTTGAACTACTGGATGAGCGCAGACAAGCAGCGTATGATCATCTCAGAGTGTATCAGAAAAGAATGTCTAGAGGCTACAACAAGAAAGTCAGACATAGAGAATTTCAGGTTGGCGATCTAGTGTTGAGAGAAAATCCTAAAAATCAATCACATCGAGAACGCAAGGGGAAGTTCGAACCCAATTGGTTAGGTCCCTTTGTTATCACTGCTACTTTTGGCTCTGGTGCCTATCAACTCTCAACGACTGAAGGAGAACAGCTCCGAGAACCAATCAACATTCTCCATCTAAAGAAATTCTACGCCTAAGGCATTCAGTGCTTGGTAAAATGTCTTGAAAAAAATATTAAAAATCGGAAAAAGTCCTGAAAAAATGAACATCTTGGTGAAAACCTAGCAATAGGCACCTTGATGATTCACAAAAAAATCAAAAAATATCAAAAGTACAAAAAAATTGAAAAAATGAAAAATACAAAAAAATGAAAAAAAAAAAAAAAAGAAAAAAAAAAGTGCCTTGGTGAAAACCTGGAAACAGGCACCTCGGTAGCAAAAATAGAATCTCTACCAAGATGGTGAAAACCTGGCAAACAGGCGCCACTTGTTCCAAAATGCTCCATCTATCAGCACAATCTTGGTCTTTCTCAGCTTTCAATCTTGCTTTAGTTTGTACATATCTCCCGGTTTGTTCCTGCATTTCCAGTTTTCAATAAGTCGGCCTGTACACCAACCAGCTCAAGCGTTTGCATCCTATCAATGTTCACACTTGGGGGCAATCAATGTCATATCCTATGGTCTCCCATGTATCTTAGACGTGTCATATCCACTCAGAGTCCTTTGAAGCTTCAAGTTGAGTCAGTCAGTCAGTCTCGTCTCCAGAAAGGATTTTGCATCAACAACAATCAAACATCAAAACTCAACTGAAAACAATCTGTGCTTTTCATGCTTTTATCTCCTTGTATGCTTACTGATTCGCATTGAGATTTTTGCATATTATGTCCCTTCGAGCTCTTCAATGATGTCCTTTACAGGATTTAGAGAGTGATGACTGGGGGCATAATCTTTTCTTTGTCTTCTGCTTGTATGTGAAAATCTAACAGCTTTGGAAATTTTGGATTGAAATGGTGTCCGACTGTAAGAGCCTCTATCTCGAATTGGATGGCCATGCGTACCTCGACCATTGATACCCGAAAAATTCAAGGAAGTTTGATCTAACTATTGTCTTTTTGAGTAAGTTCTTTCTCCTACTGTGGAACGCAATCTTGCCTAAGGATGTGAACGATAAAGGGTCACTACGGGTAATTCACATTGGATTTAGAATGATCTCTTGACTGTTTGATGTGTTTGCAATGCAAGGCGTATTCAGGTCATCACGACGTTTATGTTTTGATGCTTGTACAAATTGCTATATCAAAATGGACATGATATTCAGGTCATCCTGGCATTTGTGCCTTGATGCTTATATTTAATCCAACATTTTGAAAATAAAGTCAATATTCATATATCCATGGTTGTTGTCCAGTGGGTGTTGTATTGATTCTTGCGCATACAAATCGATATTCATATGTCTATGGTTTCATGGCTAGTGGGCATTGTATTGATTTATCCGGTTACCTAAAAGTTCAATGATGATAACAAATCGACACATGATCAGTGACTAGGTCCTAGGTCTTAGGTTGCATTTCATTTTGCATGTCTCATTGCATTTTGCATGTTTACATGATCTCACAATGATTAAACGAACTTCAATGCTTAAATGATTCTTCAAATCGCATCTTCAAGTCTAACAAGAGCTGAATCTCACACGAAGGTTCCTCCAATGAAATAGCAAGTAGAATCCTTTTTCAGGATCAAAATTCAAATCTGAGATCATTCATATTATTAACTACTTGCATATTCGACCTTCAATCATCACAGAAATCTAGTATTCAACTTAACTGATTATCTTACATCAAACTATCAAAATTTCAACTTGGTCAACCATGGTCAACTCATGGTCAAACCTAGTCAAACTTGGTCTTTTGGGACCTTCCAACGATGCATAATGCGTTCTCGGATGTAAATAACCACTTCTCAGATCAATTAACATGCTTCTAAACTATCAACGCTGACTTTTCTTGTCAGATTTCAATTTTAATCCCGAAGGAGGCATGGTATTGCACATCATTCAAAGTCTGTAAATCAAATTCTATCGATCAAGTCTATCAATATCTTTCATCAGTGATCAAGACAACAATCACGTCTAGTCGCTGATTCATCAAAAGACCTCATCGCTCGAGGCAAATCTATCATCACTTGGGGCATATCAGATTCATCGATCCATATCAATCTGGTATTCTCCTAATCTTGTAAACTGTATCAGTTTTTGCAACCATCGGATCATAGTGTTCTTTCCTTGGTTCTTCGGCAACTGAAGGATTCGGATGTGATACTTGCTAGTTCTGCTAAGACAATCAAGTCTAGAACGGGTCACTCACTTCTTATGAATCCTAAGGTTCAGAATCAGGCATTTTGACACTTTTTCGCAATCATAGGTTCATTTGCTGCTACAGTGAATATTATCTTTGGTCATTCAAGACCTATTATCTCCATATCAATTCAATATCAATCAACTCCTATCTCAATATCTTTCAATCGGTTTCTATCTTGAGATCGGTTTATCTTTTGAATCAGTTTCATATCTTTATCAAACACACACTATCTTTGAACCACTGCGCTTCACACAGTAATTCAAAGAGGGGCAAAATGTAATACCCCAAAAATGGGTTATAAGTTCATTAACCTCCTATATCATCAAATCATATGAAATCGACATCAAAGTCCTAATCTAAGGCACATCTAAACATCATCAAATCTAATTGATTATCTTAAATTTTGCATCGGAGAATATTCTTAGTAATATTCCTAATTATCTTAATTATCTTTAATTTTATAATTATTTGGCAATAAATCACATTTATCCTAAAGTTTGATTAATTGAATATTTTCATATTTAATTAATTAGATTTAATATTTGCCACTTAATTGTGTAATTAAATTTAATTATATCTATTATTAATTGTATTATTTAATTTTGACAATAAATCTAATATCATATGAATAATTGATTAAATTCTTATTTAATTAATTAAAGCAAGTTGTCATTATTTAATAATATAGTTTTTAATAAAATTTTGATTAAATAATTGATTAACCCATAAATCAATTGTTTTATTTTTAAAAGCAGTTAAGTTGGAAATAAATCACTTTATTATTAAATTAATTCATAAATAAAACATGCACAATCATAAAAGCAAACAACTATCAATTATCAATTAAAGCTAAACTCTATTTTGAGTTAAAACTTAGCTTTTGCATGTTTTTGTGAGTTAATTATCTTTTATTTAAAAATAACTCAAAAATCAAGTTGAGTTATTTGAGTGATTTATGGCTTTTTCCCATGCACCTCCAAAGCCTTGGATTTCTATAAAAACAAGGCTCATCTCTTCATAATTCATCTCTAAAATTTGCATCCAAGCATCTCATATTTTGCACAATCACGCTGGAGAATTGGAATTGAAGAATCAAAGCTCTTGCGAATCGACATCTTTGTGAGATCAATCTTATTTTTGCATTCATATTACATATCATTATTAGATTCATAGCATATCAGTTTTTAATAGCATTCATCTCATATCAGTTTTTATCATTCTTATTGCATAGAAAAATTCAAAAAAATAGATTAATTGCATTCAATTTCATATCCATCAATTACATTCAAATCCTTCATTTAGGTGTCGTCTAGGTCACTGATCTCGATTACAATCTGAGAACATTAATCTCGCACCTATTAGAAGGCAGTAAATCGCTTGGTTAAATAGCTTTCAATTTTGCATGATTTTGACTATCACTAACTTCTAATGTTTTACTGAGTGTTGTGTTTACAGATCAGGTACAATTTTCACACACACAGGGCTTTCATGCAATTTCTTTGGAAATTAAACATTAAGAAATTTTAGGAAATTTGTGACAAAAGGCATGAAAAAAATCTAGAGAAAGATTTACAAACCATAGAGGATGAAGTGAGAAAAGAAATGACTGTGAAATTTGAAAATCCTTCCAGAGTGGGATATAGTTGATGCAGTGGTTCTTGATGCAGTCAGAAAACAAATGACTCCTTTACAAAAAACTCAAGAAGAAGCACAACAGGCTATTAAAGAGGTCACCTTCAGTGACAATCACCAAGCTATGGTAATGTGGTCCCTTCGAAAGAATGAGCATAACAAGGGAAAACAAATTGTCAGAGATGATCTTTCAAGGAGCTTGATTTTCAGAAGGGTTACTGATACTTCTTTGGTAGAAGCATCAAGTATGGTAATGGCCACAACACAATTGATAGAAAGGGTGGCAGAAAAAGAGGCCAAGGAGAAAGAGGAACTCACTGCAAAGATGGAAAAAGTTTTCAAGGTTTATGGTGAGTTGAAACAGGGGATTTTTGAAAGAGATAATTTGATTGTAGATTTAAAGAAGAGATTGGGGGAGCATGGCCCAGTGAAAATATCTAAACAAGTGCAGATAGCTCCTTCCCTTTCTGAGCCTTCCTCATCAAGCCCTATTGTTGAATTTCCTCCTTCCCCTCTTCCTCCTTCCATGGATGAGGTAGATATTGATCAAAGGGTAAAGCAGAGGTTTGAAAAGAAGATGACAGATGTTGTTTCACATTTTGTTGCAAATGTGAGACCTAAAGAAGTGTACAAAATTGCTCAGCAATTGGTAGAGATTTTAACATCTTTTCAAAAAGAAGGAGCCACTGCGGACATGATTTTGGAAAAATGGGCTACGAGGAGAGATAATTTGAAATCATTTTTTTATCAAATCAAGGATAAATGTATTGTGGATATAGAGTTAACAAACACTTACAGGTGGCAGTATTCCAAAGAGGAAGGAGCATCAAATAAAGAAGCAACAGGTGGCAGTATTCCAAACCCTCAAGATCAAGATAAAGAGGGATAAATGCATCAAGTAGTTAGCATAAGCATGGATATAACACCTGGCAGAAGTTGAACTACCCTTGGGAGCTATTGCAAGATTTTGGTGCTCATCTTAACAATTCATCGCAAAGATTTGTAACAAGAAAGTTTCTATTTTCATTTTTTGTCCTATATGAGAACTCCTTTCTTATCCTTTCTAGAAAGATCTGAAGCTTGTTTGCAATCCTTATTTTCTATAAAAGGATTACCAGGATCAGTGAAAAAGGACCGAGAACTTGATCAATTTAATTGATAAGTTTCTTGAGTCTGGGATATCATAGACTATTTTTAGGCATATTTCTATAGAAGAACAATATTTTTGGTTCAAGTTAATTTTAGAAGGTTATATTGTAAAGCATTCTATAAGCATGATTACTATAGCATTTGAATGAAATCCAAGATTTATATCTCTCCTTGAGTATCTTTGTCTGAGTTATGAATTGTTCCAATTCATTGCATAGATAATCTCTGTGTGTATGTTTATATTTCTCAACTCTGATCCAAGATGAAATTAAATAAGATTTGAATATGACATAAATTATTTGAAGTCTTTCTTAAGGATGTATCAGTAAGTAGTGTGAATCTAGGAACCTTTGATAAAATCCACCGCAGGGTGATTAGTATTTTTAGAGGGTAAAGATACTTCAAAGCTCAATATATTTGTTCATGTATTAAAATCTTGCAGTGGAAGTGTTTCCCAATGGATAAGACATTGGCCACAGTGGAGTTGTCTTATAGAGATTAGTGTTTGGATGGGTTCTATTGATATTTCCATCTTTGATTATAAAATTGTCAAAATTCTTTGAAATACAGTGATTTGCAGGGTAGTTTACTACCTAGTGATAGTGAAAGATCTATAAATGAATGGTTATCATTTAGATTTCTCTTATCATTTATCTGTTACATTTAAATCCAGTTAGTGATTATTGATTTAAGTCTTATTTTACTAGATTAGGAGCACCTTCCTTGGTTTTGCAGAGCTAGAAGTGTAGAGGGCAGTCTTGTCCCTATAGTTGGTCCAGTCATCTTTAGGACTCAATATTTGGATCTAACCCATCCATAAAATCTGTAGATGTACTGGTTGCTTGTTAAAGCATAAAGTCCATTTTGGGAACCAATAGAAGATACTTGAGTTAGTGCATACCGACCTATGTGATCCTATGAGAACTTGGAGTTATTATGGAGACAGATATTTTATTCTTTTTGTTGATGATTACACTAGGTTGATTACTATCATGTTCATAAAAGAAAAATCTAAGGCATTCAAGATGTTTATGTGGTATAAAGAGAAAGTAGAAAAAGAGACTGGTAAAGATTTCAAATGCTTAAGATCTAATAGAGGAGGTGAATTTATCTCCGATCAATTTATAATTTTTGTAATGAGCATGGTATTAATAGATAGGTCTCTGCACCGAGGACACCACAACAAGATGGCATTGCTAAAAGGAGGAATAGGTCAATTGTTGACTATGCAAGGACATTAATGTTAGAAAAGAATGTTTCTTAGACATACAAGAGAGAATTCATTAGCACTTTTGTTTATGTGCTAAACCAAGTACAACCGAAGAAGGACACTAATAAGACACCCTGTGAGTTATGGTTTGGACATAAACCCACTGTAAGTTATTTTAGAATTTTTGGAATCAAATGTTTTATTCTGAAAGATGAAAGAAATGGAAAGTTTGACTCAAAAGGTGATGAAGGGATATTTCTAGGATATTCTAGTAAAAGTAAAGCATACAAGTGTCTAAACAGACTAACTAATAAAATGATTGAAAGTACTAATGTTTGAGTTGATGAGTTTGATGATAAGAATGAAAAGGAAAGAAAAAGGGAACCAGAAGCCTACAGTAGATTCACTTACATTAAACAACCTGAGTATTTATCGAAGCCGTAGACAGTGACAACCGGTTAGTGGGAAAATAATACTGAGGAACATGAAAGAGAAACTAATGAGTAGGAAGGACCTACCAAGCAAGAAAATGAACCTGCACAGGATGAACAAGAAAGAAGAAATCAGATACTGGTGATTTTTGTCAGAAGACATCATCCTGAGACACAAATCATTGGAGACAGACAAGCTAGCATGCAAACAAGGAGTAAAGCAAGACAAGGTACATGTCTAGTTTGTGATTATGTGCTGAAGAATGTAAAAGTTGCATTAGAAAATGATGAATGGGTTAATGAAATGAAAGGGGAAATAGAACAAATAGAGAAGAACAAAACTTGGACCTTAATACCTAGACCTAAAGATAAGAATGTTATCGGTACTAAGTGGATATTCAGAAACAAGCAAAATGAGAATGGAGAGGTAACAAGGAATAATGCTAGATTAGTATGTAAAGGATATGCACAGGAGGAAGGAATAGATTATGGTGAAACATTTGCACCTATTGCTAGATTAGAAGGAGTCAGAATGTTACTTGCATATGCTACACACAAAAATTTCAAATTTTACCAAATGGATGTCAAGTCAGCATTTCTGAATGGAATACTTGAAGAAGAAGTCTACATAGAACAACTTGAAGGGTTCGTTGATCTAGAAAACAAAGATATGGTATGTAGATTACATAAAGATTTATATGGTTTGAAGCAAGCACCGAGAGCTTGGTATGAGAGGCTGCATACTTATTCATTAAGTATTGGATTTGTTAGAACAAGTGAGAACAACAATTTGTATATGAAAGGAGATACTGATGATACTATTCTCATTTCTAAAATATTTGTGGATGATATTATATTTGGGGGACAAGGTCAAATCTATAAGTCATTTGCTGATAAAATGAGAAGTGAATTTGAAATCTCTATCTTTAGAGAGATTAAGTTCTTTCTAGGACTACAAGTGATTCAATAGAATGATGGTATATTCATCACACAATCTAAATACATCAAGGAAGTATTGAAGACATTTTGCATGGAATATGCTAAACTTGTGGGAACACCGATGGCTATTGAATGTAAACTGACTAAGGAAGATGAAACTATAGAGGTGAACCAGACACTATATCGATCTATGATTGGTAAGTTAATGTATGTAGTACATAGTAGACCAGATATATCACATGTTGTGGGAATTTTTGCAAGATTTTTTGCAAACCCTAGAGAGTCACACATGGTTGCTACAAAGAGAATCCTAAGATACCTGAAGAAAATAGAATATTATGGATTATGGTATCCTAAGGAAGGAAAGTTTGAACTCAGAGTCTATATAGACGCTGATTGGGCTAGAAATGTGGATGACAGAAAAAGCACCACCAGAGGAGAATTTTTCTTTGGTGAAAGACTTGTTACATGGACAAGTAAGAAGCAAGCTTGCATTTCTCAGTCTACAGCCGAAGCAGAGTATGTTGTTGCTGCTACAAACTATTCAAATATTGCTTATATTAAGCAAGTATTGGAAGGTATGAATGAGATAATCACTGAGCTGGTGATTATATATTGTGATAACACAAGTGCAATAAACATTTCAAAGAATCTAGTGATACACTGTAAAAAAAAATCTTATATCTATTAAGTATCACTACTTAAGAGAACAAGTACAAGAGAAGCAAGTTAAGCTAGAGTTTGTTACATCAAAATAACAACTTGCAAACATATTTACAAAGCCTCTACCGAAGGATACATTTGAATACTTGAGGAATAGACTTGGGGTCCATCCCCTATCTATCAGTCACTAATGTGATCTAAATGTTGCATTAGCCTAATCTTATCAGAAGATCATTCATGTTGATGCAACATAGTTCACACTTTGGATCATGTCTAAGGTTGTGAAAAGTTTGGAGAATTGGAACAAATTGGCATACCAGATGGCCACTGCAATTTCTAGAACAGCAGACCATGAGGGGTTCTACAATGAAATGTTTAAGAAGAGATCCAAATGTGCCATGATTAACCACATTTTTAACTTTCCTGAAGATATTGTCAAAAATATCCCAAAGTTGCAAGATCAAGAGGTTAGGAAAGAGAAAGGGCTGGTATACAAAAAGACATTAGATTTTATCTATCAATTTGATTCTAGATGGGATCCCCTAAAAAGCATAACTCCAATGGGTAAGAAAATAGATACTCTCATGAACTGTTTCTAGGGTATCTTTCAGACCCTAAATGAAAAGAAAGAAAAAGTAATGAAGGATGACCCAGAAAGGGCTAAGCAGTTATTAAGAAAACTTGTATTTGCAAAAGGGTTACCCCCAAGAAGGTACATGGTGCAAAAGAGGACTAGTTACAATGTTGTGGTACCAGAGCAAAGCTAGGAAGGGCAAATGGATAACAGGGATGTCTCATCTACTGTACAACAGATTGAGAAACAAAAGGAGGTTGTAGAGGTCCCTGATTCCCCTCATCTTCAACCTTCTGAAGATGTAATTGAATCTCCACCCCCATCAAAGAAATATTAAATGGAAGAAAGACCTCTTCATGTTGAGAAGGACTATTCTCCATCACATTCTCCTCTAAGAATTTTGGATGACCAAGAGATTGTAGAACAAGTATAGCAAGTAAGTGATCTAGGTCAAATCTTTATGGCCTATGAAGAAAAAGATGATGGAGTGTCAGAGCCACCAGAAGAGCCCAAGTTGGATCTAACAACAGGGGAATTGGGAGGCATAGAATTGGACCCTATAATTAAAAAAGCTTGTGAAGAGTTTTTGGTTGATGATACTTTTGTTAAAACTAGGGCTTTCATGCAATTTCTTTGGAAATTAAACATTAAGCAATTTCAAGAAATTTGTGACAAAAGGCATGAAGAAAATATAGAGAAAGATTTACAAACCATAGAGGATGAGGTGAGAAAAGAAATGACTATGAATTTTGAAAAAATTACTCCAGAACAGGGCAGAGACATGGTGAAAGTATTAGGAGTGATAATCCTTCAAGAGTGGGATATAGTTGATGCAGTGGTTCTTGATGCAGTCAAAAAACAAACCACTCCTTTCCACAAAACTCAAGAAGAAGTAGAATAGGCTATTAAAGGGGTCACCTTCAGTGAAAATCACCAAGCTTTGGTAATGTGGTCCCTTCGAAAGAATGAGAATAACAAGGGAAAACAAATTTTCAAAGATGATCTTTCAGGGAGCTTGATTATCAGAAGGGTTACTGATACTTCTTTGGTAGAAGCATCAGATATGGTAATGGCCACAGGACAATTGACAACAAGGGTGGCAGAAAAAGAGGCCAAGGAGAAAGAGGAACTCACTGCAAAGTTGGAAATAGTTTTCAAGGTTTATGGTGAGTTGTAACAGGGCATTTTTGAAAGAGATACTTTGATTGCAGATTTAAAGAAGAGATTGGGGGAGCATGGCCCAGTGCAAATATCAGAACAAGTGTAGATAGCTCCCTCCCCTGCTGAGCCTTCCTCATCAACCCTTATTGTTGAATTTCCTCCTTCCCCTCTTCCTCCTTCCATGGATGAGGTAGACATTGATCAAAAGGTAAAGCAGAGGTTTGAAAAGAAGATGAAAGATGTTGTTTCACATTTTGTTGCAAATGTGAAACCTAAAGAAGTGTACAAAACTGCTCAGTAATTAGCAGAGATTTTAACATCTTTTCAAAAAGAAGCAGCCACTATGGAAAGGATTTTGGAAAAATGGGCTGCAAGAAGAGATAATTTGAAATCATTTTTTGATCAAATCAAGGATAAATGTATTGTGGATATAGAGTTAACAAACACTTATAGGTTTGTTAAGGATCTTTTTGATTTTGAGATAAAAAGGGAGAGTTTAAAGAGAAGATCAAAAATCTTAAGGGGAAGGTACTTTTAGGATAATTTTCAAATGTTTCCAGGTCTTATCAAGGAATATGGGGTTATTAAAAATAAAGATGAATGGATGAAACTGATAGATGGGCAAGTATTGTCTAGAATGGATTCCATTTTAGGTACAGATGATAATACCCCCCTTGTACAACTAATTGAGCTTCTTTAGGATGCCAAGATACGCTTTTCTAATGTGAGAATAGAGGTTCACTAGGTAGTTGCTAAATGGAACAAATTATTGTCAAAAAGGGATGAAGTCTTGACTTTCCATTGGCCAAGTGAAGAGACCTATATGTCCTGGGAGTCAACCTATCCTCCAAAAGATTTAGAAGAGGAAGGAACATCAAATAAAGAAGCAACAGGTGGTAGTATTCCAAACCCTTTAGATCAAGATAAATAGGGATAAATGCATCAAGCAGTTAGCATAAGCACGGATATAACACCTGGCAGAAGTTGAACTGCCCTTGGGAGCTATTGCAAGATTTTGGCGCTCATCTTAATGGTTCATCGCAAAGATTTGTAACAAGAAAGTTTCTATTTTCATTTTTTGTCCTATATGAGAACTCCTTTCTTATCCTTTCTAGAAAGATCCAAAGCTTGTTTGCAATCCTTATTTTCTATAAAAGGATTACTAGGATCAATGAAAAAGGACCGAGAACTTGATCAATTTAATTGATAAGTTTCTTGAGTCTGGGATATCATAGACTATTTTTAGGCATATTTATATAGAAGAATAATATTTTTGGTTCAAGTTAATTTCAGAAGGTTATACTGTAAAGCATTTTGTAAGCATGATTAATATAGCATTTGAATGAAATCCAAGATTTATATCTCTCTTTGAGTATCTTTGTCTGAGTTATGAATTGTTCCAATTCATTGCATAGATAATCTCTGTGTGTATGTTTATATTTCTTAGCTTTGATCCAAGATCAAATTAAATAAGCTTTGAATATGACATAAATTCTTTGAAGTCTTGCTTAAGGATGCATCAGTAAGTAGTGTGAATCTAGGAACCTTTTAATAAATCCACTGTAGGGTGATTAGTATTTTCAAAGGGTAAAGATAATTCAAAGTTCAATATATTTGTTCATGTATTACAATCTTGCAGTGGCAGTGTTGCCCAATGGATAAGAAACTGGCCAGTAGTGGATTTCTCTTATAGAGATTAGTGTTTGAAAGGGTTCTATTGATATTTCCATCTTTGATTATAAAATTGTTGAAATTCTTTGAAATACAATGATTTGCAGGGCAGTTTACTACCTAGTGATAGTGAAAGATCTATAAATGAATGGTTATCATTTAGATTTCTCTTATCATTTATCTGTTACATTTAAATCCAGTCAGTGATTATTGATTTGAGTCTTATTTTACTAGATTAGGAGCACCTTCCTTGGTTTTATAGAGCCAGAAGTGTAGAGGGCAGTCTTGTCCCTATAGTTGGTCCAGTCATCTTTAGGACTCAATATTTGGATCTAACCCATTCATAAAATCTATAGATGTACTGGTTGCTTGTTAAAGCATAAAGTCCATTTTGGGAACCAACAAAATGGTGACTCTACTAGGGAATAGGGATTGAAATACTTTGATAAATCTAAATTTTAAATCTCTGGTGTTATAAATTTGAATATCAAATAATGCAGGTACAAGTTGAGCTAGACTCCTGGCCTTCGTATTTGTCAAAACTAGTAAGTACCATTGAATAACAGAGGATTATTTGCAAACTTTGGATTCTACTTGAATTTGAAAATCTCATTTAAGCTTTGCATTTATTTGTAGTAATCTCTATTTTGATTACTTACCATGTATTGAGTACTTTGATTTGCTAAGTTTGTGAAAATATTTCCCAACTTGTGTTGGTGGCAACTCTGAAAATCTTTGCTGCAGTGCTGAGTAAAGGTAATAAAAGAATAAAGAATTATTTCACATACTTTCAATTATGAGTCAAAGGAATACTATGGCTTGGAGGAAGGTTCACCAAAAAAGTAGGTTAGAAGGTGAACTTCCAAGCACTTCTAGGACTTATTTACCTAGAAGAAATCAAAGTAGTGGTGATGTGTCTTAGGCATGGAGACATAAGAAAAATATGAAAATAAATAATTGACTTATTCATGACCAAGAAGAAAATACCTCTGAGTATGAGGAGGTAGTTGATCTAGGTTTAGGAGCATATGAGGACTTTTATTCTCATAAGAATGATGAAGTGCATCATAAGAAAAAGGAATACTCAAATGTAGAACCTTAAAAGGAAATCAGAAGGTCAAGAAGTAAGAGCAGGGGCATGGAAGGAAGAAATGATCCCCCAACCCGGGGGCCTTCTCCTTTTGAAAGCCCTAATAATCCTAGAGATCAACGAAGAGATTCTAGGTGTAAAATTTCAGAATCTGATACCACTCTCCCAGACTTAGAAGATATTTTTGAAGAAGTTTATAATTTAGAGAAAAATATCCAGGAACAAATTGCAATTAGGAAGGAGAGGGAAATGGAAAAGGAAACTGAAATAAGGCAAGCCCAAATTAGGGCAGACCAGCTCAAAAGACAATTGATAACCCTAAAGGCCATAAATTGTGTAAGAGTTCCCAAGGGGAATGATCAACAACCTATTGTCCAACCCATTGTTGAAGTTAGGAAGCCTAAGGATAAAGGAAAACAAATTTCAACAAGAATCACAATAAATGAGCCCACAAATGACAATATCCCAATAGATCCTTTGTCCAAATTGGATAATGATTTGGAAAGGGCTAGAAGGGAACATGAGGTTATTTCTAAAGAATTAGAAAAGGTAGAGGTTGAGGCTGCTACCTTGGAAATGAAAAAGAAAGTTGATTTTCTTAGACAATCTTTTACTCCTTCAATTCCAACTAATCCTTTGATGACATCTAATGTTAATGTTGGAAATTATGCCACTCAGGCTGCCATTGTCACACCAGTGGTCACTACAAATGTTGCTAATATAGCAAATAACAAAGCCTCCACTTCTCAAACAAATGCTTCATTACAAAGAGGAACAATTCACATTGAAAGGTACAGACAGCTTCTCTTTAACAATATTGTTGGTTATCCTAATTTAATTCCTACAAAGATTAGAGAGAAATTACCTAAGTTTACTGGAAATAATGTTGTTTCCTATGAAGAGCATCTAAAGAATTTTAGTGATATGATTGATGACTATGAAGTAGAATATGAAGATGTCATCATGAAATTGTTTGTCCAATCTTTAACTGAAGATGCAAGAGACTGGTTCAGAGGGCTTCCTTATGATTTTATTGGTTCTTGGGATGATTTTATAAAAAATTTTAAAGATCAGTACAGTGATAAGACTAATGAGGGTTTTATGTTAAATGAATTTAACAATATAAAGAAAAACCAAAATGAGGAAGTTCTAGAATTCAATGTAAGGTTTCAAAAGGCGATGCACAAACTCTTCCAAGTCATGAGGTTGGATGAGAAGGTATGTTTGGCAACATATTTAAATGCTTTTGATGCCAAAATGGGATACTTACTTAGGGATAAAAACCCTAGGACTATTAGAGAAGCTCAAATATTTACTATGAACATTGAGAGAAATAGAAGGGTATCAGGAAAATTAGGAAGAAGAGAGGATCCTAAGGCCCCTAGGTTCGAAAAGAAAGAAGTTGATAAAACTACTAATGTGAAACCTAGGGAGGATGATAAAATCAAGCAGATCCTTAATGCCTTAAAGGATCTAAAACCAGGAGAAAGTAAAAATAAGTTTTAGGGAAATGATAGGCCTCCTCCAAATAATTTCAGTAGGCAGCCTAGAATGCAGAACTATCCTTACAATACATAGTGGAAGAATGGAAAGCCTATAGTCCCAGAGAGGAAGGATACTAAGCCAAATGATAAAACCCTTGACCCTTTGCAAAAACATTCAATCAACATGACTGGTGAGATTCCATGGTGCACAGTATGCCAATCCCCTCATGATTCAGACTATTGTGTGATTTCTCAAAATATGTCTGAAAGTAATGAACAAGGAGATGAGGATGAATCATATGATGACAGAGGTTGTGGAATGACTTTTTCTAAGTTATGTGAAGAAGTTGATTCTGAAGAGGAAGATGAAAATCAAGATGTAAATGGTTCTTAGAATAGAAGGGAGGCTTACCATCAGCAGATTTTTTCTGATGAAGAAGAGGAAGAAATTAAAGACATAAATAGAAACTCCAAACAAGTTAAAGAACCTGTTATGTTAAGAAGACCCTGTGATGAAGAGATAGCCCAGATCACTACTGATATGGTGACACAGGCCAAAATAAACTATGTCCTTAGAAATAGAACTATTGATAAAATAGTTGGTAAACCAGCGGGCATTTTTATTAAAAGGAATAAAGAAGACGCTAAGCAATCTACCATAAAAAATAAGGCTGTAGATGATACCAAGAATTCCAAGTCAAAAGGGACAGAAAATCCTGCTAAGCCAATCAAGGTTCTCAAGATCAAGGCTAAAACTCTAATGGTTAGCACTCCAAATGCCCAATCAGAAAATAAATCAAAAGATAAAGAGCAATTGGATACAGCCACACAACCCGAAGTCAAGAATGCCCCAAAGGGCAAGACAGACTTATCTATTTTAAATTATGTACCTATTGACATGAATCAGTTATTATCTCAAATCATAGTAAAAGTTCCTTTATTAGAAATGATGAGGATAAGTGAACACAAAGAGAAAGCCCTTACATGGATAAATGGTCTTCAGACCACAGACATCTAGGAACTAGTAAAAACTAAGATGAAGGGTCAAGATCCAACAAAAAAGGACACAAAAGAAATTATTTAAAAAATACCTCAGATCTATTTAGACACTAATGTTTTGAATACATCTATGGGAGTTGTTGATCCTTTTTTCCTAACATTGGTCACAAATGATAAAATGTTGAAAAACTACATGATTGATTCAGGAGCTTCAAATACGGTCATGACTGCTAAAATTACAAGGTCAATGGGATTGTAGGTTGATAATCCTCATGGGAGATGCTAGGTAATGGACTCTAGGGAGGTACCAGTAATTGGAATAATCAAAGCCCTACCTTATAGACTTGCTACCTATCCTGAGAAACAATTGGCTATGAGTGTTTTAGTTGTTGACATACCTCCATAATATGGAATGTTGTTATCAAGAAAATGGAGTGCAGAAATGGGAGGTAGCATCCAGTGTGACTTATCTTATGCTACTTTTAATATCACTGGTGAAAGCATTAAGGTACTCAGAGAAGTTAGAACCCCCCATATGATTGAGGAAGAAACTAATGATAATAATATGAACTATTTTTTGGACACTAACATAAATTCTTTCCAAGTACAGAGTACTGAAAATAAGAATGAAGTTGATTTTCCTCTCTTAGCTGAAGAAGAAGGAAATATCATGAATCAGAATGATCTCTGGACTATGTATTTTGATGGTGCAAGCTCTAAAGAAGGAGATGGTGCAGGTGTGTTGTTAATTTCTCCCATTGAAAAAACTTTTAAGTTTTCCTTTACCCTGTTATTTGCTTGCACAAATAACACTGCAGAGTATGAGGCTTTGTTAATAGGATTAAGGTTAGCTTCAAAACACAAAATCAAAAATCTTAGGGTTATTGGGGACTTAGAATTAGTTGTATCTCAGATCAGATCCAAATATGCATCAAGAAACCAAAGGTTAAGACATTATAGGAAAGTTGTTTGGGATGAGATAGAACAGTTTGATGCTTTTTGTATTGATTGGATGGATAGAGGCCATAATAGGATGGCTGATTTACTAGCTAACATTGCATTAAGACTAGAGGATATCACTTTTGCAGGGATATCTAGGATTGAGATTCAAACTAGGCCATCCATACTAGATAATTATGAAAATTGGCACGTTTTTTATGATGACCTAGATATTTTAATATTTCTGCATTGTAATGCAAGTTTTGGAGATAAAGAGATAAATTTTGGTGAATATGTAGAAACATCAGATAATAAGGACTCTCTCCTTGGTAAGGAGATCTTACAGTTAAAAACAAATAAAGTCCCAAAGGGTTTGGTAGTGTTAGAAAGAGCATTTGATAGCCATGATAGCTCTTCCCAGGCAAAGCTTTTCAGTAAGCTTGAAGATGTGGAGGAAATAAATTTAGGAACTAAGGAAGCCCCAAAGAATGTGTATATTGGGGGAAGCCTGACTCCTAAAATAAAAAAATCTCTGATAAATCTTCTTAGAAAATATAGACATGTCTTTGCATGGTCTTATGATGATTTGAAAGCATACAGAGAAGATTTATTCCAATATGAAATTCCCTTGAAGGAGAATACCAAAACTTTCAGGAAAAAATTGAGACCTGTTAACCCTACCTTGGCACCAAAAATGTAGGATGAGCTAAAAAAGATGAGTGATGCAGGCATCATTCAACCTATTAGACATTCAACATGGGTTTCTAATCTTGTCCCAGTAAGAAAAAAGAATGGAGACATCAAGCTATGTGTAGACTTTAGAAATTTGAATATAAATTATTTAAAGGACAATTATGGTCTACCAAACATGGAAGCCATGTTACAGAGGGTTACTAGATCTGAATTAATGTCCATGATGGATGGTTTTTTAGGTTACAATCAAGTAGTTGTCAAAGAAACAAAAAAGTTCAAAATTGCATTCACTACTCCATGGGGTACTTATGTGTATGTTAGGATGCCATTTGGTCTAACCAATGCTGGGGCTACCTTCCAAAGAGCCATGGATGTAGAATTTGTAGATTTTATAAACAAATTTCTTGTTGTTTATCAGGATGACTTGATAGCGTATTCAGAAAAGAAGGACCAACATTATGGCCACCTGGAAAAAAAATTTGTAAGAGTTTTAGAATATGGGGTTTCCCTTAACCCAAGGAAGTGTTCTTTTGGAGTAACTGAGGGTAAGCTTTTGGGACATATTGTATCCAAGGATGGAGTTAAGATTGATCTTGAGAGAGTAGCAACAATAGACAAAGTACCATTTCCAAAAAATGTAAAAGGTATCCAATCTTTCTTTGGTCAAATTAACTTTTTTAGAAGGTTTGTTACAAATTTTGCTGAAATCAGTGTTCCCATCTCCAAAATGCTAAAGAAAAATGCAAAGGTTGAATGGAGTAGTGAGGCCAAGCAAGATTTTTCTGATATCAAGATGGCTATTAAAAGTTCCCCTGTGTTAAGATCACCTGATTTTAGTAAGCCTATCCAAATCTTTTCATTTGCTTCCTATCATACTATAGTTGTAGTACTATTATAGAAGAACTCAGAAGGTTTTGAACATCCCATATCTTTTTTCAGTAAGTCATTGCAAGAAGCTGAGTTGAAGTATGATATAAATGAGAAACAAACCTACGCATTGGTCAAAGCTATCAAGAATTTTAGATGTTATTTGGTAGGGGCAACTATAGTTGCATATGCAACCAGTGCTGCTGTGAAAGACATCTTGGTTCAACAAGAAGTTTCAGGGAGAAGATGCAGGTGGATAAATAGAATCCAAGAGTTTAATATTGACATCCAAATCACCAAACTAGTGAGAGGATTGGTGCTAGCAAAACTCATGGCTTAAATAAATTTGGATGCTAACCACATCAACACTCTTGAAGAAGAACAAAGGCCATACGTATGTGATCTAGACTGCTGTGAATGGTACAAGGATATTATTAGATACTTGCAAAAGATTTTATTTCCTTCTAACATGGATGACCACAAAAAGAGGACTATCAAATTACATGCTCTAAAATATGTGATCATTAAAGGAGAGTTATGGTGGAGAAGTAATGAGGGTGCCCTGCTAAAGTGTGTTGACCCTCAAAGGGCTAATGATTTGCTGCAAAAAATGCATGAAGGTGTATGTGGCAGCCATTACATGGCCAAGACTACTATGCATAAGATATCATCTAGTTTTTGGTGGCCTAGTGTTTTCAAAGATGCACATTCCTTTGTCAAAAGATGTGATGCTTGTCAAAGATTCTTAGAAAAATTGAAGTTTAATGGAAATTTGCTTTTGAACCCTGTAAGTGTGGAAGCCCCTTTTCAAAAGTGGGGCATGGACTTCATAGGAGAGATCCCAAACAAATCTAGTGGGGGGCACTCACACATATTGGTTGCAACTGATTACTTTACAAAGTGGGTGGAAGCCATTCCCACTAAAAAAGCAACTAGTAAAGTGGTTACTGATTTCTTGATGTAAAATTTGTTGACTAGGTTTGGATGCCCTGAAATTTTGATTGTAGACAATGCTATGTGTTTCAAATCTAAAGAATTTGTTAGTTTTTGTTTACAATATGGTATAAAAGTTTCATACTCTACTCCTTACCATCCTCAAGGAAATGGTCAAGCTGAATCAAGTAACAAAAGCTTGATAAAAATTCTAAAAAGAGTCTTAGATGCAAACAAGAAGGCATGGGACTCGAAATTACAGCTAGCTCTGTGGGTTGACAGAGTAACAATCAAGAAGGCAATAGGGCATGCTCCCTTTGATTTAGTGTATGGTATCCATGCCAGGTTACCATAAAAATAACTTGCTGCAAATGTACAAGTTCATCCAATTATATGATGATGATCAAGATGATGAAATGAAGATCAGATTACAAGACTTGATACAATTAGATGAATCAAGAAGGGAAGCACATGATACAAATTTGAGATCTCAGCTCAAGTATAAAAATTTGTATGATAGAAAAACCATAGTCAGAAGTTTTCAAGATAATGATTTGGTCCTGATGTGGAATGCCAGGCTCGAAGACAAGGGTAAACACAACAAGTTTGACCCTATGTGGTTGGGACCATATCTAATCAGTAAAGCATGGGGACATAATTCATACATTATAAAGGATTTGATTGGAAATGAAATGGAATTACCAGTTCATGGACAATTCCTCAAATTGTACTTTTCTTAAGGTGCTTTCATTATCCATGAATAGTAGTTAGTTTCCCCTTCCAGTTGTGTATTTGTTTTCGAGTTGTGTGAGTAGGTTAGTTGTTTTGTTTTAGTAGATGGTCTACTTATCCTAGAATTTTTGAATTCTTGTCATGCCTGCAAGAGGCATACATCCCTAGATAGAGCCACTGTTGGCACTTCAATTTTTCAGTATGTCAATCCTCTAAAATTTTTATAAAATTGAAGTTTGCATAAGTGTTAAAAGATTGTGATAATTTTTCTACAAAAAATCTTGCAAAAATTATCTTTTCTTCCTCAATACATGGCCAGCCCTAGTTAGAAGTCTAAAATTGAGACAAACCCTAAGTATTTGTCACCTTTTGAAAAAAAAACCTAAGTCGCTCTTTTCATGATCTAATTGAGTGTTACTTTTCTGAGTCACTTAAGTTCCTAAAAAAGCATGTTTTTATTTGTATCACCACACCGGGGTCATTTTTTTTAATTTTTCCTAAGTCTAAGGGCCCGGTGATTAATAATGTGTCCAAATTATTAAAAACCTTATGTTCTAATGTTACGATTTTATTTTGAGTTTGGAATCTTTGAAAAGATCTGACAGTGATCGCATAGGATCTTTTCAAGCTATGTGATCATGCAACATCCGTTGATCCTACAATGGAGCATATTGCGGTTGTCAAGTGGGGTTGATGACAGATATACACATGTGTCGAGCATTCATTGGTTATACTTTTGCTGACATGGAAATTGGCATCAAGTCTTTGCTCACACCGAGAAGTTATTATTGTATGGTTACCCAACGCTTGTGTTGACATGGAAGTTCCTAATTGGTTAATCTCAATGGGACCATTGCCCAAAGAATCTACAGAGATGTCAGTAATGAAGGGAAGATCTAATGGTGATTGCACGATTGCATAGGATCTTTCCAAGCTATGTGATCATGCGACAGCTATCAATTTCTCTTTTTTTTTAGGTGACAAAAGGAAGTGGGTCCAATTGTCAGCTGTGCACTTGTGGCCGCTTTTGATTGGTTGAATTTCACACTAATGTGGCAAATGTCAGTAAGTATTGGTGTATAGGAAAAAGGTTTTACAGGTCTGCTAGCTAATTTTTTGACGTGGCATCCTATGGTTGGCAGAATCGAGTGGTGCCAAGGTTTTAAAGATATCGATAACAAGGAAAAGATCTAACAATGGTCGCATGATCGCATAGGATCTTTTCAAGCTATGCGATCATGCGACAGCCGTTGATATGGTATTAGCATTGTAGAATTGTCAAGTGGGTTCTTCTTTTATTTAAAAGGACAACCGTTAGATTCTAAAAATAGGGAATCGATGGTTTTAATTCAAACTGGAGTTAAAAGTGACACAATTTTGAAGTTTCTCGTTGTGAAGTGATAGTTCATTCTTTCAAAGAAGTAATGGTTGAATCGTGCTAAATAAATTGCTGAAATGACTATTCTTAATTACTAATACACCAAAGATTTTTGTATTTTCAGAAGCACAAGGAGATCAAAAAATTTGTAGAGACTCAAGCGTAAAGAATTACAGAGACTAGCTGTCATCTCCTAGAGATTTTCTTAAAAAGGTTGGTGAAATACTTGAACAAATTATTTCCCTATTAATAGTCATAATTCTGTAGTTTTTCTATCTTGCAAAGGTTTTAGAAGAAAACCCTACAATGGCACCAAGGAAAGAATTGTATGGTAAAATTGAATATAGTGAAAGGAGTTTGCATGAAGACTTGTTATAGTTGCTTCCCAGTTCTACAACTGACCTAGTGAAAGCCAAGAGTATAACTCCCAAAAACCCTAGGATAAAGATAGCAGATGGATTGTATGACACTGCAAGTTATAACAAAGAGGCTAAAATTGGTAAAATCAATGCCAGTGGTGACTCTAATTGTTGGAAATATAGATGGAGTAACTGAGAGGGGGGGTGAATTAGTTAACCACAAAAATATTACCACAGATCCCTTAGATGTCTTATTAATTCATTTACTGCTGTCACTCGGTAAACATACAGAGAAATGTTGAAACTCGGTTATTGCAGTGAATATTAATTATAACTATTCTTAAGTATTCATCAGTGATTAACATGCATGTGTAAAGAAAATAACATGAACACAAGAGACACCAGATTTAACGTGGAAACCCAATATGGGAAAAACCACCAATGTAACTAGTTACTATTTTTCACTCTTCTGAAGTGGGCCCTGTTAGGAGCCAACCCAATTAAAGGTTACAAAACACACTGTTAGGTGTGACCTTGTTAGACGATTTAATCACCCTGTTAGGAGTGGCCTTGTAAGAGGTCTTAGAAACAATTCAATAGAACTGTCACCTTGTTAGAGGATTTACAAAATGGCTATTAAACCAACTCTGTTAAGAGATTTTGAAATCACTGCTACAATGGTAAGAAAGTAACAATCAAATGACCTGAATAATGATGCAATTGATTTTCTAATTACAGATCTCTATTTTGCTTCACTACATCCTTCTTGATCAAATATATCTCTGCTACTCCTCAAGGATATCTAACCATCCTTTAAAATTTGCTCACACTTTCCTTCAAAATGATTTGCATGTTTGATCATCCATACACTCTTCCTCTTTCACACTTGTCCACACTTTTAATTCACAACTTGACCTTCTATATATACCATTTAGATTGTCCATTCAGATTGTCAAGTTGGTACTAATAATCATTATAAACATTACTAATCATTACCACAGTCGGCTAAATAAACAAACTTTATTCCTCAAAAAAAAATTCTTTACTGGGCCGACCTTGCTCGGTAAACACTAATCCTGAAAATATTTCCTTTGGTGACCGAGTGAACTCGGTTACCACTGCAAATTCTACAACATCCTTTGAAGACCGAGAGATCTCGGTGAACACAAAAAAATACCTCACTGACCGACTGAGCTTAGTAAACACTGAGAACTACTTAGCTGACTGACTGAGCACCGTAATCACTGGGAACTACTTTGCTCACCGAATGAGCATGATAATTGATATGATATTTGTGTGACATTAAAGACAACACACAATTAATCCAACAATCTCCTTCAGACAATTGTATCCAACATCTAATATCACTAGTCTAGCATTATTCAAAGTAGGATTTAGTCAGAGAAATGCCCCTCACCCTGCAAGCAATATATGGTAGTCTGACTTGTGGTGCCCGATGTTTTTATAGATATTGACTTGATGATCCAAGTGGCAAAGATTTATGACCCAATCACTAGGGAGATTAGGGATGCAAAGGGAATGTTGTTGATAAAAATCTTTGCTGAAGAAATCGGGAAGGTGTTCAATTTAAGTGAACCCTCAAACAACTTAGAGAGTATTGATTTTGAAGAGTTAAGGCAAGTATATGAGGCACAAAGGAATTATCTTAGGGGAAAATTATTGAAGGACTTCTGCACAAAAATTGGCAAGATGGTTATTATGGGACAAAATACACAGGAGCCTTTTAAAGTAGAGTATTTTGACCCCAGAGCTGAGGGCGCATATTGGGCACTATGTCAGGTTTTTGGAGAGGATGTAAATGAGAGGAAGCCAATACATTTAATGTGCATAATGATCTAGATTCTGCATTCACATTTGTCCATTACATTTTATTTTGCTCCATTCATTGCTGAATTAATCCCTATTGGATTAGTGAGGATCCAAAAGAGTGAAGATGACAGGCCCTTTTGTTGGTATTCTTTCATGATGCACATGTTTTTGTTTAAAGGTGCAAGCTATTTTGAGCAAGAAATGGAATTGATGAGAGAGAAGGATGGTGAAGATATGCCAATACAATTATGGAGCCTTACAATGACTTGGGATAGAAAGGATAGCAGTTTCACAAATTTTGATAAACATTTTGGAGCTAGACTCAGGATGTTGTTTGTCTTAGACAACCCAAGAATCACAATAGCATTGGCACAACTCATTAGGCTGAAGTAGTTTGCTCAGGGCTTGAATATTGTACATAATTGGGGAGATGTCATTTTTTACCATGTATCAACTGTCATCAGGTTGTATGGTTTTAGGGGAGCCCCTTTTATATTGCCTTATCATGTACCCCTTAGAATTGGAATTGTAGAGCTTCTTAGACAATTGGGGAATATTGAAGACTATGCCCTCACTGGAAAAGGCAAGGGAACTCTATTCCCAAATGTTACCATTGCACACCAATTCATAATCACCAAGGGTGGATGGGTTCGCATAGATAAAATATTGGCTCCATACCATATGGCCACTGCAATTGCTAGAACAACAAACCCTGAGGGGTTCTACAATGAAATTTTTAAGAAGAGAGCCAAATATGCCATGATTAACCACATTTTTAACTTTCCTAAAGATATTGTCAGAAATATCCCAAAGTTGCATGATCAAGAGGTTAGGAAAGAGAAATGGCTGGTATACAAAAAGACATTAGATTTTATCTGACAATTTGATTCTGAATGGGATCCCCTGAAAAGTATAACTCCAATGGGAAAGAAAATAGATACTTTCATGAACTCTTTCCAGGGTATCTTTCAGACCCTAAATGAAAAGAAAGAAAAAGTAATGATGGATAACCCAGAAAGGGCTAAGAAGTTATTAAGAAAACCTATATTTGCAAAAGGGTTACCCCCAAGGAGGTACATGGTGCAAAAGAGGACTGGTTACAATGTTGTGGTACTAGAGCAAAGCCAGGAAGGGAAAATGGATAAAAGGGATGTCTCATCTACTGCACAACAGATTGAGAAACAAAAGGAGGTTGTAGAGGTCCCTGATTCCCCTCATCTTCAAGCTTCTGAAGATGTAATTGACTCTCCACCCCCATTAAAGAAATAGAGAATGGAAGAAAGACCTGTTCATGTTGAGAAGGACTATTCTCCATCACCGTCTCCTCTAAGAATTTTGGATGACCAAGAGATTGTAGAACAAGTACAATAAGTGAGTGCTCTAGGTCAAATCTTTATGACCTATGAAGAAATAAATGAGGGAGTGCCAGAGCCACCAGAAGAGCCCAAGTTGGATCTAATAGTAAGGGAATTGGCAGGCATAGAATTGGACCCTATAATTAAACAAGCTTGTGAAGAGTTTTTGGTTGATGATACTTTTGTTAAAACTAGGGCTTTCATGCAATTTCTTTAGAAATTAAACATTAAGAAATTTTAGGAAATTTGTGACAAAAGCCATGAAAAAAATCCAGAGAAAGATGTACAAACCATACAGGATGAAGTGAGAAAAGAAATGACTGCGAAATTTGAAAAAATTACTCCAGAACAGGGCAGAGACATGGTGAAAGTATTAGGAGTGATAATCCTTCCAGAGTGGGATATAGTTGATGTAGTGGTTCTTGATGTAGTTAGAAAACAAAGGACTCCTTTCCAAAAAACTCAAGAAGAAGCACAACAGGCTATTAAAGGGGTCACCTTCAGTGACAATCACCAAGCTTTGGTAATGTGGTCCCTTCAAAAGAATGAGCATAACAAGGGAAAACAAATTGTCAGAGATGATCTTTCAGGGAGCTTGATTTTCAGAAGGGTTACTGATACTTCTTTGGTAGAAGCATCAGGTATGGTAATAGCCACAACACAATTGACATAAAGGGTGGAAAAAAAAAAGGCCAAGGAGAAAGAGGAACTCACTGCAAAGTTTGAAACAGTTTTCAAGGTTTATGGTGAGTTGAAACAGGGGATTTTTTAAAGAGATACTTTGATTGTAGATTTAAAGAAGAGATTGGGGGAGCATGGCCCAGTGCAAATATCTAAACAAGTGGAGATAGCTTCCTTCCTTGCTGAGCCTTCCTCATCAAGTCCTATTGTTGAATTTCCTCCTTCCCCTCTTCCTCCTTCCATGGATGAGGTAGACATTGATCAAAGGGTAAAGCAGAGGTTTGAAAAGAAGATGAAAGATGTTGTTTCACATTTTGTTGCAAATGTGAGACCCAAAGAAGTGTACAAAATTGCTCAGCAATTGGTAGAGATTTTAACATCTTTTCAAAAAGAAGCAGCCACTATGGACAAGATTTTGGAAAAATGGGCTGCGAGGAGAGATAATTTGAAATCATTTTTTGATCAAATCACGGATAAATGTATTGTGGATATAGAGTTAACAAACACTTACAGGTTTGTTAAGGATCTTTTTGATTTTGAGATAAAAAGGGAGAGTTTAAAGAGAAGATCAGAAATCTTAAGGGTAAGATACTTTCAGGATAATTTTCAAATGTTTCCAGGTCTTATCAAGGCAGATGGGGTTATTAAAAATAAAGATGAATGGACGGAATAGATAGATGGGCAAGTATTGTCTAGAATGGATTCCATTTTAGGTACAGATGATAATACCCCCCTTGTACAACTAATTGAGCTTCTTCAGGATGCCAGGATACACTTTGCTAATGTGAGAATAGAGGTTCACCAAGTAGTTGCTGAATGGAACAAATTATTGTCAAAAAGGGATGAAGTCTTGACTTTCCATTGGCCAAGTGAAAAGACCTATATTTCCTGGGAGTCAACCTATCCTCTAGAAGATTCAGAAGAGGAAGGAGCATCAAATAAAGAAGCAATAGGTGGAAGTATTCCAAACCCTCAAGATCAAGATAAAGAGGGATAAATTCATCAAGTAGTTAGCATAAGCATGGATATAACACTTGGCAGAAGTTGAATTACCCTTGGGAGCTATTGCAAGATTTTGGTGCTCATCTTAACGATTCATCGCAAAGATTTGTAACAAGAAAGTTTCTATTTTCATTTTTTGTCCTATATGAGAACTCCTTTCTTATCCTTTCTAGAACGATTTGAAGCTTGTTTGCAATCCTTATTTTCTATAAAAGGATTACCAAGATCATTGAAAAAGGACTGAGAACTTGATCAATTTAATTGATAAGTTTCTTGAGTCTGGGATATCATAGACTATTTTTAGGCATATTTCTATAGAAGAACTATATTTTTGGTTCAAGTTAATTTCAGAAGGTTATATTGTAAAGCATTCTGTAAGCATGATTAATATAGCATTTGAATGAAATCCAAGATTTATATCTCTCCTTGAGTATCTTTGTCTGAGTTCTGAATTGTTTCAATTCATTGCATAGATAATCTCTGTGTGTATGTTTATATTTCTCAGCTCTGATCCAAGATGAAATTAAATAAGATTTGAATATGACATAAATTCTTTGAAGTCTTTCTTAAGGATGTATCAGTAAGTAGTGTGAATCTAGGAACCTTTTCTAAAATCCACCGCAGGGTGATTAGTATTTTCAGAGGGTAAAGATAATTCAAAGTTCAATATATTTGTTCATGTATTAGAATCTTGTAGTGGAAGTGTTGCCCAATGGATAAGACATTGGCCAAGAGTGGAGTTCTCTTATAGAGATTAGTGTTTGGAGGGGCTCTATTGATATTTCCATCTTTGATTATAAAATTGTCAAAATTCTTTGAAATACAGTGATTTGCAGGGTAGTTTACTACCTAGTGATAGTGAAAGATCTATAAATGAATGGTTATCATTTAGATTTCTCTTATCATTTATCTGTTACATTTAAATCTAGTTAGTGATTATTGATTTAAGTCTTATTTTACTAGATTCGGAGCACCTTCCTTGGTTTTGCAGAGCTAGAAGTGTAGAGGGCAGTCTTGTCCCTATAGTTGGTCCAGTCATCTTTAGGACTCAATATTTGGATCTAACCCATCCATAAAATCTATAGATGTACTAGTTGCTTGTTAAAGCATAAAGTCCATTTTGGGAACCAACAAAAGATACTCGAGTTAGTGCATACCGACCTATGTGGTCCTATGAGAACTCAGAGTTATTATGGAGATAGATATTTTATTCTTTTTGTTGATGATTACAATAGGTTGATGACTATCATGTTCGTAAAAGAAAAATCTAAGGCATTCAAGATGTTTATGTGGTATAAAGTGAAAGTAGAAAAAGAGACTGGTAAAGATTTCAAATTCTTAAGATCTGATAGAGGAGGTGAATTTATCTCCGATCAATTTACTAATTTTTGTAATGAGCATGGTATTAACAGACAGGTCTCTGCACCGAGGACACCACAATAGGATGGCATTGTTGAAAGGAGGAATAGGTCAATTGTTGACTGTGCAAGGACATTAATGTTAGAAAAGAATGTTGCTTATACATATTGGAGAGAATTCGTTAGCACTGTTGTTTATGTGCTAAACCAAGTACAATCGAAGATGGACACTAATAAGACACCCTGTGAGTTATGGTTTGGACATAAACCCACTGTAAGTTATTTTAGAATTTTTGGAAGCAAATGTTTTATTCTGAAAGATGAAAGAAATGGAAAGTTTGACTCAAAAGGTTATGAAG
Organism: Chamaecyparis obtusa; assembly: GCA_027943335.1. Lineage (NCBI taxonomy): Eukaryota > Viridiplantae > Streptophyta > Pinopsida > Cupressales > Cupressaceae > Chamaecyparis > Chamaecyparis obtusa. The sequence goes on along the minus strand of BSBK01000103.1, from coordinate 892,905 downwards.
GGATATTTCTAGGATATTCTAGTAAAAGTAAAGCATACAAGTGTCTAAACAGAGTAACTAATAAAATGATTTAAAGTACTAATGTTTGAGTTGATGAGTTTGATGATAAGAATGAAAAGGAAAGAAAAAGGGAATCGGAAGACTACAGTAGATTCACTTACATTGAACAACCTGAGTATTTACAGAAGCCGCAGACAGTGACAACCGGTCAGTGGGAAAATAATACTGAGGAACATGAAAGAGAAACTAACAAGCAGGAAGGACCTACCAAGCAAGAAAATGAACTTGCACAGGATGAACAAGAAAGAAGAAATTAGATACTAGTGATTTTTGTCAGAAGACATCATCTTGAGACACAAATCATTGGAGATAAACAAGCTAGCATGCAAACAAGGAGTAAAGGAAGACAAGGTACATGTCTAGTTTGTGATTATGAACTGAAGAATGTAAAATTTGCATTAGAAAATGATGAATGGGTTAATGCAATGAAAGGGGAAATAGAACAAATAAAGAAGAATAAAACTTCAACCTTAGTACCCAGACCTAAAGATAAGAATGTTATCGGTACTAAGTGGATATTCAGAAACAAGCAAAATGAGAATGGAGAGGTAACAAGGAATAATGCTAGATTAGTATGTAAAGGATATGCACAAGAGGAAGGAATAGATTATGGTGAAACATTTGTACCTATTGCTAGATTAGAAGGAGTCAGAATGTTACTTGCATATGCTACACACAAAAATTTCAAATTTTACCAAATGGATGTCAAGTCAGCATTTCTGAATGGAATACTTGAAGAAGAAGTCTACATAGAACAACTTGAAGGGTTCATTGATCTAGAAAGAAAAGATATGGTATGTAGATTACATAAAGCTTTATATGGTTTGAAGCAAGCACCGAGAGCTTGGTATTAGAGGCTGCATACTTATTTGTTAAGTATTGGATTTGTTAGAACAAGTGAGAACAACAATTTGTATATGAAAGGAGATACTGATGATACTATTCTTATTTCTAAAATATTTGTGGATGATATTATATTTGGAGGACAAGGTCAAATCTATAAGTCATTTGCTGATAAAATGAGAAGTGAATTTGAAATCTCTATGTTCAGAGAGATTAATTTCTTTCTAGGACTACAAGTGATTCAACAGAATGATGGTCTATTCATCACACAATCTAAATACATCAAGGAAGTATTGAAGACATTTTTCATGGAATATGCTAAACTTGTGGGAACACCAATGGCTATTGAATGTAAACTAACTAAGGAAGATGAAACTATAGAGGTGAACTAGACACTATATCAATCTATGATTGGTAAGTTAATGTATGTAGTACATAGTAGACCAGAGATAGCACATGTTGTGGGAATTTTTGCAAGATTTTTTGCAAACCCTAGAGAGTCACACATGGTTTCTACAAAGAGAATCCTAAGATACCTAAAGAAAATAGAATATTATGGATTATGGTATCCTAAGGAAGGAAAATTTGAACTCAGAGTCTATACCGATGCTGATTGGGCTGGAAATGTGGATGACAGAAAAAGCACCACCAGAGGAGAATTTTTCTTTGGTGAAAGACTTGTTACATGGACAAGTAAGAAGCAGGCTTGCATTTCTTAGTCTATAGCTGAAGTAGAGTATGTTGTTGCTGCTACAAACTATTCAAATATTGCTTATATTAAGCAAGTATTGGAAGGTATGAATGAGATAATCACTGAGCTGGTGATATTGTGATAATACAAGTGCAATAAACATTTCAAAGAATCTATTGATGCACTCTAAAAAAAATCTTATATCTATTAAGTATCACTACTTAAGAGAACAAGTACAGGAGAAGCAAGTTAAGCTAGAGTTTGTTACATCAAAATAACAACTTGCAGACATATTTACAAAGCCTCTACCGAAGGATACATTTGAATACTTGATGAATAGACTTGGGGTCCGTCCCCTGTCTATCGGTCACTAATGTGATCTGAATGTTGCATCAGCCTAATCTTATCAGAAGATCATTCATGTTGATGCAACATAGTTCACACTTTGGATCATGTCTAAGGTTGTGAAAAGTTTGGAGAATTGGAACATATTGGCATATCAGTATACAAAGATACAGAGTATGCACCAGACAACAAAGAGTTACATGGCTACTATAGAGCTGCATGTTTATTTTTTTTCTTTGGCATTGTTCTCAAAGGGAGAGATAAACCATATGAAACAATATGCATCAATGAGAACACTGAAACATCTATCTAAGGGAGAGACAAACTAAAAGAAAAGGGAGAGCACTAAAGATCAATTACTGAGAACAAAAGAAGGAATTTGAAATTTGAAAAGATCATATCTGTAGAATGTCAAAGCTGCATTGGCAATGTTGTTGACTAACGTAGTGATTAAACATATTAGGCTAGGGAGATTTTTGGTTCTGAAAAGATTTCACTCTCAAAGAGATACCAATATGCTTATCACTAATGTGGGAAATATATAAGCAATTGGACCAACTATAGGGACAAGACTTCCCTCTTCACTTCTAGCTCTGCAAAACCAACGTGGGTACACCTGATCTAATAGATTTATCTCTATTCCTTCTTCAATACTAGATCTAACAATAGATGACAGTAGGAGTGGTTAATTCCAAATGTGGGAAATCTATAAGCAATTGGACCAACTATAAGGACAAGACTACCCTCTTCACTTCTACCTCTGCAAAACCAAGGTGGGTACACCTAATCCAATAGATTTAAGTCTATTCCTTCTTCAATACTAGATCTAACAATAGATGAGAGTGATAAAGTACTAAACAACAACCTATTATTCATTGACTCTCCATCACTGGGTACAATAACTCATATAAAGTAAAATAAATGTAAAAGACTGGTATTGATTGAATGTTTTAGGATTACAAGATTTCAATCATTCCACACAAAACAAAGATAGGAAAATATAGGCCAGTGCCCTATCCATTGGGAAAAATATCATAAGACAGGATGAATACAAAGATATTCAGAGAATAACTATTCTTTGAACATAAATACAAAATACTCCAACTCTTTCCTTCTTATAGGAAATCCTCAAATGAATTCAGTAAACATGTATCCCACCCTGAGTAGTATTTAATCCAATCCTAGATCAAAACTCAAAGCTAAATACATACATATAAATATTAGAAAGACTTAAAGATTTATAGAATAAACTCAAAGGAGAGACAAAGATTTGAAATTTTCATTAAGTGTAACCTTGAATGTTGTATACATCATGTTCTAAACAATAAGCTTGCAAAATAGTAGCAGCAACATGTACTTCTTCTCTATTTCTTTGATAAGAATGATACAAAAGGTTACAATCCTTGACTGAGGGCTAGGGTTTCACAATCTCTATCTTTTTAACACCTAAACTCTCAATGCCTAGAATGATCAAGGAAAATCCTCTATATACAAGGAAGTGCAACAAGCTACCAATCATTCTAGGGTCTACAAAATTCCTAACCCTATAACTTTACAACAACCACATTAGGTTTACAATAAATACATTAATGAAATAGATGACATATTTTGGAAATGAGCCACCTTATTTCATGTCTTCAATGTTGTCCTTGGCTTTTTTCAAAAAATCTGATTGCAATATCTCATTGTCCATCTTGTAACAAATGTTTTTTTGTATCTCAACAACCCTAATTTCTCAAAAAGTAACTATCTTACTTGTCTCAAGAGGTTGATGGAGTATTTACTTTTTGAACATGAGGTATTTATTGATACCTCCACTTATCATATACCTCTTCGCTTGGGAACTCAAAATTTACAAACTTAGCCTTCTTACTTAATAATTGTTCCCATTCATTCTCCATTTGGCTAACCTTGTGCTGAAGAAGATCAAACATAAATTTTGCATTTATTAACAACTTGATGGTGCAAATAAAAGAATAGGTGTCATTTAAGACACCAGTCACTCTCTCTGACAGAAGTGCATCCATCTCTTCTCTCCAATGATACGATTCTTTAAATTTTCCTTTTTCTATGAGAATGGTAGGGACTAGTTCATAATTTGAAAGCATCAATTCTCCTTTCATCAAACTTGATTTTCTTATAAAACTATCCAAAAAAATGCCATACTACACTATTTTCTTCATAGCTTCATGTGTTGGCTTAATGAGTGGATCAGGATTCTCTTGGCCTTTTGACAATAAATGAAAAAAGCTTCACAATTGGGGACCTCTCAATCAACTTTTTCAAAACTGGTGACATCTCAGTCTTATCCTTATTCAAAGCTGTAAATAAAGCATGTAATCTACTGACATGATTGAAGACAATTGAGGGCTTCAAATCATATGAAAATTGCATTATTGCATCTGTCATTTTTTCTTCATATTTTTGGTTCACCAAAGTTGTGGCCTTTACATGGTCATCTTTTTCCTTCTCTAATTGCACCCTTATTTCTCTCAACTTATTAGTTTCCTCAATCAACCATTGCTTCTCCCAACTAACTCTTGCATCCATACTTGCCTCTAGGAATGGTTATTGTGGAAATTCAACAATTAGGCTTGATGAAGAAGCAACTATAGGCTTGTCAGAGATTTCCAATTGGGGAGATTTGTGATCCTGGGGTCCAGATAACTGTGCAATCAACTTATCCTTCTAGATTAACTCATTCTTAAGATCATTGTATGACTTGAGGAAAATTTCAAATTTGGTCCTTATTTCTTCCTTCTCTTGTGCATCTTTCTCTACCACCTTGACATTGAACTTGGCAATCTCCAAAATTAGGTTTGTAGCTTCTACACTAGAATTCTCACCTACCCTTTGTACCAATAGATTGCCTGTATATTCCATAGAGTGGACCTCTATCTTTCCTTTTTTCTCCTCCCTCTTAAGGGACCACATCACCAAGGCAACATGATCCTCTAAAAAAGCAATTCCCCTAGCAGCTTGTTGAGCCTATTCTATAATAGCAAGAGTCTTCACCTCACTCTTCTTGACTTGATGAAAGATTATTGCATCAGCAATATCCTGTTGGAAATATTCAGGAATTAACCAAGTTACTGAGAGGGGAGGGGTGAATCAGTAACTCCCGGTTTGCACTGTTCTGCTCGGTTTTCACTGTTCTACTTAGTTTGCACTGTGATGCAAATAAGTGTTGTCACTAGTGGCAATCCTGCTTAATGCCAACAATCTCCCCCATTGGCATTAGTGACAAAAACACTTATTGCCCAAAACTTATATACATGAACCATGCTGAGATTTATTTTGATTTTTCAAAATTGTCTTTGTCTCCCCCTTTCAATGTGCTAACTTTTTCTTCTTTTCTTCTGTACATATACATATCTCCCTCTATACATATCTCCCCCTTTTTGACGATAAAGCCAAAGGTGTATATACAAGTGATTTATAGAGAGAATCCAAAATTTGATAGAAAATCAAAATGTACCTTCATTATCAGTGCCAGGGTTCTGTCCCAATTTTCTTGCAGAATCTTGCATGTTTGGATTGTAATTTGGACTTCTGCAGAGATTTCAATCATGTGATCTGCTATTGAGAACTGATTGTCATGAATCAATGTTTTGGAATGTTCAATGTGCTTGTACATTGTATTCATGATGGGAAGGATCATGTTCTAAATGTCTAGCAGTGTGGACCAGATCCTTGTGTCTTCTTTCAGTAGTTCTGACTGCGTATTTGATAGGTATGAGATTTTCATGTGATGAGCAGAGCTTGAACTTGGTTCAAGTTGCAACTTCTGTATGCTAATCTTCAAATCCTCATCAATTTTATTCATTTTGTCCTTGACATCCTTTGTGAACTCAGCAACATTGCATAGTCTGGCCAAAAGAGAGGTAACATTCGAATAGGAAGATTCAATGTTTGACAAAACTGAAGACAATTCGACTTGATTAATAGCTATGTGCTGAGCAATGTGCTCAAGCACTTTATTGTTGAATCTCTTCTCGGCTTTTTCAACTAACTTTTCTATCCCAGATGAATCCTCATTGTATTTATTTACTACTTCTGCTAATTGTAATAGAACATGTTGAGAGGAGTCTACTTTAATACCTAATGCTTCAGACAAAATGTCCTTAGCATCCTTAATGATTTGATATTCCTTGTCTCTCTCCTCTTTAAGTTTCTTTTGTTTTGTTTTCCTTTGGAGGATTTCACCTATATTTTGCATTTGGTCCACTGATAGATTTGCAAAATCTAATGTTGGAATCTCTATTTCTTCATCTAGGTCTATATCCTCTACTATATTCTTACCCAAAAATCTTATACTCGGTTGAGCCTTAGGCTTATCTATACTTAATGCCTTAGTAGTAGTGACAGTAGACATAGTAGGACTGGCTATAGAGACTGGTATACTATCTACTGGAGAACTTAAAGTATTTACACTTGTAGAATCAAAAACTGGAATACTTGCTACTGGAAAACTTGATGAAGTAGGAGACTGCAACTCGGTAGAAGAAATGGTAGTTGCTTCTGTTGTTGGTATAGGTGATTGGACAAATGTTGAAGTTGTCAAAACCATGCTTGAAGGTGTCTCCGAGCTAGATGTAGTAACTTTTACTGGAGAGGTAGGAAGTCATGCAATGACTTCTGTGGCTATCCTCACAGTATCATCTACCTCAGTGGCTTCTTCCTATTCATCACTGTCATCTTCAATGTCTTTTATTATAACTGTTTCAATACTCGGTTGGTGAAGATGGTATATGTTCTTCCATGTGGCATTTGCAGCCTTCACAACTGATTCAATATTGTTAATCAAAATCAAACAAGTATTGAACTTTAGTGTCATCTTATTTTCATTCTCCTTCAATGCCTTCTTTATTTCATCATTTTTCAAGCTTGGCATTAACTGTCTTAGGGTTTGATAAAATATGTCTTTTACAGTTTGCTTGGCATTGCTCCATCTCATTTTTATTGGATCTAATAAAGCTGCTGGAACCTGTGGGGCTATTTCATTAGGAGAGTATTTCCACTGTCCCATCTTTTCAATGATAGCATCTTCTATTTCCTTTTGTTCTATTTTCGATCTGGTTTCATATTTAAAAGATTTTATATTACTTACTCCAGATCCTGATCCTTCTCTAAAAAGTTTGATCTTCTCTTGAAGGGTTAGAGGAGGCCTTTTGAATATTATATCTTTGTCTGCCTTTTCTGCCTTACCTCTTGCACTTCTCCTTGTGAATATAGCAGTGGGAGGCTTAGGTGCCTTAGTGATGAATACCTTTCCTTTCTTCTTTGCAGGTTCTGGTTCCTCTGTTTTCTCATCCTTTTCCTTTTCTTCTTCAGTGTCTTCTCCTTTGTCCTCGGTTAGCATTTGCATTTTGGCTATCCTCTTCTTTCCTTTATTTACCACCTGTGGAAGCTTTATGCTTAATTCAATTCTCACCTTAGCTTCATCATATGTTCCAAAATATGGGGCTTTGGGATTAACAGGCTGATTAAGAAGGGCTTCAATGATATTCTTGGTTTCATCAATGTTTACCTCATAAGGAAGAGGTTTTACATGTACAATCCTCGGTTTAGCTGCTTGAATGTATACTTTGTCACAGTCCACCATGAAACAAATATCATCCTTATAATCCTCAACCAACTTCTATGGAATCCGGAATCTGTCATTCATTTTCTCTTTGAAAGACTCAAAATAACTGTCCACGATGCTCTCAAAATTTTCACCCATTTCTTAAATATATTCATTTATTTCATAAAGAACTGGCACATCTTTTCTCCATACAACTTTTCCTTTAGAAGGGAAGAATTTCTGAATGTAGAAGAACAAACAGACCAGTAAAGATCCAAACTTACATGGGTTGTTTTTGGAAGTTTGAATGCTTTCCATGTTTTTGTTAAACTGTTTTAACAATAAATCTGCAAGGTCAAATGATAAGTTATTCTTGACCACTTTGTATGCTAGGTCTATGACTTCACAAGAGACACTATTCTATCGACTTGAATTGTATATCTTATGGGCAATTATGTGTGTACCAAATTTTAGTTCAGCATCAGTAATGCTGCTTACTTTCATGCCTCTACCGTCCCACTCAGCTAGGGTTTTCTTCTCCAGTTCCAGCCAACCTAGGGTTTTGGTAGATTTTGCTTTGTTCAACATGGGAAGACCGGTGATTTGATGAATCATCTTCTTAGTGATCTCTATGGGTTGCTCAAGCCAAATCTTTCCATCATGTACACAGTTGAGAATTTATCTAACCCATTTCTCCTGAAAGTTTCGAGGTAAATGTGCAATGTGAACTAATCCCTTGTCTTCCAGATGTTTATGCTCGGGTTTTAGAATACCATCCACACATAGTTCCTCATGCACAATATCTAGCTCTAGGTTTCCCATTTCTTGAATTGCACAATTGAAATGATTGTGAATATCGTTAACAAGTAGTACCTTAGGAGGAATCTGAGATTGAGCTCCGTTCGGATCTAGGGCTACTGCAATTGCGGGCATGAGCTTGAAATCTGGTGCTCTCCATTCCCCTTGGACTAACATTTTTGATCCTTTCTTCGCTGAAGTGCTGGATGATGCCATGGTAGCTCACAGAAAATTCTTTTCGCAAAAGTATTTGAATCGCTGGATTGCTCTTGAAATTTTCTTCTCTCAAAGTGCTAAAGGTTCACGGTGAAGAATGAGTTTGATTTCTTGCCTTTTGTTTACAACTCTATCATTAATGCTCAGTACAAATTAGGGTATGAATTCTGACAAATTGTCACCCACTATGAATTAATTGCTCGGTAAAGACTTCGCAACTCGGTGAACTCGAGAATTCAAATTGCTCCGACCTCGCTCGATAAAGACTGGTACTGACCTTGCTCGGTAAAGACTTATACCGACCTTCCTGTGATCTTGTTGCATCTTTGTATGCCGATTTAGATCTTTCTTTTAATTCAGTTCTGGAACTGCTTGAGATTTGTCTATGAGAATATAGTTCCAGTGCTCTCTTGGGAATTTAGTTTGAGTCGGTAGGGCCACCCATTCCACTACTTGGACTGGTTTGCTCGGTAGATTTAGGAATCCACTTTTGTCTTACCTATTTCCTGACCTTAGTTGCTTCATTCTTCTTTCCATCTTCAACTTCACTAGCATTCATGCAATTTCTGGCTATGTGACCGAGTTTAGTGCATTTGAAGCATCTTACGGTAGTATCTCTTTTCCTTAGATGATGTTTTATGCAGTTCATGCCAATGTGTCCATATTCTCCACAGTAATGACATCTGCACCAGGTGTTGTAATCCCATCCAAACATTTCTTTTATAATTTTTTCTGCTGGATTGAATGTTTTGGATCTGCATTCGGATGCCCTGTGACCTTGTTTGTTGCATTTGTGACAATTACCTTTGAATCTTGGTTTTTCCCTGCATTCATTTGCTTTGTGACCGTGCTAATTGGTGTTGTAGCATTTTCCATTGAATTCTTCTTTTTCATTGCTCCAACATTTATTTGAAGTATGTCCTATTTTTCCACAATGATTACAAGTAGGTTTCTGATTTCTTTGAGTACCTTGCTTAGAAGATTCACCTTCTCCATTGTATCCAAGTCCTGCTTTTCCTTTTTTCCTATGAAGATTTTGATTATACAGCTGATCTAGGTCTTCTTGGCTTTTCAACATTCTTTCATTGATTTGTTTTTCGGTGTTTAGGTCATCCACCAATCTTTGTTGATTTCCTTTTCAGATCTTAGTTCTTCTCTTGTGCTTTCTATTTCTGAACTTAGAGTCAAAATTTCCTCATTTGTATGGGAGATCTGATCAATTAGGCTTTCTAACTGAAGGGTTTTATTTTGGACTTCATTGTTCCTTCCATCTAATTCATCTTTCAACTTGTTTCTTTGTTCTAAGATCTCACAAAATCTTGTAGAGTGTAGCTCTTGTTCTCTTTTTAATTTTCTCACTTCTTCTTGCAGAGACCCATTCTTTTCTAGGAGTTCTTTGACAGCATTGTTTGCTTCATCTGAGCTATCTGAGGGAAAAAGATCTTCAATCTTTTCTTTAATATAATTCTGATCATTCATCTGATTTGCAAGTTCCTTCCTTCTTCTTAGGGATTGGGAAAGATGTTCTTTTGCTTCTTTAAGTTTAGCTATGGCCATTTCCAGATCTAGCTTTTCATTTTCAATCACCTTGTTCAGTTTGAATACCTCCATTGTCCTGGATCTTTGCTCAAGCTAGTTAAGCTTTATCTTGAGAACCAATACTGCTCTGATACCAATTGTTGGAAATATTTAGGAATTAACCAAGTTACTGAGAGGGGAGGGGTGAATCAGTAACTCCGAATTTTCTTTCAATAACAAATGTATTAACATATAGTTTACTTTATCCTTATGCATATAGAAAGCATGAAACTTAAAAGCATTCACAACAATGACACATAGATTTAGTTACCCAGAAACCTTCCAAAAAGAAAGTAAAACTGGGGTGGGGATGAACCCCACAAAGCTTTAGTACTACAGTATAAAGTTGGCCGGTTAAGGCTTACAATTGATCACTTCTGATGATCTGCCCTGCTAGGAGCAATAAGGATTGCTAGGTCCACCTTGTTAGAGGATTTTTACAAACTTACAAAAGAAGTATGTACTTAGTAAAGAGATTTTACAAAAGACTATTAAGTCTACCCGGTTAAAGGATTTTAGTACTGATTCACCTGTTAGGATGAAACAGTAGATCTCTTGCTTTGCAACTGGATTGCTGAATGAGATTCGCTGATGTACTGATCACCTTCTGTGATGAATTTGTCTTTGCTGTTCCTTATACTGTTGTAGCCCTTTGTAATTCACTTATCTCTACCTTTTTCTTCTATTTCATATTTATACTCATTACAATACATCTTGGTATTTTACAACATTGTTTATATACAAGTCTAAACAATTAATTACAATTACAAAGTCAGCTTGAAAAATAAACATAAGTGCTACTAAGTCAGCCCAAGTATGGTTACTCAGTTCCTGCAAACTAACTCGGTGACTTTCTGATACTCGGCGTCCACTTCATTACTCAGCATCATCATGCACTCGGTAGAAGTGAAGGCTCGGTTCATACTGACCACTCGGTAGGTTTTGAACTCGGTAAATACTGGTGACTCGGTAGACATAATGTTACTCGGTTTACACTGTCCTGCTCGGTTTGCACTGTCCTGCTTGGTTTGCATTGTTCTGCTCGGTTTGCACTGTTCTGCTCAGTTTGCATTGTTCTGCTCAGTTTGCACTGTTCTGCTCAGTTTGCACTATTCTACTCGATTTGCACTATTCTGCTCAGTTTGCACTGTGAATGCAAATAAGTGTTGTCACTAGTGGCAATCCTACTTAATGCCAACATATCCCACTCTGGCAAAATCAACACCCCTATAGTATGGACCATAGCCCTTCCTTCCTCAGGAGTAACCTTCCCAAACTTCTTAATCAACTCACCCTTGGTCTTAGTTTCAATCTCTATTATATCCCTATTAGGGAATTCCTCCTTTTTCTTTTCACAAATCTCCTTAAATTGATTTATTTTCATTCTCGATAAAAATTGGGAGAATGCCCTAGTCTTGACAAATTTTTCATCAGCAAGAAATGAATCACTTTCCTACTTCAAAATAGGGTCCATTTGTTTACCCCCAAATTCAGCAATAGTAAGATCCATTGCAACCTCTTTAGGTGCCTCTGGCATCCCTTCTTGTAACTCATCCTTGGAAACAAAAATATTTCCCTCACTACTCATCTGAACTAATTGTTCTGCTACCCCATGTTCATCTAATTGGATGGGGGACTGAGAAGGAGAATAAGCTTCCTCTCCTGGCCTTGATTCTTCTTGTCTTTGCCTCTTTGGAGAGGGTCCTTGCATTACTGGATCATTCATAGGCCTTTTTCATCTTGATGTAGAAGGAAGATCCTCACCTCTCTGTTGTGTTAGCAAATGGACACTGTAACCAATTCTCTTTTGTACAGTGTATGTTCCCTTAGGAGTCAATTTCATGTACCTTAGCTGACTCAAAAATTTTTTTGGCCCTTTTAGGCTCTGCCTTACTGACCATGACATTCTTTTCATTCACTGCATGCATGACCCCTTCAAAATGTTCCATAAGTGCATCCACTTTCCTAGCCCAGGGTTCAAATCCCTTCAATGGGTCATAAGTCTTATCAAAATTTCTAATGAAATCTACAGTCTTCCTGTAGATCACCCATTTTTCATTTTTTATTTCTAGAGTTTGGAGGTCAAACTCATTTCTTATTATGTTCTCAGGAAAATTAAATTGGTGTTTTATGAGAGAACACCTTACATTCCTAAAAGGAAACCTTCTATGTCTGCACATTTGATGGTGGTTGTTGACATTTTGTAGGGCTGCAATACTCGGTTCAGATGCACCCATCCTCCTATAGTAATCACATACTGGTGTGCTATTATTATATCAGGGAAAAAATTCCCTCTCCCTTTACCAGTAAGGGCACTCTCTTGTAGTTCACCAATCTACCTTAGAATCTCATCATATCCTATCTTTAATGGAACTTGGTAAGGAAAAATGTAAGGTGCCTTTTTGCAACCATAAACTCTAAAAACTGTGGACATGGGTATAGAATGATATCCCCAAAATCGTGGACTATAGTAATGTCTTGACAATACTCCTTTGGTCTAATCAACCTTAACAACTCTCTTGGAATCCTTGGATTGTCAAAAAAAAATAAAGTTTTGAGCCTTGAAGCAAAGTCCCTATCAAATGCAATGTAACTGGCATCAATTCTATCCCATGACAGGGTTGTAGTCCACAATTGTACTGGGAGGACTTCCCCATTTCTTTCCTTCATAATGTTGACTATTGAGCTAAAAAATTGCTCATCCTTGTACAAGAACATATGCATAAACATTGAATACCATCCAAAAGGCCTACTAACCTTCATGTTCTCAATTCCCATTAATCCCTCATGGATTAAATCAGCCAAATGTGATGCAAAGTCAAAAATCAATGCCAATTGGGGGTGTAATGACTGTACCATCATAAACATATATGGTATTGGCATATGAGTGGCCTCATCATGCCCTAGAATCAAAGTTAGTGACTTATAAAAACCCTATGCTCTTTTACTGAACAAATCTATCTTGAAGGGCTCTGGTGTGCTTGAACTGATGACACACATGGATCCAACCTGGTTTATGAACTCCCTCAAAGGCCATGCCCTTAAATACTCTCTCTGAGCCTCATACACTTTTGTAAACTAAGAAAAATCTATTTTCTCTAATCCAACAGAAGGGTCATTTAATGAAAACACTTCCCTGATCTCCTCTTCTATGATACTAATCAAATCATTCCCATTTACATCTTTGACATGCTTTGTCACAGGATCATAGCACTTAGCAATTTGAATTAATAATTCCACATCCATAAAAACTCTAGGGACTACCAACTTCCCAATATCAAATTGCCAAATGTTGTTGAGGGGGGCATAGGAATTCCTTTGCGAGTAAGCTGATCTAAATAGAGTCAAACCATTATGATCTTCCCCCACCCTGGCATCTCTCATCCAATTTCCTCTATCATGGAGTCCTTTAGCTACTGAGCACCTAGGGTTTCTTGGGACCAATTCTTTTAATCTGGCTGCCCCATTATCAGAATGTGGGAGTAATTGCATCAAATCTTCAAAGACTCCCCTTTCCTTATACTTTGTTTTCCCAAATAAATTCTTCTTTGGCAGCATTTTAACTAGGGCCTCTATAAAACAATATATAAATACCTAAGAAAACCCTAAATACTACTAGCTGGAAACACAAGTTCCCTTACAATTTCTTCATAAACTTCAAACAATTCTTAGCTTTAGAAAAATGACCTACTAGGCACCTACAAATTTTGTTTGATAGCATTTCCAGATAACAATCCAACTTGCCGAAATACTTATGAGAGAGGTAAAGTGAAATAATGATCCAATTTTGATATATAATGTCACCAACCACTTACAATCCATCCGCACATAGCTCATTAAGTCTACCATTACTAAAATTTGGTAGCCTCAACACTCACAAGACATGAAAAATGTTACAAAGTAGAAAATTTGAATTCAAACTATTGATTTTGCTTCCTTTTTGGTGCATCGAACAATCAAGAAAAGTAACCACACAACCTTCTGTTACTTTTCCACAAACTAGCTCCCAGCCAATGAGAATAGTTCAAATTACCCATATGGGAAAAGAAAACACTTAATTTTACTTTGATTGGAGTAGACAGGTGTCACCCTATTGCTAAAGCGCATGCATAATATACAAGCATCTTTCTTGAGAGGTGTAACGATAGCCACAAGATCTTTTTCCAACCCATCATGTTTTACCACCTCCTATAGTAATGACCCCATAATTCCCTTCATCAAATCAATAGCTGTGACATTGTGAAAATCTAGCAAGTGGGCCTCCTTACCTTTTCTTCCTCAGTACCAATCATCCTGACAACTGCCACATCACAACTCCCAGCAACCAATGGCAAGAGAACACATTGATGTGACCTGGCACCTTAGGCCCCACTGCAGATCTCCTCCTTTATAGAGAATCGAACGGTTGTCACCAAAGCGTAAGCTTAAAACACTATCATCTTTCCTCAGTGGTATAACAACAATCATAGGATCAAATAGAACTTTAAGCTTTGAAAAGTCTGACCCCACCTTTATGATGTCACTTAAGATAGATGTCAATCAAAGAAAATGTCAAGGGAGAAAAGTTGTCAGAACTCTCCAACATCAGGAAAGACCTCGATTGGATGGTTGTCACTAAATCATGATGCTTAAAAGGTTATTAATTTGGTCCAGTGGTATAATGACAACTGTAGATGGGATCTAGTGTTTAACTGCCAGCATACCTTTGTTGATGGGCCTGCCTAGATAGATGGTGCTTCATTGCTAAAACACATGTTAGACATTTTGACAATAGGTAGGTTTGTGTTTCAATGATAGCCACTAGTTTAAAAGGGGGACAAACTATTGAAAAATTAACCGGAGACTTAGGCTTCAAAAGAAAAATTAAAGGTGACCCCGTCGGATAACCTAATAATATAACATGTAAAGTGATGGGTAAAAGGGGTGGAAAATAGCACATGTTTAATTGGAGAGTTAGTGAACTAGAAAGGTAACATGAAAATAGAACAAGGGTTAAAACCAACTAGGGCTTCTGTCAAACCTAGGGTTTTCACCATAAAACCTTGCCATCAAGTCTATAAACTGGATTTTTCAAAAGTTTTATCATGAAGTTGGAAAATTTTTATATAGTGATAACAGTGGCTCATGCTTGGGGACATGTATCTCCCATAGATACAATGAGAAAACTAGAATCTCCTAGAAGAGTAGACTAGACCAAAATTTTGATTGAAAATAGGGAACTGTTCAAAAACCCTAAAACTAAACCTACACAAGGACTCAAAAAAATATCTAAGAGAAGTAAAATTTTAAGAATTAACCATGAACTGGCAATTCCATGAGCTCCCCTATTAGATTTTTCAATAAATAAGAATTTTTTCCCCATTTTTCCTGAATGACATATGGTCCTAACCAGATGGGATCAAATTTCCCATTCTTTCCTTTATCTTTTAACCTTGCATTCCACATCATGACCATATCACCATTTGGAAAATGTCTCTTGAGTAGTCATTTTGTCATACAGGACTTTGCACTGGGCCTGCATCTTCTCATTTTTAT
Source organism: Chamaecyparis obtusa (assembly GCA_027943335.1). Lineage (NCBI taxonomy): Eukaryota > Viridiplantae > Streptophyta > Pinopsida > Cupressales > Cupressaceae > Chamaecyparis > Chamaecyparis obtusa. The sequence continues at coordinate 877,273 of BSBK01000103.1, read as the reverse complement.
CATGTGCATCATTTCTTACCTCATTCAATTGAATCAAATCATTTATTCTGACAATCATTTCATCCTCCATATCATCATCATATGCTTGTATGAACTGGTACATTTGTAACAAATTGTTTTGTGGTAATCTTTCATTAATCCCATATGCTAAGTCAAAAGAGGCACACCCTATTGCTTTCTTCACTGTAACCTTATTATCCCATAGGGATTGCAACAACTTGGAATCCCAGGCCTTCTTGTTTTTATCCAATGCTCTTTTCAAAATTTTAATCAAACTCTTGTTACTGGATTCTGCCTGACCATTGCCCTGTGGATGGTAGGGAGATTAATATGAGAATTTTATAGCAATGTTTTGACAAAAGTCAACAAACTCTTCTGACCTTAAACACATTGCATTATCAACCACCATGGTCTCTGGGCAACCAAACCTTGTGAGAATGTTTTGCATCATGAAATCTGTCACCACCTTACTAGTTGCTCTCCTTGAAGGGATTGCCTCAACCCACTTGGTGAAGTAATCAGTCACCACCAAGATATAGGAATGTCCACCATTGGACTTATTAGGGATTTCACCAATGAAATCCATACCCCACTTTTGGAAAGGAGCCTGAACAGTAACAGGTCTGAGAGGCAAGTTTCCACTAAATTTCAATTTCCCTACAAATCTTTGACAAGGGTCACACTTTTTTACAAATTGATGGGTATCTTTGAAAAGTGATGGCCACCAAAAACCTGACCTAAGGATCTTGTGGGCTGTAGTATTTTCCATATAGTGTCCTCCACAAATCCCATTATGCATTTCATCCATCAAGATCTTGGCCTTATCCTGATCTACACACCTAAGGAAGACACCCTCATTGCTTCTCCACCATAATTCACCACTTATAATTACATATCTTATGGACTGAAGCTTAATAGTTCTTTTCTTATTGTCATCTAGTCTAGGGGGTAAAACCATCTTTTGAAAATATTTGACAATATCCCTATACCAATCACAACAATCTATGTTATAGACAAAAGGTCTCTGATTCTCCTCCAACATATTTATCTAATTTGCATTTAAATTGCTTTGAGCCATCAACTTTTCTAAACCCAATCCTCTTACCAACTTTGTAATGTGAATGTCAATGTTAAACTCTTGAATCCTATTGTTCCATCTACATCTTCTTCCTAAAACTTCTTGTTGGACTAGGATATCCTTGATTGCAGCACTTGGTACATAGGCAACCACTGTGGCCCCTACCAGATAACACCTAAATGTTTTAATAGCCTTTACCAAGGCATAAGCTTGCTTCTCAATGATATCATAATTCAATTCTGCTGCCTATAAGGTCTTGCTAAAAAAAGAAATAGGCTGCTCAAAACCATCAACATTTTTCTGTAATAGTACTTCTGCAACAATATGAGTAGATGCAAAGGAGAAGATCTGCATAGGTTTATTATAATCTGGTGTCTTTAAAACTAGGGCATGCTTGATAGCCCTTTTAATATCATTAAAAGCCTGTATTGCTTCCATATTCCATTCAACCTTTGCTCCCTTTTTTAACATTCTTGATATAGGAATACTAATTTCTGCAAAGTTTGTAATAAATCTTCTCAAGAAATTGACTTGTTCTAAAAAGGATTGAATCCCCTTAATATTCCTTGGTAAAGATAGTTTATCAATAGCTTCCACCCTTTCCGGGTCTATCCTCACTCCATCCTTTGAAACAATATGCCCTAGAAGTTTTCCTTCTACCACACCAAAAGCACACTTCTTTGGATTCAAAGAAACCCCATACTCTAATGCTCTAATGAAAATCTTTTCTAGATGTTGGAAATGTTGTTTCTCCTTGGTTGAGAAAGTTGTTAAATCATCTTGATATACTACCATGAATCTATCAATGAAATCAGCAAAGGCTACATCCATAGCCCTTTGAAAAGTGGCACCAACATTAGTCAACCCAAAAGGCATCCTTACATAAACATATGTCCCCCATGGGGTTGTAAATGTAGTTTTAAATTGCTCTATGTCCTTAACCACAACTTGATTATAACCAGAAAAGCCATCCATCATGGACATCAATTTTGACCCAGTGACCTTCTGCAACATATTCTCCATATTTGGTAATCCATAGTTATCCTTTAGAGAATTTATATTAAGATTCCTGAAATCAACACATCACCATTCTTTTTTCTGACAAGCACCAAATTTGAAACCCAAGTGGAATGCCTAATAGGCTTGATTATTCCAACATCCATCATCTTCTTGAGTTCACCCTGCATTTTAGGTGCCAAGGTAGGGTTAACAGGTCTCAACTTCTGTCTAAAAGGTTTTGTACCTTCTTTGAGTGGAATCTCATGTTGAAAGAGGTCCTCCCTATAAGCTTTGAGATCTTCATAAGACCAGGCAAAAACATGCCTAAATATTTTGAGAAGATCAATCAAATTTTTTCTAGTTCTTGGGGACAAACACTTGCCTATATAGACCTTCTTGGGGACAAATCTTGTACCCAAGTTTATTTCTTCAAGCTCATTGGTTTTATCAGTACTAGCAGAAAAAGCTTTGTCCTTATTATCAAATGCCCTTTCAAGAGAAAATAATCCTTTGGGAACCCTATTTGATTTTAACTGTAAAACCTCTTTCCCAAAAATGACATCCTTACCATTCACTGTGTCAGCATAAGTATTGAAATCCATTTCTTTGTCACCAAAATGGGATTCACACTGGAGAAATCTTAATATGTCTTGATCATCAAAGAAATCCTGCCAATTATCTATATTATCAGGGATGGAAGGCCTGGCTTGCACTTCTATATTGGAAATATCAGCAAATGTAACATCTTCAGGTCTAAGGGTGACATTAGCCAATAAGTCTACCATTCTATTTTGACTTATTTCCAACCAACAAATATTAAAAGCACTAAAAATTTCAATCTCATCCCATATTTCATTTCTATACTATTTCAATTTCTGATTCTTTGAGGCATACTTTGATCTAACTTGGGAGACAACTAACTCAAAGTCACCCACTACTTTTAAACATTTTATACCATGCTTTGATGCCAACCTTAGACCTATCAATAGAGCTTCATACTCTACAACATTATTTGTGCATGAGAATAGCAAAGTAAAGGAGAATTTGAAGGTTTTACCATTTGGAGATATGAGCAATATTCTAGCTCCAGACCCTTCCTTTCTATTTGCACCATCAAAATACATAGTCCACAAACTGTCAAGATCAATCCATCCCTCCCAATTTTCTGATCTATGTGTATTTTCAACATTCTCATCATTATCTTTGTCTTGAACCTTGAAAGCATTAATGTCAGTGTCAAGAAAGCAATTCATGGTATCTTCTTCTTCTTCAATCATATGTGGAGTCCCGAGTTCTCTAGAAACCTTAATGTTCTATCCCTCCAAGTTGAAAGTGGCAAATGAAAAATCACACTGTATGCTGCCTCCCATAGAAGCACTCCACTTTCTTGATAGTAGCATCCCATATTGGGGAGGAATATCCACTACCAAGACACTCATGGTCAACTGTTTATTGGGGCATGCAGCTAGTCTATAGGGTAAAGCCTTAATGGTACCCACAACTGGTACTTCCCTTGAATCCATTGCCTAACATCTACCATGACGTGTGTCCACCATTAACCCTAGTGACTTCATAACCTTAGTAGGCATAATAGTGTTTGATGCTCCATAATCAATCATACAATTTTTTTAGCAACTTTCCATTTATCTGCAAAGTTAAAAAGAAAGGATCAACTATTCCTGCTATAGTATTAACAACATTTGCATCCAAATAAATTTGGGGAATTTCAAAAACAATCTCCTCATTGCCATTTTCATTTTCACGAATTATAGTTGCTACTTTTTTCTCCATCATTTCTATTTTCTGAGAATCCATAGGTACCACACCATTTACCCAATTTAGGGCCTTTTCCTTGTGTTCTTATATTATCATCATCTCCAAAAAAGGGACTTTGATAGTAATTTGTGAAAAAAAATTGCTCATATCAATTGGAACATATTTTGAATCAGAAACATCTGGCTTCAAAATTGCAACTTCTTTATTAGTCTCCTGGATAGACATGTCTGTAGGTTTTATAATATGGGCTCTATCCTCCTTCTACAAAGGTGGAACAACCTCAACTGTGGGTTTGGGTTTTACCTTATAAACAATGTTAGGCTTGACATTTTTCTTTATTTTGACCTTATCAACAACACTAGCATCCTTAGACTTATCCTGTGATGTTTTTACATCTTTGTCTATTTTATTGATGAAAATTCCAGCAGGCTTCTAATTTCGATTACCAACCACTCTACTTCTCAAGTTATAACCCATTTTGGCTTGATTAACCATATCTATTGTTATCAAGGCAATTTCCTCATCAAAAGGCCTTCTCAAAAAAATTGTTTCCTTAACTTTCAAAAAATTGCACTGGATGTTATCAGGCTCACTATCTTCATCGGAAAAAACTTGTTGATGGTATGATTCAGTTTTGGTCTGAGAATTAAAGACATCCTAATTTTCATCCTCTTCAGCAGATTCAACCTTGTCCCAAACATGAGAAGAAATCATCCCACATCCCTGGTCATCATAAGGTTGTTCCTCATTACATTCATGCTCCTCTTGTGGAGAAACACTTTGAGATATGACACAGTAATCAGGATCATGTGGTGATTGACAAACAATACACCATGGGACATCTCCCACCACATTCATTGAGTTCCTTTGCAATGGATCATGGGTCCTATCATTTGGTTTATCCTTTCTCTCAGGAAGAATAGGCTTCCCATCTTTCCATTGAGTATTGTATGGGTAGTTCTACATTCTTGGCAATTTGTTGAAATTATTAAAGGTAGGTTTATCCTCTCCTATAACTTTATTATTTATGTTCTCACCATGCTTCAAGTCCTTAATTTCTTTCAAGATTTTCTTTAAACTATCATCATCCTTAGGTTTTACACTTATAGGCTTCCCTGGATCCTTCCTATTCAACAATTTTGATTTTTTATCTTCCCTTCCTCCCAACTTTCCTGAAATTCTTTGGTTACTCTCTATGTTCACAGCTAGCTTGTAAGCTTCAACAAGACTCCTTAGATTTTTATCTCTCAAAAGGTAGCCCATCTTAGAATCAAAGGCATTTAAATATGTGACAAGACATACTCTGTCATCCAATCTAATGACTTGCAAGAGTTTATGCATGGCCTTTTGGAATCTGACATTGAACTCAACAACATCCTCATTGAAATTCTTCTTTATGTTATTAAATTCATTTAGCATAAAACCCTCATGTGTTTTATCACCATACTGTTCTTTGAAACAATGCCTAAGCTAATTCCATGAACCTATGCTACCATGTGGCAAAGCCCTAAACCAATCCCTTGAATCTTCTGTAAGGGATTGTATAAATAATTTCATGATAACATCATCAGGTACAATGTTATAATCATCAATCACATCAATAAATTTTTTTAGGTGTTCCTCACAAGTAACAACATTACTTCTAGTAAACTTAGGAAGTTTCTTCCCGATTTCTTCAAGGATGGGGTTAGGATACCCAGGGATGCCATTAAAAACCAATTGTTTGCATCTTTCATGTATAACCCCTATGTTAAAGATACCAGCACCCTGAGATGTAGATGCATTGGTATTTGTCATGGCAGAAATTTTGAGTCCTTCTGGTGGGGGAACACCAGTTGTCTGACTAGCTATGTCTACAACATTAGCTCCTTGTGTCATAGGAGAATTAGTAAAGTTAGTGGGTCCTATAGACCGTCTAAGAAAATCAATCTTCTTTCTCATTTCTAGTGCTGAAGCTTCTAATTCTGCCTTTTCAAGTTCTTTAGCTAACAATTCCTATTCCCTTTTGGCCTTTTCAAGATCTGCTTCCAATCTCAAAGTGGAATCTATGGGAATTTTAGGGCCTACTAGCTCATTGATTGGGACACCCATTGCTTTCTTCTTTCCCTTATCCCTTGGGTTCCTTGTTTCAAACACCTGTTGGACAATGGGTTGTTCACTTGTCTGCTCAAGAATGAGAACATAATTTATAGCCTCTAAATTTAACAACTGCCTTCTTAGTTGGTTAGCCCTTATCATGGCATGCCTGATTTTTTCTTCTTTCTCCTTTTCTCTTTTCTACCTAATAGCTACTTGTTCATGAATTCTCCTTTCCAATTCATAAACTTCCTCAAATATCTCCTCAGAATCAGGCAAAGTTGTTTCAGATTCAGCCTGTTATGCTTGAGGCTCTTCGTGTTGATCTTGAGACTTATGGAGGCCTTGGGGAAATGATGAACCAAGGGTGAAAAGGGGGACAAAGTCTTGTCCACTCCTGCTCTTACTTCTAGATCTTCTCTCCCCTCCATATCATCTATTAGGGATTATCTTCCTATTGTGGCATAACCTTTCACCCTCTCTTTCTGTAGGAGAATAATAATCCTCATATTGATTTAAACCTAGATCAACTACCTCATATTCTGAGGCATTTCCTTCCTAACTAGGAGGAGCAAGACTTTGTTGTCTTGAGTTTCCCTTTTGTTTCCAAGTAAGAGACATGTCATTACTACCTTTTTCTCTTATACCCTGACCTCATCTAGATGTGGTCGGAAGCTCACCTTGCAAATTTTCTTCTAGGTGTTCCTTCCTCCAAGACCTTGCATTTTTTAAACTCATTGTGATATTTTAATACTTTATTTAGCACTAGTCATAGAGATATTTTAGAGTCACCACCCAAACTAACTGGGGTTTTTCTATGATTTTTAAATTAATAGGAAGGGTAGGCAAAGATTTAAAAGGCATAAATTCTATGTGTAAAGGAAACTAACTGGATTTAAAAAATAAGCAGGCAAGGAGTCTACCTCAACTTGTACCTGTGTTACTTGCAACCTTCTTGCCAAATCCCCAACAGAGTCACCAATTTCTTGGTTCTAAAAAGATTTCACTCTAAAAGAGATACCAATATGCTTATGACTAATGTTAAGGAGTGGTTAATTCCAAATGTGGGAAATCTATAAGCAATTGGACCAACTATAGGGACAAGACCGCCCTCTTCAATTCTAGCTCTGCAAAACCAAGGTGGGTACACTTGATCCAATAGATTTAACTCTATTCCTTGTTCAATACTGGATCTAACAATAGATGACAGTGAGAAAGTACTAAACAAAAACCTATTATTCATTGACTCTCCATCACTAGGTACAATAATTCATATAAAGTAAAATAAATGTAAAAGACTGGTATTGATTGAATGTTTTAGGATTACAAGATTTCAATCATTCCACACAAAGCAAAGATAGGAAAATATAGGCCAGTGCCCTATCCATTGGGAAAAATATCAAAAGACATGATGAATACAAAGATATTAGAAGAATAACTATTCTTTGAACATAAATACAAAACACTCCAGCTCTTTCCTGCTTATAAGAAATCCTCAAACGAATTCAATAAACATGTATCCCACCCTGAGTAGTATTTAATCCAATCCTAGATCAAAACTCAAAGCTAAATACATACATATAAATCTCATAAAGACTTAAAGATTTACAGAATAAACTCAAAGGAGAGACAAAGATTTGAAATTTGTATTAAGTATAATCTTGAACGTTGTATACATCATGTTCTGAACAATAAGCTTGCAAAATAGTAGTAGCAACTTGTACTTCTTCTCTATTTCTTTGATAAGAATGATACAAAAGGTTACAATCCTCTACTGAGGGCTAGGGTTTCAGAATCTCTATCTTTTTAACACCTAAACTCTTAATGCCTAGAATTATTGTGGAAAATCCTTTATATACAAGGAAGTGCAACAAGCTACCGATCATTCTAGGGTCTACAAAATTCCTAACCCTAAAAAATTACAACAACCCCGTTAGGTTTACAATAAATACATTGATGAAACAGATGAGATATTTTGTAAATGAGCTACCTTATTTCATGTCTTCAATGTTGTCCTTGGCTTTTTTCAACAAATCTAATTGCAATATCTCATTGTCCATCCTATAATAAATGTTTTTCTATATCTCAACAACCCTGATTGCTCAAAAAGTAACTATCTTACTTGTCTCAAGAGGTTGATGGAGTATTTACTTTTTGAACATGAGGTATGTACTGATACCTTCACTTATCATATACCTCTTCACTTGGGAACTCAAAATTTACAAACTTAGTCTTCTTACTTAATAACTGTTCCCATTCATTCTCCATTTGGCTGACCTTGTGCTGAAGAAGATCCAACATAGATTTTGCATTTATTAACAACTTGATGGTGCTAATAAAAGAATAGGTGTCATTTAAGACACCAGTCACTCTCTCTAACAGAAGTGCATCCATCTCTTCTCTCCACTAATACAATTCTTTAAATTTTCCTTTTGCTGTGAGAATGGTAGGGACTAGTTCATAATTTGAAAGCATCAATTCTCCTTTCATCAAAATTGATTTTATTATAAAACTATCCAAAACAATGCCATATTGCACTATTTTCTTCACAACTTGATGTGTTGGCTTACTGAGTGGATCAGGATTCTCTTGGCCTTTTGAAAATAAACAAAAAAGATTCACATTTGGGGACCTCTCAATCCACTTTTTCAAAACTGGTGACATCTCAGTCTTATCCTTATTCAAAGCTGTAAATAAAGCATGTAATCTACTGACACGATTGAAGAAAATTGAGGGCTTCAAATCATATGCAAATTGCATTATTGCATCTGTCATTTTTTCTTCATATGTTTGGTTTACCAAAGTTGTGGCCTTTACATGTTCATCTTTTTCCTTCTCCAATTGCACCCTTATTTCTCTCAACTTATTGCTTTCCTCAATCAACTATTGCTTCTCCCAACTAACTCTTGTATCCATACTTGCCTCTAGGAATGGTGATGGTGGAAATTCAACAATTGGGTTTGATGAAGAAGCAACTACAGGCTTGTCAAAGATTACCAATTGGGGAGATCTATGATCCTGGGGTCCAGATAATTATGCAATCAACTTATCCTTCTAGATTAACTCATTCTTAAGATCATTGTATGACTTGAGGAAAATTTAAAATTTGGTCCTTAGTTCTTCCTTCTCTTATGCATCTTTCTCTGCCACCTTGACATTGAACTTGACAGTCTCCAAAATTAGGTTTGAAGCTTCTACACTAGAAGTCTCACCTACCCTTTGTACCAATAGATTGCCTGTATATTTTGTAGAGAGGACCTCTCTCTTTCCTTTTTTCTCCTCCCTCTTAAGGGACCACATCACCAAGGTAGCATGATCCTCTGAAAAAGAAGTTCCCCTAGCAACTTGTTGAGCCTATTCTGCAATAGCAAGAGTCTTCACCTTGCTCTTCCTAACTCTATCAAAGATTATTGCATCAACAATATCCCACTCTGGTAGAATCAGCACCCCTATAGTATGGACCATAGCCCTTCCTTCCTTAGGAGTAACCTTCCCAAACTGCTTCATCATCTCACACTTGGTCTCAGTTGTTATATCCATATTAGGAAATTCCTCATTTTTTCTTCTCACAAATCTACTTTAATTGATTTATTTTCATTCTCCATAAAATTTGGGAGAATGCCCTAGTCTTGACAAATTTTTCATTAGCAAGAAATGAATCACTTGCCTACTTCAAAATAGGGTCCATTTGTTTACCCTCATATTCAGTAATAGTAAGTTCCATTGTAACCTCTTTCGGTGCCTCTAGCATCCCTTCTTGTAACTCATCCTTGGAAAAAAATATATTTCCCTCACTACTCATCTAAACTAATTATTCTGCTACCCCATGTTCATCTAATTGCATGGGGGACTGAGAAGGAGAATAAGCTTCCTCTCCTGGCCTTAATTCTTCTTGTCTTTGCCTCTTTGGAGAGGGTCCTTACATTACTAGATCATTCATAGCCCTTTTTCCTATTGATGTAGAAGGAAGATCCTCACCTCTCTATTGTGTTGGAAAAAGGACACTATAACCACTTCTCTTTTGTACAATGTATGTTCCCTTAGGAGTCAATTTCATGTACCTTAGCTAACTCAAAATTTTTTTGGCCCTTTCAGGCTCTACCTTACTAACCATGACTTTCTTTTCATTCACTGCATGCATGACCCCTTAAAACTGTTCCATAAGGGCATCAACTTTCCTAGCCTAGGGTTCAAATCCCTTCAATGGGTCATAAGTCTTATCAAAATTTCTAATGAAATCTACAGTCTTCTTGTAGATCACCCATTTTTCCTTTTTTTATTTCTTGAGTTTGGAGGTCAAACTCATTTCTTATTATGTCCTCAGGAAAATTAAATTGGTTTTCTATGAGAGCACACCTTACCTTGTCTTTGAACATTCCTGAAAGGAAACCTTCTATGTCTGCACATCTGATGGTGGCTATTGACATTCTGTATGGCAGCAATACCCAGTTCAGATGCACCCATCCTCCTTTCGTAATCACATATTGGTGTGCTATTATTATATCAGGGAAAAAATTTCCTCTCCTTTTACCAGTAAGGGCACTCTCTTGTAGGTCACCAATTTGCCTTAGAATCTAAGCATATCCTACCTTTAATGGAACTTGGTAAGGCAAAATTTAAGGTGCCTTTCTGCAACCATAAACTCTAAAAACTGTGGACACAGGGTATAGAATGATATCCCCAAAATTGTGGACTATAGTAATGTCTTGACAATACTCCTTTGGTCTAATCAACCTTAACAACTCTCTTGGAATCCTTATATTGTCAAAAAATAATAAAGTTCTTAACCTTGAAGAAAATTCCCTATCAAATGCAATGTAACTAGCATCAATTATGTCCCATGATAGGGCTATAGTCCATAATTGTAATAGGAGGACTTCCCCATTTCTTTCCTTCATAATGTTGACTATTGAGCTGAAAAATTGCTCACCCTTGTACAAGAACATATGCATAAGCATTGAATACCATCCAAAAGGCCTACTAACCTTCATGTTCTTGATTCCCATTAATCCCTCATGGATTAAATCAACCAAATGTGATGCAAAGTCAAAAATCAATCCCAATTGGGGGTGTAATGACTGTACCATCATAAACATAGATGGTATTGGCATATGAGTGGCCTCATCATGCCCTAGAATCAAAGTTAGTGACTTATAAAAACCCTGTGCTCTTTTACTGAACAAATCTATCCTGAAGGGCTCTGGTTTGCTTGAACTAATGGCACAGATGGATCCAACCTGGTCTATGAACTCCCTCAAAGTCCCTGCCCTTAAATAATCCCTCTGAGCCTCATACACTTTTGTAAACTCAATAAAATCTATTTTCTCTAATCCAACAGAAGGGTCATTTAATGAAAATACTTCCCTAATCTCCTCTTCTGTGATACTAATCAAATCATTCCCATTTTCATCTTTGACACACTTTTTCACAGGGTCATAGCACTTAGCAATTTGAATTAATAATTTTAGATCCATAAAAACTCCAAGGACTACCAACTTCCCAATATCAAATTGCCAAATGTTGTTGAGGGGGGCACATGAATTCCTTTGCGAGTAAGCTGATCTAAATAGATTCAAACCATTATGATCTTCCCCCACCCTCGCATCTCTCATCCAATTTCCTCTATCATGGAGTCCTTCAACTACTGAGTCCCTAGGGTTTCTTGGGACCAATTCTTTTAATCTAGTTGCCTCATTATCAGAATGTGGGAGTAATTGCATCAAATCTTCAAAGAATCCCTTGTCCTTATACTCTTTTTTCCCAGATAAATTCCTCTTTGGTGGCATTTTAACTAGGGCCTCTATAAAACAATATATAAATACCTGAGAAAACCCTAAATACCACCAGCTGGCAACATAAATTCTCTTACAATTTCTTCACAAACTTCAAACAATTCTTAGCTTCAGAAAAATGACCTACTAGGCACCTGCAAATTTTTTTTGATAGCATTTCTAGAGAACAATCCAGCTCACCGAAATACTTATGAGAGAGGTAAAGTGAAACAATGATCCAATTTTGATATATAATGTTGCCAACCACTTACAATCCATCCGCACGTAGCTCATTAAGTCCACCATTACTGAAAGTTAGCGGCCTTAGCACTCATAGGATGTGAAAAATGTCAAAGAGTAGAAAATTTAAATTCGGACCGTTTATTTTGTTTCCTTTCTAGCGCATCAGATGATCAACAAAAGTAACCGCACAACCTTCTGTTACTTTTCCCCAAACTAGCTCCCAGCCAATGAGAATAGTTTGAATTACCCATGTGGGAAAATAAAACACTTAATTTTACTTTGATTAGAGTGGACAGGTGTCACCCTGTCACTAAAGTGCATGCATAATATACAAGCATCTTTCTTGAGCAGTGCAACAACAGCCACAAGATCTTTTGCCAACCCATCACATTTTACCACCTCCTACAGCAATGACCCCATAATTCCCTTCATCAAATCAATAGCTGCCATGTTGTGAAAAGCTAGCAAGTGGGCCTCCTTACCTTTTATTCCTCGGTACCAATCATCCTGACAACTACCACATCACAACTCCTAGCAACCAATGGCAACCAAACATGTTGATGTGACCTGGCACCTTAGGCCCCACTGCAGATCTCCTCCTTTATGGAGAATTAGACAATTGTCACCAAAGCATAAGCTTAAAATGCTATCATCTTTCCTCAGTGGTATAACAACTATAGGATCAAATAGAACTTTAAGCTTTGAAAATTCTGATCCCACCTTTACGATGTCAATTAAGATAGATGTCAATTAAAGAAAATGTTGAGGGAGAAAAGCTATCAGAAATCTGCAGCGTCAAGAAAGACCTCGATCAAATGGCTGTCACTAAAGCATGATGCTTAAAAGGTTATTAATTTGGTCTAGTGGTATATTGACAACCGTAGATGGGATCGAGTGTTTAACTGCCAGTATACCTTTGTTGATGGGCCCACCTGGACAGATGGTGCTTCATCACTAAAGTGCATGTCATACATTCTGACAATAGGCAGGCTTGTGGTTCAACAATAGCCACTAGTTTAAAAGGGGGAAAAACTATTGAAAAATGAACCAGAGACTTAGTCTTTGAAAGAAAAATTAAAGGTGACCCCGTCGAATAACCCAACAATATAACATGTAAAGCGATGGGTAAAAGGGGTGGAAAATAGGACATGTTTAATTGGAGAGTTAGTGAACTAGAAAGGTAACATGAAAATAGAACAAGTGTTAAAATCAACTAGAGCTTCTATCAAACCTAGGGTTTTCACCATCAAACCTTACCATCAAGTCTATAAACTAGATTTTTCAAAAGTTTTATCATGAAGCTGGAAAAATTTTAAATAGTGATAACAGAGAGCTTGTACAGTATTTATTCACAGAATTTTAGAATACATGTTTGGTATGTGTATGGTATATTTCATATTACTTGAGTTTCCATCAATGCCAAAGGGAGAGATTGATGAACTACAACTGATTTAGAACCTAATTGAAGATATGTGATTAGAGATCACCGAGTTGTTGATTAGATATGACATATGATTAAATTAGTAATATGTTTTCATTGATGTCAACTAGTTTGACAACACTTATTTTGTAAGTTACAATACCTAAACATCTATAGAAAAGAAGTAAAAGAGATGAAGAACATAAATATCTACATGAGGAAGATGTATGTGATAGATAAGGATAAGGAATACATTGTGTACCTTGCTGATGAGTCTATGCCCTTATGTTATTGACTTGATTATGTTTCATTCATCTATAATGAGGAAAAGAACTAAAAGACATAAGGCACTGTGGTTGTTTGATGAAACATCACAGTATACACCAAGCAGTGTAGTGTATAACGAGCACAGTATAAACTGATCTTGTGTTCACCGACACATTTCTTTGTTAACCGAGTAGGAGAAAGAACTAAATGATTAGTTTAGCCATTAAGGATTGATGAGCTATAAAGTACATCAAAATCAGTGATGGAGATAATGTTTGTTATGAAGATCAATGGCTAGCATAATTCAAGGAAGATCTAAAGGATGAAATCAAAACATGTTACTGACACATCAGCCAAGGAAGGCTTAAGCGGCAAAATGGATGAAGGAGAATAAGAGGCAAAATCTTATGGAGGAGAAGAAAATGGTTTACTTGTCTATTTAAGAGACTAAGGTTTCGTTATGAAACTTATGCCAGAAGAAGGAGACTATAGAACTATCACATGAACAAGCTTCATGTATGCCTGATCAAACTAGTTAAGGAGAACTGAACTGCAGAGTTTATCAAGCGTCAGAAAGCTATTACCGAGTGACAGTAAGTCATTGATTATTGTTGATACATAATTTTTATACTAATTAGAGGAATAGTATGGGCTAAACATAGATCTGATAATCTACAATTGAAGTTGTATTGTAGTTAGATCAACTATTGTTAGATTTTAACCATTGTAAATAGAGAAATCTCTTAACTGAGTGGACTTGAAAGTCTTTTATGTATCATTCATAGAATGAAAATTGTTATCCTATCAACCCCATTGTGAATGTTGGTTGGATGATAATGGTTGGTCTAAAATCCTCTAACAATGTCACACCTAACAGTGTGTTTGTAACCTTTAACAGGGTTGGGTCTTCACCGACCTCACTTTAGAAGAGTGAACATTTTTGGGTTGCCAGTCCCAGGTGGTTTCCCTTCAAAGGGTTTCCACGTTAAATATTTTTTGTTATGTGTTCATTGTGGTGATTGTTTGTTATCATACTTTACATATTACATGTTGGATTTGATTGGTAATCATTATTTATTATTGACTGGTAATTGGTAAAAGCATAGATAGTATAGTATTTTATGTTACCGAGCTGCAGAAGTTTAAGTAAATTGTTTTGGATTATACATTTTGATTTGGGACTGTGGATAATTGATTCACCCCCTTCTCAGTTATTCTAACATATCTAACCTATAAAATTCATCGATGTGATGTTTTACCAAGCTATCTTTCTATCTCAAACTTTGCATTATCCTAACTAGGTTAATCTACTAATCACAAGGTAGAAGCTTTCCCTTCAACTTATTTACCATCTTTTCCCATACCTTGATTTTAGTTTTACCTTTCTTATTCCGATCCAATTGAAAATTCTTCCACCACAAGGATGCACAACCTTTCAATTTTGTGCTTGAAATTTTCACCTTCTTCTCATCTGATATGTTCTCATACTCCAATTATTTCTCCATCTTGATGATCCAATCCATCAACTCATCTAAATCCATCTTTCTACTATTCTCAGGATGGTTAAATTGCGGTGTAGACTTCAAACTAGTCAATGCCTTTAGGAATATTTCCTCTCCTTGATCCATTATAGGTGTAGGTGTGGCTTCCTCCTACATTTCTTTTGTTTCATCATCACTAACATCATCAAGATGTCTTCCTCAGTGCTGGGTTGTCTCAACAACTTCTAATCTAGCAATAATTTGTCTTAGCATATTATCCAAGCCTGGCTCTAGATTTATTCCTCCTTGAACCATATTGAAACCCTCTGCAATTGTAGTTCAGGTCACAATCTACTAACCCACAATAAAACAACCAACTAGGGTTTACAAGAAGGAACCTCATATCACAACCTTACTCTGATACCACCTTACGCAAGAGAGGATAGATAGATGGGGCCAAAGACTCACCCAAATACCAAACCACCTTGTAGAATTATAACACGAAAGAAATAACATAGAAAAAAGAGAGAAAGGAAGTAGATCTTATTTATTTATTCATTTAAACTTCATATATGTCAGGATGTGAGGCCTTCCCAGTTACGACCAGTACAAAGAAGAATCAATTACAAAACATTATAGTCCTCATACATGAAAGATCCACCATATCCAACTAACTATCTTCCTTCTGGAATTCCTCCCTAAATCTAAATAGACTATTACATATATACTTGAGGCTACCGAATAGGTCATCCCAAAGAATAATTTAGATCCATCATTGGAAAAAAGTAATGACCCAAATCTAGTTCCATGCATATCCCAATGAATGATCCCAACATTAAGATCACAACCAAAATTAAATGCACATGTTGTCCTCAACAAAAGATCTAAATAAATCCCTCGATGAACTAGGCCATAGAGAAAAAAAAACACACTGAACTAACTTGGTGAAAGAACACAACAAAGCCACTTAGTGAAAGGCACCGAGTAGGAAATAGGTAACTGAGCTCACTGGTGAACAACAAGAACATTCCACCGAGAACTCCAAAGTAGTTACCAAGCACATCTAACAAGCTATCAAGATACAAGATTTCCATAAACCCAAGATGCTCCTACATCACTTCCTAGATTCCTCTAGATGTGTCTCCCAATCTGCTTAAGAGTCATACAAACATGAAGCTTTAGTTTTTTTATAGTAAAACTCAAGAAAAATGAAAGAAAAGAGGAGTTTCAGCTACCTAAATTGGAGTTGTATTCCATGATTTTAGCCCACATTTTTGCATGAATATGAGTCATTTTGAGTTATATATTGATAAACTTATTCTCTATCTATAATGTGATAGTTTAGGAGTATTTTTACATATTTAAACTATTGTTTTTATTTTATTTTGACCCAAAAAATTCCAAAAACCCTAATTACAAGTTTACAAACTTGTAATTGTAAAACTCTATTTAAACCCATATTTATGATGTAATAAGGGTTTTAAAATATTCATTTGAAGTCTACAAGCATATGGTGTTACATTCTTAGTGTGATTAGCCGCTAACTTTGTGAACTTGAATAAGAGTTTTAGATTCAAGAGACTTATGTGTGTTCATGATGTTTTACTTAGCCATTTAATTAGTTGTTATTAGTTATTGAACACTAGCTTGTTGTGATGGATAATGTATTTTCATCAATTTTATTTATGTCTTTAAGGATAAATTTTTCTTGCATATGCGCATGGGTGGTATGGCTTTGCAACTTGATGAATTTTGAGAAATCATCCAATGTTGTTCCCTTTAAAGATAACACTATGATTTTATGAATTGTGAGTCTCTAATTTTTAATTTCATAGTTAAAATATCAAATCTAATCTTATTTATACAAGTTCAATAATTTGAATGGCTAATGCCCTTACATGTTTTTTATTTCATTTTTAAAAAATCTCTTGTTAACCATCCTCATCTTTTATCCTTTTTTTAGATCCGATTAATTTAGGAGTGAATTTTCAAAAAGTTGTTATAAATCATTTTTTTCATATTTTCAACTTGTCTTATTGTTTATATAGTGCTAAAAGTGTCCAATATTGTGCAATAGGTGATTGGATTATCCTGCTCTTACATTTTTATGTTATTTGTTGATCTCCTTATACATTTAACCATGTGTTTACTTAATACATATGCCACTAAATTATCCATCATTGTCATGACTTGACACAAAGGGACCTTGGGGTTATCAATCTCTTAAACTTGGTTTCCTTTTAGGAGGTGGTGCATTTGGTGTTCTACTTGCATGTTAATAAGTGTGTGAAAACACCCCTCAACTAAAAGGAAACAAGGTAGGTTGAATGGTTTGGCCTTACCAAATGGTATTTATGGAAAGTTTTGTTAGATTAATTTTAGAATAACTAAGAGGGGGGATGAAATAGTTATCCTTGGGTCCAGATGTACCAATTGAACTTTTAAACACTTCAAACAACTCAGGTCTAGTCAACAGTCCACTCGGTCTCTATAGAATATAACAATAACATAAACTTGCAGTCCACTATCCAAAAGTAATCAACTTGCAGAATATAAAATACTTAATAGTAAAACACATCAAATAACATTCACACAAGTATGACACCATGGTTTAACGTGGAAACCCAATTTGGGAAAAACCACTAGTAACATGCTACTATTTTTTCACTCTTATGAAGTGAGCTCTATGAGGAGCCAACCCTATTAAAGGTTACAATACACATTGTTAGTGTGACCTTGTTAATTGATTTAATCACCCTGTTGGGAGTGGCCTTGTTAGAGGACTTAAGAACATCCCATTATAATGTCACCTTGATTAAAGGATTTACAAATTACTGTTAGGTCAACCTTGATTAAAGGATTTCAACTAATACAATGGTTAGAAAGTAACAGTAGGTTTTGATCTTATACAAATAACTCACTTCACAAATACAAACCCAATGTAGCTCATATGTTGATCCTCTGACTAGCCTTCATTATCATCTTCATCTCTGATCTTCTTGGAAACCCTTCAAGAAATCACCACTTCACAACTCTTCACATCTCTTCTCAGCCTTTAGATCAGGTTTTCCAATCAATTGAATCAACCTTCTACATAACCCACAATTAGGTTATCCTTATACCTAATTAATTAGGAAGCTTGATCTTTCACCGCTTAATCATTACCGTAGATCTTAGGTTTTGGTTAGATTCACCAAATCCTTCCAACATTTCATTCTCCCTCTAACCTTCTAGATACTTCTCAAAACTTCTCCTTGAACCCATGCATAAAAATGGTTTACCATGCATTAAATATTATAGGTCATTCATCCTTATCTTCAAAACATTTTACATATTCCAAGAATTCAACTGTGTCGGCTAGGAATCTCAATCCCTTGTCAAATTGTAAAATACTGGCACTCGATCATCACTGTGTTCTTCTACTCGATCTTCACTAGATAAGTCACTCATCACTAAACTATTCTTCTTGATAATCATTGTCTTTGCTCAGTCCATTATCTGATACTCGGTTATTACTGATGCTCAGTCAACACTATATTTTCTCGGCTTACACTGGTGCTCGGTCAAGACTAGCATCACTCAACTTATACTTAAGTTCCTTAATCTTCTACTCTTTTTCTCAGTCAAGCTTGTGCTTTCAAACTTTCTCTACTCATCTTTTTCATACTTCAAACCAACTATCTCCTTCACTTAGTGTTATAAATAAACAACACATTATCTTTCCAATGTGCCAACTAATCAAGTACTCATTATAGTTTCTCTTAACTCAAACTTTTCACTAGGTCTTCTTGTTATCTTCTCTTTTCAAATTCTCTTCATCAATCCAATGATATGGCACTCTACTAGATAGAAAATGTCTCACCAATTAAAGTTTGAAATCAATGACAATATAACAATTTTTTCAACTGTAGTTTCCAATAATCTCCCGCTTTGGCATTGATGGAAACACCATATGCTTAGTTACCATACAATCAAAAAATTATTATGCATTTAAGAAACTTATGTCAACTCTCTTTGGGTTCTATTAATAGATATTCATTAATATCCTTAACTTCATTTTGATTCTCATCCAATCAACTCCCTCTTGGATAGATCTCTCTCTTTATCTGTGCATCAATTTTACTGAATCTCTCCCTCATCTATTCATGGTAATCCCTGTTTGACAACAATGCCAAATACATTTTCAAATTTCTCATTCATCTTCACCATGTAGATATCTTCATGTTAGCTTTTTGAACTATATGCTCCCTCTGTCATCTTTCTTATGACTAATCAACATCTTGTTCTCAACTCTTCACAACTTTAGGAATCTCCTAAAGTGTGACCTCCTTGCATCAATTTGTTAGATATTCTGAGTAATACATTTGATGCAATACTCCATTTGATTCTAGGTAGCCTCAGCTAGGGGAATCACCCCTAATTTACACCTTAGATACTCATGTGCATCCTTAGGTAAAGCTTTAGTGAATATATCAGCTAACTTCTCATTTGTATTCACATATTCTAGTCTAACTTCTTTGTCTTGAACTAACTCTCTCAAGTAATGATACTTGATAGCAATATGTTTAGTCTTAGTATGGATCACAAGATTATTTGATATTTTTATAGCACTTGTGTTATCATGGAAAATAACAATTGGCTCAGTGATCTCTTCCTTCATACCTTTCAACAATTTCTTGATCCACACTATGTTTGAACAATTAACTGTTGCTTCTACATATTCAAGTTTTGTTGTAGATTGAGAAATATGGTTTTTTTTCTTTCTTGTCCATGAGACTAATATCTTTCCTAGAAATAATGTGCCACCACTTGTACTCTTTCTATCATCCACATTTCCTACCCAATATGCATCAGTATGAACTTTTAGTTCAAACTTGTCATTCTTGTTGTAGTACAATCCATAATCATCTATTCCTTTGAGATATCTCAGTATCCTTTTTACTAACATCATGTGATTCTCCTTAGGATTTGTAGAAAATATTGTAACAATCCCAACTACTAGTGCAACATCTAATCTATTGTGAACAACATATTGTAGCTTCCCAATCATTGACCTATACAAGGTTTATTTCACTTCTATTGTTTCATCATTCTTTGATAGTTTGTGTCTAGTAGCCATGGGTGTACTTATGGGTCTAGAGTCCTCCATGCCAAAGGATTTCAATATCTCCTTGATATACTTAGATTGAGTAATGTAGATACATTTCTTCATCTAATAAAATTGAAAACCAAAAATGAATTTGATCTTTCCAAACATAGACATCTCAAATTTAGTTTGAATCTCATTTGCAAATGTTTGGAACAATGCATCTTGACCTCCAAATTGTTGGTAGTGGTTCAGCATCTATCATAGGGTTTTTGACATGGCTTAACCGCCTCCTATGTCTTCTATAATTCTAGTGGTTGTATCAGACATTAACAGGTTGATCTCTTGGTGCAACGGCAACTACTACTTGTAACAAGTGGTATCAAAGCTTGGTCATAGGTTCGAATCCATGCATGCCATGGTGAGTGATGCTAGGAGGGGGATTGTTGGCAGTGGGTTAGCATTCCTCATAGGGTTTTTGACATGGCTTAACCATCTCATGTATCTTCTATAAGTCTAGTGGTTGTATCAGACATTAACGATTTGATCTTTTGGTGCAACGACAACTACTACTTGTAACACAAATATGATATCATCAAAAAATATTTCAAGTAACAATATCCTTTTACCTTTTTCAATCTTTAGATATAGATTGTTGTCATTTTTTCTAGCAAAACTAATCTTGACCAAGTAATTATGCAATATTTCATGCCATGCTTTAGGGGCTTGTTTTAATCTATACAGTGCTTTGTGTAGCTTACATACCATGTTCCTCTTGCTTGGATCAACAAATCCTTCAGGATGTTCAATGTATACTTCTTCTTCCATTATTCCATTCAGAAATGCAGATTTGACATCCATCTGATACACTTTGAATCCTTTGTAGGCTACATATGCAAGTAGAGTTCTAACTCCTTCCAATCTAGCAACTGGGGCAAATGTCTCTCCATATCCAATTCCTTCTTCTTGTGCATATCCTTTGCATACCAATCTAGGCTTGTTTCTTGTGACTTCTCCATGCTCATTCATCTTGTTTATGAACACCCACTTGGTTCCAATAACATTATTTTCCTTTGGTCTAGGTACTAGTGTCCGGGTTTTGTTCTTCTCTATTTTCTCAATTTCTTCATTCATGGCTTGAATCCAATCTTCATTATCCAAAGAATATTTCACTGATTTGGGCTGAAATTCACATAATAAGCATGTTTGGTTTTTCAACTTATTTCTTGACATGACTCCTAAATCTTTTGCTCCAATGATTCGATCTAGTTTATGATGTCTTCTCACATATTGTGCTAATGTCTAGGCTCTGGTCTCCTTTCTTCTTCTTCTTCTTCTTCAGGTTCATCTTGTAAATTCTCTTCAGATTCATTTTTTATCTTTACTTCCTCTTTTGATTGTTCCGTAGGTACTTCCCGATGCTCAACATCTTCTTGTTGTAACTTGGTAGATTCTTCCTGACTCTCGTCATCTTTTTTCTCTAGTTCAAAGAAATTGTTGGGCTCTCCTTCATTAATGTATACAAATTATCTGTAATCTTTAGATTCCTTCTTGCATTCAACTTCATTCTTTTCTGCATATTCATCAACTTTCACATTTTCACTTTCCACAACTTTGTTACTGTTAGAATTCAAACACTTATAAGCTTTTCTCTTAGTGGAATAACCTAGGAATATGCATTCATCACTTTTAGCATCAAGTTTTCCATTCCTATTGTCCTTCAGTATATACATTTTCTTCCAAAGACTTTGAAGTATTTCACTTTAGGTGCATAACCATACCATAACTCAAAAGGTGTAGCATTTGTACCTTTCTTGACTTGTACTTGATTCAGGGTATAGATAGTTGTACTTAGAGCTTCTCTCAAGTACTTTTATGCAATATTTTTCTCTATCATCAATTTTCTAGCACAATCCATGATTGATCTATTCCTTCTTTCTTCTATACCATTTTGTGGAGGAGTCCTTGGTACAGACATCTATCTCTTAATTCCTCTATCATTGTAGAACATGTTGAACTCATTAGATATGAACTCTCTTCTTCTATCAAATCTCAGACATTTCAATCTCTTACCTGTTTCTTTTTCAACTTTTGCTAAATACCAATTGAACAACTGAAAGGCATCAAATTTTTCTTTAAGAAACATCACATTCATCATTCTTGAGTAATTATCAACAAACTGAATAAAATATTTGTCACCACAATATCTTTGCACTCCTATAGGTCCACTAAGGTCAGTATGAACCAATTCCAAAATATCATCAGAAGTATAGGTTTTTCTCTTGAAACTAGACTTTGTCATTTTGCCCAACTGACATTGCTTACACATCACATTATCAAGTTTCTTCAATCTTGGTAACCCTCTTACTCTTTTAATCTTACTAATGCTTACTAGATTATCAAAGTTCACATGACACAACCTCCTATGCCATAACCATACATCATCAAATTGTGCAAACAAACATGTCTCATTAGATAGGTCTAGATAGAACAAGTTACCTCTTGTTTGTTCTCCACTTCCAATTAGATCACCAGTAGCATCAAAGATCTTAGCCTTTTTGTGATAAAATTCAACTCAATATCCATAACTATTCAACTATGAAACACTCAACAATTAATAGTTAAGTTGTTCAACCCAATAAGTATTATCACATCTGATCTTATCAATCAATCTTATTGATCTTTTTCTTTTCACAAGACATGGTGCATCATTACCAAACTTAACACTGCTACCTTTGTAATGATTTATGGTTTAAAACTTACTTTTATCACCAGTCATGTGATGTGAGAAACCACTATCAATTATTCATCTATCACCTTTACTCACATAAGAAATAAGTGTATTTTTCTCATCTTCATCAGAATCATATTTCATAGCAACATAAACAACTTCTACATCATGATCATCAGATTCACTATCAGTTTTTTCTTCAACAATATAACAAGATTTCTTACCTTTGTCCTTTTAGTCCTTATGCCTTATGTAGTCTTTGTCATCCCTTTTATCTTTTGATGCAAGGTAGGGGTCAAGAGGGGCCAAACAATGGCATGCCCTAGTGATCCAAGCCTGCTCAACAACATATGGAAGCAACAACACACAACAGTGAGAGAGAGAATGTTGGATCTTTCATTAACTTTCATCAAATAGAGGCATACATGTCAAGTTGTAAGGCATTCCCAGATAGGGCCATATATTAAAATAAATTATAGAAGTCCTCAAACATGCAAGGATCTGCCAACAATCTCCAATCTATTATCTTCTTCCTTCTAACTAAAAATTGCCTCCTAAACTACAACCACACAACTACATTTATACAAGAGTCTACCGAACTGAGTTGACCTTCAGATCCATAATCAATGGAAGGAACGGTCAGATCTAGGACCACACACTTCCCAATGATGGATTCCAGCATTAAATCTATGACCCATAATAAATGCACAAGTCAGCTCAATAGAAACTCAAAAGAAACTACTCGGTAAGCAAGGATGATTGAGAAATAGACAAGCATCACCGAATGCCAGTGAAATAACCGACCGCCCAGGAGATAATTGACCACACTCAGTAACCAAAGGAAACTGACCAACTCCTGACCAAATCGGTCAAATAATAAACTAAGAAAGACAGACAAACTCCAAAATGTTTTTGGTGACATAGGATTGCCAAGGACCTGAGATGCTCCTGCATCAGACACCTGGGGCTATTTTTAAATGATTCTCTAAATCATTTGGTAGGTATGATCTGAGCTGCATCCAACTCAAACTATGAAATCCATGAACTGTCTTCAATCGGTCTATTCTTCCTCTTTACTAGATATTCCATATACTGTTTTCCTCTTGTACTCTTGCCAATTCTTTGCTCCAAAATCTGTTCAACTTCCTCTTTCTACTTCTTAGGATATTCCATTGGTACTGTCATGCCTTCATCAGGTTCATGATACTCATATAGATCGGTAATATTGAAAAGAGGTGATATGTCCATGTCATCAGGTAACTCAATTTCATATGCATTTCCACTGTCAAATTTCCTCAAAATCTTGCAAGGTCCAAACTTCTTCATCTTCAGCTTCCCATATGTTCCAACAGGAAATTGGCCTTTCTTCAAATGAACCATCACTTCATCACCAACATCAAAAATTTTATGTTTCCTTGATCTATCAACTTTGTCTTTGTATTTCTGATTACTCTCTTCCAGCTTCAGCTTCACATCTTCATGCAATGTCTTCATGTACTCAACAAATTTTACTCCTTCAACACTTCTCTTATTTTCATTGGCAATGGTTGTCAAATTAGATATACCTCTCAGCTATGTGCCATTCACAATCTCAAATGGTGTCTTTCTAGTACTTCTATTCACTAAATTATTATATGCAAACTCTACTTGTGCCAATACAAAATCTCAATTACTCAATGTGTCTCCAACTATACATCTCAAAAGATTTCCCAAACTTTTGTTCACAACTTCAGTCTATCCATCGATTTGTGGGTGAAATGTAGAACTATATTTCAACTCAGTGCCAAATTTCTTCCAAAGGGTCTTCCAAAAGTATCCAACAAACTTACAATCTCAGTTAGAGATAATACTCCTCAGTAATCCATGCAATCCGACAATCTCCTTAAAGAAAAGATCTACTACATGTACTGCATCTGATGTCTTTCTACAAGGTATAAAATGTTCCATCTTAGAAAATCTATCCATGACAACAAATATAGAATCATTACCTCTTACTATCTTCGGTAAGCGAAGGACAAAATCCATACTGATGTCAATCCAAGGTTTCTCAGGTACACCAATCGGTACATACAATCTAGTATTATGACTTACTCCTTTTTCAACTTGACAAATTCCACAAATTTTCACAAATCTCTAAACATCTTTATACAACTGCGGCCAATAGTATTTATCCTTAAGTAGATTCCATGTTTTATCAATACCAAAATGTCCAGCCAAGCCACTACTATGTTTCTCCTTTATCAAATTATTTCTCATTACTCCTCTCAGTATACACAACTGAATACCTCTAAACAACATACCTTCTTGAATAAAATATTCATCCCATTTAGTGTCTTGTTGATCTTGAATAGGTGCTTTGCACTTTCTCCATGGCTCAGAAAAATCAGGGTCAAACTCATAAGAATCTCTCATCTCATCAAAACCAAGAACTTCAATTTTCATCTCGGTCATCAAAGATCTTCTTATACTCAATGCATCAGCAACTTAGTTAGTGACTCCACTCTTATTCTTTATCACAAGTGTGTAACTCTGCAAATACTCAACCCATTTCATATGTCTCTAATTCAACTTATTCTGACTAGTCAAATACTATAAAGCCTTATGATCAGTATACAACACAAATTCACTTGGTATCAAATAATGTCTCCATTTCTTTAGTGCTTGAACAATAGCATAGAATTATTGATCATACACAAAATATTTCCTTTTAGCATCATTCAACTCTTCACTAAAGAAAGCAACAGGTTTACCTTCTTGACTCAACACAACTCCAATTGCACTTCCACTTGCATCACATTCCGCTTGAAATACCTTACTAAAATTAGGTAATGTCAAAATAGGTAATTTAGCAACCTTCTACTTCAGAGTCTCAAAAATTTTGTCAGCTCCATGTGTCCACTTGAATTCTCTTTTGTCTCCTCTCATAGTCTCAGTCATAGCATTACAAATTGAACTGAAATTCCTTATGAACTTTCGGTAAAAACTTGCCAAACCATGAAATGATCTTACCTCACTAGAATTCATAGGTGTAGGCCAATTCAAAATAGCTTCAACCTTTTCAAGATCCATCTTCAAACCATCTGTTGAGATCACAAATCCCAAATACACAATCTCCTCTTTCATAAATGAACACTTTTTCAGATTTATCAGCAACTTTTCCTCTTTCAATCTCTGCAAAACTTGTCTAACATGCAACAATTTTTCTTCTTTGGTCTTACCAAATATCAGAATGTCATCAAGATATACAATCACAAACTTACCCAAGAATTCCTTCAAAACTTCATTCATCAACCTCATAAAAGTACTTGGTGCATTAGTTAAACAAAAAGGCATAACCAACCACTCATACAAACCTTCTATTGTCTTGAAAGAAGTCTTCCATTCATCACCTTCTCTGATTCTAATCTAATGATACCCACTTTTCAAATCAATTTTGGTGAAATACTTTGCTCTAGTCAAACTGTCCATTATATCATCCATTCTTGGTATAGGAAACCTATACTTCACTGTTATCTTATTGATTTCTTTGGAATCAGTACACATTCTCCATTCTCCATTCTTTTTCAGTGCCAGTACAATAGGTACTACACAAGGACTCAAACTTTCTCTGATCAAACCTTTCTCCAACAACTCTTGAATCTGTTAGTTCAATTCCGGATTCTCGGTAGGTGTCAATCGATGAGGTGCCTTATTTGGTAAACTAGCTCCAAGGAATAGATCCATACAATGATCAATGCTTCTTTTTGGTGGCAAACCATTAGGTAAATTATCAGAAATGATATCACTATACTCGGTGAGTAACTTATCAATCTCCTCAGGGACATTATCCTATGTTTTCTTACTTGGTTTGTTAGGGATCACAGAAAAAAATACATCATTCTTTTTCAAAGAGTTAACAAACTTCCTTCCCTCCATCAAACAAACTTTCACAAATGTGCAAACATTACTAATAGGTTCTTCCATCAATGGTAACAAGATTTGTTTCTTTCCATCAGCCACAAGAGTATACTTATGCAATCTCCCATCATATATAGCATGTCTATCATATTGCCAAGGTCTACCCAACAAAATATGACAACAATCCATAAGCATGATATCACATAACACCTTATCATAGTACTTTCTAATCTTCAAATTCACATAACATTGTTCACTTACCAGGAGTGTATGCTCATCTTTGATCCATGAAATTTGATAAGGCTTCAGATGTTCCAACCTTTTCAACTACAATTTTGTGACCATTTCCTTAGATGCCAAATTCTTCGAGCTACCGCTGTCAATGATTACCTTCCAAAATTTATCAGAAACTCTACATCTGGTCTTGAACAAAATTTTCCTTACCAGATCTTCCTTTTTGCTTTCATTCTACAATGCTCTCCTTACCATCAAGTTATTTTATTTCTCAGGTTCATTCGGTGACTCTTCTTGCACCAAATCATTTCTACTACTACCAATCTTCTTACTAGCATGTGTACATTCAAAAGATCGATGTCCTTCTTCTCCACAATTGTAACAAGTTCCTCAGAAACTTCCTCTACTATAACCACCTTGGTAGTTACTGCCTCTACCTCTAGGTGAACTTTCATCTTTCCACTCGGTCTTGCCTTTGTCCAAATTTGTCTTTTCTGGTTCAGATCTACCATTTTCACCATTAGATCTACCTCTTCCTCTAGGGAATCTACCACCTTGACCTCTTTGTCTTTGTTCATGTCTCTTGTTCAATTTCTCCTCGGCCTTCAATGCAAATTGATAAGCCTCTTCAATGTTCTCCAATTTGACCAAACTAATTTCCTCTTAGATGGAAACTCTCAAACCATTCAGGTATCTAGAAATTCTTTCCACATCATCTTCATCATGTCCAGATCTGATATCTAATCTATAGAATTCTTTAGTATATTCCTTTACCGAGCTATCTTTCTACCTCAAACTTTGCATTCGCCGAACTAGGTTAATCTGATAATCACAAGGTAAGAACTTTCCTTTCAATTTATTCACCATTTTATTCCATACCTTGATTTTGTCTTTGCATTTCCTCTTCTGATCCAATTGCAAGTGTTCCCACCATAAGGATGCATGACTTTTCAACTTTGTGCTTGCAATCTTCACTTTCTTGTCTTTAGGAATGTTCTCATACTCAAAATACTTTTCCATCTCAGTGATCCAGTCCAATAATTCATTAGAATCTAGCTTTCCACCATACTCAGGAGGATTGAAATGTGGTGTAGACTTCAGACTTGTCAAAGCCTTCAAAAATCTTTCTTCACCTTGATCCATAACAGGTGTAGGTTCTACATTCGCCTATTCTTCCTCAATTTCATCATCACTAACATCTTCAAGATGTCTGCCTCTTCTCAGGGTTGTCTCAACAACTTCTAATCTAGTAGCAATCTGCCTTAGCATATCTATCAATCCTAGATCTACATCTTGCCTCCCACGAACCATCTTGACAACCCTCTACAATTGCAGGTCAGATCGCAATCTGCTACCCCACAATAATCAACTAGGGCTTCAAGAGGAACCTGCAAACCTAGATCAAGATCTCACCTTGCTCTGATACCACTTGAAGCAAGGTAAGGGGTCAAGAGGGGCTAAACAATGGCATGCCCTAGTGATCCAAGCCTTCTCAACAACATACAGAAGTAACAACACACAATAGTGAGAGAGAGAATGTAGGATCTTTCATTAACTTTCATCAAATAGAGTCATACATGCTGAGCTGTAAGGCCTTCCTGGTTAGGGCCAAATATTACAATGAATTAAAGAAGTCCTAAAACATGTAAGGATCTACCAACAATCTCCAATCTATTATCTTCTTCCTTCTAACTAAAAACTACATCCTAAACTACAACCAAACAACTACATTTATACAAGAGTCTACCAAACTGCGTTGACCTTCAAATCCACAATCAATGGAAGGAATGGTCAGATCTAGGACCACATGCTTCCTAATGATGGATTCCAGCATTAAATCCATGACCCATAATAAATGCACAAGTCATCTCAATAGAAACTCAAAAGAAACTACTTAGTAAGCAAGGATGATCGAGCAACAAACAAGCATCGTTGAGCGTCAATGAAATAACCAACCGCCCAGGAGATAACTGACCACACTCGGTAACCAAAGGAAACTGACCAACTCAATCAAAGAAGAAATCGAGCAACACAGACAAACTCCAAAATGTTTTTGGTGACACAGGATTTCCAAGGACCTGAGATGCTCCTACATCATCTTTGTACTTTATTTCTCTTCTTTCATCTTTTTCATTTCTATTAGGACATCTTGCTACAATATGACCAACTCTGTTACATGAAAAATAGATTATAGGAAGTTTACCTTTGAATTTTCCTTTTCCTCTAGG
The DNA here is from genome assembly GCA_027943335.1 of Chamaecyparis obtusa. Taxonomy (NCBI): domain Eukaryota; kingdom Viridiplantae; phylum Streptophyta; class Pinopsida; order Cupressales; family Cupressaceae; genus Chamaecyparis; species Chamaecyparis obtusa. Next base: position 847,986 of record BSBK01000103.1, on the reverse strand, counting down.
TAGTCTTCTAGCCATTAGTGCCTCAAGATCATCAAGATCATCATCAGAGGTTTCACTTTCTTTTTCTTTCTTAGACTTATGAAGAACTAATTGAGATTTGAATGCAGATTCAATATTATGAGTGGTGAAATTATCAAAATTTGACAATTCAAAAGCAGTAAGTCTTCCAACTAGACCTTCCAAAGTTAAGTTGTTACCAGGAGCACATCTCATTTCTTGTATTACATAAAATCTAATAGCATAAATAGGAAGTAGGGTTATCAATACCTTGCTTATAATAGTTTCATCATCAATATTTCCATTAGCTCCTCTAATAGCATTCACAACTTCTTTAAGTTGTCCACAATATTGTACAATAGTCTCACCTTCCAACATTCTCATTTCATCAAACTTACCTCTCAAGCTTTCAAATTTGGCTCTCAGTACATTTGTGTCTCTACCATAGATAGTTGTCAGTGTGTCCCACATTTTCTTTGCATTTGTACAATCCTTGGTGTCTTCAAATTCAGGATAACTTAGGGCTGATGCAATCTCCAACATTGTCTGATTGTGTTCTTTCTTTTCTTTCATTTGTAGGGTTGTCAAAGGTGCGGGTTCTTATGTAATCATTTTCCACATAATAATTTGATTCATCTCCAATTCCAGCTAGGTGTAGCTTCATCAAACATTTCCATGTAGGGAAGTTCTCCTTGTTCATCTTTAGTACCTCCTTTTTTTACATCTTGATCTTTAGCTCCAAGTACCTTCAAACTTTTCCTTACAAGCACCACAAGCTCTGATACCAATTGTTAGAATGATTTTAGAATAATTGAGAGGGGGGTTGAATCAGTTATCCTTAGGTCTAGATGTACCAATCAAACTTTTAAACACTTCAAAAAACTTAGGTCTACTCAACAATCCACTCAGTCTCTATAGCATATAACAATAACATAAACTTGCAGTCCATTGTCCAAAAGTAATCAACTTGCAGAATATAAAACACTTAATAGTAAAACACATCAAATAACATTCACAGAAGTATGACACCAGGATTTAACATGGAAACCCAATTTGGGAAAAACCACTAGTAACATGCTACCAATTTTTCACTCTTTTGAAGTGAGCTCAGTGAGGAGCCAACCCTTTTAAAGGTTACAATACACACTATTAGGTGTGACCCTGTTAAAGGATTTAATCACCTTGCTAGGAGTGGCCTTATTAGAGGACTTAAGAACATCCCATTAGAATGTCACCTTGATTAAACGATTTACAAATGACTGCTAGGTCAACCTTGATTAAAGGATTTCAACTGATACAATGGTTAGAAAGTAACATTAGGTTTTGATTTAATACAAACAACTCACTTTTCAAATACACATCCAATGTAGCTCATATGTTGATCCTCTGACTGGCCTTCATTATCATCTCCATCTCTGATCTACTTGGAAATGCTTTAAGCAATCACCACTTCACAACTCTTCACAACTCTTCTCAGCCTTCTTCTTAGGTTCTCCAATCAACTGAATCAACCTTCTATATAACCCACAATTAGGTTATCCTTATACCTCCTTAATTAGGTAGCTTGATCTTTTGCCACTTAATCATTACCGTAGATCTTAGGTTTTGGTCAAATTCATCAAATCCTTCCAACATTTCATTCTCCCTCTAACCTTCTAGATACTTCTCAAAACTTCTCCTCGAATCCATGCATAAAAATGATTTACCATGCATTAAATGTTCTAGGTCATTCATCCTTATCTTCAACACGTTTTACATATTCCAAGAATTTAACTATGTTGGCTGGGAATCTCAATCCCTTCTCAAATTGTAAAATACTGATACTCGGTCTTCACTAGATAACTTGTTCATTGCTAAACTGTTCTTCTCGGCAATCATTGTCTTCGCTCGGTCCATTATCTGATACTTGGTTATCACTAATGCTCGATCGACACTATATTTGCTCGACTTACACTAGCGCTCGGTCAATGCTAGCATCACTCAGCTTATACTTAAGTTCCTTAATATTCTGCTCATCCTTGGTCAAGTGTATTCTTTCAAAATTTATCTCCTCATCTTTTTCATGCTTCAAACCAATTGTCTCCTTCACTTAGTGTTATAGATAAACAACACATTATCTTACCAATCTACCAACTAATCAAGTACCCATTGTAGTTTCTCATAACTCAACCTTTTCACTAGGTCTTCTTGTTATCTTCTCTTTTTAAATCCTCTTCATCAATCAAATGATATGGCACTCTACTAGATAGCAACTATCTCACCAATTAAGGTTTGACATCAATGACAATATAACAATTGTTTCAATTGTAGTTTCCAACAAGGTTGTTGCCAGACAAGAACTAATCCGACAAAAGAAAGGAGTGCAACAAATTAGGACAAGGAGAACAAGGGATGGAAGAAGGAAAAGTTGAATAGGGGCAAAACAAAAATTGGTATCAAAAGGCGAGAAAGTGAATCCTTGGAGTGTTGAAAAGCCTCTTATAATGGAAATATCACCCATATTTCTAACAACCTGACCGGAGCGATATATGCATAAGAAGTGGACAATGCCTAAATAATTCCAAAGGGTTGTGAGGGTTGCATGTCTGTTTCCTCTAAAGTGAAGATGTTCAAATATGAAGTTGAATACCTCAAGAATCAGCTCTCGGATTTGGAAAGAATGATGAGGAATGTTGCATGCTTTAGCTGCAGAGTGATGCATAGTTCGAAAACCTTGCTATGGCTCTTGCAATAGAAGGTCTTAGGAGAAGATGAGGATGAACATGGAAACCATCAAGAAATCTTCAATTTCCTAATGAAGGATTTGGGCAAAGTCTTTTGCAATGTTTGTTGTTGTTTGAGACATACTGACTATGTTTAGTTTGTCAAGGTACTTTTTTGTTGCCCTTGGTGGCATTTTTTAATGTTTTTCTCGTTGTCTGTTGTCTAGTCTTTTGTTGTTACTTGCCTCTATGTGCACAATTAGTATGTTGTCACTCCACACTTTCAATCGTCTATTGAAAGCTATTTTTTTAAAGGTGTTTATATTTTTTGGTATTGTCCGACTTATTCAGTAATTGCATCTCTTAGGCTAAATCTTTATAAGGAACAATACCCTTATTTTACTATTGTTTTTTACCAGAAACAACAACAATACTTAATTGCTCTTTACTTGATTTGTTATTCTATAATTTCTAATATTTAATATAATATTTTAAAAATACTACATAATAATTTTGTTCTTTTATCATTCCTTCTCCCTTTCTCAAATTAACCATCACATCACAATACCTAACTAATCATACTATCCTTCCTTCTTCCTTTCTCTCCAATCTCTCCACCCCTTTAAAAGAGCTACCATTAAATCAATAGATTCCTAATCTAAATCCTTCAAAATCTTATTTATCAAGCTGCCTTGAACAATCTTTTTAAAGAGCAACCCTATAAAAATATTTAAATGATTATAAATTCTATTATAAACGCATATATACAAAATTTAAATCTCTCCTCACTAACTTATTACCATACAAAAAAACCTATATATATATATATTATAATTTTAAAAATATTTCTTTCACTATCGAAGTTTGTTGCTTAGTCATTATACCCTTATGGACTACAAAATAATATTTAATCATTTTAATATTTTTATTTGTAGTTCATTCTCAAAAAAATAATTTAACTATATAATGCACCGAATAATGTCATTGTATGCCAGATGTAATAAGCAATCTTCTTTAGAAATGTCATGTCAATTTTGAAGTTATAAATAGAAAATAAAAAAATAATGCTCATCATAACATATCATGCATATCTTGATGAAGACGCCATGACAAAAGTGTTCTTCCTTTTTGTTATTAAATGTGACCCATACGTCGCATTCATATAATAAATTCTTTCTTGCAACGAATCTAGTGTGGACTATGCACAACTTGTTATAAATTATATGAATATGATAAAAGAGAATGAATACATTTCTATCTCTCCACTCCCCCACATATATATACAATGTATATATTCCCATCCCTATAAATATGCTCTTTAGATTATTCTAAGAATGAATATCTATATAGATAGATATCTATAATTAGACATTAATTTTTTTATTGATTTACAATTAAATGTTGTTAAATATTTCAAATTATTTGAAATTTTAATACAAGGTTAGTTTATGGATCTTTTGAAAAATTTATGTAAAAGATGTTATCAAATATTATTTTGTAATTTTTTATTTAAATTCTAAATTTAGTAAAAAAATAAGTACTTTTGGTAATGGTATTTTTTAACACTTGGATAACGATTTCTTTTCTCTTGTTTTCTTTGTGCTTTCTAATGATGCATCACAGAATTTGATTTAAAATGTCAAAGAAAAAAACTCACATAGTCAAAACTAGAGCTATGCACAATAACATTATAGATTGTTGAAATCATATGTTATAATTTTACATAGATTTTTCTAAAGATAGATGTACAAGTTTAATAAAATGTTTTCTTATATTAAAACAACAAAATCGGGTTGTTGACCCTATTACATAACAATTAAGAGGCGCCAAAAGCAAAATAGCCCACCATTAATAGTGTGTAGAAAGTCTTAGTAACAATTTAAATACCAGAAATAGTTTTTAACGTAAAGAAACAATTTTTAGCAATATGTTAAAGCACCATTTTAAAAGTATTGTATTATGTTATAGAAAACGTACTTGATTTGCACAACAAATTGGATAATTTTCTAATTACTATTATTATTATTTATAACGATATAAAATAAGTAAAAATATAACTTTTATTTTATTTATGATATTCATGAAATATACACTTTCTATGTAGTAAAAATAAATTTAAAATATCTAAAATTTTACTTGTTTTTTATATTAATCAGCAACAAAAATTAGGGTATTGACCCTTACAAGACCACTACTCGAGAACGTACAAACACAACACGGTAACAATAGATAAACATCAAAAGCAACCTAGAGCAAAGTTAATAAAGTAGATAAACCTGGGCCATAGTCCAACAACTTATAACCATGAAAGTTATCACCAGTGAACAAAGTAGTACTAATCATAACAGAAGAAACTAAAATCCTACTAACACAACCAAAACCATAGACCAACCAACTAGAGTTCAAAAAGCCACACATGCTAATAGTAAAAATATACAGAAAAACTGCAGAGAGGTGTGGGGTCAGATCCCCAATCAACTAGAGATTAAGCCTTATGAGATGATTTAATATCACAACCTGAATGATGCATCACACATGACCAATCATTGGTGATAAATTTAAACAAGTCCTTGTAATTTCCTTCATCTTCTCCATCTTCACCAAGCATCTTACATTGTAGCAGGTAGAGAGAGGTCGCAAAGTTGTGCATCACCTGAAGACTAAACTTAGATATGCTTCCTAATTTTCTTTCTGCCTCCTCACTCTATTCTTAAAACTATCCACCTCACTCTGTAGGTTGGCCAAATTTGAAGCTAAATCCAAGTCAAAGTTAGAAAGAATTAGGTTCTTTGTTGTCGACATGTCAACACTAGGATCAACAAGTCCCTCTTTCACCTTATTAGAAGTATGGGTCCAACTATTGGAGGTAGATTTATTCGAGCTAACTATATCATTAGTCTCTAATTACTCACCATCCATGATCTTGTTTTTTTCACTCTCCTTTTTAGTTGTTTGATTCCCCCGTTCCATGTTTTCCTCAGAGTCATGGTCAACAAGTAATAGATTGACTAATAGATTTGTTAAACAAAGAAAATTTTACTTATTATTTTTAGTTAATATCAATTTAACTTTTCTAAAATTTAAAAGTATTAAATTTGAAATAAGAATGAGTGTATCAAATTATATTAATCATCAATAATAAATATATTCACAAAAAGGGTGGGCAAATCATACAAGATTACACCACCAAGTCTAAAACATACACAATTCAAAAATATAGAAACACCAACATAAAAATTAGTTAAGTAGTGAGAGTACCACAACTAGGGGGGGAAGATTGTTTCAATCATTTATTTACCCCATACATCACTAGTGTTTGGAGTGATGTTAGGAATTGACCACCCCTCATCATCTTCATTTTCTTTGTTATTATCTTCCTTACAAACTAGAGAAATCACAATGGCTAGCCAAGAGAACCACTTAGAAGAATCGAGCATTAGCTAACCACCACCAACACCAGCCAATTTTATTGTCCCCCTTGAAGGCCACCCAAAAGAAATTTTCTCCCCTAGGATGAGATGAGGTATTGTGGTACCTAGCCAAACTGCTCCTACCACTAGAACAACAATGAGGAGCCTAGAATTTAGAAGATCAAGAATGTTGAGCATAGAAACTCCTACCTCAATGTCAATTGTAAAGAAAAGAAAGAATTGTGAGGCAAAAGTGTTTGGAGGAAATAATGCTCATACCAAGTTACATTTGATTCATTTCCTACATAACCCATGAGAGATGAGATTGCATAAAATCTTATAGAATAACCATAATGAAAAGATCAAATAAAAAATCCATAAGATAACCCAAGATATACCCTGGGAAAATCCTAGCCTCCAAAAGCACCCATATTCCATTGTATTATTTACCCATAAAGAAATAAAAATCTCTTACAAAGTTACAATAAACACCTCTGAAACATTTATCCCTCCATGCATTCCCATGTCTCCAAGCATGTATTCGGACATCCCATATCATGCTTCACAAATGAAACCTTTAGAAAGACTCAATAATGATAACCTAATACGCTAGCCGAAAAAACTAGCAGTGAATGAAAACAATTTGAACTTAATACCATTGACCCCTCATTTAATATTCGGTATTGAGTTTACACTTTATTAAATATATTTCTCAATTATTAAATAAAATATGATATCATTTTCCAATGTGACACCCATATTAAATGTAATCTCAATCTTACAAGACAACACATTATGACCACAAGAATATGATCTTTAAGAAATATTTGCATGATACATGTCCATCTAGGTTCTCTTAGGTGCAACATATATAATATTAAAATATAACATTACAAGTATAATACAAGGTGTACAATGCTTTTTCCCAACATTCTCCCACTTGTTATGTACATTTCATAAGGGTCAATCAATGAATACATCATTGTAGTCATACATGAAACCACATGAATCTCCAATGTGCTCTCGTGCTTCATTAAGATACCTAAAATTATACCATGTGACTCCCATTTCAAGAAAGAACTCCTTTCATCCTCCAACATGCCACCTATTAAATAAAAGGAACAATCCAAGGTGATGATGCACCAATCCATGAACACAAGAATCAAAATCTAAAATAATAAAGCCTCCAAACTACTATTAGAAAGAAAGAAAACCCACATGATAAAAAATGACATCTACAAAACATGTCAATACATCCATCCATCCATACCTCCTAGGTATAAAGATCATTATTAAACTCATGACAATCATATCAACTTATAAATTACAATAAATTTCCCTATATCAATACATTTCATAAATTACATACATATCCAAGAACTCCCACTGCATCGATAATACCAAATTTGTAAATGAAGCTCAAAGAATATAAAATCTACCAATAAATGCTCATATCAAGTTTTCCTAAGAAAATCAATATATGAAGTACCAAAAATAATCACAATGATCCACACATGCAACCCAAGTAGTTGCATACTCTTCTTCAATATTTCACCATCTTCCCAAATCATATGAACATGAACCAAATGGAAGAAATTATAGAATGAAAAGAGAAAACTTGTAAATCCTTACCTACCCTTCTAACAACACCTCAAAGAAGAAACACTATGTCAAGTATGATCTCCTCAAAACACCCCAAATGATATCATATAACAGCACCTAAACCTCATTCAATCTATTATATCAAAAAATCATATGTATAATGTAATTCCAACAAGGATGTAAACCTATCATAACCAAGAATATCAAACACATAATAAACATTCTCAATGAAGGAAACAATCCTAATAAACCTTCTCCTAATATCCTCATAATTATACCATAACTTAAAACCATATGCACAAGGAGATAACCAAAGCGAAACATCTCTCAAATTGAATCCTCAAAAACTAACAATCTCCATAACTCAAGATCCATATCTATGAATGATAAGCATAAAAATAATACACCTGAAAGGAACAATGATAAATACCTCTCAAGTAGTAAATCATTGAGTAGACCAAGAATGGGGTATGAGAATGCTCATCAAGATATCCACTTAATCATGATTCATCCAAGAACACTCTCCTCTCAAGTCCAATACTAGGTGAAATCTCCCCAGTCTTCCTATTGAAACCATCAACCATCTCAACACCTATCTTGAATCATAAGAGAATACCATCCTTACCTAAGTCTCCATGTATCCATGAGAGTCTGTAACTAATAAATCCATGCCAAACTTCAAATATAATATAGCACTATCAAGAAGTAATCAATAAAATGATCATGTACTCAATAAAATAGAACTAACCAAGATCAATTTCAAATCTCCAAGTGCATAATTAGGAACATAAAAATGATATCATGATCTAACCATCTCTTCCAAGGAGATAACATACTCCATATGAACATATAAAATAGCTACAAGATTCCAAAACTCTAAATGTGCACTAAGAGTAAATTGCAACATAATAGAAACCATGATAACATGTCAAATGAAAAGCATAAAACTACACTTCACCCAAAGACTGGATAAATACTCCAAGATATAAACATCTCTAACCTTCTACAGCAACAAGATCTAAGGTATACCCCAATATCTAAAATATTAAATATCATCTATCATCTAATGGTGAATCAACATCACTACCAACAACTCCCACTAAATTATGATATACAGTCACACATGACATGATGATAACCATCTCCTAAATGGAGATCATCCAAGTCTCCCCACATACAACTAAAATTACAGTAACACTAAGTTAAACCAAAACATTGAACATGCTCTAGATGCTGAGAGGGGCAAATCAACATAAACAAAAAACACACTAACCAACTTCAATAATCACCACGTAAAATAACAAGAAAGTAATGACTAGAAATAGCAATAGATGAAGACTTAGATTTTATATGTGGAAAACCCAAACTAGGAAAAACCACGATGAGCACTTTCCCACAAAGAATAATTAACTAAAGGATAAATTTTTATTACAAAATATGGTAAGAGATCACTACTCTGGACTTTCAAATAGAGGATCACTTTCAATAAAATAGTGAACACAAATAGGAGCTCATTGCTCTGGATTTGCAAATAGAGGCTCATAGCCAAAATAGCAAGATACAACAATAAACTTGTGCACCCAAGAATTAGTATCTCAGGGACAAGGAAAATACAACTCTTTACAAGAATGAAGAGAGAATCTCTAGCTAATGTAGTTGACCTGTGAAACACCATCAACCTTAGCATCACATTGTTACTTTCATTCCTTCTTATACCACTACCATTGAACACTTCTCTACTAATTGTAGATCTTCGCTTGTTCTCACACTATTCACTTGTGCCACACCTTACATTTTTCCAAAGCATAGACTGTACTTGTATACAAGATAGTTCATTGAATATTACAAAAAGTTTGTCCATTCCAATAGGATATTACAAATTAAGTTGCACATCAACCAAGATAACAAAAAAATGTAATAAGTTCCCATACAAGAAGCATATGAACCAAAACATAGAGTGGACCTATTTAGATAAGTGATAAATATTGAATGCATAAGTCCCATATAGAATGGACCCACCCATATAAGAGATAAACATTAAGTAGAATACTAAATTCCTAATTCAAGAAGCACGATCCACTCCAGAAAGAGGTATCATGAACACACTACACATAGCCCAATGCTAGATCCATTGTTTTTGAAAGAACTAAAGCCATCTCAAACATGTAGAAACACATTGACCAAAGAACCACCTAGACTTATAATTGTATGTGGACCATGAAATGCTACAATGAGATCCATATGTCACATGAGAAACCAAAGCACAGACCAACAATGCAAAATAGAAGTTGTCACAACACGTCTTCGAACCAAAATAATACTTGAATAGAACTGCAACATTGGATAACACAATTTTCAGAACACCAAGAATAATTTCTAGATCATCATAGAATGCCACAACCAAGACCAAAACCTAAATCCATCTACATAAGTATCAGAGCACCTTCAATACTAATTTCTGAAGTAGAAACCTTATGGAAAACACAAATGAAACACTATTATCTACAACTACAAAACTATATTTCTCTATTTACTGAATAACAAACATCTAGAACACACGTACTTCTAGATATAAGAGTATAAAATTGAAGCATTGGTAAACATCATCTTCACATGATCATAAGATACATAACTTCCTTCTACTATCCTAGAATCATAATTATCATCCACTACACTATAGCACTATTCTGAATAGATACTTGTCTTCCATTGTACTATAGATTTAAATAAATACCTATTTTTCACTTTTTTATAGGTTTAGTATACAAACTTACTTCTCCAAGAATAGAAGAATAGCATACTTCCAAATCACAGTATTTGAGAAACCACAAACACCTCCATAACATAATATTTGACATCAATGACAATAGACAACCAAACATATATTTTCAACAACCTGCCCCTTTGTCATTGATGGAAAAAACCAACCAATTTTTTTATTTTTTTTCAGAAATATCAATCACTATCAACTCTCCCTTATTGAAACAAACAAAACAATCTTGAACAAATAAATATTTTCCTTAGCTTTCTTCCCCTTTTCCATCAAGGACAAAGGCCACAAACATTTTGACCATTGCATAACTCTAATAATCAAGCATGAAAATCAGTCCAAAATAAAGATAAGCTAGAAAGTGCCCCCTCGACAAATGCACCTCCCCAATGCAATAAGTGAGACAAAAGAGGGGAAACAACCCCAATAAATTTTTGGAGAAACTTGAAATAATTATGATCATACGATGGAACATATCTCCAAAAAAATTCAACATAGTATGAATCTTTTCATTTGACATATAAACATCATCTAAAGTGAAAGGAGAATAAATTTTCCCCTCAAAAGTAATTAGAACATTAACATCTTCTTGTTTTACATCTTTATCATCTCTAGTGTTTGTCTTCTCCTTAAACCCATTAGTAACCTTAAGGAAATACTATCCCACATACTTATCCTATCAATAGAACTTCTACAATTCAAGACATTATTATCTAATTCATTCAAATGTGTCTTAATTTAAGAATCAATAGCTATACCATATCTCCAACCCACATTTGAACACAACTCAAAAAGAACAATTTCTAATACAACTAAATAAATATTACACTATTTACAAAACCAAATAGTTATCTTTCTAGACCAAAAACACAAATCTTACCTCAAGAAAAATCTTCAAGCCTTATTTCCATGCTGAGAAGATACCCAATATCTAACCTTGAGAGGGAAAACATATTCATATGAAAACTCCCCCTTAGACCCTATAGTCTGAGTCATTTAACAAAGGATGAAACAATATTTGCAATGGATGATGAACCACTATCAAAAGCATCTTCTATGTTCCACATAAAAAATATCATGTTCCTTTCTTTTGAATCTTCTACAATCATCAAACAATCATCTTGTTTCTCCAAGATTTTATAGAATTTTGCAATATGTCATGTCATGTTACATGTATAGAAAACCAGTCCATCTTTGTAGAAGCTCACAATATGTCTTGTTATGTTACATTTATATCATACCAAACCATCCTTTTTAATTTAGAAGTTTGATTATTTTTTACATTTATATTTATACTGTATTCAACCTTCTATGACCATATCCATTGCAACAATAAAAATATCCACTGAAGTTCATAATATTATTAGTTACATTCATCCTACTAAAATTCATTCTAATTTTGCATTGAACTTCCTTATGTCTTAACTTATTGCAATAATAGCATCTTCCATTAAAAACATATCTCATTTGTAGACTTCTACACTCATTAACTTCGTGTCCTACTTTATTGCAAGAAAAATAGATACTCTCAAAGGAAGAGTACTTAGAATGAATTGGAGAAGGTATTTGATTCATCATCCTCCTTTTGTACTTTTCATGCACCAAAATCTTTTTTTTTCTTCACCTGCTTCCAATCTACTTGTTTCTTTTTAACTTCCAATTTCTTATGGTTTGTTGTATTCTTTTTGCCTTCTACTTGTATTAGATCTACTAGTTTCTTTTTATCTTCCAACTACTTCCAATCTATTATGTTATTTTTATCTTCTTTCTACTTCTGGTCTTCCATATCCTTCTTATCTTATCCTTTCTTCTAATCTTCCATATCCATCTTCTTTTGATCTACCATAATTCATTATGCTTCTACTGGATCATATAATTAAATTGTTCTCTCCTCACCATTCTTTAGCAAATAGGAATCCACTTTTACTTGATCAAGTTCTATTTCAACTTCATCTCCCCACCTTCAATTGTATTGAGTTAGAAAACATAGATTCTCACATTTTTCTTCAATATTGTACAATAAGAAATGGGAAGCAATGAGATATGTAGATAAGTAATCACTTTTTATTTCACAATATGCACATTAAGAAGGAAGATACCCCTAATAGATTCAAGAGGTAACTTAAGAACTCAATAGAAATTAATTTTCCTTCTTTAAATGATAGAAATGGAAAAAATAAAATAATATTAAATTAATTAATTTTATTAAAAAACCTAAATTCTTATATATATATATATATATATATATATATATATATATATATATATATAAAGCATCACTTTATAATTGCCCATAAATTTTTCCTTTTTTCTTTGATTGTTTTATGTTATGTGTCACCAATATCCATATTTCTTTTCTTAAATCATTGTTTAGTTGATTTATAATGTGAGGTCCATTTATCAACTATCATGAAAGGTAATTTTCTTCTTTGCAATGTACTCACAAATGAATCCTTTCCTTTTTGCAAGTTATGGAAATTTATTATGTCAAATAATTATTTAGTTGATTTCTAGTAAAGGATTTATAAACAATTATTGTCTTCCTTATAAGTCAAACTAGTGTGAAAATTATATTGCTGACGTGTCTTATCTTTAATTTATCAAGATAAGAACAATATTTCATACCTATGAAGATTGAATAAGAAGAATATTTCATACTTATAGTGTTATATTCATAATTTAATAAGTTATTTTAGGAATTTTACAAGTTATCATTTAGTCAAAGGAATATTTGACTCTTCTATCATGGTGATTGTTTTTTTTTTCAATTTGTGTCACTCAAATTTTGAGTGCTTTATGAATATTTTTAGCATATTATAATTTATTGGCTGTTTGTGCTGGAGTTTAATGAAGAATAATTAAATTATATAATTCAATTTTATAGTTGAAAAAATATATAACATTATATTTATGAGATTTGAATTTCTTAAAATTCTTTTAAGAGAATTGTAATAATTTGATTTATATACAAAGATATCAATTTTTTTATTTTTATTCTAATTTAAACATTAAACTAAACTAGAAATTATAAGCTTTTAATTCTTTACATACATAAACCATTTAAACAAGTTCTAGGTTACAAAACTAATAAAATAAAATATCCCTTATAATAAAAAAGAATGTAATGAGTGCACAATAATTGGTTGGGGAATGAGCTCAACTAGGGTTTTGATTTTTTATTGTTTGTTTGAATTTGAATCTTGCGTATTGATCTATCATACTACATTTACTATGAGACTTTTAGTTTTTATAGTGGCTTTGACCAACTTCAACCCAACAATTGATACTAGAGTGGGAGTTTTGGTGACAATCAATCATGGCACCTCCAACAAAAATGGCCTTGCAAATTTGTCCTAAAGGTTTTTTACAAGGTACAACCTCAAGTACTCCTGATGTTGTCCTGCCTTTGCAAGGTTTTAATAGTTGCATGTGTCTAGCTAGAAAAATATACTATGATTAGATATTTTATGAGGAGGGTTCCACCTAAAAGCATGGTATGTGATTGGGTTTCCAAATCCTAGGCCTCTCATGGGGTCCAACTTGATTGCATCAAAAATTTCACCAAGGGTTTCTTTTTGTTTCACTTTTACAATCCCTCCCATGTTGAGGGTATCCTTAAAAATAGGCACTGGTTTATTCAGTCTTCCTTTCTGATTCTCCAATCATTGTCATGAGACTTTATAGTCTCAAATGAGAAAAAGCTTAAATTCCCCGTCTAGATAGAGTTTCCAGGTCTTCTCTTTTTGTGTTGGTTTTTCTTGTAAACTATTTCCCAAACCCTTAATAGGGTGGTTTGCATGGAACAAAACCATTTTTTCACACTCATCCCCAAAAAAGGGTTTGTGTTGAAGTCAATCTATCTCACGACCTCAAAGAAACCATTGATATTTAAGTGAGTGGTCATTGCTTCTCTCAACAAGTTCTTTATTTGAATTTTCCCATAACCTGTTATCGACATTAATCTTGTAAGCACAAGATTAAGGATTGTCCTCTTGTTGCTCCTAGAATGAAGTCTCCATAAAAGGATATACCCCTCATTGATCCTTTAAGGGTGATAAATCTGATTAAGAATGGACTATGATGGTTTGAAAAGGAAAAAAAATCTTATATTTTTCTCAAAAGTATCCAAATATGGCTACTTGGTTGTTGCAAGATCAAGAAATGGCCCATCCTAATCCACATACAATGAAACAGTTGGAGTTTCAAACCTTGAAGTTTAAGAGAAAAGTTCATCTGAGAGTGATTCCCATTCTATGTGGGTTTGCACTCCTTAAGCCACTTCAATGGTTTTTTATTAGCCTCTTCTTTGTGCCTCTCTCATAGCCCACTTGGGTGGGAAGAATTTGGTGATGGAGTTCTATAAAAATGTTGGGTGATTCTAGGAGAATATTACCCTAGTTTTTATCCAACCTTAAATTTTTGTATAGAATACCTTCTCCTCTCTTTGGGACAAGGATGATATGCATGTATTTGAATCATGAATACATCTCATGGAATTTACAAGGTCTAACTGACCTCACTAGGAAGTATTCTATTAGAGATACTCATTGAAGATTTCATGGTATTGATTTTTTTGTCTTAAGGAAGTTAAAATTACAAATTTCATGTTAATTATTGCATGTCATATTATATGGACAAATAGCCTTGTTTTTGCCTCTCACCATGAAGTTGGTAGAGGAGTTATTACTCTCATTTCTCCTCATTAACTAGAGAACATGAGGCCTAGTTTTACATGTGTAATAAATTATCCCTTCTCAACCCTAATGTCAATCACCATCATTTCTATTGTGTCTAGCACACCTAGTATAATTTTCAAGTTGGTCCTAATATAAATTTTAGGAGTGTTGATCGTGCCATGATCTCAACTCAATATTTTTTGTCCTTTGGAAAAAATTAAGAGTTACTAGTTTTACCTCTTTTTGAGGTCACTTTGTCAAACCCCTATCCCATCAAGTTCATCATTGAATGAGAGACAACTCATATGCATCCATCCAAAATGAAATTCTCTTTTAACACATCATTATTGAATTTGTTAGGAATGAATGCTGAATATATCCTATGGGAGTATTAGCAGCCATTCTATAGCAGTTGTTGCATTCATGACTGTGATTGTCATTGATGTCAACACAGTGATCTACTGAATATTAGCAGAGGAGCAGACAGTGTTTTGGTAAGCACACGTGAGATATTAGAGATCAAGCTATGCAATTTTAATGACTTATTCTATTTTGTGTTATATGTTTATGGTTAAGAGCACGGATAGTAATTCATTTATTCATGGAAGTTATGAGCATTTTGGTGGAAGCAGTATTCAGGTAGTGTTCCTGAGTAGCAGTTTGTGGTAATCGGATGATATCTCCTAATTGAGATAGAATCCAGTTATGCATAGTTGGAAAGTAGTTGAAGATATGTTTTTAGTGACGTGGATGATAGCACAAACTTCAAGGTCACATGAGTGAAGAGTTATTCTAATTGGAAGCCGACAGTTTTGTGTAATCTTTGTGTAGCGTGTGGAAACTTTTATTTTGTAATTTTTATGCCGAATCATTTGTAATTACTTGAGTCTGGTATAAAGGAAGGAATTTTTTCCTTGTTTTAGTGTGTAATATGTAATGAGAAAGTGTATGAAGGAATTATGAAAGAAAAATTGTTGAAAGAGGATATGTGAAGTACTGAGATCTAGTATTGAGATCTGAAGGAGTTGGTGCGGTTTGGCACAGTCAGAGAAGGAATATTGTATTGTTGAGTTTTGTAATCTTTTGGTATTAATCTTTTGAGTAATACAAGATCAGTTGGACAGTGAGTTTGGTGATCTTACCCTAAAGCTTTTTGGGTAGTGGGTCCTTCTGTCTTCCATAACTCCTAACAAAGTTAGAATCTTTTAGCAAGGATTCAAAATCTCCTAATAGGAATTCATATGTATTGAATGTATTTCATAAGACTCCTAACAAAGTCCATCCTTTCATAAGGAATATTCATATTAGTGCATCTTTTGTGGGCATCATTCCCACCATGGTTTACTCTTTGATCAAGAGGTTCCCTACTCAACATATATTGTGTCATTGTGTTATTGTGCATGAATATCTTTCTATGTTTGTTGGTTACATTTCTTATATGGTTAAAATATATTAAAGTTGATAAAGGTTATAATTATCTGATAAATGATTCACCCCCCCCCCCCCCTCTTAGTTATCTTAGTGGACTTTACTTTCTAATAATTGGTATCAGAGCAGCAGGTCCTTGAAAGAGAAGTTTAATAGCTTAAGGAGATCCATGGTGAATTTCAGGAAAGAAAGCCCTAAGTTTGATGGAGTGAATTTTGACAGCTGGAAAGAAAATATGAAGACACATCTACTATGTTTAGGACCAGGTTATTGGTTGATTACTAAGAATGAGAAGATTTTCATTGATGAGGATAATATTGAAACTTGTACTAATGATGAAAGAGATCTATTCATGTGTAACATACTTTCCAAAGAAGCAGTTTTGTTAGCCCTTCCGGAGAATGAGTACAGTCAGGTAAAATATTTGAAAACATCTCATGAAATTTGGTTAGCTTTACAGTCTACTTTTGAAGGTGATAAACATACAAAGAAAGTTAGATTACATAATTGGATATGTGAATTTGAAGATATAAGAATGATGGAAGATGAATTTGTTAGAAGCTATATTGGTAGAATGTCAAAAATTGTTGCAAGCGTAAAATCTTATGGAGGAACAAAGATAGAAAATGAAGTGATATAGAAAATTCTGAGGACATTGACTCTTGCATTTAAGTAGACAACTCAGATGATTGAACAAGTTATACCTTGTACTGAGAACTTTACAAGAGAGACTCTTCTTGGAAGATTGGAAGCAGCAAAAATGAACCTGAGGTTATCATGAGACTTACCTAGAATGGAGATAGCATTTAGTGCTCTTAGCATTCACCCCACCTTTTCAAGAAGCATCAGTGTGAGCATAGATTATGCTAGCAGTAGCAGAATTAGAAATGAAGAAGATAGGAAGATTGAAGAAGGTATCGCCTTGCTTGTGAAGAGAGAACCAGACGGTAAGAAATTTTTTAAATGTTGGACATGTCAAGAATATGGTCATTTTGCATCTAAATGTCCTAAGAGAGTTAAGAAGTACAAAAACAATTTTAAGCCTAGAAGATCTAAGGAATGTTATTATGCTAATGATGAAGAACTTGAAGCTAGTATAGAGAGAACCTTAAGTGAAAGTGACACTGAGAATAATGATGATATAGGATTTGTAGCAATTAAAGAAGAAAATCCTGAAACAGAGGTTAAGGAAGAAAAAGCCCTAGTTTCTCAAGTTGAAAAGAAAGCTGATTGGATTATAAATAGTGGTTTTTCACATCATATGACTAGAGACATGAAAAAGTTCATAAAGTTTAACAATTATGATGGAGGAGTTGTTAAAGTTGGAAATAATGCACCTTGTTTGATTAAAGCTATAGGATCTATTACTCTTGATGGAAAGACTAATACTGATGATGTTTACTTTGTGGATAGTTTGAAACATAATTTTTTGAGTGTTGGACAGTTAGTTGATAAGGGATATCAAGTTTGGTTTACTGAGAAAACTTGTGTGATAAAAGACAAAGATGGAAATCTGATTGGTACTAGATCTAGAACCAGAGGTAATGTATTTCAATTGAATCCTACTACGATGACATGCTTGATTACTAATATTGATGATAGTTGGTTATGGCACATAATATTTTGTCATATAAATTTTGATAACATTGTGAAAGTGAGTACTACACTTGCAATAAGAGATTTGCCTAGAATTATGAAGCCTACCAACATGATGTGCAAGGAATGTGTGATGGATAAACAAAAGAGAAGCTCATTTCCGAGTAAGAAGTTTACATCAGCAGAGAAGTTGGAGATTGTTCATACAGACTTGAGTGGTCCCACAAGGACTAGAGGATTCTATGGAGAAAGGTATTTTATGATTCTTGTTGATGATTTTACAAGAATGATGTGGATTAATTGCATTTCTTAAAGAAAAATCTGAAGTATTTGATAAGTTTAAGGTCATTAAGAATAAAGTTGAGAATGAATCTGGAATGAATATTAAATGTTTGAGATCAGATAGAGGTGGAGAATTTACTTCTAGATAATTTAACACCTTTTGTGAAGTGAATGGTATTAAGAGACAATTTTCAGCCCCTAGGACACCTGAACAAAATGGTATTGCAGAAAGAAGAAATAGATCAGTAACTGAAGCAACAAGAGCTATGCTAATTGAAAATGACTTAGCAAAGATATTCTAGAGAGAAGCAGTGAACACAGCAGTGTATACCATGAACAGAGTAAAAATCAGAGTAGACACAGACAAGACACCCTATGAACTATGGATTGGACATGCACCCTTAGTTAAGTATTTTAGAATTTTTGGAAGAAAATGTTATATAAAGAGAGATGATGACATTGGAAAGTTTGATCCTAGAAGTGATGAAGATATATTTCTTGGATATTCTTTTAAAAGAAAATCTTATAGATGTTACAATAAGAGAACTAAGACTATTGTTGAGAGCAAAAATGTTAAAGTTGATGAAAAGTTCAAAATTCAGGAAAGAATGTTTGATTATGAATTAGATAAAGGAACTCATCCTAGATCTAATATTGAGACTACTGAGTTATTCTATGAAACTAACAATGATTTGTTGAATGAAAGCCATAGTGAGGTAATTGAAGAACCGATACCTAAAGTGAGATCTGAGACAATGACACCTAACAAGAATTTATCAAGGAATCATCCTATTCAGAAGATTATTGGAAGCATAGATAGAGGAGTTTAGACTTAAAATAAGGTACAAGAACAGTTATGTTTGATTTATCAAATTGAACCTAAATCTATTAGTGAAGCTTGTGAAGATGAACATTGGATTAAAGCTATGAAAGAAGAACTAGATCAGATTGAAAAGAACAAGACATGGGAATTGGTCCCTAGACCTAAAGATAAGAATGTTATAGAAACAAAATGGGTATTCAGAAACAAGATGAATGAACAAGGAGAAGTAATAAGGAACAAAGAAATATTGGTATGTAAAGGATACTCACAGCAAGAAGGAATTGACTATGAAGAAAATTTTGCACCAGTAGCAAGAATTGAAGTAGTAAGAATGTTTTTGGCTTATGTAGCTTTTAAGAAGTTCAAAGTATATTAGATGGATGTGAAGTCAGCATTTCTGAATGGAGAGTTGGAAGAAGAAGTCTACATTGAGCAGCCTGGAGGTTTTCCTTTAACTCAAGAAGGAGACATGGTATGTAAACTAAGGAAAGATTTATATGGACTAAAGCAAGCACCTAGAACTTGGTATGCAAGATTGGACAAGTATTTGATAAAATTAGGATTTACAAAAGGAACAACTGATAGCAACCTGTACATAAAAGAAATTGAAAATGGTTTGTTGGTTGTAGTTATTTTTGTTAATGATATCATTTTTGGAGGAAAAGATGAAGATGGTGATAAATTTGCAGATGAAATGAAGACTGTATTTGAAATGAGTATGATTGGTGAAATGAAATATTTTTGGGGATTGCAGATAACATAGAATAGTGATGGTATCTTTGTAAGTCAGACAAAGTACTTGAATGATTTGTTAAAGAGATTCAGAATGGAGAACTGTAAACCAGTTGGAACACCTATGATAACTAGACATAATTTATCTAGCATAGATGAGACTCCTACAATAGAACAGAAGAAGTATAGATCTATGATTGGAGGATTGCAGTACTTGACACATACAAGACTTGATATAGCACATTCAATTGGAATTGTAGCAAGATTTCAAGCTGAACCTAGAGAATCACATTATGTAGCAATGAAGAGGATACTGAGATATTTAAGAGGCACAATTGAGTATGGATTATGGTATGAAAAATCTAATGATTTTACCCTATGTGCATATACAAATGCTCATTGGGGAGGCGGTGTTGGTGATAAAAAGAGCGCCAGTGGTGGAGCATTTTTCCTTGGAGGAAGATTGGTTTCTTGGATAAGAAAGAAGTAGAATTGTATTTCACAAAGCACAGCAGAAACAAAGTATGTAGCAGGAGCAAACAATTGTAACCAGATAATTTGGATGAAGCAGATGCTGAAGGATATTGGAATAAAATTTGTTGAGCCTATCGGTATACATTGTGACAACACCAGTACAGTTAGTATGTCTAAGAATCTTGTATTACATTCTAAGACAAAGCATATAGAAATAAAGTATCATGTAGTAAGAGAGAAAGTTGCTGAGAAAGAAGTTAGACTTGAATACATAAGCATAAAGGAGCATATTGTAGACATATTTACAAAACCTTTTCCTAAGGATAAATTTGAGTATCTGAGAGGTATGCTTGGGGTTATGCCCCAACCTAATTTTGAGAAGTGATGTAGATTTTTTCATCCATCCAATGGTATATGAGCCCTATCTTTCTTCTGGACTGGATGTTGGTACTTGCTCTATGGGGGAGTATCTGTATCTGAGCTGAGTCATGAGGACTCTAGTGAATGTATTTTCTGAATAGTGTCTTTTGACATTAGAGTTGTTGTTGACATAATGATGAAATTTCTTTCATTGATGTCAATGGGGGAGAAGTGTACATGAAAAACCATTTGTACCATCTTTTGGAGAGAACTGAATAGGAAAACAAAGCAAGATTTGATTGATGAAGAGGACTTGAAGTATTTTTTAGAGTAGTAGTGTTGGATTTATGGAACATCTATGTTGCCATCAATGCCAATGGGGGAGATTGTTAGGAATGAATGCTAAATATATCCTATGGGAGTATTAGCATCCATTCTATAATAGTTTTTGTTGCATTCATGACTGTGATTGTCATTGATGTCAACACAGTGATCTATTGAAGATTAGTAGAGGAGCAGACAATGTTTTTGTTAGCGCACATGGGATATTAGAGATCAAGCTATGTGATGTTAAGTAATTATTCTATGTTGTGTTATATGTTTATGGTTAAGAGCGTAGATAGTAATTCATTTATTCATGGAAGTTATGAGCATTTTGGTGGAAGCAGTATTCAGGCAGTGTTCCTGAGTAGCGGTTTGTGGTAATCGGATGATATCTGCTAATTGAGATAGAATTTGGTTATGCACAGTTGGAAAGAAGTTGAAGACATGTTTTTAGTAATGTGGATGACAACACAAACTTTGAGGTCACATGAATGAAGAGTTATTCTAATTGGAAGCCGATAGTTTTGTGTAATCTTTGTGTAGCGTTTGGAAACTTTTATTTTGTAATTTGTATGCCGACTCATTTGTAATTACTTGAGTGTGGTATAAAGGAAGGAATTTTTTCCTTTTTTTAGTGTGTAATATGTAATGAGAAAGTGTATGAAGGAATTGTGAAAGTGAAATTGTTGAAAGAGGATATGCGAAGTACTGAGATCTGGTATTGAGATCTGAAGAAGGAGTTGGTGCGGTTTGGCACAGTCAGAGAAGGAGTATTGTATTATTGAGGTTAGTAATCTTTTGGTATTATTATGTTGAGTAATACAAGATTAGTTGGATAGTGAGTTCAGTGATCTTATCCTGAAGCTTTTTGGGCAGTGGGTCCTTCTGTCTTCCATAACTACTAACAGAGTTAGAATCTTTTAGCAGGGATTCAAAATCTCCTACCAGAGATTCATATGTACTGAATGTATTTCATAAGACTCCTAACAGAGTCCATCCTTTCACAAGGAATATTCATATTTGTGCATCTTTTGTGGGCATCATTCCCACTAGGGTTTACTCTTTGATCAAGAGGTTCCCTAGTTAGCATATCTTGTGTCATTGTGTTATTGTGCATGAATATATTTCTATGGTTGTTGGTTACATTTCTTATATGGTTAAAATCTATTAAAGTTGATAAAGGTTATAATTATCTAATAACTGATTCACCCCCCCTCTCAGTTATCTTGGTGGACTTTACTTTCTAACAGAATCATCATCCCACGGTAATCCAAATTCAATGAGCTTGGACTATTGAGCATACAGACACTCACCCAACTGGTTTCAGATTGCATTATGGAATGATTCTATTTCTCCCATTGCATGGTTTCTTTGTATTTATGGTAGATATCTAGCCATGTACCACCATAGTCCTATGATGTGACCACCAAAGATCTATGTACTACCTCTAAAGTTTTGGCTTCAAACCCTTTCTTCCCTCACTTGAAGATTAGGGTTGCCTAGCTCTACCATCAAAAGAAATTTGTAGATTATTATGTTGTTAGAGGAGCTAAGATTAAGTTAAGACCTCATTAGTTTAAGGTGGGGACCAGGATTCTAAATATTTTTTCCTTTCTCTCATAGCTCTCCACTCCTCTCCTAGTATAAAAAAAATTGAAGAAGGCCAATCGGTTCTCTTTGAGCTTTCGTACATTCTTCAATCCTTTGTTAGACATTATGAGAAGGTTTTCACTATGTAGGGAAATTCCCCTACTAGGGAACAAGCCCTGAAGGACTTCATTATGGTTGTTGCTTCTGGAATATTAAATTCTTATAAGGTATTTTGTAATCAACTGTTAACCCTTGAGGAGCTTAAGGAATCTTTTTCCTCCATGGTAGATGAGAAGGTGCTTAGTTGTGATGACTTCCCATGTGAATTATACAAAACCTTACGGCCTTGTGTTGGTTTTGGCCTTTATAAGGTCTACCTAGAGGCTTTTCATTTGTAAAATTTGGGACAATTAATCAATAAATGAAATATTAAACTCATACCTAAAGATAGAGATCGAGAGGATATATGTAACTGGAGGCCTATAACCTTGCTAAATTTTTCTTACAAGATCATTGTCAAAGATCTTGCACTTAAGATTCACCATCTTCTTCCCTAAATTGTTCATCTTGAATAAACAAGGTTTATCAAGTCAAGGTTCATCCTGGATAATATTATTGTTGTCTAGGAAGGAATGGAATGGGAACGTCACTCTAAACAAAATGTGATTTTTTTAAAACTTGATTTTGCTAAGGCTTATGATTATTTTGAGTGGCCTTTTATTATGGAAATTCTCAAAGCCCTTGGGTTTGGGCCTCACTTCATTCAATCTGTGTAGATTATTTTTGGAGATTCCTTAGCTTGTATCACCATTAATGGTTGACAGACCAATGTTTTTATCCTGTTTAGATCTATTTTCCAAGGTTTCCCTTTCGGTCACTCACTCTATGTTATTTCTACTAAAGGCATCAATTATATTTTGGCCTTTACAATTTCAGCAAGCCATGTTAGGATAATTTCCTTTCCTAAGTCACCTTCTCAAATTTTTAAAGGATCTTAAATTGTTGATGATTTTTTCCTCACATTGATTGACGATGAAGAAAATGTTTAGGCTTCTCTCTAATAACTTGAAACCTTTTGATAGGCTTTTGGGTTAGTGATTCAATGGCGTAAAAATAAATGTTATAGACAATATTTCCTTCTTTCCCCTCCTTGGAATCTCCAGTATGGGTGAAAGTGGATTGTATATAGAGAGATCTTGATATTCTTGGGAATCCCCTTCACTTTCTAGGGCTCTATTGTTTACCTCTAGAACACGGTGTTAGCCTAAATAAAGAAAATAATTTCTTACTGGATCACCAAAGATCTTTCTTTTCTTGGTAAATTTGAGATCTATTCAAAAGTGTTGGCTACTACTCATGTGTATTATTCTTCATGTTTGGATTCTTCAAAAGCTTCTTATAGAAGATTGGAAAATATTCTATGTGGTTTCTTATGTGCTTCTAGAGCTAACCATCATGGATTTCACAAATTCACCTAGGAATATTGTTCTCTCCTTAGTGAGTTTAGAGGCTTGGAATTTTATCTAACTAGAAAAAAGGTATGGCTTTGTGTTCCAAATGGTTTATTCATGTCATTTTTGGAAAGAAATCCTAGAAAATTATTCTCAGACATTGCATTTCTTTAGGTTACCTAGTTCATAAATTGACCTGGAAGGGGATTGGTTCTCAAACCCTTCTTTTTATGAAATATGTAGTCCATATCTAGAAAATGTTTTTTTTCCAAAAGTATTTGGTGTACTTGGGAAGCATTCAAACCTTTTCTTTACTAGGATGTGGCCAATTTTTGTGATGATCTTTCTTTCAACCAACATAATTTTTGGTTTTCTTTGCTTATCCAATCCCAGGGACTCCCTTTAGCCAAAAAAGCTAGAATTCATGCTCTTTTTTTTCACAAACATGGTATTCAAACTCCTCAAGATATTTTTTCTTATTTTACCCTAAATCTTTGCACTTGGAAAGATATGCAGACTCAATTCTGCCTAACTCACCTAGATCAAAAGATTTTCAACCTAGTGGCCTTTGTACTACCTCTAAATATGATACAAAATCTTGGCATACATTTTATAAATCCATGGTGGATGGATTGGTGGTGGTTTTCATGTACTTCATTTTTCAACTACAAGCCCAGGATGGACTACCACTGGTTGCTTCCTCACTTGCCTATGGTTCCCATTTACATTCTTCTGAGCCTACTAGGTTCCTACTCTATTCTTTTCTAGGGATTTCCTTTGAGTTATTTCCTTTAGGTCCTCGATGCCCCTTTTGTAGATAGCTTGATTCTTTCATGTTATATTTTATAATATTGCAAAATAGCCTATAAGTTGTGGATTTGGATTCATGAATTTTTTGTCCTTTTAGGCTTGAACGCTTCTCTTGGTGTATGATCTTGCTAGGAGATTCACCAGACCTCCCTTCAAATTCTTTTAGATGATTTCAAGATGGAAATCCTCTTTAGTCTATGGAAAGTTAGAAATGCAGTGTTATTTACTCACAAATTTATTGATAGTAATGTTTCTTTATATACTAAATCATGTATATGTAATAATGTCATGATGCAGATTCAAGTGCAACCCAACAAGGTGGCCCAATTGCAAGAATTACTTAAAAATTTGGGACAATGCCTCTTGTCTAATTGCTAAAGTACCATTGGATATTTTTTCCTCTAGTGAGCACTACCTCATGGTTGTTAATTTGATCATAATTTCTCTACACACTGCTTTCACACTCTGCCCTCTCAAACTCCATGCTGACAGTCTGGCAAGGGAAGATATTTTCAACATCATCACTTAGCATTTCTACCTTGTGGTGGCTCTACTTCTAGATGACCTACTAATAGTGTATCCCCCTCCATCTCCTGGCAATTTTGATTGATTGAGATCTTGTGGAGATTCTGGGTAGTCTAGATCTTCTAAGTGGCTCCCTCAACTTTCATTGGCTATTTTTCCAACCAAAAAGGAGAATGAAGAGGAAGATAACTATTGTAAATTAGAATTGTTCCCTTAGAAAATATGAGATTTGACTATCTAATTGAAATATGGAAACATTCTTATAATGTGGGTGATCTATGGAGACAATGATTATTTGAGATTAAAGGGTCAGTTCCTTGATGGTACTCACCTATAACTAAATGATGATGGGAAAAGGAATAGAAAGGTATGCTTGTGAAATGAAATTCTAAAACTTAATGGGTGATGCACCAAATGAATAATGAGACATGTAGTTGATTAACCTCAAAAAATTATCTTCTAAATATACTAAAAATATCACAAACTCAATCAAACACTTCATGCAGAAGATATTCTTATGACAAGTCCTAGTGTTATGATGCCTTAAAAGGAAAACACTAATATTTTCTAAATTTCCAGTAGCAAAAAGGACACAATCATAGACCTGCACTTAAGTATATCAAATCCCACATCTAACACTGAAAAGAGATTGATAAAATAAAGGTGAAACATAATATTTTAATCAATTACTCATAATCAATACTCAACATAGAAAAATTCAGAAAGAACTTGTATCTTTATTAGATAATCATGGAAAATCTACTACAATATCTTTATATTCCCAATTCAGTCATATCAAAACTTACAGAATGCAAAATAATGGAAAAAAGAGAGTGTTACTATAACTGATATTAATGTTGAAGATTGATTATCTGATGGTGATGATGATGAAGACCAACCAAGATCAAAGGAATACATGATAGTGGAAAGGTTAGATCAGTTATTTTATTTTCATTGATGTGAAGCAATTGATTTCTAGTTTATATTATGTTGCCATATCATTCGGTATATGATATAAGTTGAATGAATTAAGGAGAAGAAGAAATGAGATGTTGTGAAGTTGAAGAACCTAAATGGGAAACTGATACAGATCAAACAATGTTTAGATTATGTTGATATAAACATTTTCTACCTAACAGATGATTATGGTAAGTCGATAAAGCATGGTAATGAAGATTTGACAAGTTGGTAAGTTAAGCTGTTTTGGCTACCAAGCAGGAAATGTCACTCGGTAAAGGTAAAAGGTAAAAGGAAGTATGTCACTCAGTAAAGGCAAAGGAACTCAAGGCACCAAATAGAAAAGAAAGGTTTAGGCACCAAGTGAAGTTAACCAAAATATAGATGGAGGACACCAAGCAAGGAACATATATTAAATACAAGGATTGAAATGACATTTAATAATTATCTATGATGAATTGGATGGTTATGATGACAAGGAAAGTTAGTTATAGAGATATACAGAAAATAAAATTCATGACGATGATCTAAAGACTAGATCTAAATGGTTAAAGCAGAAGGAACAAGTTTCAAGAAAAGTTCAAGTTCCTAGGTGAAAGAAAATGTGTTACTGAGATCCAAATTCAAGGTTTAATGAATTGGATGGCTGAGATTGATCAAAGAAAAATGTAAAAGAGGAGATTAAGTGGAAAAAGATATCTATATAAAGGATGGACTTGTATGAGCAAATGGCTAGAAAATTGAAGAAAGGAAGAGTCACTAACTGATGCAGTGAAGAAGGAACAGAGAGATTCTAAGTCAGAAAAGTAGGATTTGATGAAGTGTTGAAGTCAATGGAAAGTGAAGAATTGAAATGATGATATAAAAGTGCACAAAGGATCTATTTATGCAAAGATAGTTGCAAGTTTACAGGTCAATATATTTACTATTTCTTATTAGCATTTGTAATAGAGAAATCTCTTAACATAGTGGACTTAACAGTCTTATTGTAAAAATCCTTAAAAAAGATAACATTCTAAAGAGTGTTTGAAGCCCTCTAACCAGGCCACTCCTAATAGGGTGAAGATCCTAATAGATCTGAGGTAAATTCCTTGACCGGGTCACACCTAATAGTGTTTATTGTAATCTTTAACCGAATTGTCTCCAAATCAAGCGTACTTCAAAAGAGTGTTTTCTTAATGGGTGAAAATTCCCACAATTGTTTTTCCCAAAGCTGGATTTCTATTTTAAATACTCATTTTAAATGTGTTGAATGAATTGTGTGAAATATTTACTGATTGTTAAATTTTATTTACTATTATCGGTAAATAGTGAAGTGTGTTTTATTGAGTTAATCGGAGAAAATATTTTTAGGTATTTGGAATCAAGGATTACTGATCCACTCCTCCTCCTCTTCATAATCCAACAATTGGTATCAGAGCTAAGTACTCCAAAGAGACAAATTTAAAATACTTGAGTAAAATATCCAAAGATGTATAGGAGAGAAGTACCTAAGTTGAATAAGAAAATTTCCTCAACATGGAAAAGCAGGATGAGATTGTATCTATCTAGGATTGGAAAATCTACACTGAATCTTCTGGATAATGACTACACTCCATTGCCTCCCGGACCCATGATAGTTGATTGGATGAGAGAAAAGTATGAACACAACTTGGTTATGATAGAGATTGCTTCTTCTCTGATTGATGTTGAATTCAATGATGTTAAGGACTATGTTAATTCAGGAGAGATGTGGGATATTCTTACACTTATATATGGATGAGATCATCATGTTAAAAAAGATAAGGTTGATAGTCTCAGAGGAAAGTATGATGAAATGAGAATGAAAGATGAAGAGAATATCACTCATTATAGTTGCAGAATCAAGGAAGTGGTTAGTGTCATCAGAGGTGCTGGTGGAACTTTGACCAATGAAGAAGTGGTAAGTAAAATTTTGAGTACTCTTTCTTCTAAGTATGCTATTAGAGTATCTTCTATTCTAGAATTGAGATCTATACTGAACAATTTTGTTACTCTTGAAGCCTCAATCAGTAAGCTGACTATATTTGAGCTAAGTAATTATGATAATAGTCTATCAACCATTGAAACTACCTTCAAATCATCTATGAGTATTATAACTTTAAGAAGTGAAAGAGGGAATCATAGTAACTCATATGGAAATGAATATGATAGTATCCTTACCGAAGAGAAAGAACAAGAAGAGTTGGAAGCACTGTTGGCTAAAAGACTATTGAGACGTAAAGGAAAGTACAAAGGCAAATTACCCTTAAAATATTTCTACTGTAATAAGATTGGTCGTATTGCATTTAGATGTCCTAAAAATGAAAGGAATGATAATAATGACAAAAGAGACAACTAATGTAGAAGATTTAGAGATAACAAGGACAAATGTAAGAAGTCTTGCTACTAGCTGAGGAAGGTGTAACTGATGATGAATTTGATGATACTAATGAATGATATGAAGTTGTCTATGTTGATGTAAAAGAAGACTTAGATGAAGAAAAATATGAAGATGAAAAAGAACTTGTTTCTCATATAAGTAAATCTGACCCATGGATTATTGATATTGGATGTTCATATCATATGATTGGTGATATTGATAAGACATTAGAGAACCTAGAAGAGTATGATGGAGGATTTTTCATATTTGGAAATGATGCTCCATGTCTAGTGAAAGGAAAAAGATCAATTATATTGAATGAAAGGATGAGAGGTAATGATGCATATTGGGTTAAAGGTCTAAACTATAATCTATTAAGTGTTGCACAACTGAACAATACTGGCCACCAACTAGAATTTCAGAATATAAAGGTGAATATTTATGTTATTGATAGAGATCTAATTGGAACTGGTGAACAATCAAAAGTTGATCTATTTTATCTTGATACTACTGTCAAGAATTGCTTGTTTATTAAAAATGAAGATGTATGGCTATGGCATAAGAGACTTTGTCATGTAAATTTTGATAACATGAATAAAGTGATGTGAAAAGAATGTCAGATTGGTAAAATGACTAAGTCAAGCTTCTCTAGTAAATATTACTCTACCAATGGTATTTTAGAATTAGTTCATACTGACCTTTGTGGTCCTATGAAGATACAAAGCTAATATGGATATCGATATTTCATTCTGTTTGTTGATGACTATTCAAGAATGATGTCTTTTATGTTTCTAAAGGATAAGTTTGATGCATTATAAATTTTCAAGTGGTATAAAGCTAGGGTTGAAAAGGAAACAAGTAAGCAGCTGAAATGTTTAAGATTAGATAGAGGAGGTGAATTTATCTCTAATGAATTTATTGTCTTCTACAATGAAAATGGAATCAAAAGACAAGTATATGCACCAAGGACACCACAACATAATGGTATAGCTGAGAGAAGGAATAGATCTATAGTTGACTATGCTAGAACTTTGTTGATTGACAAAAAGGTTGCACAAAAATATTGGAGAGAAGCGATAAGTACTGTGGTGTACACTCTCAACTAAGTACAGTTGAAGAAAGGAACCAACAAGATACCCTATGAACTCTGGTATGTTCACACACCAAATGTAAGCTACTTTAATTTTTTTGGAAGTAGGTGTTACATACTAAAAGATGCTAGAAATGGAAAGTTTGACTTAAAAGAAGATGAAGGTATATTCCTGGGCTATTCATCAAATAGAAAAGCATATAAATGTTTGATCAAGGATACTAACAAAATTGTTGAAAGTACAAATGCGAGGATTGATGAATTTTTAGAAAGGAATGAAGAGGAAAGAAAAAAGGAACCTAAGGATTAAAAAATATTTGTTTATGTATAGGAAGGTAATTCAGTTAATACAACCGAGATGCATTAGGAAGGAACTAATGAGCAAGTTGAGCCTCCACCAAGAGATGAAAACATTGATGAATGGTCTACTGAGCTTGGATTGGAAAATATGTGAGAAGACACCACTCACTGAGAAGAATAATTGGAGATAAGAACATAGGAGTCATGACAAGAAGTAAGTTGAAAGATACCACATGTTTGATTTCTAAATTTGAGCCAAGATTAGTTAAGGATACACTAGGAAATGAAGATTGGATGAATCCTATGAAAGAGGAAATTGATCAGATTAAAAATAATAATACTTTGTCACTAGTACCAAGACCTAAGGATAATAATGTGATAGGAACAAAGTGGATTTTCAGAAATAAACTCAATGAGAAAGGAGATGTGATCATAAATAAAGCAAGATTGGTCTGCAAAGGGTATGCAAAAGAAGAAGGTATTGACTATGGTGAGACATTCTCCCCTATTGCCAGATTAGAAGGTGTAAGAATATTACTTGCATATGCTATCTATAAAGGATTTAAATTTTATCAAATGGATGTTAAGTCTGCATTTTTTAATGGAATTCTTAAATAAGTACACATTGAACAACCTAAAGGATTTATTCATAATTCTGACAAGGATATGGTCTACAAACTACATAAGGAACTCTATGGATTGAAGCAAACACCCTAAGCATGGTATGAAAGGCTGCACTCTTATTTAGTTAAGATTGTATTTCAAAGGACAAGTGATAACAACAATTTATATTTGAAATGTGATAGTATTGATAAGATCTTGATTGTTGAGATATTTGTTGATGACATTATATTCGGTGGAAATGAGATAATGTCTAAATCATTCCCTGAAGAGATGAGAATGGAATTTGAGATATTTATGATTGGAGAGATTAAATTACTTATTAGACTTCAAATTCAACAAGTTAAGGATGGGATCTACATAAAAAAATCTAAGTATATCAAGGAGATCCTAAAGACATTCAATATGGAAGAATCAAAACCGGTTGGAACAACGATGACTATTGGTTGTAAATTGTCAAAGGAAGATGATACAAATGAAGTGAATGAGACACTTTACCAATCCTTAATTGGTAAACTAAAGTATGTTATACACAATAGGCATGGTATTTCACATTCAGTGGGTATTGTGGCAAGGTTTTTAGCCAACCCAAAGGAGACACATATGTCTGCAGTTAAAAGGATATTCAGATATTTGAAAGGGACTAAAGATTTTGGTCTATTATAAACAAAAGGAGGAGATTTTGATCTCAAGGTATATACTAATGTTGACTGGACTAGAAATATTGATGACAGAAAAGCACAAGTGGCAGAGCTTTCTTTTTAGGAGAAAGATTAGTAACGAGGTTAAGCAAGAAACAAAGCTCTATTGCACAATCTACTGTCGAAGCTGAGTATGTTGTTGCATCTATGAATTATTCTAACATTGTGTGGATCCAAAAATTACTTGAAGGTATGCAAGAAGAGATTTATGATTTAGTTACAATTTATTGTGATAATACCATTGCTATTAACATATCAAAGAATCTGGTGATGCATTTAAAGACAAAGCATATATCTATTAAGTATCACTATTTGAGAGAGAAAGTACAATATAAGCATGTGACATTGAAGTATGTAAATTGTAAAGAACAGATAGCTGACATATTTACCAAACCACTACTGAAGGATGATTTTGAGTATCTCTGAGGTAAGTTAGGGGTTCTTCCCCTATCCAATGTTCACTAAGGCATGATGCATGCTACATCAATTCAAGTATTCAATAGAATATCTATCTTGTGATTTGATGCTAGTGTTCACTCTTTAGGTGAAGCCTGGAGTTGTGAAAGATGTTCATGTAATGCAATGAGAAATCTATACATTTGAGGTATGATTTGAGTATATACATCTTTGGCATTGTTTTCAAACAGGGAGATAAATGGAATTGATGATAAATAGATCAAAGAGGGAGAATACTATTGATGAATATTGTAGAGGGAGATGATCAATGACTATTAGAAAAAGATGTTGTCAAAGAGGGACAATTAAGAAGATATACTGATTGAAGAATAGTGAAAGAGGGAATATATGAATAATAGTGAAGTGTACCATCATCAATTGAACACTGAATATTATTAGTGTTTCCATCAATGCCAAAGAGGGAGATTGTTACTATAACTAATAGTAATGTTGAAGATTGATTATCTAATCATGAAGATGAATAAGACTAACCAAGATCATAGAAATACATGATAGTAAAAATGTTAGAATAGTTATTGTTTTGTTATTTATGTCAAGCAATTGATTTCTGGTTTATATTATGTTGCCATATCATTCGGTATATGATATAAGTTGAATGAGTTAAGGAGAAGAAGAAATGAGATGTTGTGAAGTTGAAGAACCTAAATGAGAAACTAATATAGATTAGACAATGATTATATTATGTTGATATAATTATTTTCTACCTAACATATGATTATGGTAAGTTGATAAAACATGGTAATGAAGATTTGACAAGTCAGTAAGTTAAACTATTTTGGCTACCAAGTAGGAAATTTCACTCGGTAAAGGAAAAAGGTAAAAGGAAGTATGTCACTCAGTAAAGGAAAAGGAAATCAAGTCACTAAGCACAAAATAAAGGTTTAGGCATCGAGAAAAGTTAACCGAAATACAAATGAAGGACACTGAGCAAGGAAAAAATGTTAAATACAAGGATTGGAATGACATTTAATGATTATCTATGATGAGTTGGATGGTTATGATGACAAGGAAAGTTAGTTGCAGAGATCTATGGACAAGAAAATTCATGATGATGATCTACGAACTAGATCTAA
Organism: Chamaecyparis obtusa; assembly: GCA_027943335.1. Lineage (NCBI taxonomy): Eukaryota > Viridiplantae > Streptophyta > Pinopsida > Cupressales > Cupressaceae > Chamaecyparis > Chamaecyparis obtusa. Next base: position 814,835 of record BSBK01000103.1, on the reverse strand, counting down.
ATGGTTAAAGGAGAAGGAACAAGTTTCAAGAAAAGTTCACATTCCCAGGTGAAAGAAAATGTGTTACTGAGATCCAAATTCAAGGTTTAATGAATTGGATGGCTAAGATTGATCACATGAAAATGTAATAGAGGAGATTAAGGGGAAAAACATATATATATATATATATATATATATATATATATATATATATATATATATATATATATATATATATATATATATATATATATATATATATATATATATATATATAAAGGATAGATTTGTATGAACAAACAACTAAAAAATTGAAGAAAGGAAAAGTCACCGACTGATGTAGTGAAGAAGGAACATAGAGATTCCAAGTGGGAAAAGTAGGATTGATGAAGTTTTGAAGCCAGTGGAAAGTGAAGAATTAAAGTGAAGATAGAAAAGTGAACAAAGGATCTGGTTATGCAAAGATAGTTGCAAGTTTATAGGTCAATATATTTACTATTGTTTATTAGCATTTGTAATAGAGAAATATCTTAACAGAGTGGACTTAATAGTCTTATTGAAAAAATCCTTGCAAAAGGTAGCATTCTAAAGAGTGTTTGAATCCCTCTAACCAGGTCACTCCTAACAGGGTGAAGATCCTAATAGATTTGAGGTAAATCCCTTGACCGGGTCACACCTAACAGTGTGTATTGTAATCTTTAACTGGATTGGACCTTAACCGGGTGTACTTCAGAAGAGTATTTTCTTAGTGGGTGATAATTCCCATAGTGTTTTTTCCCAAAGATGGGTTTCCATGTTAAATACTGGTGTTAAATGCGTTGAATGAATTTTGTGAATGATTTACTGATTTTTAAAGTTTATTTACTGTTATCGATAAATAGTGAAGTGTGTTTTACCGAAATGTCACCGAGTTAATCAGAGAAAATATTTTTAGGTATTTGGAATCAGGTATTACTGATTCACCCCCCTCTCTATAATCCAATAGAGAGGACCCCAAAATAATGAAAAAGAAGCAATATATAGTTCCTAAAACTCAAGGGTCAGATATCTATGAAAATCAAGGAGAAATAGGGGTCATACTACTAGAAAATTGTAGTTGACCACCTCAAAACACGCATGCATATAGTCTCCACCAATCATAAACTTGAAACTAGATTCAAACTAGCCACAATTGAAAAAAATAGCTCTATAAAGCATGCAAAACTGAAAAGGACCCAAACTAATCTCAAACTACCAATAATATGCCTATCAATCATGCTAAAAAATAAAAACCTCCTTTTCCATAAATAGGACTCCAAGCTCACTGTGCATATGCAAACTCCAAAAACTCTCCTCAAGGTATGCAAAAAACTCTCTCCTCCATGAACTAAAAATCTTCATGTGGGCCCTCATGGTGGCATGCAAGTTAAGAAAACTCCTGATGTCTTTGATCCAATGAGACCACATCTATTATTTGTATTAGGGTTTAATATTCATTCCATTGTTTATAAAACACAATGAAATAAATATTAATTACAATTTGTTTGCAAATAATAAGACATAATTGGTATTAATTCTGTAATACCCCGCTAGGGAACCCAAGAGAACTTAACTTAAACATGCAACTAAGTTTGCGGAATAATTTTTTTTTAAAGTGCTAACATTCAACAACATCAAAGTTTTACAATGCGGAAGCAATACAATAAAATGAACAACTCACATACGTTACAACTCTCAAGGATTCCATGACGAAGATTACGTGCATAGAAAATTAATTAATTTAGATTAGACATAATTACAAACTCATTTAAACAAATGAAAGAAAAATGCAACATCACATAAAAGATAACATAGATACAACTAGTACCATAAGGTAACCATAATAACCTACATCCACTGCACATGTCGCAGGGTATGCGAATACAATAACCAAAAAGAAGTACGACATGATAACTCTACAGAACTGATACAAGATCACAAAAAGGAAGAAGAAGAAGATCACATCTCCACCAAAGAAGAACAAGAAGAATCAACTACCACAGGGATCATCCAGCACTGGTACACAAACATCAAAATCTCAAATGGTAAAAGAATCACTACCACCTGACCTCGTGAACCTAAATGGTCCACTCCCACCGTGCTGAGGAGATAACATTAGATCCCACTTAGATAACAAACAACAACAGAACAAACTAAGGAAGAGATCCAAAAAGATTCTAACTCAAAAGGTACAACATACACAACCAGAGGCAACCAACCCACGTAGGAAACCTAAGATATATAAAGGAAGTGTCATCACACGAGCCAACTCTAAGTTTATCCTGGTAGTCTCTTCAAACCCCAATGCCCTAGTGACTCTATGTGGTATCAATAACCCCTCGTGTAGACAAGGTATTAACTATGCTATATCCAGTCCACGTAGGTGGAAATCATCTTCTCACTCCCATCCTAGTACAAAACTCAATGAGGAACTCAGGCATGGGCGAGGCACATAATATTTTATTAGGTTCATTTTAAACTCTCAATACCATTAATTATCACTTATTAAGCTACTTGTAATAGGATATCCTGGTAGCCACTTCCGGGCTCCGGCACCAATTACAAGCCACTTCCTGCTATATACTCAGATAACCTACCCTAGGGTTTCACAAGATCAAGTATAACTCTGAGTTAGCACAACTCGTGAATCTTAATACTAGTTCCAACGAAGACAGAAACATGCAAATCTATAATCATCATATAACAAGTTCACCGACACAATAGAATATGCAAGGCAAACAAACATGATAGATAAAATATCCAAAAACCCGCCTTTGGACTCACATTCCCTCTGACTGATATTCTAGCCCCTCAAAAACCACCACATAGGGTAATAAAAGACTAAACATGATTTAATTAAAATAGACTAATTACATCCATATTTGACTCAAATTAAAATGATGTCATCATGAAGAAACACTTAACTAATCCAAACAACCAAATTCACATAACACTCACTTGCATGGCTAAACACCCAAATTAAAACTTAAAACAAAATTAGTTTCTTTTATACAAAACTAGTCCTATATTTTATAGCCAATACTCATGCAAAAATCATTAACATCTAATTACTCCATGCAAAATAATTAGACGTAAAAATAATTCATAAATAAAATACGTCTAACAAAAATTTTTCAAATCAAAAACTTCAAACACTTACAAGAAAACATGATTCCTTAAAGAAATCCAGTTAATTATAAAACATAACTAGTTCAACTATATTGCATGTATTTATAACCATGCAAATAAACATAAATAATTATAAATTCCAGTTGACTAAAACAATCATCTTGTTGACTAAAGTTCATTTGTCTACAAAAGCATTCATATAAATGTCTCACACATAACTATCTATTTTAAATAAAATCGCATGCATGTATACTTTTTAAATAAGTATTTAACTAAAATCTCCATGCATATCAAAACACCATGCATTTAATAATAAAATAATGTTATTAATTTTCTAAAAACACATAGAAACATTAATATCAAAACCCGCATGTAAAAAAAATCAATTAATATTTATTTATTAATTAATTTTTTTTATAACAACTATAAATCCAAAATTTAATAATTAATTAAAAAAAATTTAAAATTAATTTTTAAATCCGAAAATTAATAAATAATAAAAAAATAATTTTTTTAAAAAAATTAATTTTTAAATCCGAAAATTAATAAATAATAATATTAATAAATTCAAATAACAAAAATCTTTCTTTTTAAAAAAAATTCACACATATATATTCACAATTGATTTCTTTAATGAAAAACTAGGATAATAGCCAATTAACAAAGAAAACTCAATTACCACAATTTAGCCAAATTTACACAACTTCAAGCTCTAATGAAATTTATTCTAAAATTCAACATAATTGAATGCATGCAGTAGGGATTTCCATAAATCCCAACTCCAGAATAGAAAGAGAGAGATAAATACATAGGCAGAGATTCAAACAAACACACAACCAGACACGAAGAAGACAATCTTTTTGAAATTCACAAAATAACATACTCATAAGGAAAATCAAACCCTACCTCAAAACTGAAGGAAATATTTGAACGAAGACCAAATTTGAAGATAAAACCCAAAACCTTCAAGCTTTCCAAAATTGAATTCTCCACAAAAATCTTTTATTCTGCGTGCCAAAATTCCTCAACCTGTGTGTCCTCAAAATCCAATCCTTGCCCAATTCTCTCCAAAAACCTGTCAGTCAAAATTATGGAAAAAATCTCCAACATGTAGGAATTCTTTTTCCACCTGCTAGGGTTTGAAAACTCAACTCTCCAAAAGCTTGCATGAATTTAGACTTTGATTTGCAGTTCAATTTTAGTTGAACTCAAGTCTATTTTTACTTTGCCTTTTGTTGAGAACACTTTAACCAAAATTAACTAATACGTTTAATAAAATTTACTCAATTTCAATTGTGCAACTTTAATGCATTCAATTAAAATAGAACATTTAATTCTAAAATAATTTCCACATGCACAATTAATCTCAAATTAACAAATACATTTCAATTGAACATAGGTTAAACTTAAAATTAAATAGTTCTGGGGTGAAGATATTTAATTAATTCTCATTAATTAAATATTTCAACCACTCTCAATAATTGCATTTAATTAATTTTCATATAAATAAATAAATAATCTCTCATGGCTAAAAATAGCAAAGATCCAATTTATTAAAATTGCACTATTTAATCAAATGAAATAATCTAATTATAGAAAACACGCCAAGCACCAAAATCAAAAGCATCACAAGGACCCAAGGACCCACATTCAAACGCAAGGACATGGTCATAAACTCACATCAACTGGATGAGTTTAGGAAGGGTAGGAATAACAAAATCTTGTCCACTATTTCAAGACAATAATATGGCTTAGGTTAGGATTTGGACCCGTGTTATCTCCCCTCTTACCATTTGAGATATTGCGATAGGGCACGCTCATCTTGACAATTTAGGGAAGTCAATGCCCAGTACCTGCAAACCTGCATACAAAACCCACATGTACATACATATATAAATATATAACAGACAATGGCGGGGATTGGTCGATCGTGTGGATCTTGCAAGCAAGTAACTATGACTTCGTCCCTCAACCACATTAGGCACGTCAAACAAAAATATAAAATAAACACATCAATCATACACATGCAAGTATGGGGTCAGTATCAATGATTTCCTAACATATAATCTTTCATCCTAAAATAATCATAACATTTATAAAAAAGGACTAGGAGCGGGGGTACTACAAATTCTTTTTCATTTAAATTTAATATTTATCATATGATTTAATTCAAGTCATATGAAAAATATTAATTGACATTTTATATGCAAAAAAAAATAACAAAAATTATTATTAATAATATATCATATATTAATATTTATTAAGAAAATATTCTTAATAAATATTAACATATAATATATTATTATATGTTTCATTTAAGGTATAAGACCCTTAACAAACCCATGAGCATATTAAGTGAAGACATTTTCATAAAACTTAAAGGAAAAATGCCTTTTCCTTTCAATTGATCTAGGGATTTTGAGACCCTAATATTATCTCCCACTTTGCATTTTTTCCATTTTTCCATTTGGAAGTTTCTCTATCGTGCACCGACCCTAGGATTTGATGGTGATTGCCCATGACTGGCATTTTGGATATTTTCCTTGCAGATCCAGTGGAGCCATCTAAATCTTTCATGTCCTGCATACAACCTTCCACAGGTATTTGTCTATTCAAGCACCCTAAGCTACTGCTTCACTTAGATATTCAAAGAATAAAAAGAAACTCTAGCTCTATCATAATCATGGTCGCCACCCTACGAGGTTATCTTTGTTTAATAATGAAATGACTAGGGTTCTTTCTAGGTTTTATTTCCTCCTACAAGTTTCTAGAAGATCTTGTATCTCTACATGAAAATAATGAACATTATTTCCTTTAATATGTGGCTTTTATCTTCTTTTTCAAAAGTAATGAGATCTACCCTTTAAATCTTGATATGGGTTTCCACGTGTTCTATACACAATATACATTTTGTCGACCATGGCTGTTCTAATGTAAAATCTTTTAGTGTTTTCTTGTTAAATGCACATCTCATGGTTTTTAAAAATTTTGTGTGAATATTTATGATGTGAGTTAAAAATATGCTTTAGACAATAATTTTTTCATTGTATTTAACTCCTTAATGGTGTTCTTTTCTTTTGAACATAATAACACAGGTTCTATTTTTTGCATTCAAATTCCTAGGGTTTTCCTCATATGATATTTATGTATCATGTACTTCATACTTTTGTAAATTTGTAGCTTGGTGGAAATATTAAGGTTGTGGCTTGCTATATTCATTTCTTCATTTTCTTGCACCATTCCTTGTAGGTTTGAGCCTAAAAACTCATATGGGTATTTTAATAACTATGAAATGCAACACAAATGGAACCCTAGGTTGTTGTTCTTGAAATCTTAATCTGGGTTCTACATTTCTTTTACAAAATATTATATGGATCTCTATTTCTTTACTTACTTGATACCCTTCACATGTCTTCAACAAGAAATATCAGATTTACATGAGACACTAATGATGCTATTGTACCTTGGATTTCACTATTATTTATCTTTATGTGCACATTCAAATGTACTTCTACATTCTTGATGTGATTTTATGGCATTTTTTTTTTTACTTCATATTTTCTGTTATACCACCTCTTGAACTGTACCACAACACAAATATCACTACTTCAAGGATTTTTTGTAGCAGTGACTTTGATTCACATAATGCTCTTAGATATTGGATGTTCTATTGTTACTTATGAAATGTTTGAAGGCTTCATTTTAACAAAAAAATTCTATTTTATTGAAAATCAAGATTTTTGTCCTTTAGATTACTATTGTTTACATGCATAAATTTTTCCAACATAACTATATAATTTTAATATGAAGGTAATCTTCTTACAAAATTATCTCCAATGATGTTTTAAAGACAATCTTTGACCCATTGACTTTGATGTTCATATATTAACATTGTTGACCTTTGGAATTTATTACTTTGATTGAGAACCTACCCTCCTTGACATTTCTATATCAAAAAATACATCTTTTGTCTCATTTTTCCCATTCACCTTGTTGCAATATGAAACTTAGAAACTCATGATAGTGTATTGGCCTCTAACATATTGTCTTGTTCTGTAACCCCTTTTTGATGTTGATCTGATAGAAATGAATATGTTGTTATTGAATGTTTTTGTTACATGATAAACTATCATATGTCCTTAACCCATGTTCTTGTAATGATGATGCTCATTTATGCAACTATATGTTGTTGATCTTATACTCTATAGTTTTATCATTGTTTAGTATTCTCTCAAACATATAATCCTATTACGTCTTCCATGTTGGATTAGTTTCCTTGATCTAGCACATGACTATCATTAAATACTAAATGTAATGCTTTATATTTACACATAACTATAGATACTTGATGACCTTATTCATGAAGATAGTACCCTCTACTTCTTTGATTCAAGAATAGTACCTTTGGTCTTTTCACATACTACTCAATAGTATAAAAACATCCTATAGAATTTGATCTTTATTAATTTTCTTTTGCTATATTTATGTTCCTTCAGTAAGCTTTTTTAAGGCTTCATTGAGTCTTTAATTCACCATGATCACTTTGAAATATCCTTTGAAGTATTAATTACCTTAAGATCTGTCGATGATTGATTTTTCTTTATCCTTTTCATAATATAAAAATATCTCCCTCTTTTAAGTTCTATGATTATGTTGGGCTTTCATGCTTGAATATTGGCCCAAGAGCACCTAGGACCTAGGCTAAAGTGTCTGTCTCCAATTTTGGCTTGTAATAGTTCTAGCCAGACTAGGGGTAAATAATAGGCTCCACGAGGACCTAATTGTGTTAGGAGAATAGTAGATAGGGTTAACCTAGGGATTGGGTATATTGTAAAGGTCAAAGAATTAATTTACCCTTAGGACTTAACTTAGTCCTCAAATTGTTCAAATGGGTACAAGCATGGAAACATGATGTAAATGTTTTTTTTTGGTCTTAAATGACCCCAAATGACCTTAGTTAGGTTATTTGAGCTTTGTATGGGTCAGTTAGAGGCTTGTGAGTAGAGAGGAGCAATTTAGCAAAAGTTGCTAAAAAGTTGTCATGACAACTTTTGCAACTTTGCAAAAGTTGCATGAAAATTTTCGTCCTAAAAGGACCGACCATGTCTTTAGGTCAACTAGGGTCCTAAACACCCTAAACCTCGAACCTAGAAGCTATTTAAGCCCTAATAGGACTAAATCATGAGGTTGGAATCTTTTAGATTTTCTAGTTTAAGCATTTTAATTCTCTGTTACTTATTTTGAGGACACGGTTTGATAATTGGATGCCACAATAGCATCCTTTGTAATTACTTTTGATTGGAAAAGAAAGAAGCAATGCAATTTTTTGTTTACTTTCCATTCTTCATCATTTGGAGTGTTGATTAGGTGCTTTGTTAGGCTTAATGTAATTGTTTTGTGTTTGCCAATTCTTTGGCCTGTAAATAGTTCTTGGTAAAAACATGGCTCCCCCATGAAACCCTATTGTGTGTTCATCACAGCTAGTTGGTGTTGGAATTAGGAGATATAGGTATTGAGAGGGGAGGGGTGAATTAGTGCCTTCAAAAACTTTACTTGTAAACCTTTAAGATCTATGACTGTAAATAGTGATAACCTTGAAAAATAACTTGCATCTAATTGCATGTATCAATCCTCCATTTAACTTATGAAAGTAAACAACATGAAATCAAAATAGAAATCACATAACACAAGTATTTTGGTAACGTAGAAACCCTTATTAGAAGGTAAAAACTGCAATGGGGATGACACCCACAAATTCTTCACTACTGCAGATAGAAAAGGTTTGCCTGTTTGGGCTACAAGTTTTGATCACTTCTAGTGATCTTACCCTATTAGGAGTAACATATTAGATTAGCTTGATCTACCTAGTTATAGGATTTTGACAACACTAATGAAGTGTGCACTCAATTAAAAGATTTACATAAGACTATTAAGTCTACTCTGTTAAGATATTTATCCAAAATCTATTACAATTGTTAGAAAGTAATAGGCAATTATCTGCTAATTGACAACTCAATTGTCTGATACATATCTATAAGTTCTGAATGTATTTCACCTTTACTATGATGAATCTCTGCTCTGAACTGATCGGTAGCCTTTTTTGATTATGCTTAATCTGATGTCCTCTACAATCTACTCTATTAACTGATAGAATTGAAGTTAGGAAAATGCTTCAAGTTTCTCCTTGATTCAAATATCTATTCTCGCATCAGTTCAAATCACAAATGATGCAAACATACATTTATATAGCGATCTACTTTTTTCGCTTTAACAAAAGTAGGTTACACAACATAGTCATAACCCTACAATCTACGGTGTACAAAAATGACCTAGATCAGACTATACATAAGATATACATTACATTTAATGAATATCATAACAATAAATATTCCTCGATCTTGGTAAAATGTTTTCTGATCTATTGTAACTATTTGCATAGAAGAATGTGCCATTTCAGATTACTATGCCATTTTCTGTGATCCTTGGTAAACACTATATAAACTACTCGGTGTATACTATGACACTTAGTGTTTACTATCTATCAACATCAGTGATGATGTTGCTCGGTAGACTATGTAGTGCTTGGTGTATAAGCTTTACTGATTAGTCTGTCTTGCTTCTAGTTACCAATTTGCTCAATGTAAGTGACCAACCGATATCTTTGATAACCTTTGATACTAATGAAAACCTTGAATGCTCAATAAAGATAACAGTTGGGGCATGGTGGAGGATCCAATGTAAAGTGTAAATACTTTTGGTGGAGGCATGGAAAGTGAAATGGCCAATTTTAAGGTCTTTCCCTAGGCGAGCACTATCATTGCTCAGCTAGGGACAAGGTAGTGTAAAAACTTCTTTACCTATATGGGTGACTTGATAGCATAGATCCCAAGCTTTGGAGATCAAGAAGATTACTAGACAATATGAAGATGGAGTTCTAAGGGGTTGATCAATCCATTAACCCAATCCAAACTTTCTATGAATAGTGAGAACCTTGAAGCCTTTGAAACCCTTCTAAAACCCTCCATTATGAGTTAGGGCATTGTAAAGAAGCTTGATACCCCAAGACCCCAAAAAATACTTGAGGAAATGCCCTAGGTACAAAGAATCCATAATTAGTTTGGTGTGAGCTTTGGCAAGATTTTGGAGTAAGTCCTAAAAATCCGGTCAAGGAGGCCTAATTGGTGCTCTAGAGCTACAAGGTCGAAACAATGATTTTGGTTAAATCAGTAAGAAGGCAAGTGGAATATCTCAATAAATTGGATCAAGAAGTGAAAAAAAATAATTATTATCCTACCTCCACACCCCTGTAAGAGTCATCAACTTTCTAAGGAGGTAAGAAGAAAATTGCATGAGAAATGATGATGAAGGGAAGGACCTTGAAACTATGGAGTGATTACCTAGGAGTTGGAGTGAAACATTGAAAGAGTGAAGGACCTTGAGAGAGTCCTTAGAGGAAAAAGGTGAAGCCTTGTGAAGTCCTATTTAAGCTATTGGGGACTTGGTGAGTTAGGAATCTTGGTGATCCTAACCAAGTAGCTAGATCAAACTACTAGGCTCCTTGAGTAATCACATCATATTGGTATCAAAGCCCTTAAATATTTGGGTAGAATTTTGTGTTAGAGTTAGTGGGAGAGACCACCATGGTGACCAATGCTGAATTGAATAGGGAAGTGACAAAACAAAAGGAGGAGAATAGGTTTCTATGAGAGGAAATGGAAGATCTTAGAGATAATCTGGGAGAGGTAGAAGAGAAAGATGAATTGATGAGTGAAAAGCTAAAAGAAGATGAAGGAAATGGTAAAGAGGTGGAATAGGAAGAAAATTTCCCTAAGCCCGACCCTATTCTAGTTGAAGAGCCCTTCTTAAGGGAACTCAAAGCTATGAGTGGAAAATCACTAGAAGGGATACCACTTTTTAGTGGCAAGATGGAAGCTAAATCAATTATGGAATGGATATAGGGTATGGAAAACCATTTTGAATAAGAGGGAATCAATGAAGCTCAGAGAGTCAAGGTAGCCAAATCAAGGATGAGAGGGGCTTCTCTTACTTGGTGGAAGTTTGTGTAGGATGAGAGGGTGAAGGAAGGAAAGAACCCCATAACAAATTGGAAAGGAATGGTGGCTAAAATTAGGGAATCATATCTACCTGATGATTATGAAGTATAGGTTCATAAAAAGAGACAAAATTCAAGATGAAATGACCTAGAGGTCAGTGTCTACACTAAATAATTTCAAAAATTATGCCTTAGATCCTATGTGGTGGAAGAGGAGAGCCTAAAAGTGGCTAGGTACCTCAATGGTCTTAGATGGAACATCCAAGAGGAACTAAGTTTGTTAAGCCCCAAGATTGTTCATTAGTGTTATTAATTGGCACTCAAAGTTGAGGAGAAGCTCAAGAAGAGACAAGATACAAGTAACCGAGGTAGAGGTAGAGGTAGAGACAATAGGGGTGATAGAGGAGGCTATGGTGGAAGAACCTCAGATTCAAGAGCCCAAGGTGAGACCAAAATCACTGAGCAGCAAGGAGAATTCTCTAGCAGCGGAGGAGGCTACAATAACATAGATAGAGGATCCAATACTAACTTTAGAGGAAGGTCAGGAGGACAAGGGAGAGGGTCCCACTTCTCCACTATTAAATGCTACTATTGCCATCAATATGGACACCCAACATATAGGTTCCCTAAAAAGGGATCCCATTCCCAAGGAGGAGAGAAAAGAGTAAACTACCTTCAAGAGGAGTCTTCAAGTAGTAAACCTATAGAAGTATCCCTAGACTCAGAAGTAGGGGATAACCTTATGATAAGGATGACATTGATCAAAGATAAAATTAAGGAGGAACCTTGTCAAAGTAAGTCCCTATTCAAAATAAAATGAAAAATATTAGGAAAATTATGAAAAATATTATTATTGACTCTAGTTCTACTAACAATATAGTCTCTAATCAAGTAGTCAACAAACTAAACCTCCAAAGAATACCTCACAAAAGTCCCTATAGAGTCGCATGGCTATAAAAAGGTCAACATGTCTTGGTGAATGAGAAATATTGGGTAGAGTTCACCATTGGAAGGTACAATGATATAATACTATTTGATGTTTTACCTATGGATGCTTGCCATCTCCTACTAGGGAGACCATGGAAATTTGATAGGCAAGCAATCCATGATGGAGCCAAGAACTCCTATTCATTTAAAAAATATGGAATCACCTTTAAGATTTAGTTCATTATAGAATATGGAGAAGTCAAATTAGTGGGTCATAATGTGTTTTTGGTAGGGGAGAAATAATTCTTAAACACCTTGGAGGAAGGTGAAGGAGTGGGGTATACCTTGGTGTTGAAACCTAAAGAGGAGGAAGGAATCACAAAGCAAGAAATACCTAAAGAAGTTCAAGGATTACTTGAGATATACAAGGACGTAGTGAGTGATGGAAAGCTAGCTACCTTACCTCCTAAAAGACCCATAAGCCACCAAATTGACTCTATCCCAGGAGCCTCCCTTCCTAATAAAGATGCATATAAAATGACACCTCAACAAAATGAGGAAATAGCCAAGAAAAATCAAGAACTCCTAGATCAAGGCCTTATAAGGAAAATCATTATCCCTTGTGTTGTCCCCACAATCCTAGCACCTAAAAAAGGAGGAACTTGGAGGTTGTGTACTAAATCTAGGGCCATCAATAGGATTACCATAAGGTATTGGTTTCCTATCCCTGGGATTGAGGACTTGATGGATTTCTTAGTAGGGGCCAAGTATATTACCAAGATTGACCTCAAGAGTGGATACCACCAAATTAGAATTAAGGAGGGAGATGAATGGAAAACCATTTTCAAAACCATTGAAGGCTTATATGAGTGACTAGTTATGCCCTTTGGGTTGTCCAATGCCCTAATACCTTTATGAGGTTGATGAATGAAGTATTGAAACACTTCATTGGAAAATGAGTGGTAGTTTACTTAGATGATAGCCTCATCTTCAACAAGTCCAAGGAGGATCACTTGATGCATTTGAAAGAGGTATTAAAAAATCAACATAAAGAGAAACTCACTATAAATCTTGACAAGTGTGAGTTCATGAAATTAGAATTGGTATACCTAGGCTTTGTGATTTCACAAGGTAACTTGAAAATGGACATGAGTAGGGTGGAAGCAATTTTAAAGTGGCCTACTCCCAAATCTACTACAAAAGTGAGGAGATTCCATGGATTGGCTCAATTCTATAGGAATTTTATCAAACAATTTAGTGAAATTTGTGCACCAGTTCTAGACACCATCAAAGCAAGCATGAAGGCTAAATTCCAATGGAGTGAGAAAGCTGAAAAAGTTTTTGAGACCTTGAAGACAAGGATTGAAAACCAACCAATATTGGTGTTACCTAGCTTTGAGAAGTTGTTCACAGTTGAGTGTGGTGCTAGAAATTTTGCTAAAAAGAAGTACTCATCTTATGATTTGGAGCTATGTGCCTTGGTCCAAGCCTTAAGGGAGTGGATGCATTACCTCCTTCCTAAGGAGTTTGTAGTCTATACTGACAACCAAGCTCTAAGTTTTCTTAACTCCCAAGATAAGTTGAGCCCCAAGCACATGAAGTGGGTTGAGTATATTCAGGCTTATACCTTTACTATAAAACACAAGAAAGGTCAGAAAAATAAAATGGCATATGCCTTAAGCTAGAGACTCTTGACAGTCCAAGAAATTAAGCTAAGAAGCATAAACATAGACAGTTTCAAAGATTTGTATCCAGAAGATGAATACTTCTCAACACCTTAAATGTTATGCAAAGAATTTCAAAACCATGTCTATAGTGAATATGCTAATTACCTCATCTAAGAAGGTCTCTTGTTTAGGGGAGGGAAACTATGTCTGCCTAGAGGCTCCAAGAGGGACAAACTTATTCAAGAAAAACATAATGGGTCATTGGGTGGACATTTTGGAGTCCATAAAACATTAGAGTTGGTCCAAAGATTTTATTATTGGCCTAGGATGAATCAGGACATAAAAAGATATGTGAAAACTTGCATAGTTTGTCAAAAGGCCAAGGGCACTTCATCCAATGCAGGGTTATATCAACCCCTTCCAATCCCCAATAGACCTTGGGAATGCCTCACCATTGACTTTGTGGTAGGATTACCTAAGACCAAGTAGGGACTTGACATCATCCATGTGATTGTGGATAGATTTAGAAAGATGGCTCACTTTCTCCCATGCACAACTACCCATGATGCTTTCCATATAGCCAACCTTTTTTTAGAGAAGTGGTAAGGATAAAAGGATTTCCACTAAGCATAGTATCTAATAGAGAATCTAAGTTCATGAGTCAATTTTGGAAAACCTTATGGAATAAACTTGGCACTAATTTTTCTTTTGTGTTTGCATACCACCCCCCAACAGATGGACATATTGAGGTAGTCAATAGGAGCTTGGGGAATCTTCTAAGAAGATTCACTAAAGATTATGGTTTGTCATGGGATCAGGTAATAGGAAAAGAAGAGTATACCTATAATGATACCACAAATAGGACTACCAATAAGAGTCCATTTGAGATAGTCTATGGGATACACACAAGAGGCATCCATGAATTGAGAGAACTTGGAGACACAGTAGAAAGAAGTGGTTATGCAAAGGAATTTTCTCAGTCCATGAAGGAAGTCCATGATATAGTCAAGAAATCTCTTCAAGATAGTGTCACTAAGACCAATAACAAGGTAGATGAAAGGAAAAGAGAGCTCCATTTAAAAGTGGGGGATCTTTTCATGGTACATCTCAATAAGGCCATATTGTAGAAGGGGATCCCACACAAGCTATAGATGAAAAGGGTTCGGCCATGTGCCATCTTAGCTAAGTATGGGTCCAATGCCTACAAGGTAGACTTGCCATTAGATTTGGGCATCTCACCGGTCTTCAACATAGAAGATCTAGTACTATAAAAATATCTAAAGAAGGAAATAATGATGAAGGAATGAGATATCAACATAAAGATGAGATGTATGAGAAAGATATGGATATGGTATTCATTGGGTAAATTATTGCTGAGTCTATGACATTATGTTAGTGATTTTATTGTATTACATAAATCTATTATGAATTGAAGATCAAGAATGTAAAGTTTTATATGATCGGTAAAATGAAGAACTTAGTATAAACCGAGTTGAAATAGTGTACACTGAGAAAGTGTAGTGCATACCAAGTAAAATGTTAACTGAGTTAGAAGTCACTGACACATCATGGTATTGACTAGGTGAAAGAAATAAATGAAAAACTTGACTTCTGACTAAATATGATGACATGGAAAAATATGGATGATTCTGAGGTTAAAGATAAAGTTTGTTATGATGATCAAACGACTGACAAAATTCAAGTGTAACACCCCATATGTGAAAATCTAAATAAATGACAACCAAAAGTGAACCAAATGAATTAACCAGAAAAGCACAACAATTTTTTTTTATATAAACAAGATACA
The DNA here is from genome assembly GCA_027943335.1 of Chamaecyparis obtusa. Taxonomy (NCBI): domain Eukaryota; kingdom Viridiplantae; phylum Streptophyta; class Pinopsida; order Cupressales; family Cupressaceae; genus Chamaecyparis; species Chamaecyparis obtusa. The sequence goes on along the minus strand of BSBK01000103.1, from coordinate 799,255 downwards.
AATCAGCACCGAATTGCAACTCAACTGACTTAATCAGTTATTTAAATATCCAAGGTAATCAATTACATGAGAGTATAACAATATACTCAACATTTAATACATATATCCTAAGAGTTCTAGAATGTATCTAATTGCCCATAGCTATCCTAAGCACTGTTCTGATAACAAGTAACCAGGTAATAATCTATTTTCCATAAACCTTTACAGCAGCTAACCATTCCCCCAAAAACATTGTTTTCTTCATCTAGAATCCTGAAAACACCAAAATAGAAAACAACCACAAACAAACAGGGCTTAGTCAGAAAGACTAAGATGATGGAATACCTCCAAAGCATCTGCATCATATAGGTTAGATCCTTAACAAATCAACTGAACCATACATATAAAAATAGACATATTTCCTTATTGACAAGAAGCATTTCATTTCTATTCAACAGAAATATAAAAGTACTTCATTTCATTTCCAACAGAAATAAACTCACAAAGAAAATGACAAGGTGATGATCCACTAGCTTTGGGTATCTACATAAGAATCAACGATCAGTAACCATATAGGAAACTTGAAGAATTCATTATGCCAGCCTTATTCTTTACAAGCAATAAGGTAAATCCATTCCCTTACTTCACCAACATGTGCAAGTAATCAAGGCAACATATTTTATCTTTTTAAATGAAACCCATAGCCCATGAATTATTAAATTATCACTTAGTAATATAACTGACAGATATTCTTTCACCCTTAGACTCCAGACAAAAAGTCAGTTTCCCATACTAAGGATCACACTTGCATTATCTCAAAACACTTCATACTACCAATAATAGCTAAACCATAGTAAAACCTGAATTACCAAATACAACTATTAATATTTACTTAATAACTAAAATCCTTAATACTAAATCAACAATTAAAAATATCCACATACATCCATGAAACCTCTTTTAAAAATAACCTTAGCAAAGCATCTTCTTTTCATCAACTGAAAGAATAACTTAGGCAAAATTTCCAATACTATCCTTAGTAAACTCAAGTAATAATAATATCCAATTGCAATATTATAACTGATAATTGAAATATACAATTTTATTATCAACTGACCGATAACATTAACACTTAAAAATCAATTCCATTAAGCTGTCACATTCTAACTAATAGAGTTATTTGTAAATCCATCGAAGGTTAACAATCAAATTCATATACTAATGTTTAATGCAGAATTACACATTATCTACATATTTACCGCCCATATAAAAATGCACTTGTATCAATTTTGTCATCTCTGTTACAAAGTCACATATGTACATACTTATAGGTGTACACACATATATATACATATGTATATACACTCACAGTATGTGTATATACATATATAGATATACATTCCTACAAATATATATATATGTACATACTTATAGGCATACACACATATATATACATATGTATATACACTCACAGTATGTGTGTGTGTGTGTGTGTCTATATATATATATATATTTATGTACCCTTGTAATTATACAGAGTACAGAATACTACATCATAATTATAATTCTATCAGAAAAACATAAAATCAGATAACTCATTCGAAACATGAATTGTCATTTACTGTTGTCACACCAAATATTCCGTGGACAGAAAATCTACTGCTACAGTAACTGTCGAATAGTCTACCGACTACAACCAAAACCCAAGTCTTTGAAAGAACATAGTGACCATAGTGATTTCACCACATCCTTCTATATTAACCGATAGTACCAAAGTACATGATAAACTACATTCCCATATCCTCCTACAGCACATTTATCAAATAGAACACGGTTCCTAATAAAAGTTGCTGTCAACCCAAATTTATCCTCTTGGCAAGTAAATACAGAATTTAATGACCAGAACTTAATCCACCTCTTTGTATAACTTATAAATGTCAACGACCATATGAATAATTAACACTAGAGATCTATACACTACTATACGCGGCTGTACTAAACAAAAAACTTCATGTTAACTGAAACTCAATTCTCGAAACCAATTTAACAGGCTCCTAAATAGAGAAAAACACCTTGCAAACCTCTAACCACAACACAATATAATTTCTCATTCCAAAGCTTGGCAAGACCAGTAAATCAACTACAATACTCAATAGAGGGCATCTAGCTAACATTAACTGTTATTACTCACAGGAATAGTTATAAAATAGAAATATGAAGTCAGGTACAAGTTACGACATCACATAATGTTCCAAGATTGAAAAGAACCTTACCACTATGGATACTCACTAATCCAAACCAAGGAATCCACAGATTGATATCCATACAAAATAGAGAACACAATATAACTAGAAGTCTCCACACCCAAATGCCTAGCGATAAGTTCAAATACCAACACTATAACAGTCTAATCCCGAAACACAAATTAACCTTCTAGTGACTTGGTAGTATAGGTAACAGAGAGGCAAAAACTTCACAGTCCTAACTCCCAACATGCTACTCCCATAAGCACCACATTTTAGTTTCCCTTGACCGAGATCACCATAACTTACACCAAATAGTGAAACATATTTTGCTTCCAAGACTCAGAAAAACCATACATCTTTATAATCTTATCTTAACAGTATCACCGAATTTGACAAACCCTAAAACAATACTACTAACAAACTGAACAGAAAACACACTACCGAATTCCCCAATTTCTAACAGTGAACATAAACACTCTAATGCTCAAAACCCATACATTTCAAAAGATATTTCCATAGTAACACATGAAACATTCCTAACACAATGCATGATATGAATAGATATATTATTTAATGAACTTTTATAAACCAAATTCATAAATAAGACAAGAGTTGAGTTAGAAAATGCCCCTGCCTTTATTACAGAGTGGGGGTGTTCTTGAAACTCAAAAGTTGAAACCAAACACCTCACTCCCAACTGGTGAGCTACACCAAATCCAAGCCCTTTGCTTAGCAGCAAAGCTAAACCCACCGAAAATGTCCAAGCACCAAGTAATGAAACAGAGCACACTGTGATAGAGCTTGGTTCACAAACACATAAACCGAATAGTGTTTCCAAATAACAAGCTCGAAGAATAGAAACAGAACTATGATATGCATAATGGAGAATCCCAATAATAATGTACAGGTATACAACCATTTTTCCCTCCAAGCTGAATAGAACAACTCCATTTTCACAACCATTCCAGGAATCAAACACACTTCCTCATAACAGAGAAAACCTTGCCAATGCAAATGACCGATAGCAAACTAAAGTCATTCAATTCCAATATGCATGTTTTAGCTGCATTAATTTCAAACTTATCTTTTACTACCACTTTCACTAAACAATGTGAGAGTTGTCACTGCAATACACGTACTTACCAGGAACTTCCAATTACACATGCTCAGAATTAAATCGCATAAGAATATAACAATCAAATCCCAATGCACAATCGAAACTAAGCAAAACAAATATCTTAGCAAAGTGAGATTGATATGTCATAGCCACATTAGATCATAGGTCACGAAAACCATAGGAAGTATTTCAAAGCCCCAAAGCCTAGGTTAAACAAATTACTAACCTTAGCCTATTTTACCATAATACATAGAATGTTAGGATATTACTAACACCCCTTCTAACTTACACACAACTTACTACTAATTCATTATAACATTTTACTAATTTATTTTCTTTTAAATTTCAATTTCCATTTAACAATTAACATTAATATAATAAAATTTATTTCAACAACTAATCATTAACCATATAATTACAAATATTTTCCTTAACAAATATAGACTAACATAACATCGAACATCACATTATGAAATCTTAATAGTAGCATAGGAATTTCTTTTCCTATTTAAGAAATGAGTTTGTTTAAACTTATAGACAATCATCTCCCAAATACCTTAAATAATCAGAGAAAACTGATAGTTCAGGAAGTACATTATCTGCAACTATTTTATTAAATCAAATAAATCCAATGCCATAATCTAAAAAAAGATTAACAACTAACTATCAAGTTAAATATCCATATTTTGTCAAAGATATAAATCAAAGTTTAAACAAAGCTATAATCCAAATCACAACCAAAAGAGTCTGAACATAAACAAATCCGAACCAAGACATAAATTCACACTAAAGAACTATAAGAAGTTGCAGAATCAAAAACCAAGCTAGAAGCAGATAGGGGCATGAAACCCTCCCCCACCAACCTAGGCTTACTCCTGGAAGCCTGTAAACAAGTGAGGATGTGCTGCTTTCATTGCCCCTGCATCTTCCCATGTAACAGATGTGTCATCACTGAGATCCCATAATACTTTTACCTGCTTGACCTTGCGACCTCTAAGGTTTAGTTCTCTTTGCTGGATAATCTGCACTAGTTCTAGCATCAATTAACCATCTACCACCTGTAAATCATTCCAATTCAGAATGTGAGCAATGTTAGGAATATACTTCCTCAACACAGATACATGGAATACATCATGGATTCGTGAAAGACTGGGAGGCAAGGCAAGTTTGTAAACAACTGGACCAACACGTTCCAAGATCTCAAATGGTCCCACAAATCGTGGAGATAGTTTAGATCCCTTACCATACCTAATAGGACTCTTCTAAGGCCTAACCCAAAGAAATACCTTGTCCCCAACCTCAAACTGATGCTCAATCCTATGTCGATCAGCATATTTCTTCTGCCTGTCTTGTGCTATGGAAATATGCTCTCTGACACATTTTACCTATTGCTCCAAGTCTTGAAGCATCTCAGGACCTAGAATAATTCTATCCTCAAGATTATCCCAGCTCAAGGGTGTTCTACATGGTCTCCCATATAGGGCCTGAAAAGGAGCCATACCAATTGAGCTATGATATCCATTGTTGTATGCAAACTCTACAAGGTGAAGATGCTCTTCCCACTTACTCTGAAGAGATGTGATGGGATGAGCTATTCGAGAAAAATTATCTACAAATCTCCTATAGTAGCTAGCTAATCCCATAAAGCTTCACACTTCTGAGACATTGGTAGGCACTAGCCACTCAATAATTGCCCTAATCTTGGCTGGATCCATAGCTATACCCTCTCCTGTGATAATATGACCAAGATAGCAAATCTCAGTTTTGAAAAACTCACACTTTTTGAGATTGGCAAAAAGTTGGTTCTTGCGGAGACATTCAAAAACTAGTCTCAAATGTTTCTCATGCTCTTCAAAGGAATCTGAATACACAAGGATGTCATCCAGAAACACCATAACAAACTTGTCAAGGAAAGTTCTAAATACACCATGCATAAGGCTCATGAAAACTGATGGTGCATTTGTTAGTCCAAAAGGCACTACTGTGAATTCATAATGCTCGTATCTGGTATGAAACGTTGTCTTGTGGATATCAGCTTCTTGAATCCTTACTTGATGATATCCAGATTTGAGATCAATTTTGGAAAACACCTTAGCACCCTTCACTTGATCAAACAAGTCATTGATGCATGGCAAAGGATATCTATTCCTAATGGTCACTTTATTTAGCTACCTAAAGTCTATGCACAACCTTAAAGAACCATCCTTATTTTTTACGAAGATAACAAGTGCTCCCTAAGGTGAGACACTAGGTCTTATGAGCCCTTTTTCCAATAATTCCTCAAGTTGAACCTTCAGTTCTACTAACTCTTGAGTGGTCATACAGTAAGGAGTCTTAGAAATAGGCTCAGTACCAGGCAAAAGATCAATCCTAAAATCAATTTCTCTTTTAGGAGGGATTCCCAGAATCTCTGTAACAAAGATATCTAAAAACTCCTTCAAAACTAGATGATCTAAATTGGTACTAGAAGAGACTGGTTCATCAAAATCATTGATAGAAACAACAAATAGTTTGCATCCCATAAGTAAGCACCTCTTGAGTTGTTTGGTAGAAATGGTTCTAACTGAAATGGGTCTCCTCACACCCAAAATGAACTTGGCTATTCCAAAATCATCAATACATCTGATGATCTTTTCTCTGCAATCAATGATAGTTGAATGCTGATCTAGCCAATCCATTCCTAAAATAACATCACACGAACCCAAAGGAATAACTCTAAGGCTGACTAAAGTAGTAAAAGCCTTAAGTCGTATCTTACAATCTACAACCACTAACCCTGTTTCTACCTTAGATCCTGATGCCAACTCAACTTGCTATGCCAACTTAGCTTTATTCATAGGAATACCACATTGTTTAACCAGATTTGAAGAAATAAATGAGTCAGTGGCCCCGGAATCGAACAAAATGGAAATTTTCTTACCTTGGAAATTACCTTTTGTTTCGATTACGGTATTCTGATGATCATCTTGCCTTTGATCTATGGTAGCGAATATTTGGTGGTTCCTTCCAGAATCACCTACAGTGGCCTCAGAACTTGCTGCTTTAGATCTGCCTTGGTTGTTGCCATGAAGGGAACAATTCCACTGAAAATGACCCAACTATCCATAGTGGTAACATTCCACCCCTCTCTTAATACTCTTATGATGCATTGAGTTTGCTGGAGGAGATACATTGCTCTGTTGTCCACTTTGAGAAGACAAAAAGGATCTGGGCTACTCAGGTACTTTGAAACTCTTGTTAGACTTAGAGAACTTTTCAAACTTCCTCTTCATGAACTTGCCACTAGAACCACCTAATGCTACCCTTGAATTGCCTTGAGAAAATTTTTGGTTCTTGCTACTACCCTGAACAAGAGGATTCACTGCACTCTTGATCGCAATTCTACTGAAACCTGACTTCATCTCAGTCAATTTAGCTTGATTAGAGGCTTCTTGCATGGTTTTAGGCTTGAAAGTACTCACTTCTTCTCCAATTTTGGGATTTAATCCCCTAATAAAATGTTGTACTAATGGCTTTTCATGTTCAGCCCAATCGGAGTACTTCTTCAACTCAAAGAATCTCCTCTCATACATATCCACTGTAGCATTACCTTGAGAAATATTGAAAAATTCCTCAGATCTAGCCTGCTGCCAGTATTCTGACATGAACCTCTCACGGAACCTTTCAATGAACAATTCCCAAGTAACTTGAGAGATGTTGACTCCAAGATGCTCAAGTTCCATGTTCCACCATATGGAAGCAAAGGATCTGACCTGCATGACAGTCCAACAAACTCTAACATTACTCTGATAATCATGGAGTATGAAACATCTTTTGATGTTTAGTAGCCATGCTTCAGCAACGGTACCTTCCTCAGTTCCATAAAAGATAGGTCCTTTGAACTTAGAAAGGTCCTTCAACTGAGCCCTTGTGATAGGATTCTCAGCAATAGCCGAGTTTGTATTAGGAACTTGAACAACATTAGCATTTGCTCCCCCACTAGGAACATTGTTCCTTGCTTCAATATCATCAAGTCTATCAAGTATCCGTTGGAGAACTTCAGCTTGAGGTTCTCCTTGATCACCTTGATCAGCTCCAAGCCCTCCTTGGTGATCTTGACCTCTTCCACGACCACATCCTGGACGTCTGCCCCTACCTCTGTGAACACCGACATCAACCGGGTCACCATGCCCACAGGCACCTCTTGTGATAGGAGGCATGCCCAAGACCTTAAATAATAAAAGAGAATAAAATCATTAACGGAAGCAAAGAGATATAACCCCTTTTCTAAACCCCCAGCCCCTAGTGTTCAAACCAGGGCTCTGATACCAATGTAACACCCCATATGTGAAAATCTAAATAAATGACAACCAAAAGTGAACCAAATGAATTAACCAGAAAAGCACAAAAATTTTTTTTATATCAACAAGATACAAATTAGCACCGAATTACAACTCAACTGACTTAATCAGTTATTTAAATATCCAAGGTAATCAATTACATGAGAGTATAACAATATACTCAACATTTAATACATATATCCTAAGAGTTCCAGAATGTATCTAATTGCCCATAGCTATCCTAAGCACTGTTCTGATAACAAGTAACCAGGTAATAATCTATTTTCCATAAATCTTTACAACAGCTAACCATTCCCCCAAAAACATTGTTTTCCTCATCTAGAATCCTGAAAACACCAAAATAGAAAACAACCACAAACAAATAGGGCTTAGTCAAAAAGACTAAGATGATGGAATACCTCCAAGGCATCTACATCATACAGGTTAGATCCTTAACAAATCAACTGAACCATACATATAAAAATAGACATGTTACATTATTGACAGGAAGCATTTCATTTCTATTCAATAGAAATATACAAGTACTTCATTTCATTTCCAACAGAAATAAACTCACAAAGAAAATGACAAGGTGATGATCCACTACCTTTGGGCATCTACATAAGAATCAATGATCAGTAACCATATAGGAAACTCAAAAAATTCATTATCCCAACCTTATTCTTTACAAGCAATAAGGTAAATCCATTCCCTTACTTCACCAACATGTGCAAGTAATCAAGGCAACATATTTTATCTTTTTAAATGAAACCCATAGCCCATGAATTATTAAATTATCACTTAGTAATATAACTGATAGATATTCTTTAACCCTTAGGCTCAAAACAAAAAGTCAGTTTCCCATACTAAGGATCACACTTGCATTATCTCAAAACACTTCATACTACCAATAATAGCTAAACCATAGTAAAACCTGAATTACCAAATACAACTATTAATATTTACTTAATAACTGAAATCCTTAATACTGAATCAACAATTAAAAATATCCACATACATCCATGAAACCTCTTTTCAAAATAACCTCAGCAAAGAATCTTCTTTTCATCAACTGAAAGAATAACTTAAGCAAAATTTCCAATACTATCCTTAGTAAACTCAAGTAATAATAATATCCAATTCCTAACATCCAATTGCAATATTATAACTAATAATTGAAATATACAATTTTATTATCAACTGACCGATACCATTAACACTTAAAAATCAATTCCATTAAGCTGTCACATTCTAACTAATAGAGTTATTTGTAAATCCATGGAAGGTTAACAATCAAATTCATATACTAATGTTTAATGCATAATTACACATTATCTACATATTTACCACCCATATAAAAATGCACTTGTATCAATTCTGTCATCTTTGTTACAAAGTCACATATGTACATACTTATAGGCGTACACACATATATATACATAGGTATATACACTCACGGTATGTGTGTGTGTGTGTGTCTATATATATATATATATATATACATTCCTATACATACATATATATATATATATATATATATATATATATATATATATATATATATATATATATATATATATATATATATATATATATATATATATATATATATATATATATATATATATATATATATATATATATATATATATATATATATATATATATATTTATGTACCCTTGTAATTATACAGAGTACAGAATACTACATCATAATTATAATTCTATTAGAAAAACATAAAATCATATAACTCATTCGAAACATGAATTGTCATTTACTATTGTCACACCAAATATTCCGTGGACAGAATATCTACTGCTACAGTAACTGTCGAATAGTCTACCGACCACAACCAAAACCCAAGTCTTCGAAAGAACATAGTGACCACGGTGATTTCACCACATCCTTCTATATTAACTAATAGTACCAAAGTACATGATAAACTACATTCCCATATCCTCCTACAACACATTTATCAAACAGAACACGGTTCCTAATAAAAGTTACTGTCAACCCAAATTTATCCTCTTGGCAAGTAAATACAGAATTTAATGACCAGAACTTAATCCACCTCTTTGTATAACTTATAACTATCGACGGCCATACAAATAATTAACACTAGAGATCTATACACTGCTATAAGTGGCTGTACTAAACAAAAAACTTTGTGTTAACTGAAACTCAATTCTCGAAACCAATTTAATAGGGTCCTAAACAGAGAAAAACACCTTGCAAACCTCAAACCACAACACAATAGAATTTCTCATTCCAAAGCTCGGCAAGACCAGTAAATCAACTACAATACTCAATAGAGGGCATCTAGCTAACATTAACTGTTATTACTCACAAGAACAGTTATAAAATAGAAATATGAAGTTGGGTACAAGTTACGACATCACATAATGTTCCAAGATTGAAAAGAACCTTCCCACTATGGATACTCACTAATCCAAACCAAGGAATCCACAGAACTGATATCCATACAAAATAGAGAACACAATATAACTAGAAGTCTCGACACCCAAATGCCTAGCAATAAGTTCAAATGCCAACACTATAACAGTCTAATGCCAAAACAAAAATTAACCTTCCAGTGACTCGGTAGTATAGGTAACAGAGAGGCGAAAACTTCACAGTCCTAACTCCCAACATGCTACACCCATAAGCACCACATTTCAGTTTCCCTTGACCGAGATCACCATAACTTACACCAAACAATGAAACACATTTTGCTTCCAAGACTTAGAAAAACCCTACATCTTTATAATCTTATCTTAACAGTATCACCGAATTTGACAAACCCTAAAACAATACTACTAACAAACTAAACAGAAAACACACTACCGAATTCCCCAATTTCTAACAGTGAACATAAACACTCTAATGCTCAAAACCCATACATTTCAAAAGATATTTCCATAGTAACACATGAAACATTCCTAACACAATGCATGATATGAATAGATATAGTATTGAATGAACTTTTATAAACCAAATTCATAAATAAGACAAGAGTTGAGTTAGAAAATGCCCCTGCCTTTATTACAGAGTGGGGGTGTTCTTGAAACTCGAAAGTTGAAACCAAAGACCTCCCTCCCAACTAGTGAGCTACACCAAATCCAAGCCCTTTGCTCAGCAGCAAAGCTAAACCCACCGAAAATGTCCAAGCACCAAGTAATGAAACAGAGCACACCGTGACAGAGCTCGGTTCACAAACACATAAACCGAATAGTGTTTCCAAATAACAAGCTCGAAGAATAGAAATAGAACCATGATATGCATAATGGAGAATCCCAATAATAATGTATAGGTATACAACCATTTTTCCCTCCAAGCTGAATAAAACAACCCCATTTTTGCAACCATTCTAGGAATCAAACACACTTCCTCATAACAGAGAAAACCTTGCCAATGCAAATGACCGATAGCAAACTGAAGTCATTCAATTCCAATATGCATGTCATAGCTGCATTAATTTCAAACTTATCTTTTACTTCCACTTTCACTAAATAATGCGACAATTGTCACCGCAGTACACGTACTTACCAGGAACTCCCAATTACACATGCTCATAATTAAATCGCATAAGAATATAACAATCAAATCCCAATGCACAATCGAAACTAAGCAAAACAAATATCTTAGCAAAGTGAGATTGATATGTCATAGCCACATTAGATCATAGGTCACGAAAACCATAGGAAGTATTTCAAAGCCCCAAAGCCTAGGTTAAACAAATTACTAACCTTAGCCTATTTTACCATAATACATAGAATGTTAGGATATTACTAACACCCCTTCTAACTTACACATAAATTACTACTAATTAATTCTAACATTTTACTAATTTATTTTCTTGTAAATTTCAATTTCCATTTAACAATTAACATTAACATAATAAAATTTATTTCAACAACTAATCATTAACCATATAATTACAAATATTTTCCTTAACAAATACAGACTAACATAACATTGAACATCACATTATGAAATCTTAATAGTAGCATAGGAATTTCTTTTCCTATTTAAGAAATGAGTTTGTTTAAACTTATAGACAATCATCTCCCAAATACCTTAAATAATCAGAGAAAACTGATAGTTCAGGAAGTACAGTATCTGCAACTATTTTATTAAATCAAATAAATCCAATGCCATAATCTAACAAAAGATTAACAACTAACTGTCAAGTTAAATATCCATATTCTGTCAAAGATATAAATCAAAGTTTAAACAAAGCTATAATCCAAATCACAACCAAAAGAGTCTGAACATAAAAAAATCCGAACCAAGACATAAATTCACACTAAAGAACTATAAGAAGCTGCAGAATCAAAAACCAAGCCAGAAGCAGATAGGGGCATGACATCAAGGATGAACAAATGATCTAGAATGAAACGTGTTATAGACACAAGTTTTGAGGAAGGTTGAAGTGGAAAAATCAATGGTAAACATTAAGAGGAAAAATATATGATTGAAAATAAAATGGTTTATTATGTCTATAAAAGGAGATGAGAAATTCATAATTAATTCTAGAATACGCGTGAGAGGATTGCATTCATGCAAAGTTGGTCAAACAAGTCAAAGATAGAACCGAGAAAATTTGTAGACAACACTAAGCGTCAGAGAAAGGAATTAACCGAGTAGAATAGAGTTGGAGGATATAAAAGAATTTAATTGATTATATTAGCCATAGGTATTTTGAGCTTAGCATAGATCTGAAAATTTGAAAAAGGAAAGTTGTATTTGAATCAGATCATTTACTATTGCATTCTAACTATTGCTATAGATAAATCTCTTAACCGAGCGGGACTTAACAGTCTTTATATTTCATTATGATATTCAATGAATGTTGATTGTTTTCAAGTTGATCCCATAGTGAATGTTTGGTCATAAAGAACTGTTAGTGATAAATTATTTAACTAGGTCACACCTTATAGTGTGTTATTGTAACCTTTAACAGGGTTAGCTCTCAATTGAGCTCACTTTAGAAGAGTGAAATTATTTTTGGGTACCAGTCCTAGGTATTTTTTCCCCTAACAGGGTTTGCACATTAAAAATAAAGTGTTATATGTGTATGGATGTGATGATTTTTTATTTTTCTTTACACATTACAATTACTAGTTTGATCGGTATATGCACAAGATAATGTAATGATATTTGATTAATGAACAAAAAGGCACAATTAAAGTTTTACTGAGTTGTTTAATTGATTTGAAAGAATTGTTATACATCAGGGATTATTTGGGACTGTAGGATAGCTAGACTTAAATGATTCACCCCCTCTCAGTTATCTAATAGATAGGACAATGTAAAATACAAATAAAAAATCCACTCAAAATGAAGCCTCTAAGGAGAATATCATACCATTCAAGGGAAGATTCTTTGCATGCAACAAGGTTGGACACATGAAAAAGGATTAAAAAGGTAATATTGATTCTAAACCATTCACTAGATATTGTTACAACTATTTATTGTATGGGCATAAATCACATGAGTGTAGATCAAGATCTAATTATAGGACAAATGCGAGATCCAATCCTAGGTTTGATGCTAGAAGACTAATTAGAGGAAATAATATTACATCTTCTAGAGTTGCATGCTATCAGTGCAACAACTTTGGGCATATTGCAAGGGATTGTAGATCAATCAAAGTGGTCCAAGATATGGAAATTGAGTTGTTACTTGTTTCAAATTCAATAACCTAGGACATACAACTAGATATTGGAGATTCAATAGATTTTTTAACAATAGGAGGGTACCAAATGAAGGAAGGAATATCAATAATGGAAGAGGAAATAAAAGACCTAATCTATTTGAGTATAAGGATAGTTTTAGTAATACATTTGTGAAAGAAAGAAATAATGGTAGTCAGAAAGCATGGAAGGATAAGAGTTAGAATGATTCCACAGGTAAGGTAGAACTAGGTATCTTGATTGAGTTTTCACCTAGTGTTGGACCCTCAACGTCAGCTTGATTAGCCAAGCATGGCATTAGGGGGAGAAATTGAGCAGACAAACATCAACCCTTAGATTGTAGAGTTATGACACTTAGTGATGTATTCAAGTGCATATGAATGGAGAGATTTGATATCCTTGATCGAAGATCTTGAAGACTTGTGTTATGTTGTCATCGTCAATTTTTAGGTTCATAGAGTTCTTTAGAAGATTTTTTGCAAGATATGACCTAATGCATTGAATGAACTATCAAATCATTGTGTTGAGTATAACTTGTTATTTTTAGCTTTATTCTTCACCATTTGATCAGAGAAGAGAGAACACCTTGAGCAGTAAAGAGCTATCAAGGAGTTTGTGAAGTTGAGTAGAGTAAAGAGGATGATGATGTAAGTCATTTCTACAATAATGTACAACAAACTAATTTCTTTATTACAAGAGTTCCTATCACTCTAGATGTGTCCAAGAATGAACAAGAACATGACCCATTTCAAGGAGATTTTATGTCAAATGATGAGATTCAAGAAATTGCATTGGAAGAGGAAGAGGAGGCAAACCAGAAGAAGGATAAGGATTTAGACATCATAATAGTTGAAGAGATCAAAGAAATAATTGATGAGAGGAAGAGAGAGGAATCCAATGATCCTATTACTAATAATCCTCCAAAAGAACAGAAGGTGAGAGAAAATGGAAAGTCTTGATCAAACTCCCATTCCTTAGAGTGGTGAGAAACTGTTAGCAGACCCATTGTTGGCAAGTGATTTGGGTAAAGCATTGGCTAGAATTGAAGACTTAGAAACATATGATGAACATCATTTGATGAAACTTTCATTAATGACCTTTGCAAGGGAAAAAGAAAGATAAAAAAATAAAACTGAGAAGAAAACTAGGATTTTGGGCATGCATCAAAAGAGGAAGGAGTTTTAAATCTCTTGATCGAATAGTTTTTAACTAAATTGTTGTGATAACCTTTAACTAGGTTATAGATACTCTTAACTAAGTATACCCCTAACAAGGTGATGTAACTCTCCTAATAGGGTAGATCTTATTGTTGTAACAGTGAAATTTGTGGGTGATAATTCCCACCATAGTTTTCCCCTCTAACAAGGATCTCCCCGCAAAAATATTGGTATCCTTGTGTTGATTATTTCTGGATATTTTATTTACTATGCTTCTCTATTACATTTACATTTCCATGTTGGTTAATTTGGAAATTGTTTAAGAATTTTTTTAAATCACTGGTTGCACTAATTCACCCCCCTCTCAGTGCATTATTAGACTAACACATCTTCCTTCTCATTATGCATAAGGAAAAGGAGGATAATCCAATCTCCTTTGCATTTGTTAGATAACTAAGAGGGGAGGTGAATCAATTAATTCCAGTTATCCTATAGTCCCAAATACTCTCTGATGTATACAAAAATTCTTTCAAATAGATTTAACAACTCGCTAAAACTTTAACTGTCTTTATGTTCATTAACCGAATACCAATAAATTAGCTAATGTATATACCGATCAAACTAGTAATTGTAATGTGTAAAGTAAAATAAAAAATCATCACATCCATACATATATAACACTTGATTTTTAACGTGGAAACCCTATTAGGGGAAAAACCACCTGGGACCGGTACCTAAAAATAATTTCACTCTTCTAAAGTGAGTTTGGTTAAGAGCCAACCCTATTAAAGGTTACAACAACACACTATAAGGTGTGACCTGGTTAGAAGATTTATCACTAACAGTTCTCCGTGACCAAATATTCACTATGGGGTCAACATGAAAACAATCAACATTCATTGAATGTCATAATGAAATATAAAGACTGTTAAGTCCCACTTGATTAAGATATTTATCTGTAGCAATGGTTAGGATGCAACAGTAAATGATCTGATTCAAATACAACTTTATTTTGAATATTTTCAAATCTATGCTAAGCTCAAAATAACTCTGGCCAATATACTCAATTCAATTCCTTTGTATCCTCCAACTCTGTTCTGCCTAGTTAGTACCTTTCTCTGACACTCAGTGTTGTCTATTAATTTTCTCAGTTTTGTCTTCAACATGTCTGACCAGCTTCGCATGAATGCAATCTCCTCATGTGCATTCCATAAATAATTATGAATCTCTTGTCTCCTTAAATAGACATAATAAACTATTTTCTTCTCATCCATAGATTTTGCCTCTTAATCTTCACCGTTGATTTTTCCACTTCAACCTTCCTCTAAACTTGTTTCCCTAACACATTTCATTCTCCATCATCTGATCATCCTTGAATTTTTTTAGTCATTTGATCATCATAAAAATATTTATCTTTAACCTCAAAATCATCCATATTCATCTAGTTCATCATCTTAAGATGACAATCATACGTTCCATTTATTTATTTCACTCGGTCAATATCATGATGTGTCAGTGACCTTTAACTCGGTTAACATTGTGCTTAGTATACATTACACTTTCTCTGTGTACACTGTTTCAACTTAGTGTATACTAAGTTCTTCATTTACTGACCACATAAACTTGTTCATTCTTGATCTTCAATTCATAATAGAATTATCTAATACAATCAAATCACTAACAAAATGTCATAGACTCATCAATAAGTTACCCAATGCATACCATATTGATAGGGAAGTCTCTTGGTCCTATTCCTCTTTCTCTAGGACTTCCTCTAGGTCCTTCTCCTAACCTATTTAGGTTTCTTTTAAGACCCTACTCTTAGAGGGATTCTCCCTCAATCTCCTCTCTCTTTGAGACCTCACTATCAAGTTAAAAACTCATCACTGATACCTTGTACTCTCCATGGACTCATCTTCCCAAGACCATCACCAAATACCATCAAATTGAAAAATATTTGCAATTTAGATGGAATGCATTCTAAATCTTCTTCTTGAATGTTTTTGAGGTTTTCTAGGCTCCAACCCCCTTTGATCAAGAGTTGATCTCACCAAACTTAGGCAAAAAGGCTACAAGCTCCAATTAGGCCTAATTAGGTCTTCTAACTCACCTTCTGATCTATAACTCTACAACCTCCAAAAAAGTGCCTAAATAAATTTGATATTCTGACACCCTTTTTGAAGACCTTGAATATTTTTTAGGGTTTCTAGGCCTCATAGCATTTGTACAACACCTTTCTATTTATGAGCCTATTTTGAAGGGTTAATGGCTTTTCTCTGATCACTGCATTGTATTGGCTCTTCCTCACTCCACAGGATTGTTCAACACTTCTCATTCATAAAAATGAGACTTTAACCTCTATTTTTCACTTCATTATCATTAGATTGAGTCTACCAATCCCCGAAGCCTTCTGTCCATTGTTTGCAATAGTCAAGTTACCTAGCTAGGTTTACTGTGACTTGCCTAGGACTTGATCACAAAATTAGTTTCCCTACACACCTGGACACAAGACCCTATATTTACATTATATACACATTTCTCTAGCATTTTCCATAGGGTCATACAGTACCCACTAGTGGATTTCATGCTAGAGCCATTTTTGGTCTCTCAACCCTATTTAAACCAGTGGACTAGTCACAAAGGAAAGACTTATTGAAAGAAAAGAAGAAACAAAACTAAATCCTAAATACACACACCAAATGAACCTAATTACACAATGATAAAATAACATGAAATTATTAGACTTAGATCAATCCATGGAACATAGGATGATCGAGCTCTTCACACTATTCTGGATTTGGCAGAGAATACCAGTGAAAATAACTTGAAGAACAAAACATTAAAAAACTACCAACCTTCTTCTTTGGTCAGAATAGGACTTAAATAGGTTAGGAAGACCAACCAAAACTATCCAAATGGATCCCTAACTGATTCCACCCTTCTTAAGGCATTTTGCCAATTTCTTGTCATTGACAACTTTGACAACTTTTATTGTCAAGCTTGCTTGGATCACTCAAATGAGTTCCAAGTGACCTCAATGGTATAGCTAACCCTATTAGGCCTTTTTCCTCTTTCATTCCCTCATTTTGGGAAATCAAACTATCCTTTGACCACTTAGAACACTAGGCAAGGCTTGGGAAGGCCTAGAAAAACACTTAACCAACCTTCCTAATGTCTTTCTAGACTTCACACACACACTTGGGACTCTTCATAGTCCTTATTAATCAGTGACTTGTCTAAGGTCACTACAAGCAGAAAATATTAGACTAGGGTAGCCTAAAGACCCTAGGTGCTCTAGCACAACATATCCATATCTTTCTCATACATCTCATCTTCATGTTAATATCTCATTCATTCATCATTATTTCCTTCTTCAGATGTTTGTAACTATTATGATATGTTGATGCAGGAGCATCTTTGGTCTTAAGAAATCTTGCATCACCAAAAACATTTTATGTTTCATGTACCTGTTTGTTATTTATTTTATAGTCATTGTTGCTACTAGTTTCTTTCCTTGCGAAGTTAATCCTATGTCATGGACCTGTTATACACTAAGTTTGCACCCTTTTTTCAAGCTCTCTTGGTCTTGATAACTTAGTATAACATGGGAATCATCTCTAGGTTGTGGGACCTATGCTAACTGAGATGAGACCTCCAAGTTCTAGGTTGGTTCCTCTTGGATAATCACCTTAATTTGTTTCTTTGACAGGAAAGTAAATCTTTGAGGGGAAAGGGATAGGAGGAATGCTTGAAAGGAAAATGACTGAAAGAAAACTACCTACTAGGTGATACACCGAAAATATGGTATGAATTACACTATAAAGGATGAACTCAGCACACAATCTTAAGTCTAGGAGATCACAACTCACTAAATAGGTTTGCATCAATATTTCATAGAAGGGTCTACAATAGAGAGATGCTATGCAGGGAAAGAGAGGATTTCACAAGGCAATAGCACTCTCGAGAACTTAGACACAAACTATGACCTGCAAATAGGCATTCACCTCTGTAATCGGGTATAAGAATGAGACAGATTGCCAGGGGTGGAAGTATACCCACAAGAGCATTCAAATCAAATCATTCATAGGCATACACATAGACTACAGAAAGAAAGAGGGATCAAGAACCCTAAGATATCACTAAAAACATTCAAATACTCAATTCATTAAGAGACAACTCAAACAAGAAAGCATAGGGACATGAAAAATGTCACAAAGTACAATATATGAACCATCAATGAAAGTTACAAACTGTAGAAATCAGAGGGAAAAAAGAATGCCATAGATAAATTCTAAGAGAGAAAATCCTTCTTTTTATAATTGTCAACTCTGAGCTCTAAAGCTCTAAAAATTAATTATATACATCTCCTTTTGCACGTAGGCAGGAGAAAAACCTAATTAGGGTTACAGATTTTCATGATAAAAACCCTAATTCTATCAACCCTGATCATAAATGTCATGGAAATATCTCAATCGATCAGATATCATGTTGCATGTCCATCTCTGTATTACATCTGCCTATGGACAAGCCGCCTTGATCCATCTACCCTCTCTGCAATTCGGGCCACCATAACTATTCAAATCAAGTACTCCAAATATTTGAATTTTAAAAAGATGACTTAAATGGTCACAGGTGGTGCTAAATTCTTTGCATCTATGGTCGATATTCAAATCCAACCCATCTTTAAAACATAGTTATTAGATCTTCTTACTTTACTGGGTACCACTTTCATTTCATAACGTTAACCCCGTACTTTAACTCAGGTTCCCTTTTTCCTTTAGTTGCTAAATCTCTTGACCTTTTATCTAACTCTAGTTTATCCTGGCAATTACGTGACTGTAGCCACAAACTCAATTCCACCTCACCACCTATCATCAAACCATTGGACGACTATAGATAGCTCAGATCTACCTAAGACAAGACCCACATGCTATCCTTTTAGGCTGATACTCAATCGATGATTGTTGCATGATCTCATGGCCTTGGAAGATTCTTTAAGATCATGTGCCAGTCGTAGATCCTCAATCCTCTACCACCTCACTTAAGAAAATTAGGACCCACATCAGATGCCACCTATAATGCTCAATAGCCAATAAAAATTGACCACATTGGACGGACCCACAAGACAGAGCTTGAACACTTGGAAGATCGAACGGTCGTCGCATGATCTCAAAGGGTCAAAAGATTCTTTAAGATCATGAGACAACCATAGATCTTAATTCCACTAACATCCCTACAGATCCTCTAACAATGGTCCCACTGACAGATCCCAATCATCGCTTGGCTAACCAATAAAATGTGAGCACATCAAAAATAAAGGACCCACCTGACAGAGCCCAAAGATAAAGTAAGATCAATGGTTGGCATATGATCATGGTGTTGGAAGATTCCATGAGATCATACACCAACCGTCAGATCTTCTTAGAAAGATAGTACACTGGGCCTACTCTAACATAGCTCCACATCATGAGATTTTTGACCAATAAGAAACATACACCTCAGACTACATGGTAGTGGACCCACTGACAACCTGCAACACTATATGAAAGGAAGAGCAATGGCCATTGCTATGCCATGATCTTAAAACACTTGCATCTTTGTTCTATGGAATAGCGATGACTGTCAGATATGATCGATACATAGCCTCTTCAAAGACTAAAACCATGATTCCAAACATTAACCTCTCACTAGATTGCTAAGTGTTAGGGTTTTGACCACTAGGAATAAGAGATTTGGTGACTAAAGGATTTAATTGTGCACATGCAAAATGAAAGTCTTAAGTGGCCGAAAAGGTAATGAAGAAATACAACAGGCCAAAGGGTTTTAGGGCTTTTTTCTACAATGGCTACATTTATGAATTAAACCCCTACAGACTAGAGAGTTGGAGATTTGCAGAGACCAGGAGAGCAGGAAGGAAACCATGAAATTTTTGAGGTGCTTGGCAGGGGTAAAAATGTAGACTAGGGATTAAATTTAGCCTATGACCAAAATTAATAGATATGAAATTTTGGGCAACATTTTGGCGATTTATGTTGGATGTCAGCCTGCTAGACATTGAAACTAGTGGCCTTGAATATTCCATTGGGCATGGGGTCATCATTTGAGCACAAAACCTTGATAGAGAGATAGACCTAGAACCAGAGGGATGAAACTATGCACAGGCACTTCTTGAAAAGCAAGAAAAGCTAACCTAGAAAGCAAGGACAAAAACAAGAAACATATTTACAGGGATTTACAAGGAGGTATTAACCTCAAAGAAGGGCTTCAAGTGGAAACCATTCACTGATATAGGTAGGGCATCTCCTTCAAGAGTTGATAGCTAAAAAGCATTAGGCCCCTTGCATTCTGTAATAACAAATGGTCCACCCCAAAAGGTATCAAACTTTGTGTGTCTGCCAGGCTTTGATCTGAATTCATCCAACTTGAGAACTACATCCCCAACTTTGAAGCTTCTGGCTCTAGTTCTTTTATTAAAAAATTTCTTTGTTTGTATCTGGTGAAACTCCATATCCTTCATGGATTTATCTCTGAGTTCTTCTAACTCCATTAGCTGGGTATACCTAATTTGTAAGGGATCTCCTTCTTCAAACAAGGCATATTGAGTGGCTAGGTCCAAAGCTGGAAATTTAGTTGAAATGGATAGCTTAGCCTCTCTACCATACACTAACATGTAAGGAGAATTCCCAATGATCTTCTTTGGAGTAATCCTGTCTAACCATAAGGCAGACTTCAACTTAGTGTGCCAATCTCTTTGGTTATCCTGCAGAGTTTTCTTGATTATCCTAATCAAGTTCTTATTAGTTGATTCTGCCAAACCATTTCCCTGGGGGTAGTAATTTGAACTTGTATTCAGATAGATGCCATTTCTAATTGCCCACTCTGAGACCTTAAGGCCTGTGAATTCTAATGCATTATCTGATAATATAGAATCTGGAGTGCCAAATCTATGAATTATATCATCAAAAAAACTTAAGATAGCACTCTCATTTGATTCTTTTAAGGCAACTGCCTCTATCCATCTAGTCAAATAATCAGTAGCAGTAATTATCCACTTGTGTCCTGCACTAGATGGAGGGTTAATCATACCAACGAAATCTATGCCCCACTTCATGAATGGTTGCTCTGTTCTGACTGGCTCAAGGGGTAGAGCTGCAAGCCTTTCTTTTCCTGCAAACATAGCACATTTGATGCATTTTTTCACATAATCATGACTATGCTTAAAGATAGATGGCCAATAGTATCCAGCCCTCATGATCTTAAAATTAGTAGTCCTAGGAGAAAAGTGACCTCCAGAAGTTCCATCATGAAATTCAAATAGGACATCAGCTATCTTTTTTGAATCAATACATCTTAAAAGGACAACATTGTGATCCTTTCTAAAAAGAACCTCATCTATCAACACAAAAAGAATAGATTGTAACCTATAATACCTTCTTTTTGTTGAATCTAGGCCTGCAGGACATAGCCTTATCTTCAAGTAATGAATCATGTTAGGTAACCAACCTGATGCCTTGGCTTGTTCCTCTATAGAATGAACAACCAGAGATGCATCTGTTTGTTCTAATTTCTTTGAACTTTCACCCCCTACCAAATGCTCACAAATACCTCTTCCTCTAACCAGCTTGGTGGTTTGGATATCAATGTCATATTCCATTACCTTGGTAATCCAACCAGCTCTTTTCTCATTTAGGTCCTTGGAAAGCAAAATTTCTTTGACACTTCAATGAGTAACCTTCAGGTGTACCTTTCTATGGGTCAATAAACATCTAAACTTTTTAAGGATCTTCACCACAATAAGTACATGTTTCTCTACAAAAGAGTACCTTTGTTCATACTCCTCTAAACCTTTGCTGAAGAAAGCAATAGGCTACTCCAACCCTTCTAAATTTTCTTGAGTCAACATAGCAGATATAGCATCATGACCTCCATAAGCATAAAGGATAAAATCTTTACTAAAATTTGGGTTTAATAGAGCAGGAGCCTCTATCAAGGCTTCTTTGATAGCTTGGAAGTTGGCTTTCCCTTCTTTAGTCCAACTAAAAGTTGAACTCTTCTTTAACATGGTTGTCAAAGGTTTCAATAAATCTGCAATATTAGGCAAGAAATGCCTAACAAAATTAATCTTTCCTATGAAAGATTGGAGACCTTTCTTATGATGTGGCAATGGTAGCTCTAGGATGGGTGCAATCCTTTCAGGGTCTACTATAATTCCTTTCTTGGATACTATATATCCCAGCAATTTTCCTTCATATACTGCAAACACACATTTCTTGGGATTAAGAGATATCCCAAATTCTCTACATCTTTCAAAGATTTTCCTCAGATGTTTGATATGATCTGCTGCATGTTTAGAATAGACAATTATGTCATCTAAGTAGACCAGTACAAATTTGTACATGAGGCATTTAAAGGCCATATCCATTGCCTTTTGAAATGTAGTACCTACATTTGACAAACCAAAGGGCATCTTTTGATAAGCCATGGTTCCCCACTTGGTTGTAAATGTAGTCTTATATTGATCCTCTTCATTAACTAAGATCTGATTATATCCTGAATAGCCATCCAATAATGAAAATCTCTCAGATCCAGAGACACATTGTAAGATTTGTTCCATAGAGGGTAATGGATGGCGGTCTTTTAAAGAGGCTCTATTAAGATCCTTGAAGTCAACACATAACCTCAATTCCCCATTCCTCTTCCTGATAGGCACAAGGTTGGAAACCCAACTAGTATGCTTGATGGGGTAGATGATACCACTTTCTATCAATTTGAGCACTTCTTTATGCATAAGTGGTTCAAGCTTGGGATTAACAGGCCTTTGCTTTTGTCTTACTGGCTTGGCATTAGGCTCTAATTCAATAGTGTGCTGAGCAAGGGCTAGATCAAAACCTTTGAGGTCTTCATATTGCCATGCAAAAACATCACTGAATTCTTTGAATAATTGGGTGTAAGCTTTCTTTTCTAAATTAGTGTTTACCTTTCCAAATTGTAAACTTTTACCTAGTTCTAGATCCAATTCAACACAATGTTCTTGTTGAACTATCAGGCTAGCTTTATTCTTCTTAACTTAATCATCCTTGTTGAAGATAGTCTCTAAGGTGACAAGACCTCTAGGCATCTTATTAGACTTAAGTTGTATCACTTGGTCACCATAGTTTTGTGATAGCCTATCTTGGTTACATCTTGAGAAGACATCTTCAAAAAAGAATTGCAGAATTTGTTCATCATTGTCAAACACTTGCCAATTAGTATCATTGTTAGGGATAGAGGGTCTAACAATCACTTTGATATGCTGTTGGTCTATTTCTTTTGAAATGCTATTAGGAATATCATATTGATATCCAATAGGAGCTAATCTATTTGCATTTTGATTTAGTTTTCTAGGGATAGCAACAATATTGAAAGCACAAAAGTCTTCAATTGCATCCCAAACTCTATGTTTTTATGCTCTCAAGGTGTCATTTTTGGTTGCACTTATCCCTCTTACTTGGCTAACTACCAACTCACTATCACCATAAACCTTTAGGGCCTTGCGCCCTCTTTTTCTAGCCCATTCCAGTCCATTCACTAGGCTTTCATATTCTGCAATGTTGCTAGTGCAGGAGAAACTGAATCTAAAAGCTGTATAATATCTTTCTCCTTCTGGAGACACTAGCATAGCACCACCACCAGAACCATGTCTACTTCTAGCTCCATCAAAAAACATTTCCCAAATTTGATTGCTTTGATCCTCTGAATCAATGTCTTCCTTGAGAAGACTTGGCTCTATGGATCCACTTTCTTGTATCAAATAGCTCCCCAAGCCAGCATCCCAGATAACATTTTCTTGGGCTTCAAAATCCTTTTCTAATTCTAGTTCATCAAGGAAAATATCAGGGATACTTTCTATCTTAGTGTTTGCTTCTTTGATAGTTGGGAAATCACTGTCATCAAATATAGGGCAGCTTGCATTGATGGTATTGGATACATATGGCTCTATATAGTGTGTTGCTAATGATTCAAATTTTATGGTAGCCTTGGTACCATATCTTGTGTGGAAAATCATGTGAGACCAATCATAGAAAGGTAGCCTCCTATTTTGGTTGTGAACTCCCTTGATAGACACATGGAAAATAAAGCAGGGAGATCTATGTTATATATATCAAGTAGGATAGAGAAATTAGGACTAGCATGAAGGATTAGACTGGTATCCTTAGCCACACCTATAGTGTTAACTGAGGATCCATCAAGTTGTGTAACCTTCTTTTGGAGGGGTTCATATTTAAGTCCTAATTGATCTGTCACATTTTTGGGCATTACAGTACTAGTAGCTCCACTATCTACCATACAATTATGTACTAAGGATTTTCCAATAATTAAAGATACATAAAAGGGAGGTGGCTTTGAGTTCCTACCTTGAGTGGTATTGGCTTTGGAGTTGCAGCTTGGAGCCTCCCTTTCTTGATCAGTGTTGACCAACACTAGCTTTACAACTTCTTTTGTAGGCTGAGGAGTAGTCATTTCAATCATAGCTTTCTTCAAAATCTCAGGTTGCCCTGGAATAGCCAAAGAGTCCCACATAGACATGGTAATGTTCACCTTCTTCATGTTGTCTACAATTTTGAAAGGTGTCACAGTGTGTACTCTTTGTTGTGCCTTTACTATGATGGGCTCTACCTCTTTGAGAGTCTAGCCCTCTTTGCTTGTAATGGCAGGAGCCTTCTTGAATGTGATAGGAGTAGCTTTTTGTATTGGCTCTACAGATGTAGTAGCTTTAGTCCCAGAGTCTGCTCGCTCCATATCTTGAGCTCTTCTCTTTGACCTTGTGTTGGCAGTAATGGAAGGTTCACCAATGGCTCCATTGAAATCTTGCTGCTCCCAATTGAAGAGAGCAGTCTCATTATCTTGTGGTTCTTATTGAGGAACTAATCCACTAGAAGAAGCCTCTGATTGAGCTTGTGAGGCATTTTGAACCATCAGTGCTTGGCTCATCCATCTATTTGAACATGTAGCCTGATTATGAGGCTGATTATAAGGGAAACACCATTCATTGTCCATAGCCATATTATTTTGACTAGGAACCATGTCCCTAATCAGATTCACAAAATTAATAGGTGCACGGTTGTATGGTTGGAATGGTCTTTGATTGAAATTTTTTCTTTTCCCTTGATACCCTCTTTGGTATGGTGGTCTATTTTGTTGATAAGGTTGTCCCTGATTTGGATATTGCTGATTAGGACTTTGGCCTTGTGGCTAAAAGGGTGGTCTAATTCCTTTCCCTTGCCTCTTTAGGTTTGTAACCTCTTTAGTCAAAGTTTGCAACAAGTTTGTCATTTCTTGCTGACTAGTTTGTTGACTATTCTTTATCTCTTGCAGCTCTTGAGAGAAACTTGTTTTAGGCTCCTGACCACTAGTACTAGCCTAAGGTGCTGATATGGTAGGAATAGGGGTAAATGGGGGTACTTGTACAGGTGTAACAGGCTGAAGGCTAGGGGAGATGGGCATGGGTGGCCTTATAGCTATCATACCTACTTGAATCAAACAATTTTCAGCTCTGACAACTATGTCAAAAGCTTGGGGTAGAGAGGTACCACCCATAGATTGGATCATGATAGAGATTTGACCATTCAAACTTTGCAAGAAGTATAAGAAAGCATGGTCAACTAATGGCCTCACTAAGGCTGGAATTCTATTCCATGTCTTGAGGAATCTATTGTTATAATCTGTCATTTGTTCTTGAGGGTCTCTTTTAATGGTTGTCAACTGCTCAACCAAAGATAAATTGTCTGATTTATCCTCAAAATGCTTACTCAATGCATCCCCTAATTCATCCCATGAATTAATGGAACCAATAGTTAAAGTTCTAAAGCATTCAAGAGCCTTACCTTTGAGAGAGGTTGCTAATAATTTGGTGGCCACATCTTCTTGAGTTATATTGTGTATGATGCAGATAGTGGTCACGTCTCTTATATGCTCAAAAGCTATAGTTTGTCCTTCACCTATGAAATCAGGTAGACTATTTAGTGGCACCAAGGGCACATCATGATGTTGAGAAAAGGCTAATGGACTCCCCTGGTTGAAAGGTGCAAAAGCAAACTGGCTAGCCATTGTAGGGACTGAAACTTGTTGAATGACAACTACATGAGTTATATTTGATGCTAGATTTGAATCTTCTTCTAGATCTCTGGTTAGAGATCTTCCTCTTCTTCTGAGATGAAAGGGAAAAGGTCTCCTTTCTAAAGTATTAGGAGGTGTAGACTATACTCTCCTTGTAGGGGATGTTCTCTGAGTTGATCTACCTTTGTAGCCTCTTTTTAAGGGCAACTCTAAAAATTCAGTAGGCTTTGAGCTTCTATTCTTAAGCTTTCTCATAAACTTTGAACAAGTTAGCCTGGATCTGCGAAATTAGTGGAGTTGCCAGATATACTTGATAGAAAAACTTCTAAAAGCCTATATTATGTAGTCAGTATATCAGAGATAGCATAATCTTTTCAAAATGAACTTCTTTTGCTATCAAAATTGTTACGCCCAAGGTGAGGTATCTTTGAATTTGAATCCTTGGACTTATAATAGCACCTTTGAACATAAATCTGAACTTAGTCCCACCGGGCGTGCCAGAATTTTTATACACTAAGTTTGCACCCTTGTTTCAAGCTCTCTTAGTCTTGATAACTTAGTATAACATGGGAATCATCTCCAGGTTGTGGGACCTATGCTAACTGAGATGAGACCTCCAGGTTCTAGGCTGGTTCCTCTTAGATAATCACCTTAATTTTTTTCTTTGATAGGAAAGTAAATCTTTGAGGGGAAATGGATAAGAGGAATTCTTGAAAGGAAAATGACTGAAATAAAACTACCTACTAGGTGATACACCGAAAATATGGTATGAATTGTAGTATAAAGGATGAACTCAACACACAATCTTAAGTCTAGAAGATCAAAACTCACTAAATAGGTTTGCATCAATATTTCATAGAAGGGTCTACAATAGAGAGATGCTATGTAGGGAAAGAGAGGATTTCACAAGGCAATAGCACTCTCAAGAACTTAGACACAAACTATGACCTGCAAACTGACATTCACCTCTGTAATCTGGTATAAGAATGAGACAGATTACCACGGGTGGAAGTATACCCACAAGAGCATTCAAATCAAATCATTCATAGGCATACACATAGACTACAGAAAGAAAGATGGATCAAGAACCCTAAGATATCACTAAAAACATTCAAATACTCAATTCATTAAGAGACAACTCAGACAAGAAAGCATAGGGACATGAAAAATGTCACAAAGTACCTTGCAATATCTGAACCATCAATGAAAGTTACAAACTGCAGAAATCAAAGGGCAGAAAGAATGCCACAGATAAATTCTGAGAAACAAAATCCTTCTTTTTACGATTGTCAACTTTGAGCTCTAAAAGCTCCAAAAATTAATTATATACATCTCCTTTTACACGCAGGTAGGAGCAAAACCAAATTAGGGTTATAGATTTTCATGATAAAAACCCTAATTCTATCAACTCTAATCATAAATATCATGGAAATATCTCAACTGATCAGATATCATGTTGTGTGTCCATCTCTGTACTGTAATACCCCAAAAATGGGCTATAAGTTCATTAATCTCCTACATCTTCAATTCAAACGAAATCGACATCAAAGTCCTAATCTAAGGCACATCTAAACATCATTGAATCATAATTGATTATCTTAAATTCTACATCTGGGAATATTCCTACTAATATTCCTAATCATCATAATTATCTTTAATTTTATAATTATTTGGCAATAAATCACATTTATCCTAAAATTTGATTAATTAAATATTTTGCATATTTAATTAATTAGATTTAATATCTTGCCACTTAATTGTTTAATTAAATTTAATTCTATCTATTATTAATTGTATTATTTAATTTTGACAATAAATCAAAATTCCTATGAATAATTGATTAAATTCTTATTTAATTAATTAAAGCATGTTGTCATTATTTAATAATATAATTTTTAATAAAAGTTTGATAAAATAGTTAATTAACCCATAAATTAATTATTTTATTTCAAAAATCAGTTAAGTTGAGAATAAATCACTTTATTTATTTATTTATTAAATCATAATTATCCATGTGCACATTCAAGGACCAGTTAAACTCAAAATTGGAAAATCAATGCAAGTTGTTAGCTTTTTGAAACTCAACATCTTTTTGAGTTTTAAAGTTGATCTAAACTTCTAATTCAAGTTAAACTGTGCTTTTGCATGATTTTTGTGACTTAATTATCTGTTATTTAAAAATAACTCAAAAATCAACCGGAGTTATTTGAGTGATTTATGGCTTTTTCCATGAAACCTCCAAAGCCCTGGATTTCTATAAAAACAAGGCTCAGCTCTTCATAATTCATCTCATAATTTTGCAAGCTTACTTTGCCAAAGTCATCCACAAATTTGCACAATCACGCTGGAGAATTGGAATTGGGAGAATCAAAGCTCTTGAGAATCAACATCTTTGTGAGATCAATCTTTTTTTTTGGCATATCATTCTTAGATAGTTTCATATCAAGTTTTTCATATTAGCATAGATTCATATCAGTTTTATCATTCTTATTGCATAGAAAATATCAAAAATATAGATTAATTGCATTCAATCTCATATCTAGATCAATTGCGTTCAAATCCTTCATTTAGGTGTCGTCTACGTCACTGATCTCGATTACAATCTGAGAACATCAATCTCACACCTATTAGAAGGCAGTAAATCACTTGGTTAGATTAGATTTCAATTTTGCATGATTTTGATTATAGCTAACCTCTAATGTTTTACTGAAGTGTTGTGTCTACAGATCAGGTACAATTTTCACACACATATTTCTAGCGCCCACCGTGGGGCCCTGAAATGGGCTTCCCTTCATTTCTATCAATCTTTTATCATTTCTCTATCAGAACTCCCTTGCTGTTGCCTGTTCTGGTGGTATTCTCAGTAGGATGTTATTTTTTGTTTCTTTTTTGCCTGCAAAAAAGGAAAAAAAATAAAAATTTTGGCACTTTTTCTATCAAAGTTGTCCGTACAGTGTGATTTTTAATTTTGGTCCATACAGTTGTCTTACAAGTTTTCAGATTGTCGTACGAGTTTTGCAGATTGTCATTTCATCAGACACCCAGTGTCGTACGAGTTTTGCAAACTGTCGTTTCATCTGACACCAAGTGTCGTACAAGTTTTGCAGACTGTCATTTTAGCGAACACCCAATGTCATCTAGGAGCATACCCACTGTCATGCGATAGTTGACTTTATCGAATATCATTTCATCACATACTTATTGTTGTTTGGGAGCTCAACTGTCGTATGGTAGCATACCTAGTGTCGTACAAGTTTTTGGACTGTCATCTGGGAGCATACTCACTATCGTACAAGTTTTGGTACCAGATTTCAATTGTCATTTCATTTTTGCAGATAGTTTGTCAGATTTGATTTTTGGATTTTGACTGACAGCTAACCCTAACAATTGAAATTTACTATTTTTGATTGATTTCTGCTGATTTTGATTGGGAAAAGTGCAAGAATTGCTAAAAATCAGGTAAAATCTACTAAGGGTGTTGCGAGGATCATGAGGTATTCTCCTTGTTCTGAAAACATTTCGATTTGGACTTAAAATAAATCTCTCACGTGTCAAGCTTGTGTGCATCTTTTCATGCTTTTGATCTATTTCTACACACTTGCATAATTGATACTAGGTTGTGGCCCCTTAAGGATTCATTAAGTAGTCTTAGAATACTTTTGATTGATCTTGATTGCTATCTTGGGTTATTGGACTCGCTAATCCACCGGCCCCTCATTTCCACCCTGTGGTTGCAATCTCAGCGCCATAAAGGGGAGAGGTCAACAGGACAGAAGCGTTAAGTGTTCCACTTGGCAACCCTTTTGTGCTTTTAGGAACTCACTTGTTTTGTAAGTTGGGGACTCATTTTTAGCTTGTGTGAGGTGTTAAGTGTTCCACCTTGTGGACTCATCTCATATTTGCTTTAAGTGTTAAGTGTTCCTCTTTCTACTTTTTGGATGCTTTTGGTAGATTTGCTTTCGGAACATACATCTGTGCTCACATAGTAATTAGGCCCTATGAACACTATTCGTGATTCTTGAGAGATTGGATTCCTAGCGAAATCCTTCCTTGACAATGGAATCCTTGTAGGTAGGGAGGATACTTAGTGTGTTTCACATTCAACTTGGTTAGTGCGTCTTCTCTTATTGATCGACACATTCTCTCTCCAGAGAGGTTGATAGATCATGTGGGGTTGATATCATGAGCTTTGGTGAATCAAAATTGGTTAGTGCGTCTTCTCTTATTGATTGATACATTCTCTCCCCAGAGAGGTTGATAGATCACGTGGAGTTGATATCATAGACCTTGGTGGAACAAAACTTTGTCTTAGCGTGTCAGATTAATCTGCTTGCTTTGTTTGGGTTAAAAGTGAAAAGGTGTCAAAAACCTTAGATCTGGAGCCAAGTCCCCTTGTGGTATAAATTTGAGTCACCTTTAGAGAGGGTTAATCGTAGCAGATGATCCCTTCACAAGGAAAACTGTGTTGACAGAACCTCAAGTGGTCATAGCCATTTCAGACATGGTAGTGACAGCCGCTATATAAATGTCCTTATAGAAGAAATCTCCACAGGTATGGTTCATTGTTGGGTTGTCAGATCTCCCTAGCAGCTCTTGAAGATTAAGTTCTCAAACTGTGTCAAAACCCTGGTGCACTGAGATTGGAGTTCACCCCTTTGAATCATAAAAGTTGCAAAGTCAAACCATTACTAAAAACCCTAGAGAGGCCAATTTTTCATTCTCAGGTATATGTGTGTTATTGCAAAACTTTTCAGAACATACACAATTAGTATTCTCAGGGATTAGCACAATTTGGTCACTTGATTGTTCATGTGCAAGGTTGCTTTTTTCCTTATTCATTATTTTCAGACGTGCTTGGAATCACTTGCTTGCTATTCTGTGCGCTTGTTTATCTACTTGGCTATTAAAAATGATCAAATCTAGTATAACCTTCAAAATCTAGACAGTAGAATTTGCAAACAATCCAAAACTGAAAACCTTAAGTTTTGCAAAATTTGACGTAAAATTCTTTCTGGAGTCAAAATTCATTTCAGGAAGTCAAAAGTTGTATGAGTTTTGTCAAGTGTCATTTCAGTATTGCCCATCTGTCGTATGATTGAGAACCCAGTGTCGCACAAGTTTTCAAACCAGCAAATTCAAGAAAGTCAAAACCCTGTTAGCAACTGTCGTACGAGTTTTGTCAACTGTCATTTCATAGACTACCCAACTGTCGTACGAGTTTAGCAACTGTCATTTCATAGACTACCTAGTGTCGTACAAGTCTACAAAGTGTCATTTGGAAAAATTTGAGAGAGTTGTCAGAAATTGTCAAATTTCAAGATATCCAATGTTTCTAGCCTAGTTCCAGAATCTGTCAAAAATATCATTGTGTCAGGAATAGAGCAGTAGTTATTGAGAATCAGTACACATGTCTCAAAGAATCAGTACAGAAGAGGAAGAAGCTCTAATCACTGCTATGATGAAGCAGCTGCAAGCTATGCAAATTGAACTTAACAAACTTGAGAAAGAAAAGGAACCTAAAGAGTTCTCCATGGAATCTCTATACTCTTTTCCATTTGATAAAGACTTGTACATGTCACCCTGCCCCCGAAAAGAATTTGAGCAATGTGATAACCCTTATGATACCTCTTCCATAGAGAGTGACACATCCATCTTTGGAGACTATGATGACTATGATGATAGGCAATGTAATGATACCTATGACACCTCTATTCCTAAGACTCCTCCTCGTCGTTCATTCTTGCTTACTACAAATGGGCCATCACATTGGATAGATCATGATGGTGATCCATATGATTCTAATTTTGAAAGAGACTTTGATGGCTTTTGTGGACAATACCTTGATTATGATCCATCTACTACTACTGAGGACTATAAAATGCATCGTGCTAGCTTGAAATGTAATATTATAAGAATCCTTCTCCTAAGGACTCTCCTACTAAAAATAAAGATTATCTTCTCAAAAAAGATCATGTTAATGTTGGACCTTTGTCTTGTGATGGTTCCCTTCCATCCCCTACTTCCTCCAATACTCGTACATTTCCTAAAGCTTCTAAGTCTTTCAAATCTTTCACAGAACCTTCATTCGACGCAAGCCCTGATACTTTTCATGTGGTTCCCTATAGCTATCCTCCAGGGCTACCTCTTAAAGAAACTCAAGCTAACCTTCACTTGGCTGCAAATACTTTCAATGATGCTAAACCTAAAGAGCCTAAGCCTTCATATGCTATAATGCCTACTTTAGCTAGTCCTTCACCATCTCTTTCAAAGTCTTCCATACAATCCCAACACGCTTCCTTGTCCTTAGAAGTGGCTCTATGTCAAGAGGACTCTAAAAATGATGAAGAAAAGAACATAAAGAAAGATCAAGATCAAGAAACCTTCATGTCATCCACTCCTTTTCATGATGTCTCTTATCTGCTTCAAGGTTCTTTTGATCTTGCACCCCCTTTTTCATGCATTCCACCATGTCTTAAGTCTTCTCCTAAGCAAGATCAAGCTACTACTTACACTGTTGAGCTTATTGACAATCAAAATAATCTTACTACGCTTGCACTTTCCAAAGATGATACTTCCATTGAGGTTGCTAAAATTGGTGTTGTTACTTCTAATGTTAAGCCTATTGAAAATCAAGAGAAAAATTATGAGCTTTTGCTATCCAAAGATCATTGTCAAGATCAAAGTCTTCCATCTTCTTATTCTACCACTCCATGTTCATTTCCACTTTCTACTCTTCCTAAGTCTTTGCAAGCTTTGAACAATCCTATCAAAGAAGGTGCTCATATTCAAGATGTCCATGATTCTATTAAAAATACTAATGCTCACTCTAAAGATGCTGATATCCTTGGTTGTCACATAGATGATGATGAACTTATACATTATCCTTTTGCATTTTCTACATCCATCCTTGGACCTCCTCCACCAAAACTAAGGGCTTCACACTTTATTTCCATCTTGGGTCCTTATGTCCCTTCACTTTCCCCTCCCAACTCTCCTAATTCACCATCCATCTTGGGTCCTTACATCCCTCCATCTCCCATCTTTCCTCAAGATCAACATAGATGCATACCCTTGAATCCTTTTCATCCACCCACCCATCTAAACCAGTCATATCCTCCTTCTTCTTCCACAAGTCCCAAGTCTTTTGGAAGTAACTTGAATGTTCAATACAAAAAAAAGGAGCAATACAAGAATCCATCAAAAAGAGAAGATCACCATATCTCCTCTAATAGACATAGAAGCATAAAGTCCAAAGAGATATCTAAGAAAAAAACTACAAGACAAGTATGGGTTCCAAAATCCATAATTGAAGATATTCTCTCCAAATTACCAAAAAGAAATGAAAAGCATATGGCCATATGGATTCAAAAGTCTCTCTTGAAAGAGTCTGGTGTTGAGCAACAAGTGAAGCTGACATTCAAGCTTCCAAAGAATTCCACTTCATCTTCTTCCAAAACCATTCTTCCATTCCATGCACCTAAACCACAACCTCTGCTATCCATTCGCCATATTCCTTCACGTATTCCTTCATTCATGATTCCTCCATCCTCTCACCACCCTTCAAGGTATGTGTTGATGTTGATCTTGCCTTCCTTTCCACCTACCCTTTTACAATCCTTCCATGCATTATCCTTCTACCTTCTATTATTTTTCCTCATTTTCCTATTCCTCCTATCTTCCAACCTCACTCGCTTTACATAAAACCTTATCCTCCATGTTTCTCTTCCATCTCCCTTTCCCTATTAGCATCTTTGAGCATATCATTTTAATTCCTTGACATATCATGGTTTATCCTTTCAAGGAGCACTATTTAAAAAGCTTGCCTTCTTCCAAAAATTCAAAAAGAGAAAAAAAAATGAAAAAAAAAAATAACAATTGAAAATGTGCCTTGGTGAAAACCTGGAAACAAGCACCTTGGTAGCAAAAGTAAAGAGAAATAAATTCATCCTATGGTGAAAACCACTTCCTTGTGGCACCTTGGATAAGTACCGTGATGAAAACCTGGCAATCAGGCATCATGCGTAGTTCTTCTACATATTTCATATATTCCATCTTCTATCTTTGATCTTGACAATGTTGATCTATACACGAACATTTGGCTATCTTGTGAGCTATCTTATGATGATCTTGCTTTCATTCCCTTCCTGTTTAGCCTTCATATTTATTTTCCTCCATTCATTCTAGTCTTTCGCTATCATTTTCCCTTTGGTCTTGATCTAACAAAAAAAAGAAAGAGAGAGTGAAATGCGGTGCTATGAAGCCTCTTGATATGTCTACTCCTTTGGATTGCATCCTTTCCTTCTTTGGCATTACGCTTTTGTGACTTATCCTATGCTAGCCTTTCATTGCTTGTCCAAATGCACTTTACATGACAATTTTTCCCTAGCTTGGGTATTTTTGAGGAGTTTGCCCTTGAGAATTTCTTCCTTTCATTAGCTTTCATTCTCTTGTCTTCCATTTCTTCCACCAGCTTGCTAATCCCTCTCGTTCTCCACCTTGCTAGACATTAGGACTGCACGATATAATCTTGCTTGGGAGTTTGCAATGGAAAAAGATACTATCAAGTATACCAAGTATCAGAATAAGTATCAGAACTAGTATCAAAACAATTATCAGAATCATTATCAGAATTAGTATCAGAATCCGTATTAGAACCAGTATCAGAATCAGTATCAGAATTAGTATCAGAATCTATATCAGAACCAATATCAGAACAATTATCAGAATTAGTATCAGAATTAGTATCAGAACTAGTATCAGAACAAGTATCAGAATGAGTATCAGAACAAGTATTAGAACACCTACTAGGGCTACACCTTTCACTTTAGTTTATGGGTCTGAAGTGGTACTGCCTATTGAGGTTGAAATCCCATCACTCAGAATTAGAATGCATGGTCTAGTAACTGATGATGACTATAGAGTGTCTAGGTTACAAGAACTGGAACTACTAGATGAGTGCAAACAAGCCACATATGATCATCTTAGAGTATATTAGAAGAGAATGTCTAGAGGCTACAACAAGAAAGTTAGACACAGAGAATGTCAGGTTGGTGATCTAGTGTTGAGAGAAAATCCTAAAAATCAATCACATCGAGAATGCAAGGGGAAGTTCAAACCCAACTGGCTGGGTCCCTTTTTCATCACTGCTACTTTTGGCTCTGGTGCCTATCAACTCTCAATGACTGAAGGCGAACAGCTTCGAGAACCAATCAACGTTCAACATCTAAAGAAATTCTACGCCTAAGGCATTCAGTCTATGGTAAAATGTCTTGGAAAAAATTCTAAAAATTGAAAAAAGTCCTAAAAAATGAACATCTTGGTGAAAACCTAGCAATAGGCGCCTTGATGATTCACAAAAAAAATCAAAAAAAATCAAAAATTCAAAAAAATTGAAAAAAATAAAAAATACAAAAAAAATAAAAGAAGAAAAAGTGCCTTGGTGAAAACCTGGAAACAGGCGCCTTGGTAGCAAAAATAGAATCTCTGCCAAGATGGTGAAAACCCGGCAAACGGGCACCACTTGTTCCAAAATGCTCCATCTATCAGTGCAATCTTGGTCTTTCCCAGCTTTCAATCTGCTTTAGTCTATATATATCCTGGTTTCAATAAGTCGGTCTGTACACCAATCAGCTCAAGCGTCTGTATCCTATCTATCAATGTTTAACACTTGGGGGCAATCAATGTCATATCCTATGGTCTCCCATGTATCTTAGACAGATCATATCTAGTCAGAGTCCTTTGAAGCTTCATGTGAGTCAGTCAGTCAGTCTTGTCTCTAGAAAGGATTTTGCATCTACAACAACGCAATCAAACATCAAAACTCAACTGAAAACAATTTGTGCTTTTCATGCTTTTATCTCCTTGTATGCTTACTGATTCTATTGAGATTTTTGCATATTGTGTCCCTTCGAGCTCCTTAATGATGTCCTTTACAGGATTTAGAGAGTGATGACTGGGGGCATAATCTTTTCTTGGTTTTCTGCTTGTATGTGAAATCTAATAACTTTGGAAATTCGGGATTGAAATGGTGTCCGACTGTAAGAGCCTCTATCTCAAATTGGATGGCCATGCATACCTCGACCATTGATACCCAGAAAATTCAAGGAAGTTTGATCTAACTATTATCTTTTTAAAGTAAATTCTTTCTCCTACTATGAAACGCGATCTTGCCTAAGGATGTGAATGAAAAAGGGTCACTACAGGTAATTCACAGTGGATCTAGAATGATCTCTTGACTGTTTGATGTGTTTACAATGCAAGGTGTATTCAGGTCATCATGACATTTATGTTTTGATGCTAATGCAAATTGCTATATCAAAATGGACATGATATTCAGGTCATCCTAGCGTTTGTGCCTTGGTGCTTATATCTACTCTGACATTCTGAAAATAAAATCAATATTCATATATCCATGGTTGTTGACCAGTGGGTGTTGTATTGATTCATGCGCATACAAATTGATATTCATATGTCTATGGTTTCATAGCTAGTGGGCATTGTATTGATTTATCCAGTTACCTAAAAGTTCAATGATGATAACAAATTGACACATGATCAGTGACTAGGTCCTAGGTCTTAGGTTGTATTTCATTTTGCATGTCTCTTTGCATTTTTGCATGTTTGCATGATCTCACAATGATTAAACGAACTTCAATGCTTAAACAATTCTCCACTCACATCTTCAAATCTAACAAGAGCTGAATCCCACATGAAGGTTCCTCTAATGAAATAGCAAGTAGAATCCTTTTTCGGGATCAAAATCAAAATTTGAAATCATTCATATTATTAACTACTTCCATATTCGACCTTCGATCATCATAGAAATTGAGTATTCAACTTAACTGATTATCTTACATCAAACTATCAAAATTTCAACTTGGTCAACTATGGTCAACTCATGCTTTGACCTAGTCAAACTTGGTCTTTTAGGACCTTCCAATGATGCACAATGTGTTCCCAAACATGTTTAACCACTTCTCAAATCAATTAACATGCTTCTAAACTATAACGCTGACTTTTCTTGTCAAATTTCAATTTTAATCCTAAGGGGGCATGGTATTGCATATCATTCAAACTTTGTAATCAAAATTTGAAATCATATCTTTATGGAAATCAATATCTTTCATCAGTAAACAAGATAACAATCACGTCTAGTTACTGATTCATCAAAAAAGTCCTCATCACTCGGGGAAAATCTATCAACACTTGGGGCATATCAGATTCATCAAGATCCATATCAATCTAGTATTCTCCTAATCTTGTAAACTGTATCAGTTTTACCAACCATCGGATCATAGTGTTCTTTCCTTGGTTCTTCGGCAACTGAAGGGTTTGGATGTGATACCTACTAGTTCTGCTAAGACAATTGATTCTAGAATGGGTCACTCACTTCTTTGCAATCCTAAGGTTTGAATCAGGCATTTTGACACTTTTTCGCAATCATCGGTTCATTTGCTGCTACAGTGAACATTATCTTTGGTCATTCAGGACCTATTATCTCCATATCAAATCAATATCAATCAGCTTCTGTCTCATATCAATTATCAATTTCAAACATCAGTTTCATATCTTTATCAAACACAAACTTTCTTTGAACCACTACGCTTCGCACAGTAATTCAAAGAGTGGCAAAATGTAATACCCCAAAAATGGGCTATAAGTTCATTAATCTCCTACATCTTCAATTCAAACGAAATCGACATCAAAGTCCTAATCTAAGGCACATCTAAACATCATTGAATCATAATTGATTATCTTAAATTCTACATCTGGGAATATTCCTAATCATCATAATTATCTTTAATTTTATAATTATTTGGCAATAAATCACATTTATCCTAAAATTTGATTAATTAAATATTTTGCATATTTAATTAATTAGATTTAATATCTTGCCACTTAATTGTTTAATTAAATTTAATTCTATCTATTATTAATTGTATTATTTAATTTTGACAATAAATCAAAATTCCTATGAATAATTGATTAAATTCTTATTTAATTAATTAAAGCATGTTGTCATTATTTAATAATATAATTTTTAATAAAAGTTTGATAAAATAGTTAATTAACCCATAAATTAATTATTTTATTTCAAAAATCAGTTAAGTTGAGAATAAATCACTTTATTTATTTATTTATTAAATCATAATTATCCATGTGCACATTCAAGGACCAGTTAAACTCAAAATTGGAAAATCAATGCAAGTTGTTAGCTTTTTGAAACTCAACATCTTTTTTAGTTTTAAAGTTGATCTAAACTTCTAATTCGAGTTAAACTCTGCTTTTGCATGATTTTTGTGACTTAATTATCTGTTATTTAAAAATAACTCAAAAATCAACCGGAGTTATTTGAGTGATTTATGGCTTTTTCCATGCAACCTCCAAAGCCCTGGATTTCTATAAAAACAAGGCTCAGCTCTTCATAATTCATCTCATAATTTTGCAAGCTTACTTTGCCAAAGTCATCCACAAATTTGCACAATCACGCTGGAGAATTGGAATTGGGAGAATCAAAGCTCTTGCGAATCAACATCTTTGTGAGATCAATCTTTTTTTTGGCATATTATTCTTAGATAGTTTCATATCAAGTTTTTCATATTAGCATAGATTCATATCAGTTTTATCATTTTTATTGCATAGAAAATATCAAAAATATAGATTAATTGCATTCAATCTCATATCTAGATCAATTGCATTCAAATCTTTCATTTAGGTGTCATCTAGGTCACTGATCTCGATTACAATCTGAGAACATCAATCTCACACCTATTAGAAGGCAGTAAATCACTTGGTTAGATTAGATTTCAATTTTGCACGATTTTGATTATAGCTAACCTCTAATGTTTTACTGAAGTGTTGTGTCTACAAATCAGGTACAATTTTCACACACACATGTACTACATCTTCCTGTGGACAAGCTGCCTTGAGCCATCTACCCTCTCTGCAATTCGGCCTGCCATAACTATTCAAATCAAGTACTCTTGATATTTGAATTTAAAAAAGATGACTTAAATGGTCACAGGTGGCACTAAATTCTTTGCATCTACGACCGATATTCAAATTTGACCCATCTTTAAAATGCAGTCGTTAGGTCTTCTTACTTTACTAAGTACCACTTTCATTTCATAACCTTAACCCCATACTTTAACTCAGGTTCCCTTTTTCCTTTAGTTGCTAAATCTCTTAACCTTTTATCTAACTCCAGTTTATCCTAGCAATTACATGACTGCAACCACAAACTTGGGTCCACCTCACCACCTGTCATCAAACCATTGGCCAACTGCAGATAGCTCAGATCTACCTGACATAGGATCCACCTGCTATCCTTTTAGGCTGATACTCAATCGACAGCTGTCACATGATCTCATGGCCTCAAAAGATTCTTTAAGATCATGCACCAACCGTAGATCCTCAATCCTCTACCACCTCACTTAATAAAATCAGGACCCATGCCTGATGCCACCTATAATGCTAAATAGCTAATAAAAACTAAGCACGTCGGACGGACCCACAAGATAGAGCTTGAACACTTGGAAGATCGAACGGTTGTCACATGATCTCAAAGGGTCAAAAGATTCTTTAAGATCATGAGACAACCATAGATCTTAATTCCATTGACATCCCTACAAATCCTCTGACAATTGTCCCACTAATAGATCCTAGTCATCACTTGGCCAACCAATAAAATGTGAGTACGTCAGAAAGAAAGGACCCACCTGATAGAGCCCAGAGATGAAGTAAGATCAATGGTTGGTGTATGATCGCATGGGGTTGGAAGATTCCATGAGATCATACACCAACCGTCAGATCTTCTTAGAAAGATAGTCCACTAGGCCCACTCTAACATAGGTCCACATCACGAGCTTTTTGACCAATAAGAAATGTACACCTCAGACTATGTGGCAGTGGACCCACTGACAACCTGCAGCGCTATATGAAAGGAAGATCGATGGCCATCGCTATGCCGCGATCTTAAAATACTTGCATCTTCACTCTATGAAATAGCAATGACCGTTAGATCTAATCGATACATAGCCTCTTCAAAGACCGAAACCATGATGCCAAACATTAACCACCCACCAGATCGCTAAGTGTTAGGGTTTTGACCGCCAGGAATAAGAGATTTGGTGACTGAAGGATTTAATCGCACACATGCAAAATGAAAGTCTTAAGTGGATGAAAAGGTAATGAAGAAATACAACAGGCCAAAGGGTTTTAGGGATTTTTGCTACAATGGCTACATTTATGAATTAAACCCCTGCAGACTAGAGAATTGGAGATTTGCAGAGACTAGGAGAGTAGGTAGGAAATAATGAAATTTTTGAGGTGCTTGGCAGGGGTAAAAATGTAGACCAAGGATTAAATTTAGCCTATGACCAAAATGAATAGATATGAAATTTTGGGCAACAGGACCTATTCTTGTAACTTATCCTAAGAGTGCATGTCCTAATTCATTTGGACCTAGAAGTTATCGCCATTTTCCTCGGGCATCAATTCATTGACATTTTTGCATGAAATGTGTGGTATTTCATCTTGCACAGTTCCATATGGGGAAATTGGATCTTGAAAATTTTAGGATATGTTCTTGGATCATGTGTGGACCTAAATGTGGCTTCGCAACATTTTTTTTATTTCTTCCTTTAGCTTTGGTTTCTCTCCCTAAGTGGACCCATAATGTAATTAAATGCTTGACTAGCTAACTTGTGGCTTTGCTGGCTATATATTTGTAGCTTAGGTTGTTTAGTTGGGAAGAAGGATGGTGATAGTAGAAGAGTGCTAGAAGTAGAAGAGAAGATAATATGCGAGATGAGACTCTGAATTCATATTTCTCTTTGTATAAGGCCGAAACTTAGAAGGCCTCACAATCGAGCATGTTGACTGATTTAATATAATTTCACCGAGTTGTTACCAACTGCTTGTCTCATATCCATTGTGGATTCACTCCTTTCATGTGGTTTTCATATTTCTTCCATGTGTAACTCTTTGCAGGGCATGTTAGTAGGTTAAGCAATCTCAATTAACCCTAATTTTTCTTGCCTCTACCTTTCCCTTGCATCAAGTGGTATTAGAGTGAAGTTCTTTCTTGTGGATTGGATCATGGAGAACCTTATTGGATTGGTTGTAGGGTGGCAGATCAGAGATCTAGCCTATAACTTATAGAAGGTTACGATCTTGCTAGAACCTGATTGTCAAGATGGTTCGTGGTAGAGGAAATGATAATGATATCATGGATATGTTGAGATAGATTATAACTAGGCTTAAAGCTCTAGAGATAGCCTAGAGAAGAGGTGCACATCTTGAAGATGTTAGTGATGAAAAAGAGGCAGCACCTAATCTTGAACCTAAAGTTGAGCAGGATGAGGAAAGACTTTTGAGAGTTTTGTCTAAGGCTAACTCCAGACCTGCTATTGAAGTTTCTTGTTATGATGGCATACTTCACACCAATACACTTTTAGATTGGATCTCTAAGATGGATAAATAATTTGAGTATGAAGGTTCTCCCGACAATAAGAAAGTTAAGATTGCAGTCACAAAGTTGAAAGGTCATGCATCTCTTTGGTGGGATCATTTCCAAACTAAGAGACAAAAGAGATGAAAAGAAAAGATCAAAACATGGATGAAGATGCTTGGAAAGATGAAAAAGTGATGAAAGGTGCTCCCCTTAATACCATAAACACACATGAGAAATAGAGAAATAATAGAAATTTGCAAGAACAGAAAATGGGCCTCTTATTATCTCCACAAATGTGGAATTACAAATTTCAGAATTGTAATATGCAAAGCGACATGGGCATTTTCCCTTACAATATTCTGAGGGACAAAGCCTCTAATTATTACCTAGATCTACCCCGAACTGCTCCAAACTACCTAAGACAACACTACAACCTTCCTTATATAGGCAAATTTCCACCACTTGGGAAGGTTCCAAAATTTTAGCCAATAAGGCCAACCAAACTTAGA
The DNA here is from genome assembly GCA_027943335.1 of Chamaecyparis obtusa. Taxonomy (NCBI): domain Eukaryota; kingdom Viridiplantae; phylum Streptophyta; class Pinopsida; order Cupressales; family Cupressaceae; genus Chamaecyparis; species Chamaecyparis obtusa. The sequence goes on along the minus strand of BSBK01000103.1, from coordinate 756,681 downwards.
ATTATTCTATTTAACAATTTATTACATCAAAGTTAGCTCAAAATAACTTTTGAAACCCAAACAAAATTTTTGAAGGAAAATTATTCTTCGCCATTTCAGGTGACCCAAATTCTAGAGACCATAAGTCATCACCCACTGACCCGATTGACTATTATAACCCCATTTTAGAAAAAGCACGAAGCGCTCTAAAATAGCTAAATCAAGCAAACTTCATTTAGTCAAAGTTTCATCCTCATCAGGGGCCTCTAAAGCCTTCAAAACTGAGTTCAAAGTTTTTGTACCCTGCTACCAATACCAGAAATCTTCAATATCTACAAAGCTAGACTTGATCTATCAATGAAACTTTACTGGTAGGTTGATACAACCAAAATGAACCTCCAGGGAAGAAAATAGACCATTTTGAGCATGAACAGAAAACTTACTAAAAATAGTAAATTTCCAAAAATAGAAGCTCTGCATAAGATAGCCCTTATTGAAAAGAAACCAAAAATATTTTTGGGTGATGCAAGAATGCTCTTACACCCAGGATGCTCCTGCATCAGACACTCGGAATAATTTGAAAAGTGACCCTGTCACGTCTCAGGTGTGAAGAGGAAAAACAAGATGGTTAACCTCCTCCCTTATTAGCCATGATGAATCTTCAATGGGTCATCCTTTCCATTTAACCAAATATTCTTCATATGTCATATTCCTTGTGCTTCTGCCAACATGACTATCCAGTATATCCTCAATCTCCTTAGTAGCTAAAATAGTTGCTAGAATACTCCACTATGCTACTCTGATCTCATCTTCAACACCTCCTTCATGATACTCTATCAAATCTAAAATGTTAAATACTCATGAAATATTCAGCTCAGTAGGCAATTCTACCTCATATGCATTTCCTGAATCATGCTTCTTCAGTATCTTACATGGCCCAAATTTCTTCATTTTCAACTTGTTATATGTACCAATTGGAAATCGCTCCTTCTGCAAATGAACGATGACTTCATCCCCAACCTGAAATTCCTTATGCCTTCTTTTCTTATCTTCCTTAGCCTTATACTACGCATTCATCTTGGTAATGTCCTTCCTCACCTTTTCATGGATGTTCTTCAAATGTTCTGCAAAATCCTCAACTTCAACACTACTTATTTCTCCTTTATCTATCTTCCTCAACTCAGATGCATTTCTGCGACTGCTTCCATATACAATCTGGAAAGGTGATCTACCAGTGCTTCTATTGACATAATTATTGTATGCAAATTCTACCTGGTAAAATCAAATCCCATCTTGTTGGCTTGTCTCCAACCAAACATCTCAGCAAATTCCCCAAACTCCTATTCACCACCTTTGTCTGTCTATCATTCTATTGATAATGTGATGAACTGAACTTCAAATGTGTCTTCAACTTCTTCCATAATGTACGCCAGAAATATCCACCAAAATTAGTTTCCCTATCTAAAACTATGCTCTTTGGAAAACCATGTAGCCTCACCACTTCTAGGAAAAACAATTCTACTATGTGAACAACATCATTAGTCTTCTTGCAAGGAAGAAAATGTGCCATCTTTGAAAATTGGTCAACTACCACAAAAATTGAATCATGTCTCCATTGTGTCCTCGATAAACCAAGAATAAAGTCCATACTGATATCCTCCCAAAGTTTCTCTGGTACAGGTAATGGCTTATACAATCATGTATTCTGCTTCACTCCTTTTGGCATCTGACATACTCTGCAACTCTATACAAAATTATTGACATCTTGTTGCAACTATGGCCAATAATAATTCTCACTAACCAAAGAAAGGGTTTTATCATGACCAAAATGTCCAGCCAATCCTCCACTATGCTTCTCCTTGATGAGATTCCCCCTCATAGAACTTCATGGAATGCACAACTGACTCCCTCTAAATAGCATATCATCTTGGATGATGAAATCCAGCCACTTTGTCCTATCTAGAGTAACAGGTTTTGTACAAGATTTCCAAGCTTCACCAAAATCAAGATCCTCTAGATACAAAATTTTGAGTTCCTTGAACCCAACCACCTCAATTTGCATCTATGTCAGCAAAATTTTCCTTATGCTAAGCACATCTACACCCCTGTTAGACTATCCACTCCTGTGTTTCAAAACAAATATATAACTCTGCAAAAACTCAACCCATTTCAAATGTCTTTGATTCAACTTTCCTTGACTATTCAAATATTGAAAATCTTGATCATCAGTATACAAAACAAACTCCTTAGGAAGCAGATAGTGTCTCCACTTCTTTAATGCTTGAGCTATAGCATAAAATTCCTGATCATAAACATAATATTTTCTCTTGGCATCATTTAACTTCTCACTGAAATAAGCAACAGGTTTACCTTCTTGGCTCATAACAGCTCCTATTGCAGTACCACTAGCATCACAGTCTACTTGAAACACCTTATTAAAATCTGGAAGTGCTAAAATAGGTTGTTCTGTAACTGTTTGTTTCAACAATTGAAAACTCATTTCTACCCCATTAGTCCACTTAAACTCTTTTCTATCCCCTCTCATTGTTTCAGTCAAGGGTCCATAAATACTGCTAAAATTTTTGATAAATTTTTTGTAAAAGCTAGCTAGACTATTAAAAGATCATACCTCAGTAGCACTCCTTGGAGTAGGCCATTCAACGATAGCCTGCACTTTCTCTGGGTCCATTTTTAGACCTTCTGTTGAAATTAAAAATCACAGATATACTAACTCCTTCACAAAAATGCACTTCTTCAAATTAATCAACAATTTCTTTTCCCTTAACTTCTCAAACACCATACCAGTATGCATCATATGCTCCTCCAATGTCTTACCAAAGATCAAAGTATCATCTAGGTAAACAATGACAAACTTACCTAGAAATTCCTTCATAACCTCATTCATGAGCCGCATGAAAGTGCTTGGTGCATTGGTTAGCCCAAAAGGCATGACTAACCACTCATACAATCCTTCCTTTGTCTTGAAGGAAGTCTTCCATTCATCTCCTTCTCTGATTTGAATCTGATGATATCCACTCTTTATATCTATCTTTGAGAAATACACAGCTCCACTCAAACAATCCATAATATCATCCATCCACAGCAAAGAAAATCTATACTTGATTGTGATGTTTTTGATAGCTCTAGAATCTGTACACATCCTCCACTCCCCATTCTTCTTTAGTGCTAATACTACTGGTACAACACAAGGACTCAGACTCTCATAGATCAATCCTTTCTATAATAGCTCTTGTACTTGTATGTTCAACTCCTCACTTTCTACAGGTGGCATTCTGTGTGTTTCCTTATTTGGAAAACTCACACCTGGGATCAAGTCCATTTGATGACTCATCTTCCTAATTGGTGGTAATCCATCAGGCACATTATCAAATACAATATCTTAAAATTCATTCAACAAATCTGCAACTTCTACAGGTACATCTTCTACTTCCTCTTTACCAGCTTTTGGAAATAAAGAAAAACACACATGCTTATGCCTCATACCATCTAGGAATTTTCTTCCACCAACAAAAGTTATTCTTGCATTACCACATACCTTTTCTTCTATGTCCTTCAATGGCTTTAGCTTATGTCACACTCCATCCTTTGTTATGGAATAGGTATTCACATGACCATCATGTACAACACACCTGTCAAACTACCATGGTCTTCCCAATAACATATTACATGCATCCATAGGTATGATATCACATAGTACCTCATCATGGTACCCACCAATCTTGAACTTCACCAGGAACTATTCATTGACCATGACCTTGTGGTCATTCTGCACCTAGGCAATTCGGTATGGATGTGGGTGTTTCTATCTCTTGAGCTTCAACTTTGTCACCATCTCTTCTGACACTAGATTGTCAGTGCTTCTGCTATTGATAGTCACATCACAACACTTATCCCCACACTTGCACCTGGTGTGAAACAAGCTCCTCCTTTCCTTAGGTTCATTCTCACCACTCAATAGAACTCTTTCATTAATTAACATTTCTCCACTTTTAGCATCTTCTAAATGTGATGATCTAGCATCTTCATCTACATTTGTAACTCTAGCCTGGTCTTTAGTTCTCCTATCTATCCTTCCTTGGCATTGAGGACATTCAAAGGCCCTATGAACTTCTTCTCCATAGTGAAAACATGTTCCACAAAAGCCTCATCTTCCAGATTCTTGGCCTCTTCCTTTTCCTCTCTAATCTCTATTATTCTGATCATGGAAATGATTGGAATTGTTTCCTCTCTAATTCTGACTACTACTAGCCTCATCCTTCTTTTTCAGATCTTCATTTCAGCCTCCATAAGACCATCCACCGGATCTTCCACCATGACGTCTTTCACTTTGTCTACTTTCAAACTTCTTGTTCATCTTTTCCTCTACTGTTAGGGAAATCTGGTATGCCTCTTCAATACTATTCATTCAAACTAGATTCAACTCCTCTTAAATGCTCGACCTCAATCCATTAAGATAATGGTAAAATTTCTCCTTATCAGCTTCTACATGGCCTATTCTAATGAGGATTTGATAGAGCTCCTCTATATACTCCTGAATAGATCTTCTTGCTTGCTTCAAACTTTGCATTTTCTTCAGTAGGTCAAGCTCATAATCAACAAGAATGAACTGTCACTTCAAGTTATCCACCATTTGATCTCATCTTTTGATTTTATCCTTTCTTCTTCTCTTTCACTCCAATTGAATCTCTTTCCACCAGATCTTCGCATGACCCTTCAGTTTGGCCTTCATGAACTTGACCCTATTAGGATCCTCAATATCTTCATACTCAAAATATTCTTCACATTCATTGATCTAGTTGATCAATTCCTCTGGGTTAAGATTTTTAGAAAATGTTGGAACCTCAATCTTAGGTCTTTTCCTGATCTTCACAATGTCTTAGAAATAGCTTTGATACCACTTGATGAAGGGTGCTCCCCTTAATACCACAAACACATAAGAGAAACAAAGAAATAACGGCAATTTGCAAATACATAAAATGGGCCTCTTATTATCTCCACAAATGTGGAATTACAAATTTTAGAATTACAATATAGAAAGCCACATGGACATCTTCCCTTACAATATTCTGAGGGACAAAGCCTTGAATTATTACCCAGATCTACCCCGAACTGCTCCGAACTGCCTAAGACAACACTACAGCCTTCCTTATATAGGCAATTTTCCACCACTTGGGAAGGTTCTAGAATTTTAGCCAATAAGGCCGACCAAACTTAGAATTATTTTATTTTACAATTTATTACATCAAAGTCAGCTCAAAATAACTTTTGAATCCCAAATAGAAATTTTGAAGGAAAATCATTTTCCACAATTTCAGGTGACCCAACTTTTGGAGACCATAAGTCATCACCTGTTGACCCGATTGACTATTATAACCCCATTTTGGAAAGAGCACGAAGTGCTCTACAACATCCAATTTAAGTAAGCTTTATTCAACCAAAGTTTTGAACTCGTCTGGGAACTCTAAAGCCTTCAAAACTAATTTCAAAGTTTTTGCACCCTGTTGCCAATACTAGAAATCTTCAATATCTACAAAGCTAGACTTGATCTGTTTGAAACTTTACTGGCAGGTTGATATAACCAAAATGAACCTCTAGGGAAGAAAATAGACCATTCTGAGCACAAACAAAAAACTCACTAAAAATAGTAAATTTCTAAAAATAGAAGCTCTACACAAGATAGCCCTTATTGAAAAGAAACCAAAAATATTTTTGGGTGATGCAAGACTGCTCTTACACCTAGGATGCTCTTGCATTAGACACTCAAGGTAATTTGAGAAGTGACCCTGTCACGTCTTAGGTTTGAAGAGGAAAACCAAGATGGTTAACCTCCTCCCTTGTCAGTCGTGATGAATCTTCAATAAGTCGTCCCTTCTATTTGACCAGATATTCTTCATATGTCCTATTCCTTGTGCTTCTGCCAACATGACTATCTAGTATATCCTCAATCTCCTTAGTAGCTGAAATAGTTGGTGGAATACTCCACTGTGCTACTGTAATCTCATCTTCAACACCTCCTTCATGATAGTCTGTCAAATCTGAAATGTTAAACACTGGTGAAATATTCAGCTCAGTAGGCAATTCTACCTCATATGCATTTCCTGAATTATGCTTCTTCAGTATCTTACATGGCCCAAATTTCTTCATTTTCAACTTGTTATATGTACTAACTGGAAATTACTCCTTCTACAAATGAACCATGACTTCATCCCCAACCTAAAATTTCTTATGCCTTCTCTTCTCATCTACCTTAGCCTTATACTACGCATTCATCTTTTTAATGTGCTTCCTCACCTCCTCATGGATGTTCTTCAAATGTTCTGCAAAATCCCCAGCTTTAGCACTACTTATTTCTCCTTTATCTATCTTCCTCAACTCAAATGCATTTCTAGAATTGCTTCCATATACAATCTGGAAAGATGATCTACCAGTGCTCCTGTTGACATAATTATTGTATGCAAATTCTATCTGTGGTAAAATCAAATCCCATCTTGTTGGCTTGTCTCCAACCAAACATCTTAGAAAATTCTCTAAACTCCTATTCACCACCTCTATCTGTCCATCAGTCTATGGATGATGTGATGAACTAAACTTCAAATCTATCTTCAACTTCTTCCACAATGTATGCCAAAAATATCCAACAAACTTAGTGTCCTGATATGAAACTATGCTCTTTGGCAAACCATGTAGCCTCACCACTTCTTTGAAAAACAATTTTGCTATGTGAACAACATCATTAGTCTTCTTGCAGGGAAGAAAATGTGCCATCTTTGAAAATTGGTCAACTACCACAAAAATTGAATCATGCCCCTGCTATGTCCTCGGTAAACCAAGAACAAAGTCCATACCGATATCCTCCCAAGGTTTCTCTGGTGCAGGTTGTAATACCCCAAAAATGGGCTATAAGTTCATTAATCTCCTATATCGACACATCGAATGAAGTCAACATAAAAGTCCTAACCTAAGGCACATCTGCACATCATCGAATCCTAATTGATTATCCTAAATTCTGCATCAGGAAATATTCCTTATTCCTATTTATCCTAATTATCTTTAATTTAATGATTATTTGGTGATAAATCCTATTTATCCTAAAGTTTGATTAATAGAATATTCTAAATATTTAATTAATTAGATTTAATACTGCCACTTAATTATTTAATTATATTTAATTATATTTATTCCTAAATTGTATTATTTTATTTTGACAATAAATCAAATATCCTATGACTAATTGATTAAATTCTTATTTAATTAATTGATGTCAATTGTCAAATTTAATAATATAATGTTTGAATAAAAGTTTGATTTAATAATTGATTAACCAATAAATCAATTCTTTTATTTTTAAAATCAGTTAAGTTGAGGATAAATCATTTTATTTATTTATTTAATTCATATTAATTATGCACATCCAAAAAATAGTTAAACTTTAAATCAGAATATCAATTCAAGTTGTTTTAAAAATAAACTCAACTCTCTTTTTGAGTTGAAAGTTGATCTCAACTTCTGATTTAAATCAAAAGGTTGTTTTTGCATGATTTTTTGTGAGTTAACTATCTTTAATTCCTTGTTGACTCAAAAATCAACCTGAGTGATTTATGGCTTTTTCCATGCATCCCCAAAGCCTTGGATTTCTATAAAATCAAGGCTCGGCTCTTCACAATTCATCTCACAAGTTTGCATACTTACTCTGCCAAAATCAATCCATGAATTTGCATAATCACACTAGTGAATGGATATCTGAAGAATTGAAGCTTCTTTGCAAATCAACAACCTTTGTGAAATAAATCTTATTTGCAATTCATAATAGCTTAATTTTCATATCAATTTTTCATCTAGAATAGATTCATATCAATTTGTTGCATCTTATTGCACAGAAAAACCAAAAATATAGATTAATTTGCATTCATCTCATATCTATATTTTGCATTCAAATCCTTCATTTAGGTGTCATCAAGGTCACTGATCTCGGTCTAATCTGAGAATACATACTCGCATCTACTAGAAGGTAGTAAATCATCTGGTTAGATTAGTTTCCATTTCAATGCACGATTTTGATTTTAACTAACCTCTAATGTTTTACTGAAGTGTTGTGTCTACAGCTAGGTACAAAATTCACACACACATTTTTGGCGCCCACCGTGGGGCCCTGAAATGGGTTCCATACAATTTCTATCAATTTATATCATCTTCTTGTTGTTTCCTATTCCAAAGCTACAATTTTTAATTTATGTCCGTATAATTTTCGTATGAGTTTTGTCAGAAACTCCTATAAGGAGGTACCCACTGTCATACGATAGTTGATTTGATTGAGGATCGCACCATCAAAAACAAAGTGTCATTTGGAAGGTCTTTTGTCGTATGATCTGATACCCATTGTCGTACGAGTTTCTAGGTTGTCATCTGGTAGGTGACCCACTGTTGTACGAGTTTCAATGCCAAGTTTCAATTGTCATTTCACTTTTTCAGGTAGTTTTCCAAAAAAATTTCCTGATTTGGACTAACAACTAACATTAACAATTGAATTTTGTTGTTTCTGATTGGTTTCTGCTGATTTTGATTGGGAAAAAGTGTGAGAATTGCTAAAAATGGGTAAGAATCTACTAAGCGCATTACGAGGAATTTAGGTAATCTTCTCAGCTAATAACATTTCAATTTGGATTAAAAAGAACTCTTGCGTGTCAAACTTGTGTGACCTTTATTGCTTTCATATCACATTTCATTTTGGGCTATAACAACGAACATAGATTTGTTTTTTAGCATCTTTGTTACACATAGTAAATAGGCCCTATGAACACTATTCATGGTTCTTGAGAGAGTGGCTTTCCAATGAAACTCTTCTCAATGAAGGAACCCTTGTAGGTAGGGAGGTTACTGAGAGCGTCTCATGTTCTACTATATTTGTGCATCTTCAGCTTTTGATTGATACATTCTCTCTTCGAAGAGGTTGATAGATCATAAGTGGTTGACATCATAGATCTTTGTGAGATAATCTTGGTCTTAGCATGTCAGATTAATCTATTTACTTTGTTTGGGTTAAACGTGAAAAGGCTAGAGGACTATGCTCTACTCCCTTTTAGGGTAGTACCAGAAACTCAGATCCTTGAATCTGGAACCAATCTCCATGTGGTATCTTTTGTGAGTCACCTTTAGAGAGGGTTAACCGTAGTGGACATTCCCTTAATTGGGTCAACCACGTTGATGAAACCTCAAGCGGTAATAGCCATTTTCATCATGATAGCAACAACCGCTATATAAATATCCTCATGGAGGAAATCTTCATAGGTGTGGTCTCTTATTGGGCTGTCAGATCTCCCTAGCAGCTCCTGATTGATTAAATTCTCAGACTATGTCAAAACCCCGATGTGCCTGGATTGGAGTTCACCCTCTTGAGATCACAAAAGTTGCAGAGTCAGACCATTACTACAAACCATAGTGAGGCCAAATTTTCATTTTTTAGGAATATGTGCGTTATTGCAAAACTTTTTAGAACATACACTATTAGCACTCCTAGGGATTGGCACAATTTAGTCACTTGATTGTTCATGCGCAGGGTTACTTTGTCCCTTGTTCATTGTTTTCAAACATTCTTGAAATCACTTGCTTGCTATTTTGCGTGCCTATTTATCTATCTGGTTACTAAGAATGAATCAATCCGATACAATCTTCAAATATAGACAGACAATTTTGTGAACAATTTGAAACTGAAAATCTCAAAAATTGCAAAATCTAATGTCAAACACCATTTTGGAGTCAAAAATCATCTTGTAAAGTCAAAAAGTCGTACGACATTTGGAAAGTGTTGTTTCATTACCCCCACATTGTCATATGGTAGCTGGTATATTGTCGTACGAGTTTTGCTGCTAGTTAATTCAAAAAAGTCAAAAAACCCTGCTATCAATTATCGTGCAAGTTTTGCAACTATCGTACGAGTTTGTCAATTGTCATTTCATACTATACCCACTGTCGTACAAGCCTACAGAAAGTTATTTCAAAAATTTTGAAAAATTGCCAAAAAGTTGTTAGAACTGTCAGAGACCCAACTTTTCTAGCTTATTTCCAGAATCTGTCAAGAAAATCACCGTGTCAAGAATAGAGAAGCAACTACTAAGAATCCAATCATTTTCCTAAAGTGGCCTTTTGAACCTGATTTAGCCTTCTATTTAATCGATTTGAGTCCTTTTCATCTTGTGTCAAAACATTGTCATAACTATCAATCTTCAATCCATCTTCAAAATGGCTAAGTGTTGTGAACTCTTGTCCACTATCTTTTGCACATCTACCCATACATCCAGGGCACAGTCTCCTTCATTTATGTCTAATCTAAGCTTCAATCAACCAAACCTTGACAAGGTTGCATCATTTGATCTTGTTGAATCGGATCTTTCTTCAGTTGTCTTGATCATATTCTTTTGTTTCACCCAAGGTTAATGGTGGAAACTAGAGCTTCCTCTCACAAGAAATCTAAAGAAGTATCCCATACCATACCTTTGAATACTCTCCAGAATCCAACTCTTGAGCAACTCTACAATTTTGGTCTTTATGAAGACGACGGTCTTGGCAATTTTCAATTGAAAACTGGTTACATTCCTCCTCCATCAACTCACGGAGGAAATCAACAAACTCTTCCTTGATCTATCCTAGGGAGAACTCCTACCATGTCTCAAGTAGGGAAAAACTTTGGCTCTTAAAGAGCTCAATCTCAACATGGTGCAGATCAGGAACCCACACTTGAAGAAATTTCTTGGTATCAAAATGACGATGACTTCAAAAGAATGATGAAGCATTTCTTGAAAGAAGATAGAGAAGCATACTTTTTACAATTAGCTCATCAAGGAGCTAAACTTCCTCCCAAATTTAATGTTGAAGATATCATTTCACATGAGGAAGAAACTCCTATTTTGGCTATGATGAAACAAATGCACACCATGCAAGTCAAACTTAATAAACTTGAGAAAGAAAAGGAACCCAAGGAGTTCTCCATGGAGGCCCTATGTCCTTTTTGATTTGACAAAGACTTGTACATGCTACCATTCCTAAAAAGAGTGGAGATGCCTAAATATGATAAGTATAATGGACACTCTGATCCTCAAGATCATGTTAGAGAATTCTATACACAATCTATGGAGTTTATTCATGAACCAACTTAACTGATGCGTCTCTTTCCTCGATCTCTGGACAGAGAAACCATTCATTGGTTCTCTAGATTGCCTTCTACTATCAAAAATTTTGAGGAGTTGATCAAATTATTCTATCAGTAATACTCCTACAACATTCAACATCCAGTCACCATGATTGATATTTGCAATCTCAAACAATATCCAGGAGAACCATTCCTGACATTTCTCAAGAGATGGAGGAAGAAATTCTCTCTATACGCTAGGCCTATTCCAGAAACTAAGAAATTTGAAATCTTCATCAATAATCTTGTCCCAGAGATCAACTAGCCTTTACAAATGCAAGATCATACATCTTTTGATAAGATGGTAGACAATGTGATCAAAATTGAAAAGGTACTTGTGAAAAAAGGAGACATCACACTTCAAAAGGACAAGTACGAATCAGGATCCAGTTCTAAAGACAAGAACAAAAACTAGAATAAGAATAAAGGCATCATCATAGATGGTGTTGTTGATACTATCTGTGCCCCATCAAAGGCACCAATTTTCAATCTAACTATTGGTACCCAATCCATCAAAGATTTAGATCAAAAGGTGTCTAAACCATCTCAAAAGAAGCCAGAATACAAATCTTGGTCCGCTGATAATAAATGAAAGTTCACTCCTCTTGGAGAATCTTTGGAATTGGCTATGAGAACTCTACTAGCTAATAACATCATCTCTTTTCCTGAGATTCGACAATCTGATCTTGACCCTAAGCCAAAATGGTGGAGAGAGAATGAATTATGTGATTTCCATCGGGGTAAAGGTCACAAAACTAATAACTGCTTATGCTGGAAACATACTATTCAAGATCTAATTGATAAGGGGGACATCACGATTGACAATCATAAGAGCAATAATGATCGTACAACATTCACAAAACCATTTTTGAAACATGGTCAAGAAGTTTCATCTTCTCAACCTAATATGGGGGCAAAGGAAAATTATGCTTACCCTAGAAATAATGTTGTTATCAATATGGTTGAACCTTGTCTCTCTGAGCATTGCAATGTCATCACAATTGTGTGAAGAGATAGAGATCATACTTCAGCTAACACAGTGACTTGATCATAGGCTCAAGCACATCTGAACAGACAAATCCCAGATTCATCAAATGTCCCTAAGATTCCCTTCAATCTTTCTTCCGCTTCCAAACAAAAGGCTGCTTCTAAATCTTCCAATCCTAAAGATATGAGGCCAACATCTTATAGCATTGTTCAACAACTCCAACACACTAATGCAAAAATCTCCATGTTTGAGTTGCTTACAATATCTCCAGCTCATAGAGCTATTCTAGACAAAGCTTTGCTCAGATCCAATGTTCTTGATGACCTTGATTTAGACAAGTTCTAGACTATGGTTAGACATCTTACATCTCCACAATATATCTCCTTTTCAGAGGAAGATGACAACTCCTTGAGTCACCCGCATAACCAGCCCTTTCATATAGAAGTCTTGATCTAGAACCATAGAGTCAAATGTGTGTTGATAGATGGGGGTGTTGGCCTAAACATTTGTTCTTATAGCTTGGTCACACAATTGGGATTTTCAGAATTGTCTATTGATCCTAGAAATAAAATAACTATAAAAGCCTATGATGAACAAGAAAGATCTTCTAAAGGCACTATTGTCTTACCTATCAGAGCAGGTCCCATTATAAGAGATACTATATGTCAAGTTCTTGATCTACCTTTGGCTTACAACATTCTTCTAGGGAGACCATGGATACATCAAATGCAAGATATTCCTTCAACATACCATCAATACTTGAAATTTCCTTATGAAGGAGTAGAGGTCACTATTCCAGTAGACATATCCACCACTTGAAATACATTGAAAGAAAGTGTAGATAAACTTGTGTCTAATAACTGATTATCTTCCATTAAGACAACAAAAGAAGCATCCACATCTAAAATGGAAGACATTGCAAAAGAGGTCAATATCAAAGAAAATGGTATGGGAGAATATACTATAGAGCCAATCTTGTCTTTGACATCTCTCCCTATCTCACCTAAGTCTTATGGGAAAACTCAAAAATAGTCCAAACCAGACTCTAAAGAACCTCTTGAGGCATATAAAAGAAATTTTGTGGTAGAACAAGTCTCCAAACAAGAATTTGAAGAAGATGAAGCTATGCTTACATGGCTATACAAAGATGAAATTGAATCTCAAGCTATTCAGACTAGTGACTCTACAGTAGCCAAAATCCCTTCCAAGTCATATGGTCTAGGAGATAAATTAATAGCTAAGATGGGATATCTAGGTAAAGGACCTCTAGGAGTCAGACGAGAAGGTCTTATAGCACCTATTTCACATACTGGTAGGGAAAACAAAGATACTATTGGCGTAGGCTTTAAAAAGAAACCCTTCCACCTCAAAGGTAATTTTTCTCATGTCATAGAGCAGATTGCACCAGGAGATCCCCTTCTTAAGAAGGAAGAAACTAAGCCATCAGATAGTGATTCAGACAGCTCAGAACTTATTCCTTATGAGCATTTTCCTAAAGAAATCAAAGACCTTCTTGATGCTGAAGATGATCCAATCAAAAGAATTAATGTAGTAGAAACATAAGAACCTACTATCAACCAAGAGGAAGTTGCAACATAAGAACCAGCTAATCTCGAAGACAATCAAACAAACAAAGAGGAAGGTGGTAGTTATTATGAGATAGATTCCCATGAGTATGAATTCAAATTAGAATCTGAGGGTAACCCTTCTTGGGGTATTCATCCTGACTTTACTCATGTTCTTAGATTTCCTAGAGGCATAGATGAAGAATCTAATGACTATGAATGGGGATTCATTCCAGAGGAAGATGAGCTTATCACAGAAAAACATGTTGATGTTATTCACCAATATGTACCTAAACCCAACATAAGTCTAGAGCAAAGTAATGAACTTAATGAGTCTAGTCCACCTATGGCTGAATTGGACTCCCACAATGACATTGAGCCTATTCATGAATTGAATGTCTTAATTTGTAATATCACCTTTGAACTTGAGTGTCGGGTTAGGACTGATGATGATAGATCCATATCCATAAACACTATCTCCCAATCTTTCCCCATTTTGACTATCCAACATCCTGAACTTCTTGATCAAACCTCCACAAATCCAAGCCATGGTATTTATACCTTCCTAAATGACTATGCCCTTGCTTGCTACCTCAATGAAATTAAGCCTATGAGGACTTCCATCAGTGAATTGATCATTAGCATGACAGAGTTGGGCATCAAGTATCTTAGTCATAAAAATCAGAATAAGAATAAAAAGAAAAGGAGTTCTGAGGGTGAAAACCACTTTGTGGCAGTCTCAGAACCTACAAAAGTAAAAATAAAAGATGTATCCAAAGGTGAAAACCTCTCTGAGGTGCCTAAGGATGATATATTTGATGTCCTTCTGAGTCATTTACAAGATAGATCTCCAGTTCTAATCGAGCCCACTCAATCTATCAATTTGGGAATAATAGAGGAACCACAATTGATCCATGTAGCACAATCTTTATCAGATGAAGAGAAACAAAAATTTACTACATTCCTAATAGAAAAGAAGATCAACTTTGCATGGAAATATTTAGATATGCCAGGGTTGGATCCTAATCTTATAATGTATCATTTATCTATAGCTCTAAATGTCAAACCTATTAAGAAAAAATTGAGAAAGATGCATCCTCATGTTGCACTCTTGGTAAAACCTGAATTAGAGAAGCTCTTGAAAGCCAAATTCATCTGAGTTATTGATTATGTAGAATGGATCTCTAATATTGTACCTATTTCAAAACTAGATAAATCAATTAGAGTGTGCACAAACTTTAGAGATGTAAATAGAGCATGCCCTAAGGATGATTTTCCACTACCTAATATTGATATGATAGTGGACATGACTATGGGCTTCGAGATGTATTCTTTAATGGATGGTTTTTCTGGATATAATCAAATAAATATTGCTCTAGAGGATCAAGAGAAAACTATTTTTACATGTGCATGGGGTACCTTTTGCTGGAATGTCATGCCATTTGGGCTTAAGAATTCTGGTGCTACATATCAGAGAGCCATGACATCTATTTTCCATGACATGATGCATAGGACTATGGAGGATTATGTGGATGATACTTTAGAAAAATCTATGATTAGAACTGAACATCTAAATGACTTGAGCAAGATACTAGATAGAATGGAAAAATTTAGTCTCAAACTAAATCCTAAGAAGTGTACTATTGGTGTCACTTCTGGAAAGCTCTTAGGATACATAGTTTCAAAGAAGGGCATTGAAGTTGATCTAGCTAAAGTAAAGGCTATAATGGAAATGCAACCTTCCAAGAACATCAGTCAAATGAGGACATTGCAAGGAAGAGTTCAATCTATCCAACACTTCATATCTCAGCTAGCAGACATATCATAGCCTTTTACAAAAACATTACATAAAGGTGTGACATTTGCGTGGAATGAAGAATGTGAGAGAAACTTTAACCATATCAAGAAGTATCTATCAAATCCTCCTATCTTAATGCCTCCCATTCTAGGGAAGCCTTTGATCTTATATGTCTCCACTACAGCTACATCACTGGGGGCATTGCTTGCACAACATGATGAGAACAAAAAAGAAAGAGCTATATACTATATCGGTAGGACATTGGTGGCATACAAAAATAATTATTCTATGATTGAGAAGGCTTATCTAGCTATGATCTTCACATCATAGAAACTGAGACATTACATGTTGGCACATAACACCCATTTGGTAGCTAAGATCAATCCACTAAAGTACCTACTAAGCAAAGCTGCCCTCACAGGTAGATTAGCTAAATGGGTCATGCTCTTAAGTGAATTTGACATTGAATATGTTGAAAGAAAAGCTATAAAAGGATAGGTTATTGCTGATCAATTAGTAGATGCACCTATGATTGATGATACACCAATGTAAATGGAATTTCCAGATTCCTCTATCATGACTCTTTCTTCTAGAGAATGGAAATTATTCTTTGATGGCTCCTATACATAGAATGGATTAAAAGCAAGCATATTATTTATAAATCCTCAAGGATACTCCATACCTAAAGCATTCAGATTAAATTTCCCTTGCACAAACAATATTTTAGGGTATGAAGCTCTCCTTAATGGCATGAAATTAGCAATTGAGTGGAGAGTAACAAAGCTACATATTCATGGAGACTCACAACTTGTAATCATCAAGTCAATGATGTGTACCGGAATAAAGATGAAAAGCTCATCCCATACAAGAGAATGGTAGATGATCTAAAGAAGTATTTCATATCTATCACATTTGAGCAAATACCTAGGACAAAGAATAAGGTTGTTGTTGCAATGACAACACTATCTACTCTATTATAGCAACGTGAACATGAGCTATGCTATGAGTTCCTAGTGGAAGCACTATCTTATCCTACATATGATTCCCCTAAAACCCACATGATCTGCACTATTGTTCATCATGATTCATCCAGATACAAAAATCTATTCTCCTATCTCCAAGACCAAATCATTCTTGATACCTTCAATCGCCATGAAAAGAGATACCTTATCTGTAATGCCTCCCGATATGTCATCATTGGTCATGATCTATACAAATGAGGTCTAGATGGTACACTACTTAGATGTTTAGAATGGGAAGAGTCTCAACATGTGTTAGAGGAAGTCCATGATGGTATTTGTGGGTCACACTTGAATGGTTTAACACTAGCTCAAAAACTTATTAGGGCTTTGTACTATTGGCCTGAAATGGAGAAAGAGTCTATCAAGTTTGCTAAGAACTGTCAAAAGTGCCAAGTGCATGGCAACTTAATTCATGCTCCAGGGAGAGATCTAATTCCCTTTACTACATAATGGCCTTTTCATCAATGGGCCTTTGATCTTCTAGGAGCTATACATCCTCATTCTTCTAATGGACATACCCATATAATCACAGCTATAGATTATTTTACAAAATGGGTAGAAGTATTCCCTTTGACACAAGAAACTAGAAAACAAATATCTATGTTCATATTGAACTATATCATATGTAGATATGGGATACCTCATTCCATAATTACAGATAATGGTGGACAATTCAAGAACAAAGATCTAGATGATTTATGTGCTAAATTCAAGATTACACAACATGGGGCATCTATCTACTATCCTCAAGGGAATGGTCAAGTAGAGGCTTCAAACAAGAATCTATTGAAAATCTTGCACCATACAGTTAATAAAATAGGAAGAGACTAGCATCTCATGATCAATCTAGCTCTCTGAGCCTACAGAACAAGTATCAGAATGCCTACTAGGGCTACACCATTCACTTTAGTTTATGGGTCTGAAGCGGTACTACCTATTAAGGTTGAAATCCCATCACTCAGAACCAAAATGCATGGTCTAGTAACTGATGATGACTATAGAGTGTCTAGGTTGCAAGAACTTGAACTACTAGATGAGCGTAGACAAGCAGCATATGATCATCTCAGAGTATATCAAAAGAGAATGTCTAGAGGTTACAACAAGAAAGTGAGACATAGAGAATTTTAGGTTGGCGATCTAGTGTTGAGAGAGAATCCTAAAAATCAATCACATAGAGAGCGCAAGGGGAAGTTTGAACCCAACTAGCTGGGTCCCTTTGTTATCACTACTACTTTTGGCTCTGGTGCCTATCAACTCTTAATGACTAAAGGAGAACAGCTCTGAGAACCAATCAATGTTCTCCATCTGAAGAAATTCTATGCCTAAGGCATTCAATCTATGGTAAAATATCCCAAAAAAATCTTAAAAATTGGAAAAAGTCCTAAAAAAAATGAACAGCTTGGTGAAAGCCTAGCAATGGGTGCCTTGATGATTCACAAAAAAAGTAAAAAATATCAAAAGTACAAAAAAATTGAAAAAATGAAAAATACAAAAAAAATGAGAAAAAGAAAAAGTGCCTTGGTGAAAACCTAGAAATAGGTGCCTTGGTAGCAAAAATAGAATCTCTACCAAGATGGTGAAAACCTAGAAAATGGGCACCACTTGTTTCAAAATGCTCCATCTATCAGCATGATCTTGGTCTTTCCCAACTTTCAGTCTTGCTTTAGTTTTTACATATTTCCCGATGTGTTCCTGCTTTCCTATTTTCAATAAATCAGTCTGTACACCAATCAACTCAAGCATCTGTATCCTATCAATGTTCAAAATTGGGGGCAATCAAAGTCATATCCTATGGCCTCCAATGTATCTTAGAAGTATCATATCTAGTCAAAGTCCTTTGAAGCTTCATCTGAATTAGTTAGTCTGTCTTGTCTCCAGAAAGGATTTTGCATCAACAACAACGTAATCAAAACACAAACTGAAAACAATCTGTGCTTTACATGCTTTTATCTCCTTGTATGCTTACTAATTCACATTGAGATTTTTTCATATTATGTTCCCTCAAGCTCTTCGATGATTTCCTTTACAAGATTTAGAGAGTGATGATTGGGGGCATAATCTTTTCTTTGTCTTCTGCTTGTATGTGAAAATCTAACAACTTTGGAAATTCTGGATTGAAATGGTGTCCGACTGTAAGAGCCTTTATCTTGAATTGGATGGCCATGCGTACCTTGACCATTGATACCCAAAAAATTCAAGGAAGTTTGATCTAACTGTTTTCTTTTTGAGTGAGTTCTTTCTCCTACTATGAACTACAATCTTGCCTAAGGATGTGAACGATAAAGGGTCACTATGGGTAATTCACATTGGATTTAGAATGATCTCTTGACTACTTGATGTGTTTGAACCACAAGGTGTATTTTGGTCATCACAACATTTATGTTTTGATGCTTATACAAATTGCTATATCAAAATGGACATGATATTCAGGTCATCCTGGTGTTTATGCCTTGGTGCTTATATGTAATCTGACATTCTGAAAACAAAATCAATATTCATATATCCATGGTTTCCTAATCAGTGGGTGTTGTATTGATTCTTGCGCATACAAATCAATATTCATATGTCTATGGTTTCATAACTAGTGGGTATTGTATTGATTTATCTGGTTACCTAAAAATTCAATGATGAGAATGACCAACACATAATCAGTGACTAGGTCCTAGGTCTTAGGTTGCATTTTACTTTGCTTGTTTCTTTGCATTTTACATATTTGCATGATCTCACAAACAGCTAAATGAACTTCAATTCTTAAACAATTCTTCAAATGTCTCTTTCAATCTAAAAAGAGCTGAAACCTAACTCAAAGGTCTCTTCATAGACTTGCAAGCAGTTCTCCTCCTGGGTTAAACATCCTTTTGACATAAGATTGAGTACTTGTCTTCATCAATACCTACAAAACATATCATGAATATTGTTGCATTTACATATCAAGGGTATCATTGCCTTTACATATCATAATCACCTGTTGCATTACAATACATCTTTCCATAATCAAATACATTTGCATAACATCCATACATATGAAAGAAATCATTTCATTTTCATATATCCATACATACATTCTACTCTACTTATAGCATAAGCATCACATGATATCATCATTAATCAAAACATGACAAGTACAAGTACACATGAAGTCACAACCAAAATATCAGTCTCATATATATCTATATATATATATATATATATATATATATATATATATATATATATATATATATATATATATATATATATATATCAAAAATCTCAAACTAGTCAAGGGTGCACTACTAGCACAATGTACAAAAGAATATGCTCATATGAGCTATCAAAGTCAGAACAATATATCAATGATAAAAAAGAGCACAGTATATTAGAACATATCAAAGAAAATCAACTTTCAGCCTGATCCTCTGCATCTGATGGAGGTGGAGGTGGCGCATCTGGTACTACCTCTACTCTAGGTGCTCTGGCTCCCTCTAATGCCATCATATACTAAGAGTATGGAGGGACTCTCTGTGTAGCAAGAACAATAGTATAATATGTGACACATAGTATGCTATCCAAGAGGTCTGATGAATCACCTCTACCTGTAATCTCTGTGCCTCTGCACGAAGCTCAGTGCACTATCTATCAGCCTCTAATCTCTCCTCCCACTAAGCATTGTGAACCTTTAGGTCCCTAACATGTACTCTAAGCCATCTAATAGTCTCCTGTGGAGTAAGAGGAACAGTAGGATCAATATCGGCTGCTAGCATCTCAGTATCTGGGGCAGCCTGCTCAGTGGTCTTTGCTCTCTACACCTTACGGTGTCTGACCTCAGCACCTAAATCAAAACCTATGTCCTCCTCTATCAGATCCATACCACCACCCACAACTTGCTCTACTACAAGTACCTCCTTAGCTAAACCAACACCCCCTAAAGTACCACCCTCTCCCCTAGTCCATCTATGAGAACCTATAGACCTACTTGCTGTGGAACTAGTGGGACGAGAGGGCCTCATCTATCCTAATGGTCTCTTTGGTAGAGCCATTGCTCTGGGTCTCAGAGGTGTGGGATGCATAATAGGAACCTGTGTGGGTCTAGGACCCTATCCCATCAGAGCACTTGTAACATCCATCACCTCCTCCATGGAGGGTATTAGCTCTGTTAGATCATAAAATCTATGAATCGGATGATTTGCAAGCCATACGATGAATCCATCTATAACACCAGCATCAAGTACATCTGGTCTATACTCCCAATCTCTACTGACAATAGCAATGTACTCTTGTGAACACAAAGCATATGAGAGCCTCATGGTCCATCTGATTCCAAGCTCATGACCTATCTGAGCATCTTGTACTCATCCATACTACCGCTAGACTCGGGTAATAATTTATCTCTCTATAGTGGAGGATGACCTCTCGATCAGCACATGGCTCTGAAAAAAGAAACTAAACTACTCTCATGCAGTTGGCCAAGGCTCTATATCCACACATGGTCTCCATCGAACAAAAGTCATGTCATCAAGGTAACACCTCTAGTACTCCACATGACCCATCCGTCCTTGTATGACATATCTAGAATATATATATATATATATAACAGGCTCCTAAGGCTACCTCTGTGAAGTACACACTGGTCTCAAAATAGGGATATGCTCCCATGCCCAAATCTATAGAACTAAAGCTCCAGCTACAAAATACTTGCTCTCCCAATACACTACCTCATGCATCTTAGAGAACATATGGGTAAAAAGAAACTGACCCCAAGCCAACTCAAAGGGAGTCACCATCAAACATGCTACCATAGGGGCCCAGCCCATCAAAAGACCATTCTACTGATGGTCAGACACAATAATACCACTGATCATCTCGAAAATGATACACTCCAACCGGTGCATCTGTCCATAACGCTGCACTAAGGTCTCCTAGGAAATGGAGGCAGTCATCTGAGTATCATCTCCAAAGAGATGTCTAAAATCTAAAAGACTTGAGTTCCCCATACTCACATACTCTGGCTATTGGTCTACATGGAAAGGAATGCACTGTATATGATACACATCCTCAGGGGTAATAGTGATCTCCCTAGTTGGCAGGTGGAATGTCTGGGTCTCTAAATGAAATCTCTCAATCAGCGCAGTCAAAAGTCTATGATTTACCCTAATCTTAGGTAAATGTATAAGGTACTCAAATGCACAAGACACAAGATGTACCCTCATCGAGTCAAGTAGTGACACACACGGTCTCTGAGTGGCTGGATGTGAAATCCATACATGAACATTTGGATATATGACCTACACAACATAGAAACAGGGAATCCTATTAGTAATTTGGTCATAGAATAGGTTACAAGGGCAAGAATTGAGCAGTTTAGTATGTCAAAAGGTAGGTTAAAAGGTCAGAAACTAGGCTACAGAATCAGAAAATTCAAAAATTTGACCTAGTAATTAGTTTTTTGCTCACTATTTTCCATACGACACTTCAGACTGGTAGCAAAAGTCGTATGAGTTTCTACATCATACCATATGACAAATCATAGTGACACAATAGTGCATCCCTCATCGTACGAGTTATGAGGGACCTGATGAAACATCATACGACTCTTAGGTCCCTTTGATATGAGTCATGGGGGCTTATGAAATGACAACCTATCTATAATTCAAAAGTCATACAAATCTCACTAGAGATTCGTATGAGTTTCGGTGCATGCAAAATTTCAAAATTGAAAAGCATACGAAAAATCCTAAAAATGCTATAAATCATGGAAAAATTGAACTTTTAGCGAAGCACAAAGGTCCACCTACCAGATGTCTGTACTGTCGAGGTCTCTGGTGTCTTCGGCTGCGCTCAAATCGATGCAAACTCATAGGTACCTTTGGTTCTACCATTTTCTTGCTCAGAGGGCTCCACAAGAACTCTAAAGTCAAAAGGTTGAAATGAATTGAAAATGACCCTTCAGGCCTTTATATATCTTTTGACCTAATTTTCAAAAGTGCTTCGTTTTTCATAAAAATTGCACCCCTGGCTAATTTCAATGTTCTGAATCTATTTTTGGGATCACAATCAAAATCTGAGATCATTTACTATGTCAAAATCTCAATTTAAAATTTTTAGACCTAGGACGGTCTACTGCTTGCATAATCGACCTTCCATCATCACAGAAATCCAGTATTCACCTTAACTAATTATCTTACATCAAACTATCAAAATTTCAACTTAGTCAAGCATGGTCAACTCAAGCAGAATGTGTTCTTGAACGTGTTTGACCACTTCTTACATCAATTAACATGCTTCTAAACTATTCAACACTGACTTTTCTTGTCAGATTTTGATTTTCATCCCGAAGGGGGCATGGTATTGCATATCATTCAAAGTCTGTAATCTAAATTTGAAATCATATCTTTCCTCAGTAATCAAGACAACAAACACGTCTAGTTGTTGATTCATCAAAAAGACCTCATCACTTGGGGCAAATCAACCATCACTCGGGGCATATCAAATTCATCGAGATCCATATCAATTTGGTATTCTCTTAATCTTGTAGACTGTATCAGTTTTTTGTAACCATTAGTTCATTAGTGTTATTTCCTTGGTTCTTCATAATTGAAGGGTTCAGATGTGATACCAATGTGATTCTTATCGACAATCGGGTCTGGAGTCGGTCACTCACTTCTTCGCAATCATAAGGTTCAGAATCAAGTGTTTTGACACTTTTTCGCAATCATCAGTTTTTTTTTTTTATAGTTAACATTAGCTTTGGTCATTCAGGACCTATTATCTTCATATCAAACGTCAATCAGTTTCTGCTTCATATCAATTTCAAACATCAGTTTCAATATCATACACAGACTGTCTTTGAACCACTGTGCTTTGCACAACAATTCAAAGAGGGGCAAAATGTAATACCCCAAAAATGGGCTATAAGTTCATTAATCTCCTATATCGACACATCAAACAAAATCGACATCAAAGTCCTAATCTAAGGCACATCTGCACATCATTGAATCCTAATTGATTATCCTAAATTATGCATCAGGGAATATTCCTTATTCCTATTTATCCTAATTATCTTTCATTTAATGATAATTTGGCGATAAATCCTATTTATCCTAAATTTTGATTAATTGAATATTCTAAATATTTAATTAATTAGATTTAATACTACCACTTAATTATTTAATTAGATTTAATTATATTTATTCCTAAATTGTATTATTTTATTTTGACAATAAATCAAATATCCTATGACTAATTGATTAAATTCTTATTTAATTAATTAATGTCAATTGTCAAATTTAATAATATAATGTTCGAATAAAAGTTTGATTTAATAATTGATTAACCAATAAATCAATTCTTTTATTCAGATCCATTAGGTTTCCACAATCCATAATATTAAGTGCTAGTTTCTGGATTCAATTGTGTGTTCCTTTTTTTCCATCAACGTTTCAGATCATACTACATGATCCATCATCAGGATGCTAGAGAGAAAAGAGACATACTACATGATCCTGATGATGGATCATGTAGTATGATCCGAAATGTTGATGGAAAAAAAGGAACACACAATTGAATCCAGAAACTAGCACTTAATTCTTTTATTTTTAAAATCAGTTAAGTTGAGGATAAATCATTTTATTTATTTATTTAATTCATATTAATTATGCACATCCAAAAAATAGTTAAACTTTAAATCAAAAAATCAATTCAAGTTGTTTTAAAAATAAACTCAACTCTCTTTTTGAGTTGAAAGCTGATCTCAACTTTTGATTTAAATCAAAAGGTTGTTTTTGCATGATTTTTTGTGAGTTAACTATCTTTAATTCCTTGTTGACTCAAAAATTAACTTGAGTGATTTATGGTTTTTTCCATGCATCCCCAAAGCCCTGGATTTCTATAAAATCAAGGCTCAACTCTTCACAATTCATCTCACAAGTTTGCATACTTACTCTGCCAAAATCAATCCATGAATTTGCACAATCATGCTGGTGAATAGATATCTAAAGAATTGAAGCTTCTTTGCAAATCAACAACCTTTGTGAGATCAATCTTATTTGCAATTCGTTATAGCTTAATTTGCATATCAATTTTTCATCTAGAATAGATTCATATTAGTTTGTTTCATCGTATTGCACAAAAAAACCAAAAATATAGATTAATTTGCATTCATCTCATATCTAGATTTTGCATTCAAATCTTTCATTTAGGTGTCATCAAGGTCACTGATCTTGGTCTAATCTAAGAATACATACTCACCTCTACTAGAAGGTAGTAAATCATCTGGTTAGATTAGTTTCCATTTCAATGCACGATTTTAATTTTAACTAACCTCTAATGTTTTACTAAAGTGTTGTGTCTATAGCTAGGTACAAAATTCACACACACACGGGTAATGGCTTATACAACCCTATATTCTGCTTCACTCCTTTTGTCATCTGACATACTCTGTAACTCTATACAAACTTCTTGACATTTTGCTTCAACTATGGCCAATAATAATTCTCACTAACCAAACCAAGGGTTTTATCAAGACCAAATTGTCCATCCAATCCTCCGCTATGCTTCTCCTTGATGAGATTCTCCCTCATAGAACTTTGTGGACTACACAACTGACTCACTCTGAATAGAATATCATCCTAGATGATGAAATCTAGCCACTTTGTCCTATCTAGAGTAATAGATTTTGTACAAGATTTCCAAGCTTCACCAAAATTAGGATCCTCTAGATACAAACTTTTGTGTTCCTTGAACCCAACCACCTCAATCTGCATCTTTGTCAGCAAAATTTTCCTTCTGCTAAGCGCATCTACAACCCTGTTAGACTTTCCACTCATATGTTTCAAAATAATTATATAACTCTGCAAAAACTCAACCCATTTCAAATGCCTTTGATTCAACATTCTTTGACTATTCAAATATTGCAAAGCTTGATTATCAGTATACAAAACAAACTCTTTAGGAAGTAGATAGTGTCTCCACTTCTTTAATGCTTGAACTATAGCATAAAATTCCTGATCATAAACAAAATATTTTATCTTGGCATCATTTAACTTCTCACTAAAATAAGCAACAGGTTTACCTTCTTGGCTCATAAAAGCTCCTATTTCAGTACCACTAGCATCACAGTCTACTTGAAACACCTTATTAAAATCTAGAAGTGCTTAAATGGGTTGTTCTGTAACTTTTTGTCTCAATAATTGAAAACTATTTTCTACCCCATTAGTCCACTTAAACTCTTTCCTATCCCCTCTCATTGTTTTAGTCAAGGGTCCACAAATACTGCTAAAATTTCTGATAAAATTTTTATAAAAGCTAGCTAGACCATGAAAAGATCTTACCTATGTAGCACTCCTTGGAGTAGGCCATTCAAGGATAGCTTGCACTTTCTCTGGGTCCATTTTTAAACCTTCTACTGAAACTAAAAATCTCAAATATACTAACTCCTTCACAAAACTGCACTTCTTCAAATTAATCAACAATTTCTCTTTCCTTAACCTCTCAAACACCATACAAATATACATCATATGCTTCTCCATTGTCTTACTAAAGATCAAAATATCATCTACGAAAACAATGACAAACTTACCCAAAAATTCCTTCAGAACCTCATTCATGAGCCGCATGAAAGTGCTCAATGCATTGGTTAGCCCAAAAGGCATGACTAACCACTCATACAATCCTTCCTTTTTCTTGAAGGAAGTCTTCCATTCATCTCCTTCTCTGATCTGAATCTGATGATATCTACTCTTCAGATATATCTTTGAGAAATACACAGCTCCACTCAAATAATCCATAATATCATCCATCTATGGCAAAGGAAATCTGTACTTGATTGTGATCTTGTTGATAGCTCCAGAATTTGTACATATCCTCCACTCTCCATTCTTCTTTGGTGCTAATACCATTGGTATAGCACAGGGACTCGAACTCTCATGGATCAATCCTTTCTACAACAACTCTTGTACTTGTCTATTCAACTCCTCACATTTTGCAGGTGTCATTCTTTGTGTTGCCTTATTTGGAAAACTCACTCCTAGGATCAATTTCATCTGATGACCGATCTTCCTGACTAGTGGTAATCCATCAAGCACATTATCGGATACAATATCTTGAAACTCATTCAACAAATCTACAACTTCTATAGGTACATCTTCTACTTCCTCTTTACTAGCTTTTGGAAATAAAGAAAAACACACATGCTCATGCCTCATACCATCTAGAAATTTTCTTCCATCAACAAAATTTATTCTTGCATTACCACATACCTTTTCTTCTATAAACTCCAAGGTTACCTTGTAATCTCTCTGGACCCTAGACCCCTAGTGACTCCATGTGGTATTAGTACTCCTTTCATATAGGAAGGGAAAAACCAAGTATGCCAGACCTCAATGTCTCTCTAAATGGGCAAGCATCAGCTTATGTCGCACTCCATCCTTTGTCAAGGAATAGGTATTCACATGACCATCATGTATAGCACGCCTATCAAACTGCCATAGTCTTCCCAACAACATATGACATGCATCCATAGGTATGATATCACATAGTACCTCATTATGGTACCCACCAATCTTGAACTTCACCAAGCACTGTTCATTGACCATGACCTTGTGTCCATTTTGCACCCAGGGAATTTGGTATGGATGTGGGTGTTTCTATCTCTTAAGCTTCAAATTTGTCACCATCTCTTCTGACACCAGATTGTCAGTATTTCCACTATCGATAATCACATCACAACACGTATCCCCACAATTGCACCTGGTGTGAAATAGGCTCCTCCTTTGCTTAGGTTCATTCTCACCACTCAACAAAACTCTTCTATTAACTAGCGTTTCTCCTCTTTCAACATCTTCTGAATGTGATGATCTGGCATCTCCATCTACATGTGCAACTCTAGCCTATCCTTCAGTTCTCCTATTTGTCCTTCCTTGGCATTGAGGAAATTCAAAGGCCCTATGACCTTCTTCTCCATAGTGAAAACATGTTCTATGAAAGCCTCATCTTCTGGATCCTTGTCCTCTTCCTCTTCCTCTCTGATCTCTATTATTCTGATCATGGAAATTATTGGAATTGTTTCCTCTTTGATTCTGACTGCTACTAGCCTCATCCTTCTTTTTCAGATCTTCATTTCAACCTCCATAAGACAATCTATTGGATCTTCCACCATGTCCTCTTCTGATTTGTCTACTTTCAAACTTCTTGTTCTGCTTTTCCTCTACTTTTAGGGAAAACTAGTATGCCTCTTCAATACTATTCAGTCAAACCAAATTCAACTCCTCTTGAATGCTCAACCTCAACCCATTAAGATAATAGGCAACTTTCTCCTTATCAGCTTCTGCATGGCCTATTCTGATGAGGATTCGATAGAACTCCTCTGTATACTCCTGAACAGATCTTCCTACTTGCTTCAAACTTTGCATTTTCTTCAATTTTTCAAGCTCATAATCAACAAGAATGAACTGTCACTTCAATTTATCCACCATCTGATCCCATCTTTTGATTTTATCCTTTCCTCTTCTATTTTGCTCCAATTGAATCTCTTGCCACAAAATCTTTACATGACCCTTTAGTCTGGCCTTCACAAACTTGACCCTATCAGGATCCTCAATATCTTCATATTCAAAATATTCTTCACATTCATTGATCCAGTCGAACAATTTCTCTGGGTTAAGATTTCCAAAAAATGTCAGAACCTCAATCTTAGGTCTTTTCCCGATCTTTGAAATGGCTCAGAAATGGCTCTAATACCACTTGATGAAGGGTGCTCCCCTTAATACCACAAACACACAAAAGAAACAGAGAAATAACAACAATTTGCAAGAATAGAAAATAGGCCTCTTATTATCTCCACAAATGTGGAATTGCAAATTTTAGAATTACAATATGCAAAGCCACATGGGCATTTTTAGTTACAATATTCTAAGGGACAAAGCCTCAAATTATTACCTAGATCTACCCCGAAC
Source organism: Chamaecyparis obtusa (assembly GCA_027943335.1). NCBI lineage: Eukaryota > Viridiplantae > Streptophyta > Pinopsida > Cupressales > Cupressaceae > Chamaecyparis > Chamaecyparis obtusa. The sequence goes on along the minus strand of BSBK01000103.1, from coordinate 728,196 downwards.
TACTCCGAACTACCTAAGACAACACTACAGCCTTCCTTATATAGGCAATTTTCCACTGCCTGGGAAGGTTCCAAAATTTTAGCCAATAAGGTTGACCAAACTTAGAATTATTTTATTTTACAATTTATTACATCAAAGTCGGCTCAAAATAACTTTTGAAACCCAAACAAAATTTTTGAAGGAAAATTATTTTCCACCATTTTAGGTGACCCAACTTCTGGAGACCATAAGTCATCACCCATTGACCCGATTGACTATTATAACCCCATTTTAGAAAGAGCACAAAACACTCTACAACATCTAAATCAAGCAAGCTTCATTCAGTTGATGTTTCAACCTCATCCTGGGCCTCTAAAGCCTTCAAAACTGAGTTCAAAATTTTTGTGCCCTGTTGCAAATACCAGAAATCTTCAATATCTATAGAGCTAGACTTAATCTGTCAATGAAACTTTACTGGCAAGCTGATATAGCCAAAATGAACCTCCAGGGAAGAAAATAGACCATTTTGAGCACGAATGGAAAACTTACTAAAAATAGTAAATTTCCAAAAATAGAAGCTCTACACAAGATAACCCTTATTGAAAAGAAACCATAAATATTTTTGTGTGATGCAAGATTTCTCTTACACCCAGGATGCTCCTACATCAAAAATAAGTTTCTTCTAGCTGACTACCAAGTTAGTTTGATGAGGAAAATGCAAAATTTGAGACAAAAAGACATGAGTGTGAAAGAATATATTGAGGAATTTTACAAATTGGATATTGAATCTGGACATGTGGATGATGAATTTGAGAAGGTGGCTAGATACCTAAATGGCCTAAGGACATCGATTCAAGATGAGATCAACTATGTTAAAATAGATAGTGTGGAAGAAGCATACCAATTTGATTTGAAGGCAGAAGAGAGATTGAAAAAAAGACATGATCAAAGACAAAGAGGAAGAGGTGGTAGATTTCAGAGAAGTAGAGGTAGATCAGATGGATAAAGTAGCATATCTAACCATGCAGTATAAGATAAAGGGTGGAAAGATGAACCTACCGGTAGAAGAGGTAATTACTCTAGAGGTAGCTATACTGGTTACTCTAGGAATAACAATAGTGGGAAAAGAGATGAGAAATCTTGGTTTAAATGTACTTGTTACAAATGTGGTGAAGGACATAGAGCCTTTGAATGTACTAACTCTAAAAAGAAGACTGGAGGTAATGGCAGAAATAATTTGGCTTGTGAAGAAGTTGAGGAATTATCTAATGAACCTGAACATGGTGAGAACTTGATGTTAAGAAGGATCTTGTGGAATGAAGAAGTTGACGAGGAACCTATTTTGAGGAAAATTTTGTTCAGAACCATATGTAAGATCACTGATAAATGTTTCAAGGTAATCATTGATACTGAAAGTTCTGATCATTTGGCATCTGAAGAACTAGTTAACAAATTGTAGTTGTAGAGATTGAAACATCCTAAGCCTTACCATATTGCTTAAATCTAGAAGGAGCATAAACTACTTGTAAGTGAACAATGCGTTGTTAAATTCAAAATTGGGAATTACCATGATGAAGTCTTGTGTGATATTATGCCTATGGATTGTTGTCATATTCTTTCGAGTAGACCTTGGCAATATGATAGGAAAGCTTTGCATGATGGTAGATTGAATCAATATACTATTTGGATGGATGGAATGAAATACGTGTTATTGCCTTTAGTAGAAAAATTTGATGAGAGTCATTGTACTATAGTTAGAGTATGCTTGGTTGATGTTAAAAAGTTTGCAAGAGAAATGAAAGAATAGAATATTTGTTTTTCTTTAATTCCAAGGAAAACTAAGAAACAAGATGAGTTAGAACATGCACCTGAGATTAAACCTTTGTTGGCTGAATTTCATGCCATCATTTCTGATAATATACCTGATGGTTTACTGCATATGAGAAGTATAAGTCACTTTATGGATTTGATACCTGGAGCTAGTTTTCCTAACAAAGTACCACATAGGTTGACACTTGATGAAAAGACCGAGTTGAATAGATAAGTGCAAGAATTTCTTGAGACAAGTTTGATTAGGGAAATTTTGAGTCCTTGTGCAATACCTATTGTGTTAGTACCGAAAAAGAATGGAGAATGGAGAATGTGCACTGACTCTAGAGCTATAAAAAAAATAACAGTAAAGTACAAATTTCATTTTCCTAGGATGGATGACATAATGAATAGTTTGAGTGGAGTGAAGTATTTCACAAAGATTGATTTGAAAAGTCGATATCGTCAGATTAGGATTAGAGAAGGGGATGAATGGAAAAGTTATTTTAAGACTAATGAAGGTTTGTATGAATGGTTGGTTATGCCTTTTGGTTTGACTAATGCACTTAGTACTTTCATGAGGCTGATGAATGAAGTTTTGAAAATATTCTTGGGTAAGTTTGTGATCGTATATCTTGATGACATTTTGATATTCAGTAAGAGTAAGGAAGAACATCTTAAGCATATCAGACAAGTATTACAAAGATTGAAGGAATAAAAGTTGCTAATTAATTTGAAGAAATGTTCATTTATGAAAGAAGAGATTGTGTACCTTGGTTTTATAATTTCAGTTAATGGATTAAAGATGGATCCTGAGAAAGTGAGATCTATACTTGATTGGCCTACACCAGAGAGTGTTGGAGAGGTAAGATCATTTCATGGATTGGCAAGTTTTTATAGGAAGTACATCAAAAAATTTAGTTCTATGTGTAATGCTATGACTAAAACTATGAGAGGAGATAAAAGGGATTTCAAATGGACACATGGAGCACAAAAGAGTTTTGAAACATTGAAACGAAGAATTGCAGAGTTGCCTACACTTGCTTTTCCTGATTTTAGTAAATTTTTTCAAGTTGAATGTTTTGCTAGTGGAAGTGTAGTTGGAGTTGTCTTGAGTCAAGAAGGAAGACCTGTAGCTTTCTTTAGTGAGAAGTTGAATGATGCTAAGAGAAAATATTCAGTTTATGACTAGGAATTCTATGCTATTGTTCAAGCTTTGAAGAAATGGAGACATTATTTGATGCCTAAAGATTTTGTGTTGTATACTGACCATAAAGCTTTGCAGTATTTAGGAAGTTAGAATAAATTGAATTAGAGACATATGAAGTGGGTTGAGTTCTTGTGAAATTTTTCCTTTTCATTGAAGCATAAGAGTGGATAGTCAAATAAAGTTTCTGATGCCTTGAGCCGAAGAAGAAGTTTGCTGATAGAAATGAGAGTTGAGATACTTGGTTTTGATGATTTGAAGTGTTTGTATGAAATTGACCTTGATTTTCCAAATCCTTGGAGAGCTTGTAAAGAACAAATAGTAAGTGATAAGTGGACTAATTATTTCATTCAAGAAGACATGTTGTTTAAAGGAGTTCATTTTTGCATACCTAGAGGATCTATGAGAGAGAACATAATAAAGGAGAAACATAGTGGTGGACTTGCTAGACATTTTGGGATTGATAAGACTATGAATTTTATTTTAGAAAGATACTTTTGGCCATAGATTTATAGAGATGTACAAAGAATGGTTAGAGGTTGCAAAATTTGTCAAGTAGCAAAAGGAACTAGTCAAAATGTGGGATTGTATACACCTTTGCCTGTACCTGATAGACCTTGGGAAGATGTGAGTATGGACTTTGTTCTTGGATTGCCTAAAACTCGAAGAGGTAATGATTCTATTTTGTAGTGGTTGATAGGTTCAAAGATGGCACATTTCATAACTTGTAAGAAGACATTTGATGCATTACATGTAGCTGAATTATTTTTCAAGGAAGTGGTAAGATTGCATGGTTTTCCTAAGTCTATAGTTTCAGACAGAGATACTAAGTTTACTGGTTACTTTTGGAGAACACTTCAGAAGAAGATGAATACTAAGTTGAAGTTTAGTTCTACATTTCACCCTCAGATAGATGGATAGATTGAAGTTGTAAACAAAAGTTTGGGAAACTTGTTGAGATGTTTAGTTGGAGATAAGCCTGCTAATTGGGATTTAGTTTTGGCACAAGGGGAATTTGCATATAATAATTCTATGAGTAGAAGTATTAAGATAAAACCATTTGAGATTGTTACTGGATTCCATCCTAAAAGAACCATAGAGTTGAGAGATTTACCTACTGAGACCAGAAGAAGTGTTGAAGCTGAGGATTTTGTAGTATACATGAGAAATTTTCATGACGAAGTTAAAAGGAATTTAGAGGATAGTAATTTGAATTATAAATAGAGAGAAGATAAGATAAGGAGACATAAATATTTTGAAGTTGGAGATGAGGTTATGATTCATTTAAAGAAGAATAGATTTCCATTTGGTACCTACAACAAGCTGAAAATGAAGAAGTTTGGACCTTGTAAGATTCTAAAGAAGTTTGACAGTGGAAATGCTTATGAAGTGGAATTACCAGAGGGCATGGACATATCACCTATATTCAACATTGCTGATATATTTGAGTAATTTGAATCAAATGATGAGATAGAAGATGATCTGGATTATCCTAAGAATAATAGAGATAGCATTAAGAGGATCTTGAATAGTAGAGTAAGCAAGAGTACAAGAGGAAAAAACTACATGGAATACCTAGTTCAGTTGAAAGAAAAGCTGGCTGAAGATAGTTCATGGATTACACAAGATGAATTGGATCTTTATGATTTAGGTTAGAGTATGAGTAGTTTTTGATGTGGACATTAGTTCTTTTGTTACCCCAAGTGTATGATGAAAGAGCATCTTGGGTCTTAAGAAATCTTGCATCACCGAAAACATTTTATGTTTCCTGTACCTATCTATTATTTGTTTTGTATCCATTGCTCCTACTAGTTTCTTGACTTGCAAAGTTAATCCTATGTCATGGACCTATTCTTGGACATTCTCCTAAGAGTGCATATCCTAATTCATTTGGACCTGGAAGTTATCACCATTTTACTTGGGCATCGATTCACCGCTAGTTTCGCATGAAATGTGTGGTATTTCATCTTGCGTGGTTTTGTGTGGGGAAATTGGATCTTGCAAAGTTTAGGATATGTATTTGGATCATGTGTGGACCTAAATGTGGCTTTTCAATGTGTTTTGTTATTTCTTTCTTTAGTTTTGGTTTCTCTCACTAAGTGGACCTATAATGTAATTAAATGCCTGACTGGCTGACCTGTGGCTTTGTTGGCTATATATTTGGAGCTTAGGCTATTTAGTTGGGAAGTAGGATGGTGATAATAGAAGAGTAGTAGAAGTAGAAGAGAAGATAATATGCGAGCTAAGACTCTAAATTCATAATTCTCTTTGTATAAGGCCAAAACTTGGAAGACCTCATAGTCGAGCATGTTGACTGATTTAATATAATTTCACTAAGTTGTTACCAGTTTCTTGTCTCATATCCATTGTGGATTCATTTCTTTCATGTGGTTTTCATATTGCTTCCATGTGTAACTCTTCGCAGGGAATGTTAGTAGGTTAACTAGTCTCAATTAACCATGATTTTTCTTGCCTCTACTTTTCCCTTGCGTCATAAGTACAGTCAAAACTAGTTGACATCAATGCCAATATAGTAATTGATTTAATGTGTCACATATACCTTTCTATCTCAGTGATCATCAGTTTCTCCCTTTGAAGTATTCAATCAATTGTCAATATCCTCCTTAAGATATTCAATCAGTTGTAGTCTATCAATCTATCCCTTTGGCATTAATGGCAACACAATATGAAATATTCCATAGAATACCAAACATCTATCTATAATTATGTATGTAAATGTTGTAACTTAGTAAGCTCTCCCTAGCTTATGCATTTAATATGTTTAATCACTACACAACATCAATTCTCTCTCTACATGTAATCTCTCTTTCATTGTCTCTTCCTTACTCCATGAAATCATCTCTCTTGATAAACTACGACTGATTGAATATCTTGAAGGAAATTTTGACAAAGGAATGGTTATTTGAAAGATAGTGATTGACGATCACCAAGCTACTAAAGTGTATGTAAGACATTAAATCAGTTAATGTATTGTCATTGATGTCAACTAGTTTTGAATATACTTATCATGATGGTTACAAACATTTTAAGAAAGGAAAATGGTAAAGGAATGAGATATCTACATGAAGATGAGATGGATGAGAAAGATATGGATATGGTATTCATTGGGTGACTTATTGATGAGTCTATGGAATTATGTTAGTGACTTGATTGTATTACATGAATATATTATGTATTGAAGATCAAGAATGAACAAGTTTATGTGGTCGGTAAATGAAAAATTTTGTATACACTGAGCAAGATTAGTGTATACCGAGTATAGTGTTAACCGAGCTAGTTATCATCGAAGCATTTTGGTATTAAACAAGTGAAAAAATTAAATGGAAATTATGACTGTCGACTAAAGCTGGTGGGCTGGATAATTGTTTATGATTCTAAGGTAAATGATAATGTTTTTTTATGATGATCAAACAACTAAAAAAATTCAAGGATGATCAAATGAAGAAGAATGAAACGTGTTATTGACACAACTGCTGAGGAAGGTTAAACCGGCAAAATCTACGGTGAAGATTAAGAGGAAAAATTTATGGATGAAAATAAAATGGTTTATGATGTCTATATAAAGAGACATGCGATTCATTATTGAGTCTTTTGTAGGATAATTTGTATGAAAAGATAGATTTCATGCAACACTGATCAAACTCATTGAAGATAGAACCGAGAAAATCTACAGACAACACCGAACAACAGAGAAAGAAATTACCGAGAAAAATAGAGTTGGAGGAAATGAAGATATTGAATTGATTATTGATCAGAGGTATTTTTGAGCTTAGCATAGATCTAAAAATTTGCAAATCAATTTGTATTTGAATCAGCTCATTACTGTATCAGTTTAACCATTTTTACAGATAAATCTCTTAACTAAGTGGGAGTTAATAGTCTTTATATTTCAATATGACATTCAATGAATGTTGATTGTTTTCTTGTTGACCCCATAGTGAATGTTTGGTCAAGGGAGAGCTGTTAGTGATACATCCTCTAACCAAGTCACACCTCACAGTGTGTTTTGTAATCTTTAACAAGGTTGGCTCCTAACTGAGCTCACTTCAGAAGAGTGAATTATTTTGGGTTACCGGTCCCAATTGGTTTTCCACATTAAAAATCTATGTTTTATATGTGTATGGTGTTAATATGATTTAGAAAAATAGAGAGAGGGGTCAATCAATTGTTCTTAGGTCTAGATATATAAAACAAACAATTAAACTCTTCAAAAAATTAGATCTAATAACCAACACCTACTAGGTCATTACTAATTACATAACAAAAAAATATAACAATGCAATCCACTTATCCAATAGCATCTAACTTGTAAAACACATAAATGTTCAAATCAAACATTCACACAAGTATAAACACCAGGATTTATAGTGGAAACCCAATTTGGGAAAAACCACTTTGTAACATGTTACTATTATGTTCACTCTTCTGAAGTGAGCTCAGTGAAAAGCCAACCCTATCAAAGGTTAAAAACACACTGTCAGGTGTGACCCAATTAAAGGATTTAAACCACTCTGTTAAAAGTGCACCTTGTTATAGGACTTACATACACTCCATTAAAATGCAACCTTGTTCAAAGGATTCATACCTATGACTGTTAGGTCAACCTTTGTTAAAAGGATTTTGATTGTTACAATGGTTAGAAAGTTTCAGTAATATTGATATGAGAAACATACAACTCACTTTGAAAATATCAGATCCAATTCCGTACACATATGCCAGCTTACAAACTGTGAACCTTTTCCATCTCCATCATTGATCTTTTCGGAACCCTTCAAGTGATCACAACACTTCTCCTTTAGCCTTTTCTGCTTAGATAGTCAATAACATCAACAATACTTCCAGCATTCACTTCTTTCTCTACATTCAACACCTCTCTTAGGTTTCCTTAATACTACCTCTATTAGGTCAATACATCTTTTTCTTCTTAATCTCCTTCATAGATCTTAGGGTTAGGTCAGATTCATTGAATCTGTCCTACATTATGTTCTTTGGCTATCTTTTAAGAAATATCTTGAATCTCTTAAAGATTTACAATAAAACATTTTACAGTGCATTAAATGCTTTCATACAATCAATAAATAAAGTCAACACATTTTACATAATCTAAGAATTTGTTGGTTAACAGTTTGTCCTCTCTTAAGATTTTCAATCTTTGACTCTCTATACACCCAAGGTGAGAGAACAAAAGGATGTCCACCAACAAATGGGTCAGTGTAAGTCTTCTATCACTGCCCTCTAAATTGACAGGTATAGCTCCCTGATTGTGTATGATATGCAATGAATATGTTTTTATTAATTATCAGATACTCTGAGCAATGAAATTGTAACCAAACTAATTGTAGGCACAAGTAATTCAGGCAAGGATAAGATGGAGATAATCTACAACCCTCAATAGAATGCTGATTATAGATCATCACATGACTTAAACACTTAAACTAATTCTATTCTACCCTTTTATGAAATGTAGATTCTACTTGATGAATAGAAGCAGACCTATACAATGAAAGGTAAATGGAATCACCAATACTACAACCACTTAGCATAAAATAGAATTCAGGAAGAAATTACAATCTCAGAATATAAGTGTACTTTCCATTCAAAGATGCAACTGAAATAAAGAGTGAACAAAGGAAGAATTACAAATGAAAGACCAACTAGAATTGATCACACCACAATTTCTAACATGAAATGGCATTGAATAAGAAAAAGTAGTTTCACTTATAACTATTCTTTCCATTCATCATGCAAATAAACTATGAAAATGGAACAACAAATAGGAATTCAGCTTTGTAAATAGAATCACACCGCTTCATTGACAAGTTTGTTGACCCTCTACATTGAGCTCTTTGATAGTATATATAGAGTTCACAACATACAATGCTCATAGGAAGTAATGACCTTCCAATTACTTGAATACAAAAAGGTAGAGAACAAGCCTCTATGAAAAAAAAAATGATGAATATGAATCAATTTAACTCTGTCCCTTCATCTTCTCTAGCTTCTTTAAGAAGAACTGAACAGTCCTTTGTTAGATCAACATGATCTAACTTTAATAGCAAACTGCTTGACATATAATTGCAAGCCTCCCCTAAATATCATGTTCCCTCATCTATTATATTATGTGTTGCCAAAAATAAAAGTATGCCTGTGCCTGAACTTGAAATTCCTGCAATAACCTTTTACAACACCGAATTTATACTCTGTTTCCCTTTTACGATCACAGTGGCCTGATCTCCTGGTAACATGTCGTACTAGCTTGGGATTCAACATATATCTCCTTCATGAAATGGAACCTCTATGCTAAGTCTCCCTATATTTGTTTCTTTATGCCAAAGTGGAGTTTATAAAACATGTCATGGACTCATGTTGTCACATGATCGCATGGGTGTTATTTTATTTATGCGATCATGCGACCACACACCTACTACAAGGCTTTACATCATCTGATCCCTTAACCTATGTGGGCCCCCCTCCTTTCACCTTTTCGCATGATCGCATAACACTTTTTTAATCTATTCGATCATGCGATCGCTCTATTATTGGCCCTTGATATAATATCAAAAAAACTTAAAACTTTCACTTGCCCGGTCTATGTTGTCACCTTTGCACTGTTGGCGTATGTGGGTCCCAGCAGAGCATATTCACCGGCCTGAGTTCCCATTATCATATGATCGCAAGGCATTATTTTATTCCATGTGATCATGTGACCACTCTATGATTGATGCACGTGGATTCCCAGCCTGGCATGTGTCACAATCCCGTTTCCCCGCAAAGAATCTTCAACAACATGGAGGAAAAGTGATAACTGTTGATCAAGCATCTCAAAAATGTTATAACTGCAAATAGGCTTCTTCGGTGACTTACGTTGTCGCATGATCACATAGCAATATTTTAATCTATGCGATCATGCAACCACTCTAGGATTGGCACACATGGATTGTCACTATGTCATGACTCAGGTCCCGCTGAGAAACAAGGCCCACTAATCTACATTTTTTTATTTTTCGCATGATCGGATGGCTCATAGTCAGTTTATGCGATCATGCGATAGCCACAATTTTCTTCCTTGTCACATGATTGGTGCACGTGGATCCAGCATGGCACATTTATTTAATCTTTCCTGTCTTTGATTTTTCTTACCTCCCCGGGCTTCCATTTCGCATGATCACATAGCTATTTTTAACCTCTTGTGATCATGTGACTGAGTATAAGTAGAGCATCTCCCTTGCTTTCATATGGCTATAAACTTGCTTCAAGGTTAATCAGTGGGAAATCCCAGGTACCAAAAATGAAATCCTTAACATCCTTGCCATTCTGCAATCTTCTAAGAACACTCTTGGGACCCCTTTAGCACAGTTACTATGAAGTGGAACTCTAAATAATTCATTGTCAGTTTCTATTATTATAGCATTCATATGAGGAATCTTCTCTCTGATTTCTTGTAAATATCTATAGATCGCAGCTTTCAAGCTTTGAAAAGAACATAAATTGAAACACCATAATCTTTTCCGGATTGGGAGCTACAACATACCCAAACAATGAGACCTTAAAACAACCCACCCGGCTAAAACATGAAGGCAAATTGAAGGGAAACCCGGCAAATATTTTACTATCTTAGAGGAAATCTAGACCTAGACATTAACATGACCAGACCTAACTTGCAACATCAAGACTACCACTTTGGCATCATATGAACAAGATAAAAAGTGGGGCAACAATTTGCTCCGACTGGGGATTTAAGCATTATAATGCTTAAAAGAACTCTAGCAATCTCTGGTTCCGCAAAATAACCGACAACTTGACAACAAGAAAACTAAACTTAAGGAAAGCAGCAGCAAAATGAAAGACAACCACTAAACTATGACACAAAAAGAAAACCTACCTAACTAACTACTATGCAGGGGTTACCTGCTCTTCAATTATGCATCTGGTACAGCTTTAAGTCCTTCCCATTATAGGAACATGGTAGAGACTCTCAGGAAGGATATGCCAATTTGAATGAGTTATTCTGATTCACTTGCACAATCTAGAATGGACCTTTCCACAAGGATTGAAACTTAGAATGCATTCCTTTAGGTTCATGTCTCTTATCCCACAGTAGCACCATGTCACCTTCCATGAATTTTCTTGGCCTTGCCCTCTTATCAAACAGCTTCTTGACTCTATTATAATGTTTAGTGATCCTGTCAACCATGTCTTCCCTTTCTTCCTACAACTTTGTCAAATACAAGATCCTTTTTTCCAAGCCATCCTTGAAAACATCATCCTCAATAGCGGTTTTCAGTTTGCAAGCAGCAAGTTCTAATGGCAATGGTAAATTGGCTTCTACTCCATACACCAATTCAAAAGGAGAAATACCAATGGCTCTTTTAGGAGTAGTTCTATCTACCCAAAGAGCATCATATATCTTTTTGTGCCAATCTCTCTGATTATCAGCAACTAACTTCTTCAAAATATTAATCAGATTTTTATTACTTGACTCGGCCTGCCCGTTACCTTGAGGAAAATAATCAGAAGAGTGTCCTATTTGAATCCCATGATCATAACAAAAGGCAACCATTTCTGAGGATGAAAAGTAAGAAGCATTATCCAATATCAATTTTGTGGGAACTCCAAATCTTACCTGTATTTGTTCTTTAATGAATTCACATACTACTTCTGAAGTAGTCTTCTTCATTGGTTTAGCTTCCACCCATTTGCTGAATTAATCAGTGGTGGTCAAGATGTAAAAATGTCCTTGACTTGAAGGAGGATAGATAGGTCCTACAAAGTCCAAACCCCACTACTGAAAAGGAGCATCTATCACCACTGGTCTCAGGGGTAATGCAGCCAACTCTGGTTTGCCTACAAACATCCTACACTTCTCACAATTTTCAACCCACTTATATGAGTCTTTGAACATGCCAGGCCAATAATAGCACTGCCTTAGAATCTTGAAAGTTGTCACAGTGGATGAGAAGTGACCTCCACATGCTTCATCATGGAAAGATTTCAATAACTTTTCCTGCTGATCTTTATCAACACATCTCAGGAAAGGACCATCAATTTCTTTCTTATATAAAACATCATCATGTATAACATACTTCAAGGCTTTATTCTTTAAATTCCTCTTTTGTTTAGCATTTAATCCATTTGGACATTCACCATAAGTCATAAAATATGCAATGTTTGAGAACCAAGGATCTTACAGACTTACCATGAGCACTCTGTGATCATCTTCTTCAGCTTGCTGATTCTTTGCTATGGCCTTGCAAAGAGCATTCCCTCTTATGAGTTTTTTTGGCCTAACATCTATATCATACTCCTGGACCTTTGTAATCCAAGCTCCTCTATTTTTACACCCAACATCTTGTTGTGTTAACACACTTTTTACGGCAGCATCAGGCACATGGATGACTGAATGTGAATGCAGGATGTAAAATCTGAAATTCTTTAATGCTCTCACCACTACATAAGCATGCTTTTCAACTTGAGAATACTTCAGCTCTTGATTCTTTAAGGGCATACTCATGAAGGCAATAGGAGCTTGTATACCTTCCTTATTCTCTTGCATTAATATTTCTGACATGGTGTGTTCAGATGCATAGCAGTATATAATGAACTCTTTAGTATAATCAGGATGAACCAAGACAGGAGCATTTTCAATGGCATTCTTTATATCCTTAAAAGCTCCTTTACCATCATTAGTCCACTTAAATGTTTGATTTCCTTTTATCATGTCAACTATGCTTTGCACAATCTCAAAAAAATTAGGTACAAATCTTCTCAGAAAATTCACTTGTCCAAAGAAGGATTTAACACCAGTCTTACTCAAAGGTAAACTTAATTGCTGAATGGCTTTAACTCTATCAGGATCAATTTTGACTCCTTCTCGAGAAACAATGTGACCAAGAAGCTTACCTTCAGTGACACAAAACACTGATTTCTTTGGGTTCAAGGATATGCCTTGATCTCTACATCTTTGCAGAACCTTGGTCAGATCTCCTAGGTAATCTTTCCTCTTCTTGGAGAAAACAGTCAAGTCATCAAGGTAGATCACAATAATTTTATTTTTAAGATCACCAAAAGATAAATCCATAGCCCTTTGAAAGGTTGCACCTGCATTAATTAACCCAAAAGGTATTCTATTATAAGAAAATGTGCCCCAAGGTGTTGTGAAAGTTGTTTTATACTTATCTGCTTCATCTACTTGTATCTGATTATATCCTAAAAAACCATCTAACATGGACATCATCTCTGACCCTGCAACAGTTTGCAACAAATGATCCATGTTTGGAAGAGCATAGTTATCCTTGAGGGAAGCTTGGTTCAAATTTCTAAAATCAACACAAATCCTTATTTCTCCATTCTTTTTCCTCACAGGGACAATGTTTGCTACCCAAGTGGAATGATGGATGGGATAAATGATCTTAGCTTTCAGCATTTTATCTATTTCTTTGAAAATTTCCCCTTCCACCAGAGGATTATAATTTCTCTATTTTTGTTTCACAAGTGATGCTCCAGATTTAAGAGGGATAGTATGCCTGAATTTTCCATTCATAAAATTCTTTAAATCCTCATAGCTCCAAGCAAAAACATCTTGGAATTCAATCAACAATTCTCTGATTTTCGTTCTTTCCTCAAGAGTGCAGCATTTTCCAATGTTGATCATTTTAGGACTGTCCTTAGTTCCTATGTTGATCCCATCAAATTCTCCACAAGTTTTTTCTTTCTTATCTCTCTCTCTCCTTATATAGGCATCATGTTTATCAAAGAGTTTTTCTAATGACACAAAATGAGAAGGAATTCTATTTTCTTTCAATTGAATGATACCTAATTTTAATTCTTCTTCATCAATTGGTGACTGCTCTTCTTTGTCATTTTCAAAACACATATTGGCAAAGGGGCCTGTTCCTTCTAGAAACTGATGAATATGCTTGTCATCTGCAAATACTTGCCAAGATTCTTCATTATCAGGCACCTTAGGTCTGAATGGGACCTCCATTCTGTATACTTGATTCTTGAAGTCAGGATGAGGCAAGAGTAGAGATGCAGAAACTGCTAGAGAATCAGCCTTGGAATTTTGATCTCTTGGGACCGAAATTATTGAAAAGGCATCTAGACTTTCTATTTCATCCCATACTTTATTTCTATAATTTTTCAATCTATTATTTTTCATAGAGTACTGATTTCTTACTTGTCTCACCACCAATTCAGCATCCCCTTGAACTTTGAGCAATTTAACTCCTTTTTGTTTAGCTACCTCTATACCAAGGAGAAGGGCCTCATATTCTGCAGTATTATTGGTATTTTTAAAATTCAATTTATAAGCCAGGCAAGTAATTTCTCCATTAGGGGCTATCAAAACTATTCCAGCACCTGAACTAGCCTTAGCACAACTTCCATCAAACTCTAATGTCCATAATTGCTCAATTTTTGCTTCTTCTATCTCTTCTTGAACATCAGGGCCATTATAGGATATCATATAGTCTCCAAATTGCATTTCTTGAGAAAGAATTTGTGACCTAGGATCATCTGACTTTAATATAGTGAATTTTTATTTTCCTTCCGGTTCCAACTTCACCTTTTTATTTCCTACTTGAATATAGGCAGATTTCCAATCTAACTTGATTTCTCCTCCCAAGTCTTTGCAGAAACTTCTACTAAGCAACATTCCATAACTCTCAGGGATATCAGCAACAAGGATTGTGAGCTTCAATCTCTTAGAGGGATAGGTAGCTAAGGCAACTTGAGCATCCTTAATTTGACCAATTAAGGGCACTTGTTTAGCATCCATAGAATAACATATGCCAAAGACTTTAGTTAAAGGCAATCCTAAAGCTTTAGCAACTGAAGCAGGCATCACATTGTCTGAAGCTCCCAAATCTATGATGCAATTACTCAATTTATTTTCGTTGATAAAAAGTGATACATAGAAAGGCTCTGGTTTTTTACTAGAACAAGTAGCATGGACAGTAGATTCTTCTTCATGAAACAATCTTGGAATTGAAAAATCATCATTTATTGAATTCTCTTTGCTAGTACTGGTCTGATTTTTATCATGAACGTTAGCATTAATAAGAACATTCTCCTTACTTTTACAATGTTCTACTAGTCTTTGCAATTGATCCGGATTAGATTTTAAATAATCCATGGTAGTTATTTGAATCTTAGTTTCCTCACAAAATTTTATAATATCAAAAGAAGTAGATGACTTATCTTTTAGATCCTTTTGTGAAGAACTTGATGCTGCATTCTTGTCTTTATCCACCTTGTGAGAAGGTGCTGGATTCTTAGCAGGAGCAGCATTAGAAACCTGACTCTTATTTTTCTGACTTCTAGTCATCACCGTTAGCTAAGGTCCTTCCAAGGTGGCAAAACAATTTCCTCCATTTTCTAAATCTGACTCATACTCACAATACAAATTTACGGAGTCACCATGAGGAGCATGATCATCATCATCTTTTGGATATTCAATTATTTGCACTTCTTCTCCTCTCATCTATAAATATCTGATCATGTCTTCACAGGTATTACCATCATGATCTACTCTAAGATGAAAGGCATAAGAAGTCTGACCTTTAGGAGCAGCTTCAATAGATAATCTTTGCTGAGGGGCAGGGAGCTGCAAGTTCTTATTTCCACCTTGATATCTTGGTCCTTCTTGATAACGCTGATATAATGAATGAGCTGGTCTAGCAACTTATTTCTTTAATGTAATTAGCTCATTGGACAACTTTTGTAACATAGCCTCAGTACTGTTTGAAGTGCTTGTTGTATTGCTTGAAGATCCAGTATGATACTCTTTCTTCCATTTCCTAGAGGCTATCATGTCATCCTCCATCTCTACTGCAAGAGTTTGTGCGGCTTGTAAAGTGGCCACATTAGCCCTTCTTAGTTGATAACCAAGTTCAAGAGGCATGGAACTGATGTAGAAAGTTTTCTAATTGTCTCCTATTGGAGCACTAGCAGCTGGTATTCTTTTAATAAGTTTATTAAATTTTGCATTAAAATCTCTCATAGAGATGGATGGTTCTTTCTTAATTTGGGCTAATTGTAACAAGAGAACCTGAGCATCTTTAGTGCTCTTGTATCTTCCTTCAAATCATTGTTTCATGGCATTCCAACTGGTAATATAGCCTGTGGGTAAATCCTGGAACCAATATGTTGCATCATCCACCAAACTATCCACAAACATCCTGACTGCAACATCCTCATGCTGAGGATTCACCACACTACATGCTTTCTAGAAAGCACTTAGATGTTGTTTAGCTGACACTGAGCCATCACCATTGAATCTAGGGAAGTTCTTTCTGGAGGCCTTTGGAAAGTCATGATTTGCTATAAGATTCAATGGCCCAATAGCATTTCCCCAAGAAACAGCCATAGTTGCTAGCCTTGTATTTTGTGCAACCACCTAAATTGAAACTGAGAGCGGAAGTGCAATACCATTCAATAGCAATGAATTTCAAGTGGTAGAAATAGGAATTCTACCGATAGGAGGAACAGAAGACTTACTTATTTTTGGTCTCAAAGGAAATACTGTAGATGACTAAAAATTAGCAGGCTTCTTATTTTCAATTTCCCTTGCCTTTTCTCTTCCTTTCCTAAAAATATCTTCAAGGATAGGGAAATTGACCGCTTTGAGTTCTTCATAGACTGGATCAACCTTTCCCTTCTGTTTCGCACTCCTGGTAAACTTGGAATCCAAGATGCCTAAAATTCTGAGAAAAACTTTTAATTTTTTCTTCTTTCTAAAGTCCTCCCTAGCAGAGTCGCCATAAACTGTTGGTTAACAGTTTGTCCTCTCTTAAGATTTTCAATCTTTGACTCTCTATACACCCAAGGTTAGAGAACAAAAGGATGTCCACCAACAAATGGGTCAGTGTAAGTCTTCTATCACTGCCCTCTAAATTGACAGGTACAACTCCCTGATTGTGTATGATATGCAATGAATATGTTTTTATTAATCATCAGATACTCTGAACAATGAAATTGTAACCAAACTACTTGTAGGCTCAAGTAATTTAGGCAAGGATAAGATGGAGATAATCTACAACCCTCAATAGAATTCTGATTATAGATCATCACATGATTTAAACACTTAAACTAATTCTATTCTACCCTTTTATGAAATGCAGATTCTACTTGATGAATAGAAGCAAACCTATACAATGAAAGGTAAATGGAATCACCAATACTACAACCACTTAGCATGAAATAGAATTCAGGAAGAAATTACAATCTCAGAATATAAGTGTACTTTCCATTCAAAGATGCAACTGAAATAAAGAGTGAACAAAGGAAGAATTACAAATGAAAGACCAACTGGAATTGATCACACCACAATTTATAACATGAAATGGCATTGAATAAGAAAAAGTAGTTTCACTTATAACTGTTCTTTCCATTCATCATGCAAATAAACTATGAAAATGGAACAACAAACAGGAATTCAACTTTGTAAATAGAATCACACCGCTTCATTGACAAGTTTGCCGACCCTCTACATTGAGCTCTTTGATAGTATATATAGAGTTCACAACATACAATGCTCATAGGAAGTAATGACCTTCCAATTACTTGAATACAAAAAGGCAAAGAACAAGCCTCTACAAAAAAAAAATGATGAATATGAATCAATTTAACTCTGTCCCTTCATCTTCTCTAGCTTCTTTAAGAAGAACTAAATAGTCCTTTGTTAGATCAACATGATCTAACTTTAATAGCAAATTGCTCGACATATAATTGCAAGCCTCCCCTAAATATCATGTTCCCTCATCTATTATATTATGTGTTGTCAAAAATAAAAGTATGCATGTGCCTGAACTTGAAATTCCTGCAATAACCTTTTACAGCACCGAATTTATACTCTATTTCCCTTTTACGATCATAGTGGCTTGATCTCCTAGTAACATGACTTACTAGCTTGGGAGTCAACATATATCTCCTTCATGACATGGAACCTCTATGCTAAGTCTCCCTATATTTGTTTCTTTATGCCAAAGTGGAGTTTATAAAACATGTCATGCACTCATGTTGTCACATGATCGCATGGGTGTTATTTTATTTATGTGATCATGCAACCACACACCTACTGCAAGGCTTTACATCATCCGATCCCTTAACCTATGTGGGCCCCCCTCCTTTCACCTTTTCACATGATTGCATAACACTTTTTTAATCTATGTGACCGCTCTGTTATTGGTGCTTGATATAATATCAAAAAAACTTAAAACTTTCACTTGCCCGGTCTATGTTGTCGCCTTTGCGCTGTTGGCGTATGTGGGTCCCATCAGAGCATATTCACCGGACTGAGTTCCGATTATCGTATGATCACAAGGCATTATTTTATTCCATGCGATCATGTGAGTGCTCTATGATTGGTGCACATGGATTCCTAGCCTGGCACATGTCACAATCCCGTTTCCCCGCAAAGAATCTTCAACAACATGGAGGAAAAGAAATAACCGTTGATCAAGCATCTCAAAAATGTTATAACCGCAAACAGGCTTCTTCCGTGACTTACGTTGTTGCATGATCACATAGCAATATTTTAATCTATGCGATCATGCGACCGCTCTAGGATTGGCACACATGGATTCTCGCTATGTCATGACTCAGGTCCCACTGAGAAACAGGGCCCACTAATCTACCTTTTTTTTTTTTTCGCATGATCACATGGCTCATATTTAGTTTATGCGATCATGCGACAGCCATAATTTTCTTCCTTGTCACATGATTGGTGCACGTGGATCCAGCATGGCACATTTATTTAATCTTTCCTATCTTTGATTTTTCTTACCTCCCCGGGCTTCCATTTCGCATGATCGCATAGCTATTTTTAACCTCTTGCAATCATGCGATTGAGTACAAGTAGAGCATCTCCCTTGCTTTCATATAGCTGTAAACTTGCTTCAAGGTTAATCAATGGGAAATCCCAGGTACCAAAAATGAAATCCTTAACATCCTTGCCATTCTGCAATCTTCTAAGAACACTCTTGGGACCCCTTTAGCATGGTTACTATGAAGTGGAACTCTAAATAATTCATTGTCAGTTTCCGTTATTACAGCATTCATACGAGGAATCTTCTCTTTGATTTCTCATAAATATCTGTAGATCATAGCTTTCAAGCATCATCCTGCTTTGAAAAGAACATCAATTAAAACACCATAATCTTTGCCGGATTGGGAGCTACAACCTACCCAAATAATGAGACCTTAAAACAACCCACCCGGCTAAAACATGAAGGCAAATTAAAGGGAAACCCGGCAAAGATTTTCCTATCTTAGAGGAAATCTAGACCTAGACATTAACATGACCAGACCTGACTTGCAACATCAAGACTACCACTTTGGCATCATAGTAATAGGATAAAAAGTGGGGCAACAGAATCCAACGATGTTGGCTGGAAATCTGAATTCTTCATCAAATGCAAAATACTAAAACTCGGTCAATACTGTGTCCAACTTCTCAGTCTTCTCTAGAAAGCTTGGTCACCATATAAATTGTTTCCTCAGCTAACACTTTCTTCCTTGGCAATTAACTGGTGTTCGGTCAACACTGATTTTACTCGGCATTCACTAGCTCGGTCGACACAAACAACACTTGGCTTAAACTAGATTTCTTCACTTATGCTCGGTTAAGCCTACTAGTTTAGTCTTCATTCTTACTTAGATAAACAATATATTATCTTACCATTGTGCCACATAATCAAGTACTCATTGACGTATCAAGATAACTCAACCTTTCCTTAGGTACTATTGTTACCAACCTTGCATATCCCCTTAGCAACACTGAAATAGATATAGTACTTTCTTAAATAGAAAGTCTTACCAATTAAGGTTTGACATCAATGACAATACAAAAATTGCTTCAATTGTAGTTTCCAACAATCTCCCTCTTTGGCATTGATGGCAACACCATATGAATATCACATGAATTACCAACCAATCCAAAACTTATCTGTCTATCAGATAAATGTATAATATCCTTAGCTTTATTCTGATACAGAATCAATTAGCCATGCTTGACCATCCACTAAATTTCTCTCACTGTCTTGATCTTCTCATTCTGTGTATTCATCTTTTATCATCTCCCTCTTTGACAAAAATGCCAAAGCAACAACAAAAGCATACATCTTGTAGATGTAGATATCATCCTTTTAGTTCAGTAGAATATTTCTCCTGATGTCATCATGCTTATGACTTATTCTAATTTTGTTGTGCTCTTCACAACTCTAGGATGCTCCTAAAGTGTGAGCTTTCTCTGCATCAATATGTTAGATGTTCTTTGCAGCACACTTGATGCAGTGCTCCTAGCTTGACTAGGCAGCCTCAGTTAGGGGAAGGACCCCTAATTGACTTCTCAAGTATTCATGAGCTTCTTTAGGTAAAGATTTAGTGAATATATCTGCTATTTGTTCCTTGGTATTCACATATTCCATGCGGACCTCTTTATCTTGTACCAATTCTCTCAAGTAGTGATACTTGATGGCAATGTGTTTGGTCTTTGTTTGCATCACTGGGTTTTTAGAGATGTTTATAGCACTTGTATTGTCACAGAAGATGAAAACGAGTTCAGTGATTTCTTCTTTCATGCCTACAAACAATTGCTTTATCCATATCAAATTTGAACAATTGACAGCTATAGCCACATACTCAGCTTCAACAGTAGATTGGGAAATGCAATTTTGTTTCTTGCTTGTCCAGGAAACTAATCTCTGTCTAAGAAAGAAAGCTCCACCACTAGTACTCTTTCTGTCATCTATATTTCCTACCCAATCAGCATTTGTATACACTCCCAATTCAAATTTGTGATGCTTCTTGTAGTACAATCCATAGTCAACAGTTCCCTTCAAATATCTCATGATTCTTTTAACTGACATCATGTGAGTTTCCTTAGGATTGGCAAAAAATCTTGCCACAATCCCAACAACTAATGCAATATCTAGTCTGCTATGTACAACATACTATAGCTTTTCGATCATAGATCTATACAACATCTGGTTAACTTCCACAGCATCATCATTCTTAGAAAACTTATGTCCAGTAGCCATGGGAGTACTTACTAGCCTTGAGTCTTCCATACCAAAGGTTTTCAATATCTCATGAACGTATTTAGACTGGGTGATGAAAATTCCTTTCTCCATTTTATATACTTGCAAACTAACAAAAAATTTGATCTCCCCAAACATACTCATTTCAAATTTAGTTTGCATTTCATTTGAGAATTTCTTACACAAGGCATCTTGTCCACCAAATATAATATCATCTACAAAGATTTTGGCTAACAAGATTCCTTTACCTTCTTCATCTTTCATGTACAGATTGCTTGTGTCATTTGTCCTTGAGAATCCAATCTATGTTAGGTAGTTGTGCAATCTCTCATACCATGCTCTGGGAGCTTGCTTTAATCCATATAGTTCTTTATTCAGTTTGCAAACCATGTGTCTTCTGTTTGGGTCAAAAAATCCTTCTGGCTATTCAATATATACTTCTTCTTCCAATATACCATTTAAAAATGCAGACTTGACATCCATTTGGTATACCTTGAAACTTTTATAAGCAGCATATGCAAGCAGAGTTTTGACTCCTTCCAATCTTGCTACAGGGGCAAATGTTTCCCCATAATCTATTCCTTCTTGTGCATAGCCTTTGCATACTAGCCTAGCCTTGTTTCTTGTGATTTGACCATGTTCATTCAGCTTATTATGAAATACCCACTTTGTCCCAATGACATTCTTATCTTCTGGTCTCAGCACTAGAGTCCAGGTATCATTCTTCTCTATTTGGTCAATCTCTTCATTCATTGCTTCTATTCAGTCTTCATTTTCTAATGCTTCATTTGTTGTCTTAGGCTCATATTTACATAGTAAACATGTTGGATCTCTTACCTTGCTTCTCATCTGAATTTTGGTATCTTTATCTCCAATAATTTGTTCAGGCTTGTGATGTCTCCTTACATATTGTGCAAGAATAGGTTCTGCTCTTCTTTCATTTGGCTCATCAGGTTCACCAACAAGATTGTCAGATTCAGCTTCTGAATGCTTAGAAACCTCTTCCTGATACTCGGCAACTTCTTCTTGTCGCTCGGCACATTCTTCTTCTCTCTCGACATTGTTATCCTGATGCTCAACATTGCTTACCCGAGACTCAGCATCAAGTGCAGGTCTGTCACTTGCCTCTTCTTCCTCTATATACACAAAACATCTATAATCTTCTAGTACTTTGTTACTATCAACTTCATTTTTCTCTACATACTCATCAATTTTGACATTCACACTTTCCACAATTTTATTAGTGTTAGAATTCAGACACTTATAAGCTTTACTTTTTGTGGAATAGCCTAGGAATATACCCTCATCACTTTTAGCATCAAATTTTCCATTCCTACTATCCTTCAATATGTAGCACTTACTTCCAAAAATTCTAAAGTACTTTACATTCGGTGCATACCCATGCCATAATTCATAAGGTGTCAGATTTGTACCTTTTTTGATCTTTACTCGGTTAAGAGTATAAACAGTTGTACTTACAACTTCTTTCCAATACTTCTATGAAACATTCTTTTCAATCATTAATGTCTGTGCATAGTCCAAGATAGATTTGTTCCTTCTCTCTGCTATACTGTTCTGTGGAGGAGTTCTAGGTGCAGACATCTATCTTTTGATCCCTCTATCATTGCAAAATAGATTGAACTCATTTGATGTGAATTCTCCACCTCGGTCAGATCTCAAACACTTCAGGTTTTTACCTGTCTCTTTTTCAACCTTAGCCACATACCAATTAAAAATTTGAAAAGCATCATATTTTTCCTTTAAGAACATTACATGCATCATTCTGGTATAATCATCAACAAACAGGATAAAATATCTAGCACCACAATAGCTTTGTACACCTATCGGTCCACAAAGGTCAGTATGAACCAAATCTAAGATATTCTTAGAAGTAAAGGTTTTGCTCTTGAAACTAGACTTAGTCATCTTACCCAACTGACATTCTTTGCACATTACATTCTCAAGTTTCTTCAATCTAGGTAGACCTCTCACTTTCATTTTCTTGCTAATTTCTACTAGATTATCAAGGTTAACATGACATAGCCACTTATATAACCAAATAGCATCAAGTTGTGTAATCATACATGTTTCTTCAGATAGGTCTAGATAGAACAAATTACCTCTTGTATGTTCTCCACTTCCAATCAGTTCACCTATGGCATCAAATATTTTGGCCTTCCTGTGATGAAATTTCACTTGGTAGCCAGTGCTATTAAGCTGTGGAACACTCAGCAAATTATAATTAAGACCCTCAACCCAATAAGCATTTTCACAAGAGATCTTATCAGTCATCTTAATCAATCCTTTTCCTCTAACAGGACATGGTGCATCATTTCCAAACTTTACACTCCTACCTTTATAATGGTTTAAGGTATCAAACTTACTCTTATCTCCAATCATATGATGTGAACAACCACTATCAATCCATTTATCATTTTTGTTCACATAAGATATTAATGTAGTTTTCTCATCCTCATCAGATTCATCTTTCATTACAACATAGACAACTTCAATTTCAAGATCATCACTATCAGTGTCAATCTCTTCTTCAGCAATGTAGCAAGATTTCTTACCTTTCCCTTTGTAGTCTTTGTATCTTCGGTAACCTCTATCTTCTCTTTTGTCTTTATGCTTGTTGTCTCTTTCTTCATCCTTATTATCCCTGTTAGGAAATCTAGCAGCTATATGACCAACTTTATTACATGAAAAACATATAATAGGGAGTTTACCTTTGTACCTTCCTTTTCCCCTTTTCAGTCTTTTAGCCATAAGAGCTTCTAGATCCTCAAGTTCTTCATTAGATGTGCCACTGTCACTATCTCTTTCACTTTCACTAATGCATCTTTCTTTTTCCTTCTTTGACTTATTTAGAACCATCAGCGACTTAAAAGTAGATTCAATACTACCAACAGTGAAGTTATCATAGTTAGAAAGTTCAAAAGCAATAAGCTTGCCGACCAAACTTTCTAAAGGGAATTAGGAGAGTTACATCTAGATTCCTGGATTGCAAAAATTTTGATTGCATAGATAGGACGTAGAGTTCTCAATACTTTTCCTATTACAGTTTCATCCTCAATAGTTCCATTTTCTCCTCTAATAGCATTTACAACTTCTTTTATTCTACCACTGTATTGTGCAATATTCTCACCTTATTGCATTCTCATTTCATCAAATTTACCTCTTAGGCTCTTGGATTTTTCTCTCAACATATTCACATCACCGCCATAAATGCTTGCAAGGGTGTCTGATGCAGGAGCATCCTTGGTGTAAGAGAAATCTTGCATCACCCAAAAATATTTCTGTTTGCTTTTCAATAAGGGCTATCTTGTGTAGAGCTGCTATTTATGGAAACTTACTATTTTTAGTAAGTTGGTCATATGATCTCAGAATGTTTTGATTTCATAGTTGGAGGCTCATCCTAGTCATTTCAGCCTACCAGTTGAGTTTCATTGCCACATCATCAATATTGGTGAAGTTATTGAGATTTTTGGGTACGAAATCTTTCAGGTCAATTTTGAAGGCCTTAGAGGCTCCGGATCGCAATCGACCCCCAGCTGACTGGTGCTAGTGCATGTCAAGCATTGTAGATCTCATCATGGCATTTCCAAAAAGTGGTTACAATAGAAAAACAGAGCTACGATTAGAAAGTTATGGCCTTCGGAAGTTGGGTTACCTAAAATCATATTTTTGTATTTCTTTTGAGCCGACCCTATTGTAATAATTGTGAAAAATAAACAATTCTATGTTTAGTCGGCCTAAAGGGCTAAATTTCTAGGACCTTCTCGGGCGGTGAAAATTGC
The DNA here is from genome assembly GCA_027943335.1 of Chamaecyparis obtusa. Classification (NCBI taxonomy): domain Eukaryota; kingdom Viridiplantae; phylum Streptophyta; class Pinopsida; order Cupressales; family Cupressaceae; genus Chamaecyparis; species Chamaecyparis obtusa. Next base: position 703,342 of record BSBK01000103.1, on the reverse strand, counting down.
CTATCTAAGAAAAGTCTGTAGTGTTGTCTTACGCAGTTCAGGAGAGTTCCGGGTAGTAGATCCGAGTATTGATTCGAGGCTTTGTCCTACAGAATATTGTAAGGGAATGCCCATGTGGCTTTGCATATTGTAATTCTGAAAATTTGTAATTCCACATTTGTGGAGAAAATAAGAAGCCAATTTTATGTTCTTGCATATTGTTGTTGTTTCTCTATTTCTATTATGTGTTTGTGGTGTTAAGGGGAGCATCTTTCATCAGTGTCCCACATTTGCTTTGCAGTACTACAGTCTTTAATGTCTTCAAATTCTAGATAACTTAGGGCAGTTGCAATCTCCAACATTGCTTGGTTGTGCTCTTTTTTAGCTTTCATTTCCTCGGCAGTCAGAGGTGCAATAGGTTTGACATAGTCATGCTCAATGTAATACTTAGTAGAATCACCAATACCGACTAGATGCAGCTTCATCAAACTTTTCCATGTAGGAAAGTTTTCCTTATTCAGCTTAGGTACCTCCTTCTTATACATCTTGATCATTTTCTTCAAGTACCTTCAAACTTGTTCTCTGTAAGCACCAACAACTCTGATACCAATTGTTAATATAATTTAGAACAACAGAGAGGGGGGGTGAATCAGTTGTTCTCAGGTCCAGATGTATAAAATAAAATTTTAAACTCTTCAACAAATCAGATCTAATAACCAACACCTACTCGATCATTACCGATTGCATAACATAAACATATAACAGTGCAGTCCACTTATCCAATAGCATCTAACTTGTAAAACACAGAAATGTTCAAACCAAAACATTCACACAAGTATAAACACTAGGATTTATAGTGGAAACTCAATTTGAGAAAAACCACTTTGTAACATGTTACTATTTTGTTCACTCTTCTGAAGTGAGCTCGGTGAAAAGCCAACCTTGTCAAAGGTTAAAAACACACTGTCAGGTGTGACCAGGTTAAAGGATTTAAACCGCTCTATTAAAAGTGTGCCTTGTTATAGGACTTACATACACTCCATTAGATTGAAACCTTGTTCAAAGGATTTATACCTATGACTGTTAAGTCAACCTTTGTTAAAAGGATTTTGATTATTACAATGGTTAGAAAGTAGTAGTAATATTGATCTGAGAAATATACAACTCACTTTGCAAATATCAGATCCAATTCCGTACACACATGTTGGCTTACTGACTATGAACCTTTTCCATCTCCATCACTGATCTTCTTGGAACCCTTCAAGCAATCACAACACTTCTCCTTTATCCTTTTCTGCTTAGACAGTCAATAACATCAACAATACTTCTAGCATTCACTTATTTCTCTACATTCAACCTCTCGCTTAGGTTTCCTTAATACTACCTCTATTAGGTCAATACATCTTTTGCCGCTTAATCTCCTTCGTAGATCTTAGGATTAGGTTAGATTCATTGAATTCATCCTACATTATGTTATTCGGCTATTTTTTAAGAAATATCTTGAATCTCTTAAAGATTTACAATAAAACATTTTACAATGCATTAAATGCTTTCATACAATCAATAAATAAAGTCAACACATTTTACATAATCCAAGAATTCAATGATGTCGGCTGGAAATCTGAATTCTTCATCAAATACAAAATAATGACGCTCAGTCAATACTGTGTCCACCTTCTCGGTCTTCTCTAGAAAGCTCGGTCACCACATAAACTATTTCCTCGACTAACACTGTCTTCCTCGATAATTAAATGGTATTCGGTCAACACTGATTTTACTCTGCATTCACTAGCTCGGTCGACACAAACAACACTCGGCTTAAACTAGATTTCTTCACTTATGCTTGGTTAAGCCTACTAGTTTAGTCTTCATTCTTACTTAGATAAACAATACATTGTCTTATCATTGTGCCACATAATCAAGTACTCATTGAAGTATCAAGATAACTCAACCTTTCCTTAGGTGTTGTTGTTACCAACCTTGCCTATCACTTTAGCAACACTCAAATAGATATAGTACTTTCTTAAATAGCAATAGTCTTACCAATTAAGGTTTGACATCAATGACAATACAACAATTGCTTCAATTGCAGTTTCCAACATATGGATGTGTTGAATTGTTATTTTACTTTACACATTACTATAACTCGATTAATCAATAAACACAATATTTAATTTACTAGTAATCGGTATATGAAGAGAAAGGCACAGTTGATATTTTACCAAGTTGATTAATTAATTTTAAAGTTTTTTTATATACATCTGGGAGTATTTGGGAATGTAGGATAACTGGACTTAACAAATTCAACCCCCTCTCATCTATCTAACAATTGGTATCAGAGCATAGAGTGCTTGGAAGAAAAGTTTGAAGGACTTAAGCTAAATATCACAAGATGTATAAGAGAGAGGTGCCAAAGATGAACAAAGAAAACTTCTCGACATGGAAAAGAAGAATGATATTGTACCTATCAAGGATTAGAGAATCTACAATATACTACTTGGATAATGAGTTCATCTTACCACTGTGATGCAGGAGCGTCTCGGGTCCTTGGCAATCCTATGTCACCAAAAACATGTTTGAATTTTTTTGTGTTGCTCGGTTCCTTCTTTGACCAAGTTGGTTCGGTGTTTCTCAGTTTCCTTTGTTCACCGGTGTTGGTCGGTTATCTCTTTGGCACTCAGTGATGCTTGTCTAATGCTCGGTTTCCTTGCTTACCGAGTTGTTTATTTTGAATTTTTGTTGAGGCCATCTCTTGCATTTATATTTGGTCATAGATTAATGATGGTATCTATCATTGGGAAGTGTGTGGACCTAGATCTACTCATTCCTTCCATTGATGGTGGATCTGAAGGCTGACTTGGTTCGGTATTCTCTTGTATAAATGTAGTTATTCGGTTAGAGTTTAGGAGTAATTTTTTTTGGATAGAGGATAGAAGATAGAAGATAGAAAATTAGAGATTGTTGGCAGATCCTCGCATGTTGGAGGACTTCTATACTTGATTGTAATATCTAGCCTAAATCGAGAAGGCCTTACAACCTGGCATGTATGAATCAAATTGAGGATAATAAATGAAAGTTTCTACATTCGCTCTCTCACTTGTTGTGTTGTTGCTTCTGTTTGTGGTCTCTACAAGGAGGATCTAGTTAGGGAGTGCTTTTGGCCCCTCTCTCCATCCTCCCTTGCATCAAGTGGTATCAAAGAGAGGTGAGATATGGATCTAGGTTTGTGAATCTAGGTTTGAGGGTTCCTTTTTGTCAAACCCTAGTTGATTTGTTGTGGGGTAGCAGATTGTGATCTGACCTACAATTTCATAGGGTTTCAAGATGGTTTGTGGGAGGTGAGATACAAATCTAGGATTGGTAGACATGTTGAGACAACTTGCTGCTAGATTGGAAGTTGTTGAAATAGCCCAGAGAAGAGGAACACATCTTGAAGATGTTAGTGATGATGAAATTGAGTAAGAACAAGCCAATGTAGAACTTGCACCAATGATGGATCAAGGTGAGGAAATATTTTTGAAGGCTTTGACAAATCTAAAGTCTACACCACACTTTAATCCTCCTGAGTATAGTGGAAAATTGGATTTTGATGAATTGGTGGAATAGATCACCGAGATGGAAAAGTATTTTGAATATGAAAATGTACCTAAGGAAAAGAAGTTGAAAATTACGAACACAATGTTGAAAAGTCATGCATCCTTGTGGTGGGAACATCTACAGTTAGACAGAAAGAGGAAAGGCAAAGAAAAAATTAAGGTATGGAATAAGATGGTGAATAAATTGAAAGGAAATTTATTACCTTGTGATTATCAGATTAACCTAGTTAGACGAATGCAAAGTTTGAGGTAGAAAGATAGCTCGGTAAAAGAATATACTAAGGAATTCTATAGATTAGATATCAGATGATGTGGAAAGAATTTCTAGATACCTGAATGGTTTGAGAGTTTTCATCCAAGAAGAAATTAGTTTGGTCAAATTGGAGAACATTGAAGAGGCTTATCAATTTGCATTGAAAGATGAGAAGAAATTGAACAAGAGACATGAGCAAAGACAAAGAGGTAGAGGTGGTAGATTCCCTAGAGGAAGAGGTAGATCTCATGGTGAAAATAGTAGATCAGAAACCTGAAAAGAAAAATATGGATAAAGGCAAGACCGAGTGGAAAGGAGAAAGTTCATCTAGAGGCAGAGGCAGTAACTACCAAGGTGGTTATAATAGAGGTGGTTTTTGAGAAACTTGTTACAATTGTGGATAAGAAGGACATAGATCATTTGAGTGTACACATGCAACTAAGAATGTTGGTAATAGTAGAAATGCTTTGGTGCAAGAAGAGTCACCGAATGAATGTAAAAAGGAAAATAACTTGATGGGAAGGAGAGAACTTTGGAGTGAAAGTAATTAGGAAGATCTGGTAAGGAAAAGTTTGTTCAAGACTAGATATAGAGTTTCTAATGAATTTTGGAAGGTAATCATTGACAGTAGTAGCTCAAAGAATCTGGCATCTGAGGAAATGGTCACAAAGTTGCAGTTGAAAAGGTTGGAACATCCAAAGCCCTATCAAATTTCATGGATCAAAGATGAGCATAAACTCTTGGTAAGTGAACAATGTTATGTGAATTTGAAAATTGGAAAGTACTATGATAAGGTGTTATGCGATATCATGCCTATGGATTGTTGTCATATTTTATTGGGTAGACCTTGGTAATAGGATAGACATGCTATATATGATGGGAGATTGCATAAATATACTATTTTGGCTGATGGAAGAAGACAAATCTTGTTACCTATGGTTAAAGAACCTGTTAGTAATGTTTGTACATCTATGAAAGTTTGCTTGATGGAAGGAAGAAAGTTTGTTAAGGATTTGAAGAAGAATGATGTATGTTTTGCTATGATCCCTAACAAATCGAGTAAGAAAATAGAGGATAGCATTCCTGAGGAGATTGATAAGTTACTCACCAAGTACAATGAAATAATTTTTTATAATGTACCTAATGGTTTGCCACCAAAGAGAAGCATTTATCATTGCATGGATCTAATCCCTAGAGCTAGTTTACCAAATAAGGCACCACATCGGTTAACACCTACTGAGAATCAAGAATTGAACCGATAGATTCAAGAATTGTTGCAGAAAGGTTTGATCATAGAAAGTTTGAGTACTTGTGCAATACCTATTGTATTGGCACCTAAGAATAATGGAGAATGGTGAATGTGTACTAATTCCAAAGTAATTAACAAGATAATAGTGAAATATAGGTTTCCTATACCGAGAATGGATGACATAATGGATAGTTTGACTGGAGTAAAGTATTTTACCAAAATTGATTTGCAAAGTGGTTATCATTAGATCAGAATCAGAGAAGGTGATGAATGGAATACTTCTTTCAAGACAAAAGAAGGTTTGTATGAGTGGTTGGTTATGCAATTTGGTTTAACTAATGCACCGACTACTTTTATGAGGTTGATGAATGAAGTTTTGAAGAAATTATTAGGTAAGTTTGTGATTGTATACCTTGATGATATTATAATATTCAGTAAGACTAGAGAAGAACATTTGTTGCATGTTAAGTATTGCAAAGGTTGAAAGAAGAAAAGTTGCTGATAAATCTGAAAAAGTGTTCATTCACGAAAGAGGAGATTGTGTATTTGGGATTTGGGATTTCAGCTGACGGTTTGAAAATGGATCCTAAAAAGGTTGAAGCTATTTTGAATTGGCCTACACTTGAGAATGCTAGTGAGGTAAGATCATTTCATGGTTTGGAAAGTTTTTACCAAAAGTTCATTAGGAATTTTAGTTCAATCTATAATGCTATGACTTAGACTATGAGAGGAGATAAAAGAGAATTCAAGTGGACACATAGAGTTGATAAAAGTTTTGAGACTCTGAAGCAGAAGGTTGTTGAATTACCTATTTTGGCATTGCCTGATTTCAATAAGGTATTTCAAGTAGAATGTGATGCAAGTGGAAGTGCAATTGGAGTTGTGTTGAGTCAAGAAGGTAAACCTATTGCTTTCTTTAGTGAAAAGTTGAATGATGCAAAAAAGAAATATTCTATGTATGATCAAAAATTCTATTCTATTGTTCAAGCACTAAAAAAATGGAGACATTATTTGATACTGAGTGAATTTGTGTTGTATACCAATCATAAGGCTTTACAATATTTGGGTAGTCAGAATAAGTTGAATCAGAGACATATGAAATGGGTTGAGTATTTACAAAGTTATACATTTGTGATAAAGCATAAGAGTGGAATCACTAACCGAGTTGTTAATGCATTGAGTAGAAGAAGATCTTTGATGAACAAGATGAAAATTGAGGTTCTTGGCTTTGATGACAAGAGAGATTCTTATGAATTTGATCCTGATTTTTCTAAACCATGGAGAAAGTGAAGATCACATATTCAAGATCAACCGAGTACTAAATGGGAAGAATATTTTATTCAAGAAGGTATGTTGTTTAAAGGTATTCAGCTATGTATACTGAGAGGAGCAATGAGAACTAATTTGATAAAGGAGAAACATAGTAGTGGTTTGGCTAGACATTTTAGTGTTGATAAAACATTGAATTTTCTTAAGGAGAAATCATTTTGGCCACAGTTGTATAAAGATGTTCAGAAATTTGTGAAAAGTTGTGGAATTTGTCAAGTTGCAAAAAGATTAAGTCAGAATACTAGATTGTATACACCGATTTCTATTCCTGAGAAACCTTGGATTGATATCAGTATGGATTTTGTTCTTGGCTTACCAAAAATAGTAAGAGGTAATGATTCTATATTTGTTGTTGTGGATAGTTTTAAAAAATGGCACATTTTGTACCTTGTAGAAAGACATCAAATGCAATACATATAGAAGATATTTTCTTTAAGAAAATTGTTAGATTGCATGGATTACCGAGGAGTATTATCTCTAACTGAGATAGTAAATTTGTTGGATACTTTTGGAAGACCCTTTGGAGAAATTTTGGCACTGAGTTGAAATATAGTTCTACATTTCACCCACAAACCAATGGACATACATAAGTTGTGAATAGAAGTTTGGGAAATCTTTTTAGATGTTTAGTTGGAGACACATCAAGTAATTGGGATTATGTGTTGGCACAAGTAGAGTTTGCATAGAATAATTCAGTGAATAGGAGTACTGGAAAAATACCTTTTGAGATTGTAAATGGCATACAACCGAGAGGTATATCAGATTTGAGGGATATTGCTGATGAAAGAAAGAGAAGTGTTGAAGGAGTAAAGTTTGTTGAGTACATGAAGACATTGCATGAAGATGTGAGATATAAGCTGGAAAAAAGTAATCAGAAGTACATGTGTGTGTGAAAATTGTACCTAGCTACTGACACAACACTTCAGTAAAATATTAGAGGTTAGCAAAATCAAAATTTGCAAGTAATTGAAACTAAGCTAACCAGATGATTTACTTTCTTCTAGTAGGTGCGAGTATGGTATTCTCAGATTAGACCAAGATTAGTGACAATGCAACACCTATACAAAAGATTTAAAATGATGAAAACAATAAAATATGAATGCAAATTAATCTATTTTTTTGGATTTTTGATACAATTAGATGAAAAAATTGATATGAAACTAACCTAGAATGAATTGAAATGATATGCAATTAATCTAACAATGCTATGAAGATAAATGCAAAAGTATGCAAAAGCTATGAAAAACTATGAAATGATCTCACAAAATTGCCTGTCGCACAAGCTTTGTTCTTCAGTTGTAAATTCGCCAGAGTAATTGTGCAAATTCAAGAGATAATTTGTGAAGAACTGAGCTTTGATTTTATAGAAATCCAAGGCTTGAGGATGCATTGGGAAAAAGCCATAAATCACTCTTGATAAACTCAGGTTGATTTTTGAGTCAACAAGAAATTAGAAACAGATTAACTCACAAAATCATGCAAAAACAACTTTTAACTCAAAATAGAGTTTTAGATCAATTTCCAACTCACAATCACATGTTGAGTTTAAATTTAAAAATGGTTGTTAATTTCTAGTTGCCTGCTTTTCTGATTGTGCATGATTTAATATGAATTAATTTAAAAATAAAGTGATTTATTCTCAACTTAACTGATTTTAAATTTAAAATAAGTGATTTATGGGTTAATCAATTGTTTTAATCAAACTTTTATTCAAAACTATATTATTAAATATTGACAACTTGGATTTAATCAATTAAATAAATATTTAATCAATTATTCGTAGGAGATTTGATTTATTGTCAAAATTAAATAATATAATTAGGAATAAATAGAATTAAATCTAATTAAATAATTAAGTGGCAGAATCAAATTTAAGTAATTAAATATACATCATATTCAATTAATCAACTTTAGGATAAATAATGACATTTATCGCCAAATAATATTCAATTAAAGATAATTATGATAAATTAGGAATATTCAAGGAATATTCCCTGATGCAGAATTAAGATAATCAATTAGGTTTTTGATAAAATGATGTGCAGATGTGCCTTAGGTTAGGACTTTGATGTCGATTTCGATCGAATTGTTGATGTAAGAGGTTAATGAACCTATAGCCCATTTTTGAGGTATTACATTTTGCCCCTCTTTGAATTACTGTGCAAAGTGTAGTGGTCCAAAGAATAATCTATGTTTGATGATGATGAAAGATTCTGAGAGATTAACCGATTTTGAGAAAGAAAATGATTGAAAGATTGGAAAAGTTGATTCAGGTCCTGGTTGACCAAAGATGATGTTAACTATAAAAACAATGAACAGTGATTATGAGGAAGTATCAAAACACCTAATTCTGAATCTTATGATTATGAAGAAGTGAGTGACCTGATTCCAGACCTGATTGTCCAAAGGAATTGTAATGGTATCACATATGAACCCTTCAATTACGAAGAACCAAGGAAATAACACTAATGAACCGATGGTTACAAAAAGCTGATACAGTTTACAATATAGATTAGGATACCGGATTTATATGGATCTCAATGAATCTGATATGCCCCAAGCAATGAGCTCTTTATATGAATCAGCAACTAGACGTGGTTTTTATCTTGATTACTGAGAGAAGATTTGATTTACAGATTTGAATGATATGCGATACCATGCCCCCTTGGGGATGAAAATCAAAATCTGACAAGAAAAGTGAGCATTAAATGGTTCAAAAGCATGTTAATTGATTGAAGAAGTGTTTGTACACGTTCAAAAACACGTTCTGCATTGTTTGGAGGTCCTGAAGATCAAGTTTGACTAGGTTTGACCATGAGTTGACCATGGTTGACCAAGTTGAAATTTTGATAGTTTGATGTTAGGTAATCAGTTAAGTTGAATTTTGAATTTTTGTGATGATTGAAGGTCGATTATGCAAGCAGTCGGCTGTCCTGGGTCTAAAAATTTTAAATCACGATTTTGACAAAGTAAACAATCTCAAATTTTGATTTTGATCCCGAAAATGGATTCTACTTGTTGTTTAGTTGGAGGGACCTTCATACAATGCTCATTCCTTGTGTCATGTTTAGCATAGTTTTGAAGAATCATTTGAGTGTCAAGCTGATTAGGGCATTCATGAGATAAATGTAATCATGCAAAGTGCAAAATGAGATGCAAACCTAAGACCTAGGACCTAGTCACTGATCATGTGTCAGTCATTTTCATCATTGAATTTTTATTAGGTAACCAGATAAATCAATACAACATCCACTAGTTAGGAAACTATGAATATATGAATATTGATTTGTATGCGCAAGAATCAATACAACGCCCACTGGCTAGACAACCATGGACATATGAATATTGATTTTGTTTTCGGAATGTCGGATTAGATATAAGCACCAAGGCACAAATGCTAGGATGACCTAAATATCATGTCCATTTTGATATAGAAATTTGTATAAGCATCAAAACATAGACGTCATGATGACCAGAATACGCCTTGTGGAACAAACATATCAAGTAGTCTAGAGATCATTCTAAATCTAGTGTGAATTACCCATAGTGACTCTTTATCATTCACATCTTTACGTAAGATCGCATTTCACAGTAGGAGTAAGAACTTTCTCAAAAAGATAATAGTTAGATAAAACTTCCTTGAATTTTCTCAGTATCAATGGTTGAGGTACGCATGGCCATCCAATACGAGATAGAGGCTCTTACAGACACACCATTTCAATGCAGAATTTCCAAAGTTGTTAGATTTTCACATACAAGTAGAAAACAAAGAAAATATTATGCCCCCAGTCATCAATCTCTAAATCCTGTAAAGGACATCATTGAAGAGCTCGAAGGGACACAATATGAAAAAATCTCAATGCAAATCAGTAAGAATACAAGGAGATAAAAGCATGTAAAAGCATAGATTTTGTGTTTATGTTTGATTTCATTGTTGTAGATGCAAAATCCTTTCTGGAGAGGAGACTGACTGACTGACTCAGATGGAGCTTCAAAGTACTTTGACTCGATATGATTTGTTTGAGATACTGAGGACTGTAGGATATGACTTTGATTGCCCCCAAGTTTGAACATTGATAGGATACAGACATTTGAGCCGATTGGTATGAGCTAACATGTAGTGTCTTAGTTTCTATGATACAAAGATCACAGCTAAACAAGCTTTCTCAATCATTGAATAGTTCTTCTCATATGCTACCAATGTTCTACTGATATAGTATATAGCTCTTTCCTTCTTGTCCTCATCATATTGTGCTAGTAATGCCCCCAGTGATGTATCTGTGGCGGAGACATATAAGATCAATGGAGTCCCTTGTATAGGAGGCATCAAAATAGGAGGATTTGATAGATATTTATTGATATGGTTAAAGTTATTTTCACATTCCTCATTCTATTCAAAGGTCACACCTTTATGTAATGTCTTTGTGAAAGGTTGTGATATGTCTGCTAGCTGAGATATGAAGCATCTAATAGATTTTACTCTCCCTTGTAATGTTCTCATTTGACTAATATTCTTGGGAGGTTGTATCTCCATGATAGCTTTGAGCTTAGCTGGATCTACTTCAATTCCTTTCTTTGAAACAATGTAGCCTAAGAGCTTTCCAGAAGTGACACCAAAAGCACACTTCTTAGGGTTCAGTCTGAGACTAAACTTCTCCATTCGATCTAGTATTTTGCTCAAATCATTTAGATGTTCAGATCTTATCATAGATTTTGCCAAAGTATAATCAACATAATCCTCCATAGTTCGATGCATCATGTCATGAAAGATAGATGTCATAGCTCTTTGATATGTAGCACCAACATTCTTAAGCCCAAATGGCATGACATTTCAATAGAAGGTACCCCACGCACATGTGAAAGAAGTTTTCTCTTGATCTTCTGGAGCAATTTTTATTTTTTTGTATCTAGAAAAACCATCCATCAAAGAATACATCTCAAAGCCCGCAGTCATGTCCACTATCATATCAATATTAGGTAATGGAAAATCATCCTTAGGGCATGCTTTGTTTACATCTATGAAATTTGTGCACACTCTGATTGATTTATCTAGTTTAGAAATAGGTATAATATTAGAGATCCATTCAGCATAATCAATAACTCAGATGAATCTGGCTTTTAGTAGTTTCTCTAATTCAGCTTTGACCAAGAGTGCAACATGTGGATGCATCTTTCTTAATTTTTGCTTAACAGGTTTGACCCCTAGAGCTATAGATAAATGGTACATTATAAGATTAGGATCCAACCCTAGCATATCTAAATATTTCCATGAAAAGTTGATCTTCTTTTCTGTTAAGAATGTGGTAAATTTTTTCTTTTCTTCTTCTGATAAGGATTGTGCTACATGGATCAACTGTGGTTCTTCTGTTGTTCCCAAGTTGATGGATTGAGTGGGCTCAATTAGTACTAGAGATTTGTCCTGTAAATGACTCAAAAGGACATCAAATATCTCATCCTTAGGCACCTTAGAGAGGTTTTCACCTTTGGATACGTCTTTTATTTTTACTTTTATAGGTTCTAAGACTGCCACAAAGTGGTTTTCACCCTCAGAACTCTTTTTCTTTTAATTTGTTTTCTTATTTTTTTTACTAAGATACTTGATGTCTGACTCCGTCATGCTAACGATTGGTTCACTGATGGAATTCATCATAGGATCAACTACATTGAGGTAGCAAGCAAGGGCATAGTCATTTGGAAAGGTATAGATACCTTGGCTCGGATTCGTGCAGGTTTGGTCAAGAAGTTCGGGATGTTGGATAGTCAAAGAGGTGAAAGATTGGGAAATAGTGTTTATAGATATGGATCTATCATCATTGGTCCTAACCTGACTCTTATGTTCAAAAGTGATATTACAACTAAAAATGTTCAATTCATGAATAGGCTCAATGTCATTGTGGGAGTCCACTTCAGCCATCGGTGGATCAGATTCGTTAAGTTCATTATTTCTCTCTAGACTTATGTTGGGTTTAGGTGCATATTGGTGAACAAAATCAATATGTTTTTCTGTATCATAAGCTCATCTTCCTCTAGAATGGCTCCCCATTCATAGTCATTTGATTCCTCATCTATGGCACCAAAAATGTACACTCAAAATGTGCACTTCTCTAAGTCTTTAGTTCCAAGAGAATCCATGAATTGGAAGCCTTGATAAAGCAACCTAGAGCTCCGTAGGCATGGAGTGCAAGGGTGTTTAGAGGGCTTTCATCTAGAGCTATTAAGCATATAACCTTGCTAGTAAACCATGCAATGGGAGATTCAAAGAGACAAGGGCAAGAATGCCAATATCTTCAAGAATCTTGATGAAAATGTAATGCAACTATGCTAGAATGAAAAATGCAACTAAGCTATGGAAATGAAAGTGTTACAAGCCATTACTAATTAAGCTATGTGAACTAAGTTAGAACTTGAAAGGAAACTAAGTTAAGAATGCAATGAAAGAAACTAAGCTATAATGCAAGTATGAAGACTATGTTGGTTTCCCAAAATGGGAGTTTATGTTCTAACAGACAACCAATGAATCTGAAACAGGACCTTGAAGATGGTTAGTCTTAAGTAATTATAGTTCAAATTATTGGACCAACTATAGGGTCTTAGTATGCCCTCTTCTACTTTTGGCTCTGCAAAATGAAGGCGAGTTTACCTGGTCCAAGGTATTCTCTTTCTCTTTTGGACCTTAAATAATAGATAAATGATAAGAAGATTTAAGTATCAACCTAATACTCATAGGGTCTTTCCATTATCATAGGTAGGACACTTACAAATAGATGTTTGATAAATTTGTATCAAATGGGGGAGTAAAATAGAACCCTATCAAACACTGATCTCTGTAAAAGGGACTCACTTCTGACCAGTGTCTTATCCATTGGGTAACACCTCCACTGCAAGATTGTTATACATAAACAAACATATTGAACTTTGAATGATTGTAACCTTCTAAAAATAATAATCACCCTCTGGTGGATTTTATCAAAATATCCCTAGGTTTACACTACTTACTGGTATATCCTTAAGTAAAACTTTAGAGAATTTATATCATATTCAAAGCTTATTTAATCTTATCCTAGATCAGAGTTGAAGAATATAAACATACACATAGAGCTTTATCCATGCAATGAATTGGAACAATTCATAACTCAAAGAGAAATACACAAGGAGAAATATAAGCTTAGGAACTCATTCAAATGCTATATCAGTATCTTGTTAACAAAATGCTTTACAGTGCAACTTTATGAAAATTCAACCAGACCAACAATACTGCTCTATACAAAAAACATGCCTAATACAGTCTACCAATACCCTAGACTAAGGGCAAGGTCATCAGTCGGTGTTAACTCCAAGAGTTAAGCACAGCTTCAAACCCTCTATGGAGACCAAGATTTTAGAACCCTTTACAATTATGAGAAGATTGGAATATATGGGGGGAAGAAAAGAAACCTAAAAATATCTTCTATTATGACACCTGTGTCTTTCCAAAAAAACAACTCTGCAAATAACTTCATTTCCCACCAAAACTGATCTTGGAGACAAAATCACTTACTGCTCCTTCCCACTTGTTCAAAATTAATTTTTGATGGCGCCAATCTAATTGTCGTCTCGCGGCTTTTCCAATGGTATATTATACTTGCATATTCGGGTAAAAATTGAGCCTCCAGGAGCATTTTCAAATTTCACTACTTCATCAGCAACTGTGACATGAATTTCAAAATTTATGCATAGTTTGAACTTTCATATTTTTTTTAAAACCTGTGCGTATAGATTTAAAAATTACGGGTCCCACATGTGCCACATGGCCTATTCAAATTGGTCCAACAAATCACCTCCTTGCCACCTCACCATCTAGTTGGATGCCACATTTGACATTTGCCACTTGGCATTCACTAATTAGCTCACTACTCCAACTGGGACATCTAATAGTAACTCATTGCCACCTCATCGAAACGCCACATGGTAGCTTGTCGCATGATCGCGTGGGCCAGAAATGGCCCATGAGATCATGCGACCATCGTTGGATGGTGGCATGAATCCCAAGGCACTGATGAACCTGCACAATCAAACACATAGTCAAAAATATCTTACCAACACATAGGGCCCACCCACTACATAATCACCAAGTGAACACCTTGAAACACATGCACGCATGGATGGGCCCTCCAACTAGGCGTCCATTTCTTAGACAATATCATATCGTGTGTTTGGGTATATAAATAATGCATTTGTCCATTTTGCTACCAATGTGGGATTAAATCCTGATGGTTTTAATAGTACTTTGCTTCAAAATTTATCCTCTGTAGTGCGTGCCCAGCAACCTAGGCCCACTCAAATCCATGGCCACCCACATAACCTCTCACTTCATTTTACATCAACTCCTAGGCTTGTTTCTTTTAAAATCCTGTTGCATAGGTATCGGGCCAAATGTGGGATAAAGCTTCACAAAATTAAAACCATAGAAAAACTTCTTCCTTCAGCCTGCGCATGCGTTCACTTCTCTATTGGTTTGGACATTGTGCTCGCCAAAGGAAATGCATAGCTTTTAAACAAAACATAACCACTCAAACATTAGTGCACATAGCATATTAAAAGGCATGTAATCCATTTTTTAATGGAGCGTGCAATATATCTAACAATGCACCCCACCTCTTGCCCAAATGCTGGTATTTTCAATTCATACGTGAGCCTTCACTAGGCATTCCTCATGCAAAGGGCTAGACAAGCCCTCACTTTCGCACTCATTTCCTTATGTTGAAACTGGCAGCCTCCTTCGAATTCAGGGTACTAAAAAATGCAGTCTTCATTTGACATACCTCCTCTCATTTCCTCATGGCCTGCAAGTATAAATACACATCATTGGGAACATGCATAACCCCATTGGAGGCACGCATAGCCAGCACCAAAGGAAAATGGGCATGTATCACTTGATGGTGCATTTCAATACCTCTTGATTTGGTGCTTTGAATCTTTGTTTGTTGACTGGGCATTGCTTGCCCCATACACCCTTTTCTTTGCAACAATACTCGAAAGGAGAGCACATACACAAGCCTTTTTCTCCATTCCCCTATGCTGCAAAGAGAAACCAACTTTGAGGCTTACACAAAGCTGAGGAAGACTGACGCCAGCATCTTGCCTTGCACTGGTATTTTCTAATTGTCCCAAATGTCGACCATCAATTTATTTATGCTGGTGTCTATTTGATTAAACACTGGAGCCTTCAACCCAAATGTTGGTATCCACATTGCTTACATTGGTTGCCTTTGTCATTTCGTAGGCATTCAGATTTCATACTGGTAGCCCCCATTTTACTCTGAATACTTATGATGGCACTATTAATTAAACTCATGCAACCTTCACGCAGTTCCTCTTCCATTTTGGTGCACCTAGCCTGGCCTCTTTCTTCCTTACACTGGCCTGTTTTCATACGCCAGGCTCCAAATGGCATCGTGTGACTCTTGGTTCCTTGTATAAAAAACTCCTTTCTAAATAGAGAAACTCTCTTCGTTGAGCATGTGCGCACAACTCCCTGGAACTAATGCATAGCTTTCCTTTGTCAACAGAAGATGCACCATCTTTTTTTATTTGGTACACACCCCAATTTGACACTTGTTTTTTGTTGTGCATTGGCTATTTCTAGCCATTCTTTACAACCTCACATGCATTCCTTTCCATCCATGTGGCCTGCCTTACCACTAGCATATGGGCCCCTCCTCTATGTATAATTTTCTATAGTTGTCAGTGTTAGCTTGTGGTGACTAATCAGGAAAGTACTATCCAGGAAAGTACTTGTACACTTTTCCTCCCGACCTCGCTGGGGAAAATTTTTTTGAGGCCGACTACCTTTTTCGGTTATTTGAGCCGACTACTTATAACTCATTCTAACCCTAAAGCGGGAAAATATTGTATAATATGGCTTAGGGTTAGGGATTTTTACGTATGTATGTTTTTTAGTACTTGCGGTAGAATTGGGCTGTAAGGGATTACGGATTGTAATCAGGTTGTAATCACTGGATAATAATAATATTGGACTCGCTGTTGGTGGACGTAGCCCAGGGATTGGGTGAACCACGTTAAATCTGTGTGCCATTGTGTTCTATTCTGTGTGGTTTATTATTTTCTGATATTAGTTATATTTGCACATAATTGTTATTTCTGCCTTGTTAATCCTAACAAGTGGTATCAGAGCGAGGTTATTTCATTCGTTCTTTCATCTATTCTTTGAAGCAGGTCTCACGAGTTAGTGGGAGAGTCTCTCGGTTAAGTGGGAGAAATGGCAGAAGAGGGTAGGCTGAAGGTTGATAAGTTTAATGGACAGAACTTCCAGTTATGGAAGATGCAAATGGAGGATTATCTCTATCAGAAGGATCTATGGCGGCCATTAGAGGGAGTAGCCAAGAAAGAGCAATCAATGTCTCAGGAGGATTGGGATATTTTGGATAGGAAGGCACTGGGGAGTATTCGTCTATGCCTGGCACAATCGGTGGCATTCAATATTACTGAAGCAAAGACAGCTAAAGATCTGATGGAAACCCTAGCGAAGTTGTATGAAAAGCCTTCAGCTTCAAACAAGGTATTTCTTATGAAGCGTTTATTTAATATGAAAATGGTAGAAGGTGGATCAGTTACTGATCATTTGAATGAGTTTAATACAGTTACAAGTCAATTAACCTCAGTTAAAATTACTTTTGATGAAGAGGTTAGGGCTCTCTTGATTTTGTGTTCTTTGCCAGAAAGCTGGAATGGCTTGGTAATGGCTGTTAGTAATTCTATTTTTGGTTCTAATACCCTAAAGTATGATGATGTTATTGGTGTTATATTGAGTGAGGAAATTCGTAGGAAAAGCTCAGGGGCATCCACATCGGGTAGTGTATTGAACACAGAAAGCAGAGGCAGAACAAGAGATAGAGGAAACAACTCTGGAAATCGTGGGAAATCAAGAGGAAAATCAAAGGGAAAGAGGTCTGAATCTAAAGGGCCAAATGATTGCTGGTACTGTGGAAAACCAGGTCATAAGAAGAAAGATTGTTGGTCTCGGAAGAAAGATCAAGGAGACAAAAATGATGGAAACAAGGAGGCAAATGTGGTAAGTAACAAATCTGAGGAGGATGCTTTGCTCTTGTCCTTGGAAAGTATTGATGATTCATGGGTTTTAGATTCTGGGGCTTCATTTCATGCTACACCCCATAGAAGTTATTTTATTGATTATGTCCAAGGGGATTTTGGGCTAGTTTATTTGGGAGATAATGAACCCTGTCAGATTGTTGGAAAGGGAAAAATTAAGATTAAGTTGCAGAATGGGAATCATTGGCTACTACAAGAGGTAAGACATGTTCCAAGGCTGAGTAGGAATTTAATTTCAGCAGGGCAACTGGGTGATGAGGGTTGCACAGTTACTTTTAATGATAAAAATTGGAAGGTTTCAAAAGGTTCCTTAGTAGTAGCAAAAGGTGTGAAAGTAGGCACCTTATATCTTTGTACAGGTCATACTGTTCCTTCTACTTTAATTGTTTCAGAAGATAATGAATGTTCAGGAACAGTGGCTGCAGTTGAGCAGGAAGAACATCAAACTGTTGCTGTAGATTTTGACACAGCACTGTGGCACAACAGACTCGGGCACATGAGTGAAAAAGGTATGAAATTACTTCATTCAAAGAAAGTTTTACCTGGTCTAAAATGTGTCAATATGGATTTCTGTGAAAGTTGTGTTTATGGAAAACAAAAGAGAGTTAGTTTTGTGAAGAGTGGGAAGGAAAAGAAAAATGAGAGATTAGAGCTTGTGCATACAGATGTATGGGGACTAGCTCAAGTATCTTCCCTTGGTGGCTCTCTGTATTATGTTACATTTATAGATGATGCAACAAGAAAAGTATGGATTTATTTCCTTAGACAGAAATCTGATGTATTTCAAACTTTTAAGAAATGGAAATGCTTGGTTGAGACTGAGACTGGTAAAAAGTTAAAATGTCTCAGATCTGATAATGGTGGTGAGTATTGCAGCACAGAATTTGAAGAATATTGTTCCTCTAATGGTATTCGTAGGCAAAAAACTGTACCAAGGACTCCACAAGAAAATGGAGTGGCTGAACGCATGAACAGGACAATAATGGAGCATGCAAGGAGTATGAGGTTGCATGCTAGGCTGCCCAAAAATATGTGGGAAGAGGCAGTGAACACTGCTGTTTATTTAATCAATAGAGGCCCCTCTACTCCTTTGGACTGTGGTATTCCAGAGGAAGCATGGAGTGGTAAGAAGGTGAGTTATTCTTTTCTCAAAACCTTTGGTTGTGAAGCTTTTGCACTTATAGATTCTGAAAATAGAACCAAGCTGGAAGCTAAGTCAAAGAAATGTGTATTTGTTGGGTATGGCATTGATGAATTTGGTTATAGGCTTTGGGATTTTGAAAATCATAAAATTGTAAGAAGCAGGGATGTCATATTCAATGAGAAAGTATTGTACAAAGATCTGTTGCTGCAGCATGAGAAGAAAGAAAATGACTATGTAGTACTGGATGATACTCCACAAGTTCATGTTCCAGTAGTTCCTTATGCTCCGCAACAACAGCAACAACAAATACCACACACCCCAGTGAGTGTTAGACGGTCAACAAGGCTAAGTAGACCTCCAGAAAGATTTTCTCCATCTTTGTATTCTATTCTGTTAACAGATGCTGGTGAACCTGAATGTTATAATGAAGCTGTGCAGGTGGATACAAAGCTTCAGTGGGAGTCTGCAATGACAGATGAAATGGACTCTTTGCTGAAAAATCAGACATGGGATTTATGTAAGTTACCTGCAGGTAAAAGGGCTTTACAGAATAAATGGGTTTACAGGATCAAAGAAGAGGATGGAGGTACGAAAAGATTTAAAGCCAGATTAGTTGTAAAAGGATTTGCACAGAAACATGGTATTGATTTTGATGAGATATTTTCTCCAGTTGTTAAAATGACTTCTATTCGTACTGTTTTAAGTATTGTGGCTACTGAAGATTTGCATTTAGAGCAGCTTGATGTTAAAACAGCCTTTCTTCATGGTGATTTGGATGAAGAAATATATATGGTTCAGCCACAAGGATTTGAGGTCAAGGGTAAGGAGAATTTGGTGTGCAGATTGCAGAAAAGTTTATATGGTTTGAAGCAAGCACCTCGGCAATGGTATATTAAATTTGACACTTTTATGAATGGGCATGGATATAGTCGGTGTCATTCTGACCATTGTGTTTATTTTAAGAGGTTGGATGATGACAGCTACATTATTTTATGTTTATATGTTGATGATATGCTTGTAGCTGGGTCTAACATGGATCACATTAAGGGGTTGAAACAACAGTTAGCAAAATCTTTTGCTATGAAGGATTTGGGGGCAGCAAAACAAATCCTTGGTATGAAAATTTGTAGAGATAGAAAAAATAGGAAATTGTCTCTATCTCAGGCTGATTATATTGAGAAGGTGTTGCAACGTTTCTCTATGGAAAATGCCAAAGCTGTCAGCACACCTTTGCCTGGTCATTTGAAATTGACTAAGGATATGTGTCCCAAGACACCAGAAGAAGAGACTAAAATGTCTAAGGTACCTTATGCTTCAGCTGTAGGGAGCTTAATGTATGCTATGGTATGTACTAGGCCAGATATTGCACATGCAGTGGGAGTCGTTAGCCGTTATATGAGTAACCCTGGTATTGAGCATTGGAATGCAGTCAAATGGATTCTCAGATATTTGAGAGGCACATCCAGTAAGTGTTTACACTTTGGGGGTTCTACTACTACTATACAAGGCTATGTTGACTCAGATTTGGCAGGAGATATAGATAGCAGGCGGAGTACTACAGGTTATATATTTACTGTTGGTGGGACAGCAGTGAGTTGGATTTCTCAACTACAAAAGGTGGTTGCTTTATCCACTACAGAGGCAGAGTATGTTGCTACTACTGAGGCAGCCAAGGAGATGATATGGCTTCAATTCTTCATGGAAGAATTGGGACATCCACAAAAGGATAATTTTCTACATATAGATAGCCAAAGTGTCATTCATCTTGCAAAGAATTCTACTTTGCACTCAAAGACAAAACACATACAGTTGCGGTACCATTTCATTCGATCAGTTTTGGATGATGGACAGTTAAGGCTGGAAAAGATTCATACTGATGATAATCCAGCAGATATGTTTACCAAGGTAGTAACAAGGGAGAAGTTGAACTCCTGTTCAGCTTCAGTTGGTCTTTTAGACTGAACAAAATAAAGGAACAACTGAGTCCAAGGTGGTTCAATCCAGTGGGAGCCTCATGTGGGTAGCGGTATTGCTACAGGATCAATCTCCAAGTGGGAGGTTTTTTAGTATAGTGTGGATACTGATCAGTCACTAAGTGGGAGATTGTTAGCTTGTGGTGACTAATCAGGAAAGTACTATCCAGGAAAGTACTGTACACTTTTCCTCCCGACCTCGCCGGGGTTCGGGGTCGGGTCGGGCCCCGAGCGAGGGTTTGGGGGTGGCAGCCCCCAAGAGCAGGGGTTCGGGGGCGCAGCCCCCGAGGAAAATTTTTTTGAGGCCGACTACTTATAACTCATTCTAACCCTAAAGCGGGAAAATATTGTATAATATGGCTTAGGGTTAGGGATTTTTACGTATGTATGTTTTTTAGTACTTGCGGCAGAATTGGGCTGTAAGGGATTACGGATTGTAATCAGGTTGTAATCACTGGATAATAATAATATTGGACTCGCTGTTGGTGGACGTAGCCCAGGGATTGGGTGAACCACGTTAAATCTGTGTGCCATTGTGTTCTATTCTGTGTGGTTTATTATTTTCTAATATTAGTTATATTTGCACATAATTGTTATTTCTGCCTTGTTAATCCTAACAGTCAGAATCATTCAATTTTGATTTTTCTAGTAACAAAAAGTGGTCATCTGCTTGTATATTGAATGATACTTCTTGCAGAGCTAGTGTGAAAATGGCATACATCTTAAGGTAACCTTGTTGAATTCAAAATGTCCTTCATTTGGCTAGCTTGGATCAACAAATAAGTTCCCCTCCATTTCTTCAGGAGAAACTTCCATGTACTACTGTATTCACTCGACTGAAATTATTTCCTTTTTAGTTTCTATTTCATGTTTCTTTATCAGCAAGTCCATTCCAACCACTAAAGCATCTAGACAATCCCCTTGGTAGTTTACTTAGATATGCAAGAAGATCCTTCACAACAACCCTTAATGGTTTACATTGAATTATCTGTCACTTGTGTTTGATTTCAACATTTATACGTGACTTCATCCTTTAATGCATGAACCTATTCAAACTGATCTTGTACTTGTCTTTTGAAATTTGTCAAAAGTTATCATCGTATCTGCTTTATTGGCAAATAGATTGCCCTTAATAAATCCAACATATGAACAGACTTATTCTCAATCTTAAAAACCTTTTGCCATGATTTCTGCACTTGATGATTTGTATGCAATGTCATGCTTGGTTGGTATGTACCCATTCTATATTGTGTGCTGCCCACATTTTTTCTTTTACGCCATCACAGGCTGTTTCAATAATAATCATGAGGCAAGCTAGACCCCAAGCGGGTCCGGCCTAAAAAAATTTTTAACTCAAACAACCGACCCTCAAAATTGATCCGGATGACCACTTCCAGCAACTGGGAATGATTAGAAAAATGCCATATATATAAACTTTTGATTTTACAAATTCGACAAGGTGACCAAAATGAATAATCTGCCTCCAGTCGCCCCATTAAAAGTTTCATGAAAATTAATCATTGGAAGCTGAAAACTGGCAGACACAAACCTTGTAGCATAGAGATTCACCCTATCAGATGGCCTTGCCTAAAGATGAATGGGCCAAGAGATTTTAAAGATCAAACAGGGCCCTCCAGAATACTGACTTTGTCCATGCTGTCAAACTGCACAAATCTCCTTCCAAACTGGCCTCAAAAACTCACCCAATGAAACCTTCACGAACTGGCAACTTAGGCACTAATTTACCTCAATACAGGGAATACATATCCATAATTATTTTCCTCAGAAAGTCAAAAAGCCAATCATAATCAATTGCCAAAGTCAGCACATTAATAATATTCAGGATTAAAACAACAAAATATGCATAAATTGGGTTTGCAATTGGCTTCAAAAAGTGGTCAAATGGATTGGCAGAGACCCAAAAATCTTCAGACAAGTACTCTTCTAGGTCTACAACATGATGCAACAACCCACATGTTATGACCAATCATGATATTCAAGATACAACATTGTGAACAGGGCCTCCGACTAAACTGTGCAACTGATTCTCATTAAGATGTTAAAAACTGCAAACAGAATCAGCCTGACAAATTGCTCAAATAGATTCATCATGACCTAAGAATTTTTATGGTAGCACTTTTTCATGATTAGAATATGGGGGAACATTCAATTATCCACTCCACTCAATCTGGTGCAAGTTGCAAGGCTTCAAAGTAAGGCATTCAGAATTCTGCACTTTCGCATTTTGGGAAACTTAATTCATTGCAAATAGAATGGCTTGGGAAAACCTATCATACGAACTCATAGGAATCTAAAAATAGAAACAGAGATTCTCTCCTATGCCTACAATACCTCAGACCCATCCTTATATCATGAGACATTATCAGGTTAGAGATGCAAGCATGCAAAGTAGGCCATTTTCTACAACCAGGCAATATGTAGAATGCAGATTTAAGGTGAACACCTTTAAACAACTATCTCCAAAACTCACCAAATCTGATAACTGAAAGTCATAACCCATTCCAATTACTCCATGATAATTTTTTAACATGTTCCCTGATTGGTACATCATAAAAATCATCAGGTCACATTTTACTTGCACTTCAAGTAGACAACTTTGAAAAGTTTTCAGGGGTACTCACCTTTCCTTAGAGAAATTTTTTGAATTGGTCACTCCAAATTTGTGCCAAATTTGTGAGTACCAATAGAATAGAATGCAACAAGCTCTCCAAAGCTCCAAAATCACCAAGAAAACCTGTAGCACAATATTAGCATCAAGAGTGGGATCCTTTGAATGAGAAAAGAGCTCTCCTTTTAAAGATAAATGGACCAAGGAGATTAAGAGGCAAAAGATTTGATCAAGGGTGGAGTTTGAAAGTGGGATCAATCCTTGTGTACAAATCTCCTTCAATGAGAAAGAAGTGTTGACTTTTGTGCCCCGTGTGAGACAAAAAGACCTTTTCTTCTTTTTATACAATAGGAATAATGCTTTATTTGTGCAACTTAGGATAAGAGGTAAGTTGGGGATTTTTATTTAATAAAAGGGGAGGGAATTCATTTCAATTAAATAAAGACTTAGGATAAAATGGTTAATCCATAGAATATAATCGAATAAATGATAGAATTAGGATTTGATCAAGGAAATTGATTTAATTTGAAAATATTGCAAAGCATTGATTCAGGAAATTGATAAATTGGTGAATGGGGCCCAAAGTCTAGGCGACCATTTTAGGGTGCATACACATATTGGTGAACAACATCAATATGTTTTTCTATGATAAGCTCATCTTCCTCTGGAATGACTCCCCATTTATAGTCATTTGATTCCTCATCTATGCCTCTAGGAAATCTGAGAACGTGTGTAAAGTCAGGATGGATACCCCAAGAAGGGTTACTCTCAGATTTTGATTTGAATTCATACTCATAAGAATCTATTTTAGAATAACTACCACCTCCCTCCTTGTCTATTTGATTTCCTTTGAGATTAGCTGGTTCTTGTGGTGCAACTATCTCTTGTCCTATAGTAGGTTCTTGTGTTTCTACTACCTTGATTCTTTTTACTGGATCATCTTCAACTTCAAGGAGGTCTTTTATTTCTTTAGGAAAGCATTCATAAGGAATGATCTCATCAATGGTGTCTAAATCATCACTGATAGATTGTTCTATTTCTTCCTTTAGTTGAATTGTTGTGGATGGCTCAATCTATTCTAAGACATGTGGGGAGTTTATGCTAAGATAGAAAGACTTCTTCCTATATCCTAGACCTATTGTATTCTTGTTGGTTTGACCATGGTGGTCAAGAGGTGATAGAAGACACTTACCTTGTAGTCCTAGAGGTCCTTTTCTAGTATATCCCATTTTTGTGATCAATTTGTCCCCTGGTCTATATGACTTCTGAGGAATTTTGCTTGAAGTGGAGTCACATTTCTAGACTGATTGGGATTAAGGCTCATCCCTATATAACCATGCAAGCACAGCTTCTTCTTCCTCAAAATCTTGTTTAGATACTTGTTATGTGACAAAGCTTCCATTGAATATGACCTGGGATTCTTTAGCTATAGGTTTCACTTTGTCATAAGGTTGTCCATAAGATTTAGGGGACAACGAGAGAGATATGAGAGATAAAATAGGTTCCATTGTGTATTATCCCATACCATTATCTTTGATTTTGAATTCTTTAGCAATGTCTTCCATTTTGGATGTTGAAGCAATGTCTATCTACTTAGTGGAAGATTCTTTGTTATTAGGAACAAGGTTATCAACACTATCTTTCAATGCATTGCAAGTTTTGTATAGGTTCGCTAGAATCGTCACCTCTACTCCTTCATAAGGAAATTTCACACATTAATGGTATGTGGAAGGAATAGCTCTTAGTTCATGTATCCAGGGTCTTCCTAGAAGGATGTTGTAAGCCAAAGGTAGATCAAGAACTTGACATATGGTGTCTCTGATAACGGGTCCTTTTCTAATAGGTAAGACAATAGTTTCCTTGGAAGATCTTTCTTTCTCATCATATGATTTGATATTTATCTTCTTCTTAGGATCAATGGTAGCTTCAAAGAATCCCAATTGTGTGATCAAGCTATAAGAAAAAATGTTGAGACTAGTGCCTCCATCTATCAACATGCATTTGACACAATGGTTTTGGATCAAGACTTCAATGTGCAAGGGATGGTTATGTGGATGACTCAAGGAATTATCATCTTCCTCTGAAAAGGAGATATACTATGGAGACATGAGATGACCAACCATAGTCTGGAATCTATCTAAATCAAGGTTGTCAGGAACATTGGATCCAAGCAGAGCTTTGTCTAGAATGACTCTATGAGCTGGAGATATCTGAAGCAACTCAAACATGGAGATTTTTTCATTTGTATGCTGGAGTTGTTGGACCATATTGTATGATGTTGGCCTCATGTCTTTAGGATTTGATGATTTAGAGGTAGCCTTCTATTTAAAGTAGATGAAAGATTGAAAGGTATCTTAGGGACATTGGATGAATTTGGGATTTGTCCTTGCAGATGTGTCTGAGCTTGTGATTGAGTAACTGCATTTTTTGATTGATTTTCTCTATCTTTTCTTACAATTGTGATGACATTGCAATGCTCAGATAGGCATGGTTCAACCATATTGATGACAGAATTGTTTCCAGAGTAGGCATAATTGACTTTAGCACCCACATTAGGATAAGAAGATGAATCTCCTTGACCATGTTTC
Source organism: Chamaecyparis obtusa (assembly GCA_027943335.1). Classification (NCBI taxonomy): domain Eukaryota; kingdom Viridiplantae; phylum Streptophyta; class Pinopsida; order Cupressales; family Cupressaceae; genus Chamaecyparis; species Chamaecyparis obtusa. The sequence goes on along the minus strand of BSBK01000103.1, from coordinate 677,493 downwards.
AGAAATGGTTCCGTGAATGTTGTATGATCATTATTGCTTTTATGATTGTCAATTACAATTTCTCCATTATCAATTTTCTCTTGTATGATGTGTTTTAGGTGCATGTAGTTATTAGTCTTATGACCCTTATTGTGATGGAAGTCACATAAATCATTCTCTCTCCACCATTTTGGTTTACGTTCAGGATCAAATACCTTTATCTTAGGCAAGGAGATGATGTTGTTGGCCAACAGAGTCTTCATGGAAGATTCCAAGGATTCTCCAAGAGGAGTAAACTTACATTTAGGATCTATAGCCCAAGGTTTATAGTCAGATGACTTCTTGTTAGATTCTATTGCTTTAGCTTTGGAAGCTTTGATGGCTTGGGTGCCAACAATGAGATTGAAAGCGGGTGCCTTAGATGGTGCACGGATAGTATCAACAATGCCATCTATGACAATGCCCTTATTCTTGTTCCAATTTTTGCCTTTGTCTTTAGACTTAGATCTAGATTCATACTTATCCTTTTGAAGTGATATGTCTCCTTTTTGCACAAGTACTTTCTCAATTTTTATTACATTTTCTACCATTTTATCAAAGGACGTATGATTTTGCATTTGCAAATGGTAGTTGAGTTCTGTAACAAGATTGTTGATGAAAATTTCTAGCTTCTCAATTTCTGGAATGGGTCTAGCATATAGAGAAAACTTCTTCCTCCATCATTTGAGAAAAGTCAGGAATGGTTCTCCTAAGTTCTATTTTAGATTGCAGATGTCGATCATAGTGACCGAATATTGGATGTTTTAGGAGTACTATTCATAGAAAAATTTGATTAACTCCTCAAAATTTTTGATAATAGGGGGCATTTTTTAGAACCAATGAATAGCTAACCCTCCCAGAGATTGAGGGAAAAGATGCATTAGGTAGGTTGGTTCATGCATGAACTCCATAGATTGAGTACAGAATTCTCTAACATGATCTTGAGGATCATATTTTCCATCATACTTATCATATTTAGGTATTTCCACTCGCTTAGGGAATGGCGGCATGTACAAGTTTTTATCAAATGGAAAAGGGCATAGAGCTTCCATGGAGAACTCCTTAGGTTCCTTTCTTTTTCAAGTTTGTTAAGTTTGACTTGCATGGCATGTATCTATTTCATCATAGCGGTGATTGGGGTTTCTTCCTCATGCGTAATGATATCTTCAACATTAAAGTTGGGAGGAAGTTTAGCCCCTTGACGAGATAACTATAGGAAGAATGTTTCTCTATCTTCCTTCAAGAAATGCCTCATCATTTTATTGAAGTCATCGTCATTTTGATATCAAGAAATTTTAGAAGGTGTGGGTTCTTGATCCACACCATGTTGTGATGGATGTCCTTGGGAACCATGGTTTGTCCCTCCTTGAGACATGTTAGGAATTGTAGGACTCCCTGGGATAGATTGATGTGGAGTTTGTTGATCACCTTCGTGGGTTGATGGAGGGGGGGTATGTAACCAATTTTTAATCGAAGATTTCCAAGACCATCGTCTTCATAAAGACTTGAATTGTAGAGTTTCTCAAAGGTTGGACCCACGTGAGTAGACAAAGGTAAGGTATTGGGTGCTTCTCTAGATTTCTTTTGTGAGGAAGCTCTAGTTTCCACCATTAGCCTTAGATGAAGCAAAAGAGAAAGATGAAGAAACTGAAGAATGACTTGATTCAAGAAGATTGAATGACACAACCTTGTCAAGATTGGATTGATTGAAGATTAGATTGGACGTAAATGAAGGATACTATGTCCTAGTAGTATGGGTAGACGCCCAAAAGATGGTAGACACGAGCTCACAACACTTAGCCATTTTGTATGAAGACTCAATTTGAAGATAATTTTGACAAGGTTTTGACACAAGATGAACAAGACTCAAATCAAAAAATCAGAAGGCTAAATCAGACTCAAGAGACCACTTTAGGTAAATGATCAAATTATTTCTATTTTCTGCTCTGTTCCTGACATAGTGAATATTTTGACAGAATCTCGAAATAGGCTGCAAAAACTAGATTCCTGACAAATTTTGAAGGCTTCTGACAACTTTGATTTTAGCTTTGATATGAGTTTTGAAATTTCAGGATGACTTTTGACACCAGAAAGGATTTTTGCTTTAGATTTGCAATTTTTCTATTTTCAGTTTTAGATTATTTGTAAGATATCCTCTATTCAAGTTTACAGATCTGTTTAATAGTTTGGGATTGTTCATTTCCAAAGGACCAGATAGATAGCAAACACACAAAACAACAAGCAAAGGGAAGCAAGCAATTGTCTCAAAACAATGAACAAGGGCAAAAGCAACCTTGCGCATGAACAAGCAATAGTGACTTTTTGTGCTAATCCCTAGGAATGCTAATTGTGTATGTTATCAAAAGTTTTTCAATAATGCACATAGTCCTAGAAAATGAAAAATTGGCCTCGTTAAGGTTTGTAGTAATGGTCTGACTCTACAACTTTTATGATCTCAAGAGGGCGAACTCCAATCCAAGCACACCAGGTTTTGACAGAGTCTGAGAATTTAATCAATCAGGATCTGCTAGAGAGATCTGACAGCCCAACAAGAGACCACACCTGTGAAGATTTCCTCCACAAGGACATTTATATACCGATTGTTGTTACCATGATGAAAATGGCTATTACCGCTTGAGGTTTCATCCACATGGTTGACCCAATAAAGGGAATGTCCACTATAGTTAACCCTCTCTAAAGGTGACTCACAAAAGATACCACATGAGGACTTGGTCCATATCCAAGGATTTGAGTTTCTGATACTACCCAAAAAGGGAGTAGAGCATCCCTCTAGCCTTATCACTTTTACCCAAACATAGCAAATAGACTAATCCAACATGCTAAGACTAAAATTATCTCACCAAGATTTGTGATGTCAACAACTATGTCTATCGATCTCTCCATAGAGAGAACTTACCGATCAAAAGCTGAGGACCAAACCCAGTAGAATGTGAGAAAATCACAGTATCCTCCCTACCTATAAGGGGATCTGTCATCAAGAAGAGCTTCACATGCATGAACAAGAAAATGAAGCCCAATCTCTCAAGATCATCCAAAAATAGTGTTCATAGGGCCTATTTACTATGTGTAACAGATATGCAAAAAGAAAATCTATGTTCGTTTTATAGCCCAAAACTGAAGTGTGAATTATGAAAGCTATAAAGGCACTCAAACTTGACATGAGAGAGTTCATTTTATATCCAAATCTAAGTGTTATTAGATTGAACAGAATACCTGAGTTCCACACAATGTGCTTAGTAGATTTTTACCTATTTTTGCAATTTTTGAGCATTTGTCTTCTATCTTTTGTACCAATGGGATGTACCTGTACCTACACTTGCACCTGCAAACCACTATTATGAAAAACTTACCTATTCTTGTACATGAAACCCACTGTTATAAAAATCCATCAAAAAAGAAACATGACTTGTCAACCCCACGTGGTAGAAAATCAGGTTAGTCAAAGATAATATGTCATTTGATAATCGAAAAACCTGTTGTCATAAAAAATCAGATTCTGACAAGTCTGCACTAAATCAATCATAACTTTTTCAAATAAAAATAAAATTAATTCAGACCAAGAAAAAATTAAAGATATCTCAAATACCTTTCCAAAAATATAAATTTAGGATCTGTATCATGTCATATGTGCATGTACCAATAAAAACATCAGTCAGATTTCATAAAATCAAGTTCTGACCAGTCTTCACTAAAATGATCATAAATTTTGCAAATCAAAACAAAATTAATCCAAACTAATGGAAAATGAAATCTAACTCAAATACCTTTCAAAAAATATAAATTTTGGATTTTTATCATGTCATATGTGCATGTACCAATAAAAACATCAGTCGGATTTCATAAAATCAGGTTTTGACCAGTCTTCACTAAAATGATCATAACTTTTGCAAATAAAAATAAAATTAATCCAAACCAACGAAAAATGAAAGATAACTCAAATAAATTTCCAAAAATATGAATTTTGGATCTGTATCATGTCATATGTGCATGTACCAATAAAAACATCAGTCGGATTTTATTAAATTGGGTTCTGACCAATCTCCACTAAAATGATCATAACTTTTGCAAATCAAAACAAAATTAATCTAAACTAATGGAAAAATGAAATTTAACTCAAATACCTTTCCATAAATATAAATTTCAGATCTGTATCATGTCATATGTGCATGTACCAATAAAAATACCAGTCAGATTTCTAGAAAAATGGCCTAGAAATTTATCACAAAATTCATAAAAATTAACCTTGTGGTCATGGGTTTGAGAAAAATGATATAAATTTGATAGAATAAAATGGAAACCTATTTCAAGGCCCCACGGTGGGCGCCAAAAATGTGTGTGTGAAAATTGTACCTAGCTGCAGACACAACACTTCAGTTAACATTAAAGGTTAGCAAAATAAAAATCTACAAGTAATTGAAACTAAGCTAACCAGGTGATTTACTGCCTTCTAGTAGGTGTGAGTATGGTATTCTCAGATTAGATCGAGATCAGTGACAATGCAACACCTAAACGAAGGATTTAAAATGATAAAAATAATGAAATATGAATGTAAATTAATCTTTTTTTTTTGGATTTTTGATGCAATTAGATCAAAAACTTGATATGAAATTAACCTAGAATAAATTGAAATGATATGCAATTAATCTAACAATGCTATGAAGATGAATGCAAAAGTATGCAAAAGCTATGAAAAACTATGAAATGATCTCACAAAATTGCATGTTGCAAAAGCTTTGTTCTTCAGTTCACCAGAGCAATTGTGCAAATTTGAGAGATAATTTGTGAAGAGATGAGCCTTGATTTTATATAAATCCAGGGCTTGAGGATGCATTGGGAAAAAGCCATAAATCACTCTTGATAAACTTAGGTTGATTTTTGAGTTAACAAAAAAATTAGAAATAGATTAATTGACAAAATCATGCAAAACAACTTTTAACTCAAAATATAGTTTTAGATCAATTTCCAACTCACAATCACATGTTGAGTTTAAATTTAAAATTGGTTGTTAATTTCTAGTTGCCTGCTTTTCTGATTGTGCATGATTTAATATGAATTAATTTAAAAATAAAGTGATTTATTCTCAACTTAATTGATTTTAAATTTAAAATAACTAATTTATGGGTTAATCAATTATTTTAATCAAACTTTTATTCAAAACTATATTATTAAATATTGACAACTTGGATTTAATCAATTAAATAAATATTTAATCAATTATTCGTAGGAGATTTGATTTATTGTCAAAATTAAATAATATAATTAGGAATAAATAGAATTAAATCTAATTAAATAATCAAGTGGCGGAATCAAATTTAATTAATTAAATATTCATCATATTCAATTAATCAACTTTAGGATAAATAATGACATTTATCGCCAAATAATATTCAATTAAAGATAATAATGATAAATTAGGAATATTCAAGGAATATTCCCTGATGCAAAATTAAGATAATCAATTAGGTTTTTGATAAACTGATGTGCAAATGTGCCTTAGGTTAGGACTTTAATGTCGATTTCGATCGAATTGTTGATGTAAGAGGTTAATGAACCTATATCCCATTTTGGGGGTATTATAGTACGAAGATAGAGCTGATAGATCCAAAAGACATAAGACTTTTACAGTCGGTGATGAAGTAATGGTTCATTTGAAGAGAGGTAGATTCCTGTTGGAACATATGGGAAGCTGAAAATGAAGAAGTTTGGCCCTTGCAAGATTTTGAGAAAATATGACAATGGAAATGTATATGAGATTGAATTACCTGATGACATGGATATATCACCTATATTCAACATTGTTGATTTGTAAGAGTATCATGAACCTGATGAAGACATGATAGTATTGATGGATTATCTTAAGAAACAAACAAAATAATTTGAGAAGATTTTGGAACAAAGAATTGGTAGAAGTACAAGAGGAAAATATTATATGGAATATCTTGTAAAGTGGAAGAATAGACTGATTGAAGACAGTTCATGGATTTCACAATCTGAGTTGGATGCAGCTTGAATCATACTTGTTTCATGATTCAGAGAATCATTTCAAATAACCCCAGGTGTCTGATGCAGGAGCATCTCGGGTCCTTGTCAATTCTATGTCATCAAAAACATTTTTGAAGTTTTCTGTGTTGCCCAATTCTTTCTTTGACCAAGTTGGTTCGGTGTTGCTTGGTTTCCTTTGTTCACCGATGTTGGTCGGTTATCTCTTTGGCGCTCGGTGATGCTTGTCTGGCACTCGGTTTCCTTTCTTACCAAGTTGTTTATTTTGGATTTTTGTTGAGGCCAACTCTTGCATTTATATTTGGTCACAGATTTAATGATGGTATCTATCATTGGGAATCGTGTGGACCTAGATCTGGTCATTCCTTTCATTAATGGTGGATCTGAAGGTTGGCTTGATTCGATAGCCTCTTGTATAAATGTAGTTGTTTGGTTAGAGTTTAGGAGTAAGTTTTTTTGGATAGAGGATAGAAGATAAAAGATATAAAATTAGAGATTGTTGGTAGATCCTTGCATGTTTGAGGACTTCTATACTTGATTGTAATATATGGCCTAAATCAGGAAGGCCTTACAACCTGACATGTATGAATCAAATTGAGGATAATAAATGAAATTTTCTTCATTCTCTCTCTCACTTGTTGTGTTGTTGCTTCCGTGTGTGATCTTTGCAAGGTGGATCTAGTTAGGGAGTGCCTTTGGCCCCTCTCCCCATCCTCCCTTGTGTCACACTGGACCTTTGACTATTGATCAAATGAGAGAAATACATGAACATAATACTACAATGATAGAGCTTGCTTCTTCCTTATCAGTTGCCGAATTTGAAAATGTTAAGTACTTCTGCTAAACAGATGTGGGACAAGCTTACACTAGTTCATGGAGGAGATGTAAATGTGTTAAGGGATAAAGCTGAAAGTCTTAGAGGAAATTTTGCTGACATGAAAATGAAAGAAGGAGAGAACATATCACAGTACAACAACTAAGTCAAGGAGATTGTGAATTCTATCTGAGGAGCAAGAGGTACTATTGAAGAAGACACCATTGTAAGTAAAATTCTCAAAACCTTGTCACTTTTTTATTCTATTAGAGTTTCTACAATTCATGAGATGAGATCAGCTCCTGGTAATCATATTCCACTTGATAGTCTAATCAGTAGATTGACTGCATTTGAGTTGAATAACTTTGATAATAGTGTTGTTCCTACTATTGAATATGCATTTATGTCATCTCTGAAAATTGGTAAATCAAGCAGAAAACACATGATAAGAAATGAGAGTGATGGTGAAATTAATGAGGATGAACTTGATGATCTTGAAGCATTAATGGCTAGAATACTATAGAAAGGTAAAGGGAGATATAGAAGAAAATTACCTTTGGTATGCTTTAACTGTAAAGAGATTGTCCATATTGCAGCTAGATGTCCTTATAGGAAAGAAGATGAGAAAAATAAAGAAATATCTAACGAAAGGAAGCTTGATAGAAGAGGTAACCTAGACCACAGAGGCAATTGAAAATATGACAGGAGAAGTAACCAAGATTACAAAGACAAAGGCAAGAAGGAATGTTACCTTGTTGAAGATGATGATGATGATGATAACACTAACACTGACACTGATGAAGACATTGAGGTGGTATTTGTAGATTTGAAATAAGATTTATAAGAATAAGAAAGGTATGTTGAAACAACACTTATTTCTAAAGTTAGCAAGAATGATACTTGGAACATTGATAGTGGATGTACACATCATATGTCTGGTGATGAAGAGAAATTTGAATACCTTGAGCATTATAATGGTGGATCTATTAAAATAGGAAATGATAAACCTTGTATAGTAAAGGGAAAAGGGTCTATATTGTTGAACAATAAGATTAGATGTGAGAATACATATTGGGAGAAGGTACTTAATTATAATCTATTGAGTGTAGCATAATTGAATAACACATGTCACTAATAGGGAGGTTGGAAGAGCTAATCACAAGCCCTTGCCTAGGTTCACCTAGTGACCCTTCAATGTCTCAACTAACACAAATGACCTATAGGACTCCTTCAAAGGCTCAATCCCCTGGTCTACAAATCCAACCAAACTACCAATTTTCTTCTACCAAGACAAAGCAAGATTCTTGGTACTTACTCCTTCCATCCATACACTGACCCTTAAAACTAGGATAAGGGTTCACCACCTCCAAATACACATGGGATCTTGTAGAGATAAGGAGGTGTTTGAAAATGTCATATATGGTTCCATATGATGTTTTTGAGGTCTCACTTCATCAATCTTCCTTACTAATCTCATACTTCCTTCTTTAATTAGGGCTACAAGGAAGAGCCTCAATTAGGACTCCTCTGAGAAAATAGGGTCTTTCACCTATTTTCTTTCAAATGACCATATAAATAGATCATGGATTCTTGAAACACTACCAAACCTCTCAAGGATTTTGGAGGTTTTGGGGTTTCTCCAGGCTTCACAATGCCCTAACCAAAAATAGGTTTTTTTGGTAGAGTTTAAGGCATTCACTGATTGCATGAAGTGTTCTCTATTTTTGGGTGACCAAATGGATTGATCACACCTTCTCATTGTGAATAGATATTTTCAATGACCTTATCTAAGGTCTTCAACCACTATTCAACATTTCCCTATTCATCTCTACAAGATATATTCCTTCTTGGCTCAGTCCTTCCTAGTCGGGCTCACCATGGCTCACCTAGGGCTTGAATCTAAAATCATTTAGGAATATTTATAGGGGCCCTCCTTCTACATATGATACACTCATGGAGTCTAATCACTATCCCCATAAAGCCATACAAAATGAATAGTGGGATAGTGATTTAGATCCCCATTTCTACAACTCTCCTGGTATGAACCAGTGAGCATTACTAACACAAAAGATTTAAACTAGAATAATGAAATGAACATAAATGACTAAAATAATTGAAGAAATTTAAATTAAAGACACATATTAACATCCACTATCAACCATATATCAAAATATAACTCATATCATAACTCATAAATTCATTATCTATTGAACTGTAACTAAATCCACACACTGTGCACACTTCTAGAAATTATTCTTTGTATAGTAGAATGAACAACCTTGGGATTGGTCCAAGGTTCCCTTAAAGAGAAATAAGATAGTTTTAGGAAGGTTTTAGGTTCCTCATAATCTGATTAGGGAATTAGGATAGGCTTAGACCAAGCAACTTTTAAAAGTTACAAAAGTTGCTAAGCAACTTTTACAACAATTTTACAATTTTTCCATTCTTGCTTTCCAAAGACCTTAGGAAGGTCCTATGGAGTTCTTGACTCCATTTTGACTCTAAAATTAATTATCCAAACACTCTAAACCCTATGATATCATCCTGACATCATCCACCTACATTTACCAAGTAGAAGACTATCATACTATGGTCTCATAATTAAGAACCTAGGACCTAGAAAGACTTCTAATCCCTAGTGGAATCCACAAATTGGTCAAAATGACCTTAGGGAAATCAAACATGCCAAAGATGGCTTACATAAAAAGGAAAAATAGAGGTTCTACTACACCAGTTACCGAGTTGCATTTGAGAATAGAAAGGTGCAAATCTATGATGAGACTGAAAAGTTGGTCGGTACTGGTGAACAATCTAAAGGTAATCTATTCTATCTTGACAATACTGAATCTTCTTGTTTGTTGGCTAGAACTAAAGATGTTTTGTTATGGTATAGAATGTTATGTCATGTGAATTTTAAAAACATGGTTAAGATCAATAAGAAAAGTAGATTTAGAGGCTTATCGAGCATATCTAAACTTGACCATTTCATGTGCAAACAATGTCAAATGGGAAAAATGTCAAAATATAGTTTTAAGAGAAAAAATTATTCATCTAATGTTAGTTTGGAGTTATTTCATACTGACTTGTGTGGTCCTATGAGAACTAAGAGTTATTACGAAGACATATATTTTATCATGTTTGTTGATGACTAGTCTAGAATGATGACTGTCATGTTCTTGAAAGTAAAATCTAAAGCTTTTAATGTGTTTAACTGGTTTAAAGCTAAAGTGGAAAAATAAAGTGGTAAAGAATTAAAATGCTTTATATTAGATAGAGGTGGTGAATTTATTTATGATGAGTTCACTAATTTTTGTAATGAGCATGGAATTAAGAGACAAGTTTATGCACTGAGGACACCCCAACAGAATGGGATTGTTGAAAGGAGAAATAGATCTATTGTGGATTGTGCTAGAACACTAATGATTGAAAAGGATGTTTCACATATATACTGGAGAGGAGATGTTAGTCCTACTATATACACATTAAACTAAGTTCAACTGAATAAAAATTCAAATAAGACACCTTATGAATTATGGTATGGTTACACACCTAATGTAAGTTGTTTCAGAATATTTGGAAGCAGATGTTACATTCTGAAAGATAATAGAAATGGGAAATTTGACTCAAAAGGTGATGAAGGAATATTCTTAGGATATTCTACTAAGAGAAAATCTTTAAAATGTTTGAATAAGGCTACTAATAAGATGATTGAAAGTGAAAATGTGAGAGTTGATGAATTTACTGAGAAGAATGATGAAGAAAGAAAAAAGGAACCAGAAGATTATGGAAGATTTACTTACATTGAGCAACTTGACACTTTACTCAAGAAATAGTCTGGCATTACTGAACATCAGGGTAATGCTACTGAGCATCAATCTATACATATCAAGAATCATAAAACAAATACCGATGAATATCATGACCCTACACTGAGTGGAGAACACAATGAATAGAAAAGAATTGAACCTATACTTGCAAGATACGTAAGGAAAAATCATCCACAGAATTAGATTATTGGAGATAAGAAAGTTGGCATGATGACACGAAGTAAGTTGAGAAACAACACATGCTTAGTTTGTGAATATGAACCTAAAACTGTTAGAGATGCACTTAAAAATGATGAATGGGTTAAGGCCATGAATAAAAAAATTGAGCAAATACAGAAAAACAAAACATGGACATTGGTACCAAGACTAAAGGATGAGAATGTAATTGGAACCAAATGGATATTTAGAAACAAGTTGAATGTAAATAGAGATGTCACTAGGAATAAGGCAAGAGTTGTATGCAAAGGGTATGCACAAGAAGAAGGTATTGACTATGGTGAGACATTTCCACTCGTTGCTAGACTTGAAGGAGTTATAATATTGCTTTCTTATGCTTCTTAAAAAATATTTAAAGTTTATCAGATGGATGTTAAATCTTCATTTCTTAATGGAATACTTGAATAAGAGGTATACATTGAACAACCTGAAGGTTTTTTTGATCCTAATCAGAATAACATGGTATGTAAGTTTTTAAAAGCACTATATGGATTAAAACAAGCACCGAGAGCATGGTATGAAAGACTACATTCCTACCTTATCAATATTGGATTTGTTAGAACAAGTGGCAACAACAACTTGTATTTGAAAGGTGAAACTGATGATAAGATTCTTATTGCTAAAAAAAATTTTGATGATATCATACTTGGACATGTTAATCTATGCAAATCATTTGCTAATGAAATGAGAAAAGAATTTGAAATGTCAATGTTTGGAGAGATTAAATTTTTTCTTGGCTTCCAAATTTTACAACAAAATGAAGGCATATACATTACTCAATCAAAGTACATAAAAGAAATATTGAAGGCATTCAGTATGGATGATTCAAAACTGGTCGGTACACCTATGGTCACTAGATGCAAATTGACAAAGGATGACCAATCAACTAAGGTAAATCAGACATTATATAGATCAATGATTGGTAAGTTGATGTATGTTGTGCATAGTAGACCAGATATTGCACATGTAGTTGGAATTGTAGCAAGATTTTTTGCTAATCCTAAAGAATCACATATGATTGTTGTAAAAATAATTTTGAGATACTTGAAGAATACTGAAAACCATGGCTTGTGGTACAAAAAAGAAGGCAATTTTGAACTGAAAGTCTATACAGATGCGGATTGGGCTAGAAACATTGATGATAGAAAGAGCACCACTAGTGGAGCATTCTTTTTGGGAGAAAGATTAGTTACTTGGATAAGTAAGAAACAAAGATGCATTTCTCAGTACATTATAAAAGAAGAATATGTTTCTTTTTCTGCTAATTGTTCTAACATTGCATGGATAAAATAACTTTTGGAAGGTATGAATGAAGAGATCAATGACCTAGTGATAATATATTGTGATAACACTAGTGCAATAAACATTTCTATGAATCTGGTGATGCATGCAAAGATAAATCATATATTTATAAAGTATCACTACTTGAGAGAACAAGTACAAGAAAAGAAAGTGATATTGGAGTATGTGAAATCATAAGAGTAACTTGTTGATATATTTATTAAACCCTTACCAAAGGATACATTTGATTACTTGAGGACTAGACTAGGGGTCCATCCCTTGTCTATCAGTCACTAAGGTGATTAGGAGGTTGCATAAACCTACACTTTATTAGAATATCAAATGATGTTGATGCATGATGTTCACACTTTAGGTTTCTTAAGGTTGTGAAAACTGAAAGATGAAAAAAAATTGAAACTACATATCCGTACATGAAAAGTACTTGATATGAATTGAACACTAGAGATAATATTTTTGGCTATTGAAGATTTTTTATTTTTTTTTGGCATTTTTGTCAAAGGGAGAGAAGAATCAATGAAATATTTATTTAAAGGGAGAGAAGAATATTTATCTGAAGAGAGATATATACACAGGGAGAGAAGATCAAATCTATAGGGAGAGACTACATGGAGTATTGATGTTGTGTAGTGATTAAACATATTAAATGTACAAGCTAGGGAGAGCTTACCGAGTTACAACATTTTCTTATAGAGTTGTAGAACAGATGTTTGGTATTCTATGGCATATTTCATATTTTGTTGCCATCAATGCCAAAGGAAGAGATTGATAAACTACGACTAATTGAATATCTTGAAGGAAAGTTTGACAAAGGAATGGATATTTGAAAGATAATGATTGATGATCACCGAGCTACTAAAGTGTATGTAAGACATTAAATCAATTAATGTATTGTCATTGATGTCAACTAGTTTTGAATGTACTTATCATGATGGTTACAAACATCTTAAGAAATGAAAATGGTAAAGGAATGGGATATCTACATGAAGATGAGATGGATGAGAAAGATATGGATATGGTATTCATTGAGTGACTTATTGATGAGTCTATGGCATTATGTTAGTGACTTGATTGTATTACATGAATCTATTATGTATTGAAGATCAAGAATGAACAAGTTTATGTGGTCAGTAAATGAAGAATTTTGTATACACCGGGCAAGTGTAGTGTATACTGAGTATAGTGTTAACCGAGCTAGTTATCACTGACGCATTTTGGTATTGACCAAGTGAAAGAAATAAATGGAACTTATGACTGTCAACTAAAGATGATGAGCTTGATAATTATTTATGATTCCAAGGTAAATGATAATATTTTTTATAATGATCAAACAACTAAAAAAATTCAAGGATGATCGAATGAAGAAGAATGAAATGTGTTATTGACACAACTGCCAAGGAAGGTTAAAGTGGTGAAATCTACAGTGAAGATTAAGAGGCAAGATTTATGGATGGAAATAAAATGGTTTATGATGTCTATAAAGAGACATGAGAGTCATTATGAGTCTATTGCAAGAGGATTTGCATGAAAATATTGATTTCATGGAACACTGGTCAAACTGGTTGAAGATAGAACTGAGAAAATCTGCAGACAACACTAAACGATAGAGAAAGCAATTACCAAGGACACAGTTGGAAGAAATGAAGATATTGAATTGATTATTGATCAGAGGTATTTTTGAGCTTAGCATAGATTGAAAATCTGCAAATCAAGTTGTATTTGAATCATATCATTATTGTATCAGTTTAACCATTGTTATAGATAAATCTCTTAACCAAGTGAGACTTAACAGTATTTAAATTTCAATATGAAATTCAATGAATGTTGATTGTTTTCTTGTTGACCCCATAGTGAATGTTTGGTCAAGGGAGAACTATTAGTGATAAATCCTCTGACCAGGTCACACCTCACAGTATGTTTTGTAACCTTTAATAGGGTTGGCTCCTAACCGAGCTCACTTCAGAAGAGTGAATTATTTTGGGTTTTTGGTCCCAAGTGGTTTTTCCCCTAGCAAGGTTTCCATGTTAAAAATATGCATGTTATATGTGTATGGATGTGTTGAATTTTATTTTACTTTACACATTACTATAACTAGATTGATCGGTAAACACAGTATTTAATTTATTGGTAATTGGTATATGAAGAGAAAGGCATAGTTGATATTTTACCGAGCTGATTAATTGATTTGAAAGTTTTGTTATATACATCTAGGAGTATTTGGGATAGTAGGATAACTAGACTTAACTGATTCACCCCCCCCCCCCCTCAGTTATTTAACACTCTCACTGCAGATAGATATTTCATTGATTCATTCTCTCCCTTTGACAACAATGCCAAAAAGAAAATAATCAACTCTTTAGTAGTCAAATCAATATCTATGTTGTTTATTTCAGATTCTAGTACCTTGCATGTACTGATATGTAATCTCATCTTGTCTTCCATCTTTCACAACCTTAGGAAACCCAAAGTGTGAACATCATGCATCAACATCATTAGATCTTTTGATAATGTATAGGTTGATGCAACCTCATATCACCTTAGTGATTTTTAGATAGGGGATGGACCCCTAGTCTACTCGTCAAGTATTCAAAGGTGTCCTTTGGTAAGATTTTAGTGAATATATCAATAAGTTACTCTTGTGATTTCACATATTCCAAGCTGGCTGGCTTTTCTTGAACTTGTTCCCTCAAATAGTGATACTTAATAGATATATGCTTTTTCTTTGCATGCATCACTAGATTATTTGAAATATTAATTGTACTTGTGTTATCATAATATATTATCACTGGATCAATGATCTCCTCATTCATACCGTCCAATAGTTTCTTTATCCATGCAATTTTTGAACAATTAGTAGCAGCATCAACATATTATGCTTCTGTAGTGGACTGAGAAATGCATCCTTGTTTCTTACTTAACTAAATTACCATTCTTTCTCCTAAAAATAATGCTCCACCAATAGTTCTTTTTCTATCATCAATGTTTCCAGTCCAATCAACATCAGTATAAACTTTCAGTTCAAAATTTTCTTCTTTCTTATACCATAAACCATAATTTTGGTGTTCTTCAAGTATCTCAAAATTATTTTCACAACATTCATGTGTGATTCTTTAGTATTAGTAGAGAATCTAGTTGTAATTCTAACCGCATGTGCAATATCTAGTCTACTATGCACAACATACATCAATTTGTCAATCATTGATCTATATAAGGTTTGATTTACCTTGGCTGACTTGTCATCCTTTTTCATCTTGCATCTGATTACCATAGGTGTACCGATTGGTTTTGAATCTTCCATACTGAATGTCTTCAAGACTTTTTTGATGTACTTCGATTGTGTGATGTATATTCCTTTCTTTTGTTGTAATATTCACAATCCAAGAAAAAAATTTATCTCAGCAAACATTGACATTTTAAATTCTTTCCTCATTTCATCAGCAAAAGATTTGCATAAGTTATCATGACCTCCAAATACGATATCATCAACAAATATTTTGGCAATAAGAATCTTGTCATCATTTTCACATTTCAAATACAAATTGTTGTTGCCACTTGTTCTAAAAAATCTAATACTTATGAAATAAGAATGTAGTCTTTCATACCATGCTCTCGATACTTTTTTCAGTCCATATAATGCCTTGTGTAACTTACATACCATATTCCTCTGATTAGGATCCACAAAACTTTTAGGTTGTTCAATGTATACCTCTTCCTCAAGTATCCCAATCAAAAATGCAAATTTAACATCCATATGATATACTTTAAATCCTTTGTAAGCAACATATAAAAGTAGTATTCTTACTCCTTCAAGTCTACCAACAGGTGCAAAATTTTCTCCATAGTCAATTCCTTCTTCTTGTGCATAACCTTTGCAAACTAGTCATTATTTATTTCTAGTTACATCTCCATTCTCATTCAATTTGTTTCTGAATATCCATTTGGTTCCAATCACATTTTTGTCTTTCGGTCTTGGTACCAATGTCCATGTCTTATTTTTATGTATTTTGTCATTCTCTTCATTCATTTCCTTAAGTCATTCATCATTTTCCAATGCATCTCTAACTATTTTAGGCTCAAATTCACAAAATAAACATGTGTTGTTCCTCAACTTACTTTGTGTCACCATTCCTGCTCTTTTATATCCAATTATTTGATCTTATGGATGGTATCTTCTCACATATCTTGCAAGTATAGGTTCAGATCTTTGTTCTTCAATGTGTTCTCCACTCGGTGCATGATCAACATTTTCATCGGTAACTATTTGTTGATGCTTGGTCTTTAAAGACTGTTGCTCGATAGCATTATTTTTTTGCTCGATAATGCCAAACTATTTCTCAGGTAGATTTTCAGGTTCTTAAATATAAATAAATCTACCATTGTCTTCCAGTTTCTTTTTTCTTTCTTCATCATTATTTTCTAGAAACTCATCAACTCTCACATTTTCACTTTCAATCATCTTTTTAGTAGCCTTGTTCAAACATTTATAAGCCTTTCTTTTAGTAGAATATCCTAGAAATATCCTTTCATCATCTTTTGAATAAAATTTTCCATTTCTATAATCTTTCATAATGTAACATCTACTTCCAAATATTTTGAACTAACTCTCATTAGGTGTGTAACCATGTCATAATTCATAAGGTGTCTTGTTTGATTCTTTCTTTAGTTGAACTCGGTTCATTGTATAAAAAGTAGTACTAACAACTTCTCTCTAGTATATTTGTGCAACATCTTTTTCAATCATCAGTGTTCTAGCACAATCAACAATTGATTTATTCCTCCTTTCAACAATCTCATTCTGTTGGGGTGTCCTTGGTGCAGATACATGTCTCTTAATTCCATGCTCATTACAAAAATTAGTGAACTCATTATAGATAAATTCACCACCTTTATCTGACCTTAAGCATAATATTTCCTTGCCACTTTCTTTTTCCACTTTTTCTTTATACCATTTAAATATTTTGAAAGCTTCAGATTTTTATTTTAAGAATATGACAGTCATCATTCTAGAGAAGTCATCAACAAACAAGATAAAATATGTCTCTGTAATAACTCTAATTTCTCATAGGACCACACAAGTCAATATGAATTAACTCCAAAATAGCATTAGATGAGTAATGTTTTCTCTTGAAACTAGACTTTGACATCTTACCCATTTGACATTGTTTGCACATTACATGGTCAGGTTTAGATATGCTCGGTAAACCTCTAACTTTTCTTTTCTTACCAATCTTAACCATGTTTTCAAAGTTCACATGAAATAACCTCATGTGCCACAACCATACATCTTCATTTTTAGCCAATAAACAAGAATTTTCAGCATTGTCTAGATAGAATAAGTTAGATTTTGATTGTTCACCAGTACTGACCAACTTTCAAGTCTCATCATATATTTTCACCTTTCTATTCTCAAATGTAGCTTAATGACTTGTATTATTCAACTATGCTACAATCAATAGATCATAATTAAGTCCTTTCACCCAATATGCATTCTCACATCTGATCTTATTATTCAACAATATAGATCTTTTTCCTTTTACTTGACAAGGTGTATCATTTCCCATTTTCACAGATCCACCATTATAATGTTCAAGATATTCAATTTTTTCTTCATCACCAATCATATGATGTGTGCAACCACTATCAATAATCCAAGTATCATTCTTACTAACTTTAGAAATAAGTATTGTTTCAACATACCTTTCTTCTTCTTTGAAATCTTCTTTCAAAGCCACAAATACCACTTCTATGTCTTCATCAGTCTCGGTCTCGGTGTCATCATCTTCATCCTCAACTAGGTAACAAGCCTTCTTGCCTTTATCTTTGTAGTCTCAGTTATCCCTATTACCAGACTGTTGGTTTCCTTTGTGATCTCATTAATCTCTTCTATCATTCTTCCTTTCATTTGGTTTCTCATCTTCTTTCTTGTCAGGACATCTTGCAACAATATGACTAATCTCTTTGCATTTAAAACATACCAAGGGTAGTTTACCTCTATATCTTCCTTTTCCCTTTTGTAGTCTTCTAACCATTAATGCTTCAAGTTCATCAAGTTCATCTTATTCACTTTCACTTTCACTTTCACTTTCATTTCTTATCTTATGTCTTTTGCTTGATTTTTCAATTTTTAGAGATGACATAAATATAGATTCTATCGTAGGTACAATATTGTTGTCATAATTGTTAATCTCACATGCAGCAATCTTCCAATAAAACTATCAAGTGAAATATTATTACCAAGAGCTGCTCTCATTTCATGAATTACAAAGACTCTAATAGCATAGGTAGGTAACAAGGTTCTGAGAATTTTACTTACCATAGTGTCTTCATCAATAGTTCCACCCGCTCCTTAGATAGCATTCACAACCTCCTTGATTTGGTTGTTGTACTGGGTGATGTTTTCACATTCTTTCATTTTCATGTCATCAAACTTACCTCTTAGACTTTCAATTTTTTCCCTTAGCACTTCACATCTCCTCCATGAACTAGTGTAAGCTTTTCCCACACCTTCTTTGCAATTGTACATGTCTTGATGTCTTCAAATTCAACATCTGATAAAGAAGAAGCAATCTCAATCATCATAGCATTGTTTTATTGTCTTTCTTTCATCTATGTGACAGTCAAAGGACCAGTGGGTGTGATAAACTCATTTTACAAGTAGTATGTTGTAGAATATTCAATCCCTGATAGATATAACTTCATTCTACTTTTCCATGTTGAGAAGTTGTCTTTGTTCAATTTTTGCACCTCTCTCTTATGCATCTTGCGATCTTTTACCTAAGTCATTCAAACTTTTCCTTCAAGTACTCTTTCTCTAATACCAATTGTTAGATAACTGAGAGGGGGGGTGAATCAGTTAAGTCTAGTTATCCTACAATCCCAAGTACTCTCTGATGTATAAAACAATTCTTTCAAATCAATTAAATAACTCAATAAAAATTTAATTGTGCCTTTTTGTTCATTAACTGAATACCAGTAGATTAACTAGTGTATATACCAATCAAACCAATAATTATAATGTGTAAAGTAAAATAACAAATAATCACATCCATACACATATAACACTTGATTTTTAACACAGAAACCCTAACATGGAAATCCTATTAGGGGAAAAACCACTTGGGACTGGTACCCAAAAATAATTTCACTCTTCTAAAGTGAGCTCAATTAAGAATCAACCATGTTAAAGGTTACAATAACACACTATAAGGTGTGACCTGGTTAGAGGATTTATCACTAATATTTCTCCATGACCAAACATTCACTATGGGGTCAACATGAAAATAATCAGCATTCATTAGATGTCATAATGAAATATAAAGACTATTAAGTCCCACTTGGTTAAGAGATTTATTTGTAGCAATGGTTAGAATGCAACAGTAAATGATCTAATTCAAATATAATTTTCTTTTGCATATTTTTAGATCTATGCTAAGCTCAAAATACCTCTGGCCAATATACTCAATTCAATTCCTTTATATCCTCCAACTCTATTCTACTCGATTAATACCTTTCTCTGACGCTCGGTGTTGTTTGTATATTTGCTCGATTCTATCTTCAACTTGTCTAACTAGCTTCGCATGAATGCAATCTCCTCACACGCATTTCATAAATAATTATGAATCTCTTGTCTCCTTAAATAGACATAATAAAATATTTTCTTTTGAGCCACAGATTTTTCATCTTAATATTCACCTTTGATTTTGCCACTTCAACCTTCCTCGGAACTTGTGTCTGCAACACATTTCATTCTCCATCATCTGATCATCCTTGAATTTTGTCAGTCATTTGATCATCATAAAAAACTTTATCTTTAACCTCGCAATCATTCATATTCATCCATCTCATCATCTTAAGTCAGCAATCATATGTTCCATTTATTTCTTTCACTCGGTCAATACCATGATGTGTCAGTGACTTCTAACTTAGTTAACACTATACTCAGTATACACTCACTACAACATTTGGGGTCAAATTTCAATGCCAATTTGCGATGCCACTACAATTTGTTTTTTTTTTTGTTTTTTTTTGCAAGTGCCCCCGACGATGTCATAATAGCAACAATACCATCATAATTTCGACACCCATTTGGTTATAAACAAAAAAGAAAAAGAAAGAGTCATTTGTAATTTGTGAATTTGAAGAGCTGTCATGAAGATGACACTACAATTTTGCGTGGCGTGAAGAGGGCATTCAATTTTGGCATGCGTGAAGAGGTCGGCACCATGTGGGAAGAGGGCACTGACATTTGAGGTAGGCATTCGAGCCTTGTCTTGTCATTAAATCAATTTCAGTGTCATTGTTTACATCTTAATTAGCATTTGGAATGCTCGATGACCCGCGAGCTTTGAGAGCTATTACCTTCAAGGCATTGTGTGAAGTGTTTGATCTCTCTTTATTTGTTTTTTTGTTGATATTCACTATGTGGTACTCCCTGTTTATGATCATTTCATGAGGAAATGTCTTGATGGCTCATAGGCTTCAAGCTAGGGCATCATACATAGTTCATGAGCTCACTATTTAATACTGGCATTGTTTACATCTTTTCATTTGGAATGTCTGATGACCTGCAAGCTTTGAGAGCTAGGACATCGCTTCTATTACCTTCAAGGCATTGTGTGAAGTGTTTGATCTCTCTTTATTTGTTTTGTTGTTGATATTCACTATGTGGTACTCCTTGTTTATGATCATTTCATGAGGAAATGTCTTGATGGCTCGCGGACTACAAGCTAGGGCATCATACATAGTTCAAGAGCTCATTGTTTAATACTGGCATTGTTTACATCTTATCATTTGGAATGCCTGACGACCTGCAAGCTTTGAGAGCTAGGGCATCACTTCTATTACCTTCAAGGAATTGTGTGAAGTGTTTGATCTCTCTTTATTTGTTTTGCTTTTGATATTCACTATGTGGTGTATGCAAATTAGATGTCTACCAACTAGAAATGATAAATTATCTATTAAAGCCAATGAATCTATCTAATGAAAACACAATGAAGAATGCAAAGTAACTATGAAATGATGAAACTAATTTAATTACCTTCACCTACCATGCAGCTTGTCTCCATTGTCCTCCTAGCTTTGATTTCTTGAAGATGTTGAGCTCTCAGATTTCCAAAATGAAGCCTTCTCCCAAGATGCTACCAAAGTGTGGACATTGAATGAAATTGAGTGCACAATAGCTTATGCAAACTAATGGATGAAATTCAAATGAAATGGTGATTGCTATGGAATGCTTGATTGCTTGAATGCTTGGATGCCTGAATGCTTGAATGCTTGGATGCTTGTTATCAAAAATACCTATTAGCTCTCAAATGAGAAATGAGGCTCCTTTTATAGAGTTTTGGAGGATCTAGGCTTAGGTGGCACAATCCTACGGTTGAGAATGAAAGGTGGAAGATCCTAGGGCTAGGATTGACTTGGTTGAAGAAGTTGAGAGAAAGGGGGATGTAGTTGGAATGTGAGAGGAAGAATAGGGATGATGTTCCTCTCACATTGACATGGAGGAGAAGAAGGTGGAAGGAAAAGACACATGTCAAGTGTCTCACAAAGACCAAAGAGAGAAAGGGGGAGAGACATTTTCCTCATGAGGACTCTTTGTACAAGTGTCCCATGAGTCACCTTTGACCCTTAGAGGTGGCTTGAGAAGCCCCTTAGGAATAGGGAATGTCTCTTGACTTGGTTGTTGAGAGGACATGTGGTCATGAGACCAAGTCCTATGAGGCCACATAGCCCTTAAGAATAGGACATGTGTGGGTGAGGATAAATATGAATAAATAATTAATAATAATTATTTATTTTAGCCAAGGTGATGTGTCAAGTGACTAGGTGGATGAAGTGAATTAGAAGACTTAGTCATATTTAGGTGATTGTGTATTTAATTAAATCACTTTAATAGACTATTTAGAAGACTTAGGATATAGAATTAGACTATAGTGAATTTATTAAATAAATTGAATAATTTATTTAATAAATAGAGGAATAATTATTAATTAAATAATAAATATTTAATTAATTTATCAAGTCAATAGTAATTAAATAATAAATATTTAATTAATTAATGAAGCCATTTTTAGGTGTATACATGTGGTACTCCCCGTTTATGATCATTTCATTAGAAAATGTCTTGATGGCTCATGAGCTGCAAGCTAGGGCATCATACATAGTTCATGAGCTCACTGTTTAATACTGGCATTGTTTACATCTTATCATTTGGAATGCCTAATGACCTACGAGCTTTGAGAGCTAGGGCATCGCTTCTATTACCTTCAAGACATTGTGTGAAGTGTTTTATCTCTCTTTATTTTTTTTTTATTGTTGATATTCACTATGTGGTAGTCCCTGTTTATGATCATTTCATGAGAAAATGTCTTGATGGCTAGCGGGCTGCAAGCTAGGGCATCATACATTATTTATGAGCTCACTATTTAATACTGGCATTGTTTACATCTTTTCATTTGGAATGCTTGATGATCCGTGAGATTTGAGAGGTAGGGCATCATTGCTATTACCTTCAAGGTATTGTGTGAAGTGTTTGATCTCTCTTTATTTGTTTTGTTGTTCATATTCACTATGTGGTACTCCCCACTTATGATCATTTGATGAGGAAATGTCTTGATGGCTCGCGGGCTACAAGCTAGGGCATCATACATTGTTCATGAGCTCACTATTTAATACTGGCATTGTTTACATATTTTTATTTGGAATGCTTGATGACCTGCGAGCTGTGAGAGCTAGGGCATCATTTCTATTATCTTCAAGGCATTGTGTGAAGTGTTTGATCTCTCTTTATTTGTTTTGTTGTTGATATTCACTATGTGGTACTCCCCGTTTATGATCATTTCATGAAAACTTCTTGATGGCTTGTGGGCTGCAAGCTAGGGCATCATACATTGTTCATGATCTCACTGTTTAATACTGGCATTGTTCATGAGCTCACTGTTTAATATCTGGCATCATGCAAACATACATTAATACACTTACTATTTTTAATTTGAGCTCAGGCATCATGCAATGTTATTGATGGCATTGCATGCTTGCTACTATTGTGCACCATATATTGTTTTATACACTATTTATTTCATTGAGACCGTGAGCTTGGCATTAGTAATGTATTTTCTGTTATTGTATCAATGCTACCATGTTGTTGAGTTTGTGTATGGCTTGACTATGAACATGCATAATTGTAGATGAGGATCAGTAATATGTTGCCAAGCATTGCTTAGATCCTTTGGATCTAACCCCATCTTTTCCTTCCTTGCAGGTTTTGGATCATACAAGAGCATACTGGATTGAACCCCAGGTCAACACTTCATTATTTCAAGCAATGTCTGGTACCTTCATTATTTATGTTCATCCACTTATGTATGTTTTCATTCATTCATATTCTTCTAAAAGTTGGCTATTAGTGACCATATAGGACCATTCTTGATGTTTTTGGGTCATTTGATGAAAAGATGTAAATAAGGACATCAATAATAAAATAGGGATATATTAAGATTAATATCGTAAGTTAAAACATTATTACAATATGAATTCACGTGCCTTTAATTATGATACACTTTTGAAATTATCACTCATTGGTCATTTGACAATTCAAGATATAAGTATCAGAATATAAACTGTTGCAAAAGGAAGAAACACATATGTATCTATCATCATTAGGCCTTTAAGGACTGATTACACATTTGCCATTCTTATTACATGAAATGACCCTATAGGCCATTATAAGTGCCAAAATCCTCCAGTTGATGTCTTTGGATGTCTTCATAATCTCTAATGGCTCCAAGTGTGTCTTCATAGGTATTTGGGTTTCTTTGTGTCTTCTCATTAAGTGTTGCCATTAAAATATATCACTCCTCCTGTTATATAATGTATATGCATAGTTGTTTAAAATGCCATACTTGTTGCTCTTAAATATTATTACCATTTCACTCAAATTTACATGACATTAAAGCCAAGCCCAAAATGTATACATACGTGTAAGTATAGGAGAAGCTAGATTCTGCAATTATTGAAAAAAAAAACTATACCAATAGCGGCTTACGAGAAACTATACTTGTGCTTACCACACCATACCTCAGCATCATAATGCTTATCATTTTCAAGCTTTAGTGAAGCTTCATACCACGTAGCGTCCGCAAATTTGTATGCAACACTAATTTAGGTTGGAGGTAAACTACATGTGTCATGTAAACAACATGGTTGAATGCAATTTCTTTTGGATGTTTTCAAGAGTTTTCCCACCAATACAAGAGTAAATAACACATTGAATGTAATCTACGAACACTGCATGGTATGAAATTTTGCTGAAGCTTGAAATATATCACTCCTCATGTTATTGTCAAAATTAAATTCAAATATTTCTCAAAACATTTATTCTTGTAGACTTAAGATATCCTTATCTCAATAATAAAACAATCTTGCATAATAGATTTTGAATCACATTAACACACACCCATATTGTTCTGTAGCATAGTTCATTTTAGAAGTGTATGGCTTGACTATGCACATGCATAATTGTAGATGAGGATTAGTAATAGGGTGCCAGGAATTGCTTAGATCCTTTGGATCTAACCCCATCTTTTCCTTCCTTGTAGGTTTTGGATCATACAAGAGCATACTGGATTGAAGACTGGGTCAACACTTCATTACTTCAGGCAATGTTTTGTACCTTCATTATTTATATTCATCCACTTATGTATGTTTGTATTCATTCATATTCTTCTGAAAGTTAATATTTTTGAGCTCAAATTAAAAACTGTGTGTGTTATTTTATTACTGATGTCCCTATTTGATCTAATAGCATCAATATAACGAACAAAGCACCAACTAATCAAATAGGAACATGAGGTGCTCAAACAGTGAGCCCATAAAACAATATATTTAATCTTAATAAAATCTTATAAAACAACATATATTGTGTGAATTGTTTGATCTCTCTTTATTTGTTTTGGTGTTGATATTCACTATGTGGTACACCCCGTTTATGATCATTTCATGCAGAAATATCTTGATGGCTCGTAGGCTACAAGCTAGGGCATCATACATTGTTCATGAGCTCACTGTTTAATACTAGCATTGTTTACATCTTTTCATTTGGAATGCTTGATGACCCGCGAGCTTTGAGAGCTAGGGTATCATTTCTATTACCTTCAAGGCATTGTGTGAAGTGTTTGATCTCTCTTTATTTGTTTTGTTGTTGATATTCACTATGTGGTACTCCCTGTTTATGATCATTTCATGAGGAAATGTCTTGATGGATCGCGGGCTGCAAGCTAGGGCATCATACATTGTTTATGAGCTCACTGTTTAATACTGGCATTGTTTACATCTTTTCATTTGGAAGGTAGGCATTCGAGCTTTGTCTTCTCTTTAAATCAATTTCAATGGCATTGTTTACATCTTAGCACTATTAATACTGGCATTATTTACATCTTTTCATTTGGAATGCTTGATGACCTGCGAGCTTTGAGAGCTTGGGCATCATTTCTATTACCTTCAAGGCATTGTGCGAAGTGTTTCATCTCTCTTTATTTGTTTTATTGTTGATATTCACTATGTGTGTACTCCCCATTTATGATCATTTCATGAGGAAATGTGTTGATGGCTGGCGGGCTGCAAGCTAGGGCATCTAACATTGTTTATGAGTTCATTGTTTAATACTGACATTGTTTACATCTTGTCATTCGGAATACTCGATGACCCGTGAGCTTTGAGAGCTAGGGAATCATTTCTATTACATTCAAGACATTGTGTGAAGTGTTTGATCTCTCTTTATTTGTTTTGTTGTTGATATTTACTATGTAGTACTCCCTGTTTATGATCATTTCATGAGGAAATATCTTGATGGCTCGCGGGCTACAAGCTAGGGCATCATACATTGTTTATGAGCTCACTGTTTAATACTGGCATTGTTTACATCTTTTCATTTGGAAGGTAGGCATTCGAGCTTTGTCTTCTCATTAAATCAATTTTAGTGTCATTGTTTACATCTTAATTAGCATTTGGAATGCTCGATGACCCGCAATCTTTGAGAGCTATTACCTTCAAGGCATTGTGTGAAGTGTTTGATCTCTCTTTATTTGTTTTGTTATTCATATTCACTATGTGGTACTCCCTATTTATGATCATTTCATGAGGAAATGTCTTGATGGCTCGTAGGTTGCAAGCTAGGGCATCATGCATAGTTCATGAGCTCACTATTTAATACTGGCATTGTTTACATCTTATCATTTGGAATACCTGATGACGTGCGAGCTTTGAGAGCTAGGGCATTGCTTATATTACCTTCAAGGCATTGTGTGAAGTGTTTGATCTCTCTTTATTTGTTTTACTATTGATATTCACTATGTGGTACTCCCCGTTTATGATCATTTCATGAGGAAATGTCTTGATGGCTCATAGGCTAAAAGCTAGGGCATCATACATAGTTCATGAGCTCAATGTTTAATACTGGCATTGTTCATGAGCTCACTATTTAATATCTCGCATCATGCAAACATACATTAATACACTTACTATTTTGAATTTGAGCTTGGGCATCATGCAATGTTAGTGTTTTCATTGCATGCTTGCTACTATTGTGCACCATATCTTATTTTATACGCTATTTATTTCATTGAGACCGTGAGCTTGGCATTTGTAATGTATTTTCTATTATTGGATCAATGCTACCATGTTGTTGAGTCTGTGTATGGCTTGACTATGCACATGCATAATTGTAGATGAGGATCAGTAATATGTTGCCAGGCATTGCTTAGATCCTTTGGATCTAACCCCATCTTTTCCTTCCTTGTAGGTTTTGGATCATACAAGAGCATACTAGATTGAACCCTGGGTCAGCACTTCATTACTTCAGGCAATGTTTGGCACCTTCATTATTTATGTTCATCCACTTATATATGTTTGCAATCATTCATATTCTTCTAAAATTTGGCTATTAGTGACCATATAGGACCATTCTTGATGTTTTTGGGTCATTTGATGAAAAGATGTAAATAGGAACATCAGTAATAAAATTTGTTTTGTTGTGCATATACCTTCTCTGATCAACTATGATATGCACAAGTAATTAGTAATTAGTTCCCCAAACCATTACTAAGGATTGAACATAAGTATAAGTCCCCAAATCTATTGTTCTATGTGTATAAAACAATATATGGTGCACAATAAATTCAAAACAGTAAGTGTATTAATGTATGATCTAATAGCAGCAACCTTATTAATTACTAAGCCAAAGGTGTTTTCTTATTCAAAAGACTTAGCAGCCTCCAGGGTCATTTTCTTTTCTATTGCATTAACATGACGTTTGCTAGAAACATTATGACTGTGCATCCTATTGCTCATCTCTTCAATTTTTGTTTTCATAGATTTCACCATCTTACGTTCCTTTTCGATAAGAGATGGCTGTGAAAAAGATATTTATGTTTTTCATTCTGAGAAGATCCAAAGTGATTTTGAGTCACAAAGGAAATGCCCTAATCCCTATACTACGCACCCCTCTTCTCATCTCTTCATTTTTTGTCCAAGGTAAATTTTATTTGACAGCAAAGGGATCAGGGCATTTCCTCTGTGACTCAAAATCCCTCTAGATCTTCTCAGAATGAAAAATAGAAATATCTTTTTCACAACCATCTCTTACCAAAAAGGAACATCAGATGGTGAAATCTATGAAAACAAAAACTGAAGAGATGAGAAAAATGATGCGCAAACATAATGTTTCTAGCAGACATCATGTTAATGCAATAGAAAAGAAAATGACCCTGGTGAATGAGTGTATTTGACAAAGATAAACATGACACATTTTGTTGGGCTGATTGGGTTGGCCTAATACCATTTACATGGCCTGGCCAGATATTAAATAGTGAACTCATGAAAAATCATCCTACTACTTACATTGGAATTTCTATGTAAACAACATGGTTGAATTCAATCTCTTTTGCACATTTTTGAGATTTTTCCCACCAATACAAGCGTAAATAATGCATTAAACGTAATCTACGAACATTGCGTGGTATGAAGTCTCGCTGAAGCTTGAAATATATCACTCATCTTATTGTCAAAATTAAATTCAAATATTTCTCAAAACATATATTCTTGTAGAATTAAGATAGCTTTGTCTCAATAATAAAACAATCTTGCATAATAGCTTTTGAATCGCATTAACACACACCCATGTTCTGTAGCATAGTTTATTTTAGAAGTGTATGGCTTGACTATGCACATGCATAATTGTAGATGAGGATTAGTAATAGGGTGTCAAACATTGCTTAGATCCTTTGGATCTAACCCCATCTTTTCCTTCCTTGCAGGTTTTGGATCATACAAGAGCATACTGGATTGAAGCCTGGGTCAACACTTCATTACTTCAAGCAATGTTTGGTACCTTCATTATTTATGTTCATCCACTTATGTTAGAGAGAGAAGCCATACACAAAAGTTCAATAATTATTTTAGATGTTATTTGTGATAGTCTCTTCGTTTTAGGCAATGCAGAAGGAGACGCCTAGTTCAATATGCAATCTCAATTCATATGCACAGATAGTAGGTGGAGCTGAAAGACCCAATAGGTTTGTATTTTTTATAGAGGTCTTTAATTGCGTATTTTAAGTTATAGACCATCGTGAACATTGTAATTTTGACCTATTAAAAAAATGTAAACATGTTGGGTCTTCTTAGCTCCACCTGTTATCCGTGCATATTCTTCTTGTGTTGCACACACATTCTTGATTCAGAGTGGGAAAATCTTATTTTTGATGCGAGGGAGAGAAGCCAAACACAAAGAACATGCAAATAAACATGATAGCTACAAAACATAAATGTAGGTATCACAACAGCTAAGAAACATTGTAGGAATCATGGTCACAATTATTTGGAGACACAACATAATTGAATGCTATACCCAGAGAATGCAACACAACCACTACTCCTGTAGCTCTAAGTTGACACTGTAGGATCCAAAAACCATATATAGATTCCTTATCTTTGGTTTTTGGATCCTGCAGTGTCAACTTAGAACTGCAGGAGTAGTGGTTGTGTTTCATCATCTGGGTATAGCATTCAAATATGTTGTGTCTCCAAACAATTGTCACCATGATGCCTACATTTATGTTTCTCAACTATTGTGTCCTAGGACCCCTTATGACCCTTTATGACCATTTATGATCTCTAAGAATACATCTTAGATATCTTAAAATGTCGTAAAGGGTCATAAGAGGTTCCTAGGAGGGGTCAAATGAGCTTCCACCTTCACGTGGTTGGTCCTATTAAGTAGAGAATGTTAAAATATTCTTGAAACAAAGAGAAGTTCAATAATTTAAGATCTCAATCCACGTACGACAAATATATATCGATCCATCACAATGGATACCAAATCAATAGATCTCTGTCAAGAACCCAGTCGCAAAGAAACACAATAGACCGCACCATGAACCTGCACATCAAATTCAAACCAAAGAAGTCAAGAAGTTGCTCGAATTAGATCTGAATGCAATCAGGTCCGCATATATCCCATGAACACATCAGGAAGAATGCATCTCTAATCGCCACACTAGCTTCTTGTGCTGGAGCAGTCGCTGTCACAAGTCTTGATTTGGTAGGATCCATTCCAAATCCAAGTCTCTAGACTCGACTCAATAATCCACAAACCACTACCGAATCTATTGCAAAGTTATCTCCAAATTGTGTTGGAGCAGTCGTTGTCACAAGTCTTGATTCAGTAGGATCCATTCCAAATCCAAGTCTATAGACTTGACTCAATAATCCACGAGCCACTGTCGGATCTACTACAAATTTATCTCTGAATGATCCATAACCAAATCACGAGCAAGAACCAAATCTGCAAGAACACCATTCTGAATCGATACCAACTCGATCGATAAATATTTTTTTTTATTTTTTTAAATTATTATCATCGTAACTACGACGGATTAAAAATAGTGACGATGGTTCATTGCAAACATCTGACATCCATTCGTCACAATAATAGCATCGCTATCGGAAAACAACCATAAACGATGGATATGCGTTGTAATTGTCCAACGCATGTCTATCGCATGTACAACATAGTCATCGTTACAAAGCACAAACGACGGATATGCATCATAAACTTCTAATGAATATCTATTGCATTAAAAGAATTTTCATCGGCGAACATGTTACAAACGACGTCTACCCGTCGGACGATTCTGAAGGGTCGTTGTCGTTTGTTGTTTTTTGCAATGTATAGGCGTCACAATTGTGACAACACAAATAGGTCCGATGATAGGTTCTCTATGTTGGCACCCTCTTTTTGCAACGGCCATGGTTGTCATAATTACGATGCCTAACAAAACCATCGGTCTTTCCGACTACAAAACTATGACACCGGGTGGTGTCGGTTAATTGACAGTTTACTATCTAAATTCAGATGTTTAGCCGTCGGAAAAAGGTCTTAAATGTACTAGTGACTACACTTTCTCAGTGTACACTGTTTCAACTCGGTGTATACTAAGTTATTCATTTACCAACCACATAAACTTGTTCATTCTTGATCTTCAATTCATAACAGAATTATGTAATACAATCAAATCACTAACATAATGTCATAGACTCATCAATAAGTTACCCAATGAATACTATATCCATATCTTTTTCATACATCTCATCTTCATGTTAATATCTCATTCCTTCATCATTATTTCCTTCTTCAGATGTTTGTAACTATCATGATAAGTACAGTCAAAACTAGTTGACATCAATGACAATATAATAAGTGATTTAATGTGTCACATATACCTTTGTAGCTCTGTGATCATTAGTCTCTCCCTTTGAATTATTCAATCAGTTGTCAATCTCCTCCTTAAGATATTCAATCAGTTGTAGTTTATCAACATGTATTTCTCTCCTCCACTTTTTCTTATTGTACAATTTTATTGTGTATTTTTTCCTCATTTCGAGGGTTCTTTAGCAAGGCATTACATGAACAGTGGAACATGGCCCCATTATAACTAACTTTTAGAAAATGATATCTAGGACCTATGATAACTTAACATATGGATAAATTTTGAGTAATAACTAGATAGGAAGTAATCTCAGTCACAATAAAATTTATATAGCTTTTTGCTTTCTATATCTTTAACTTTACTTCCAATTCCTAATTTCCCTCAATCATCACAACTAACAACCATCCCATCACCACCCTACTACTTGAAAAATGGTAAAAAATGGTCCTAAGTAGCCCAAGGCATCTTTAAGACTATTTTTTACAATTGTAACACCTAACCTTGACAACAAGGTCAATTTGGGAGGCATAGTTTTTTATTTGAGCCCCCTATTGAGCTAATTTTCCAAGAAAATAACTCAAAGTGTTCTACAATATTGAAAATTGTAAATAGATTTGTGTAAACTCTTGAGTCTAGAAAATGTCATTTGAAGCATCAAACTTCATTTTTTAATGAATTTTCCAAGATTTTCAAAAACTTGAACACTTAATATCTTTAAATCTAGAACTCATATTGGTTTAGAACTCATCTACAATGTGAATTTACCATTCTAGGGCTTTAGAGAAATTTTGAGTCCATATGTGCCCATATTCAAACTTACTAAAAATAAAACACCATAGTATATTTAGCCTTTTCTTAATTGAAAGTCTTAAACTATTTTTCATAACTTTGAAGTAAATAATCTTCATGAATATTCACCAAATAAAATAAAAATTAAAATAAAATATTTTTTTAGATGATGTAAGAT
Source organism: Chamaecyparis obtusa (assembly GCA_027943335.1). NCBI lineage: Eukaryota > Viridiplantae > Streptophyta > Pinopsida > Cupressales > Cupressaceae > Chamaecyparis > Chamaecyparis obtusa. The sequence goes on along the minus strand of BSBK01000103.1, from coordinate 645,570 downwards.
TATTTTTATACTTGATGTATTATATAAATTTTATTCTTATAAGACTATTTATATTAGTAAAAAAAATTGCAATGCTAATTTTAAATAGTTTATATCAATCATATCTAATATAATTCGTATACTATTATTTGACATCATTTTCTAGATTGCACATTTCTAATTTTTATGTTGATTTTAATTGAAATCTATATAAGAATACCTCACTAAACTACAAGTTTAAAATATTAATTCCAAATTATTATAATTTAACTTTATAATTACACACTAACTCTTAGATCTATATAGCTCTTCTACATAAAACAATAATAATAGCAATACATGGTGGTTTGAAAAAGAAATCATTTAGTTGATGATTGTTGTACTTGGAGTTTTGATTGTGGAAGAAGAGATAGCATTGACATAAATCATCGCATTTTTTCAACTCCTCTCAATTTAGTATAGTGGGAAACCATAGAAGACAAATTCTTCCAAATAGTATGGATAGTAGTCTTAAATAATTGGTGTATTAGGTAGGCCACTTACTTTTGAACTTTGAGAGCTTAGCCAACTTGTCCATAAAATAATTATTCAACCAATGATATAATATGTTTTGAAAGAACCATATAAAAATAGATGGAAAGTAAACTCATAGAATATTTTGTTTAAGTAGGGCACGAGTGCCTCCTAAAAAGACATTAGTCATGAATAATGGAGCCAAATAGTTATATCACAAGACTTGACAACCATTTTAATAATCTGAGAATACCATCTTTAGTGATAGCTATGTAATAAAAAAAGATTCTTAATGGAAAATTATTCATAAAGAAAACGAGCAATACAACTAGCAAATAAGAAGTATTTTTATGATTTAAAAATAAGAAACAAAATTTTAAAAGTATCAATAGTGATCATGGTCCATAGTAATATAAATGATTTATGTGCAATTATTTATTGATTGACTTTTAATATAGTAGTAAGTATAACATTGTTATTTGTCAATATTAAATTTTATAAATTTAAAAATATTCAAAATAAAGATATTATTATTATTATTTGATATTAATTTAGGATAAAAATATATTTTTGATGCAAGAGTTCTTATTTATAATGTTGTTTTAGCTATTTTATACAGAAACATGAGTCTTAGGCTAAATTTTTTTGGCTAAGAGTTAAGGATTGAAGCTATCTATTTTATCAAATTTGTTTAGGGTACAATTTAACTTCATCTCTCGTGATATCGAAGCCTTACACTCAACAAGACTTGATTCGTAACAAATGCATTACAAACTTTTTAACTTTACTAACAAACCAAAAACTTAAAACCTATTGATTAAAAAAAAAAATTAACCTATAAAATTATGATCATTTATCTAAATAATACTCATCAATATATATATATATATATATATATATACATATATATATACATATATATATATATATATATATATATATATATATATATATATATATATACATATATATATATATATACATATATATATATATATATATACATATATATATATGTATATATATATATATATATATATATATATATATATATATATATTATTATTATTTTATTTTATTGAGTGCATGTGACCTACATTGTAGGATCCTCCAACCTACTCTTTTAGCTTTATACCTTTAATATAAAGTCAAACTATTCCTTCTCCCATCGTGGTGGAATAATCATGAATAAGGGCACTCAACTCAAATATAAATTTCACTTATAAAGGATGTGATTGGAAAGGAATATTCCACCATTATTACCATTTATTCAACTATAGTATCAATTTAAAGAGATGAACTCCAATCTCTATAAAATAAAAAGGAAAAGATGAACGAGATCTTTAAGTTGATTAGGTAAATTATTTTAGTACTCCCTTGTATTCGTAATGCTTGACACATATAATGCAAGATTTTATTTTAAATTTTAATTGGTGGATGCAATGAATTCTTTAATGAATGGATTCATTTGCTCTCTAACCGTATTACTTTCCTTTACCTTTTGCTTTTGGGTCTCCCATCAGGGTCACTTTCACGTGAATTAAAGTCATGACATTTTTAGACAAAGACAAGAGTCTCCCACAAATCATGACATGAATAAAAACTAGTCATTCTAAATTTCTAAAGAGAATCATCCTTGAGATCTTGGACCATAAGTAGAAGACAATAATCTTTGATTGAAATATAACTAAAAGTTGTGTGGACCACATACCTGAAGTTTCAAGTGCATATGTAACTGTAATGATCTTTTTACAAGATCAAACTCATATCAATTAGATGTGATAATAAGAAGATTCTTTGCCTCTCATGAAAAGTGGGGTCAGAACTTTTTTACTTCATTGGAAAAATTATGTGTATATTGATTAAAATTTATGGTTCATATGTGTAAATCGTTATAATGATTTTCTTACAAGATCAAAAACCAAATCAACTAAATGTGAAAATGAGAGGATTGCTTGTCTCTCTGAGAAGTGTGGTCTGAAAGAGGAGAGGAATCCTTGTCTGTCTGAAGAGTGGGGTCCAATAGAAGAGAGGGTTCCTTGTCTCTCTGAAGAGTGGGGTCTGAGATATGATTTCAGAGGTTTCCCTTGGTTCACTTATAAAGATTATGTTTACATTGAGTAATATGCATTGTTTGATGTATGTATGTATTATTGAATTTGAGTTTAAATGAAGAGATCTTTTATTAAGTTGTATTTAAATTATAAATTTCAAAAGTTTTTTATTAATTACATATATATATTCGTCATTATTAGCAATATTAATAGCTTAATTTTTTATATAGTTGTAAAGATGATTATCTAAATTTATTAATAATCATTTAACATGCACACTTTCATTTACTAAAGAAAATATGTAACCCTATCCAAGTAAGTATTGGCTTAGAAGTCCCCACCCTTATACTTTAAAGATGAGATGGGGTCAATTTATTAAGCTAATGCAAGCCTTTCTATACTTCAAAGATGACATGAGATCAAAGAAAATAATTTTCTTAGGGAAGATTCATTGTACATGATCTTGTTTTAGCTTGGAAGTTGATTAAATGGGCATGACAATCTGTACACAAATATTATTCTCATCAAATTATATTTTTATGAAGTGTGTGATACAATTAAAAGGTAATTCATTTGTAACTTCAAGTAACTTCACCTATTAGCTACAATATCAATTATTTCCTAGCAAGAGTTGTGTACATGATGTTACTTCTATCATTTAGTATAGATGAGAGATTAAATTGTAAATTTAGATGCTCCTTTTCTACCACCAAATGGTTTAAGTTGAGAAATGTACTTTGGGAATCAAAGGGAACTACACATGAGATTTATAGTCTAAAAAATATCCATTATTAGTTGTCTATTGGCATCCACCTTCACTTCCTTCAACCAATCCAGTCTGTTGTCTATTTCACAACCCAAAAACTATCAAATTTGTGTTTTAGTTATATTATCATTCCTAGTCCTTATGGAAATCTTCCTTTCTCTACTTGTGAAATTAACTTGGAAATCTACCTTATTCAAATTTAATACGTCTCACCATGTCATCTCTAAATCATGTCATCATACAATTATTATTTGTATCTCAAAGCAAAGAGCTCTATTATCAAAAATTTTAAAGAAATCACACCTCTTGGATTTGAAATAATGTATTCATTATCTAGCTTCCTTGTCCAATTTATCAAATGCTTTAAAAAAAATACACAATTGATTTTAAAAGCAATCTTTTCAATACTATATAGATTATGGAAAACTCTTATCAACTATTTTGTCAATCTTGTCAATCTTTTGCATGATATCTTATAAGAAAACATGGAGCTCAAGAAACTAATGGATTATATTTTAGATTGGGTAGATGTTATTGGAAAATTCAAGATGATCTAGTTAAGAGAATCAAGGAAGTAACTAGAAATTGTGATTTCTATTCAACTCTAAATAAATTATTTTACACTAAATGTCATCCAACCCAAGCAATCTATCTACTCTAATTAAATGTTTAATATATTAATAATATCTGAAATAACATATTTTATGTTAATTTGACCTCTACTATTTTGATATTTTAATATTTTGACTCTTATTTATTTTTTATTATTTAAAATAATTCTGCCCAATATTAATATAACAAACAATCCAACTTTCCTAAATAACTTTATATATATATATAATTCCATTCTAAAGTGAAATCCATATCAAGATCATAAACGAATAGACTTGTGGGTACCATATGCTTTTAGTCAATAAATGTCCATCCAATTAAGATATTCTAATTCATTGCATATACTCATGTTTGTCATGAACTTGATGTTACCAAGAAAAAATTCCATTATTAAATATGTGCCAATAAGGTTGAAAGACAATCTATGTGACAAGTATGATGGTTTACACTTTGAAATGATTGATGTAAAATATTAATCCATTATTGGCCATACTATGGAGAAGATGGATTAGCTAGATGGAGAAACATACCAATATGCGAAAAAGAGAAAGATTAGACATTACTGTCCATATCTTATGAAAAGACATCGAAGTTCCTTGCAACAATTAAGAGACAACCCTTATGTTTGAGCATTTATGAACTATTTTAACCTTTTTTGTTTACCAACATAATAGAGAATCTAATTTAATATTTATCAATAATTATTTCCTAAGCTTTGTGTTGGGTAATATGATTTATAGTTCCTTCAATCGTATTGTTTAGAATAGCTTTTATGTAAATGATACCTTCCTCAAAACTTGTTTGAGGTCAAAGACATGTGAAGGTGTTAGGGATATAAATGTATATTTTAAAATCTTTCTGGATATGTCTCTTGATTTATAATTATAAATATAGTTTGCAGTGTTCAATTTTTTTTAAAAGCAATTTGACGTTAGTTTTGAACATATTATTTAGAATCATCTTAATTATGTTGTAGATAGGATTAGTGTGAATTTTTGGCTTTTTTTTTTTCTTATGGATAAGGTTATGTGTGATTTTAATTTTTTGATTGGATGGTGAACTATGATCTTGTTTTACATTTTAAAATTTAAATTTTTTTATTCTTGAAATTAGTATTAAAAAAAAAGATTGTTCTTCTTTAGTATATGTATCAAAATATCTTGAATTGAATATGTATTGATAAGTAGGAGATATTTTTTATAGCAAGACAAATTGTGATATTTCTATCAATATTCAACCATGTAGTTTTTTACTCAAACTCATTGAATCATGTTTCATGTGTAATGGTTCACAAGAACTCATTTCTCATGAGAATGAATGAAACACTCCTTGCTTGAGAATGTGGACCATGACCTAGGTATTCATCTTTTGAAGGACTACTATGTTCTCCATCAATGAGGGCATCAGATTGAAAAATATCGCATCATACATTACCCTAACTTGGCAATGATTCCTTGCAAGGGACAATCTATGATGTAAATTGTGTCTAAGATAAGATTAATGTTGGGTCTGAAGCAAGAGGGAAAAGGGGGATAGTTGCAAAAATATATCCAAGATGATTGGGCATTGGGCCTTCCCTGAAGGTCACCCATCCCAATACTATTACAACTCAAGTGCACATCAGTATGGAGTTTCCTCAAAGGTTAAGACCCCTTAGCTTGCTATCCCATTTGCAAAACCTTAAACAAGTATTGTGATTTATGAACCATTCATTATAGACACAATATAGGTCATCAATTGATAAGTAGGAGATATTGTGCCTTATGAACCATTAATTATAGAGCCCCTTAAACATTTATGAATGTGTATTTATAGATGTTCTATCGTTAGAACTTATTAGAAAACAATTTTGAAAAGCATTATTCTTTGTGCATAGATAATGGTTGATATCATAAATATTGTTGGTAAGATTGAGTGTAGGAAAAGTGTCGATGATAATACATAGATGATTAATAGGATAACAAATAAAATACAAGAGGTTGAACAATACCATACATGACATTAAGGTTTATGTTTTACCTAAAATGGGATATATAGAACTTATATACCCTTAATTATCAATTATATGAATACATAAGTAATATAATATGATAAATTAGTAAATAATGAGAGAGTCACATGGAAAGAAGAGTACTAAAAGTTATTATGAAAGGATACCATGAAGATGCATAATGAGGCTATATAAAGAAGATACTAATGTGAGATAAGTGTGTGAATGACATGCCAAATTTAGTGTGAGTGCACATAGTGAATGTGAATGATGTGGAAAGAGATGATGTTTTTAAATATATAGATATATGTGATGCAGGGGCATTCTAGGGTATTTGGTGAATCTGCATGGGAGGTGTATGTTTGGCTGGTGTTGCTCTGTTGCAGCCTTGACCGAAGGTCTCGATCATTGAAGGAAGCTCGGTCGCTGAAGGAACTCAATAATCTCTAGCACTCAGTGAAAGTGTTACTCGACGATGTCTATGGTGCTCGGTCGACACTGGTGCTCGGTGATGCCTGATATGCTCGGTTATTTTACTATTTCTCGGTAGTTCTGGTTTACCGACTAGAGTTATGTGTGATTTGTTGGGCCAACTTTGTGCATTTATTGTTGGTAGCTATTGTTATAAGCCAACATGTTAGATTAAATGTTTGTAAGGCTATTTTGATGTCGACTTGTATTGCATTTAATAATTATTGGGGGGGAGTTAGTGATTTCATCCAGTTGACTTGTGGCTGATGATTAGTATTTATAGGATATTTGGGGTAGATGCTTAGGGAGAGAGCATGAGGAGATCGATAGAAGTTCATGACTTGGAAGACTTAGCGAATTAGATCTGACGTTCTGAAAGCTGGAGTTGGCGAAATTGTGGAAAAGATCTTGCATGATCTTGCAGATTAGATTGTTATCTGATAGTTTGTAGTTGCAAAGCTAGTGGTTTGCACACTTGGAGACAAGGAGATTGCTTGGAGGCTTGCGAGCTCAAGTGTAGATCTGCCTTAGGGTTTCCATCGGCTTCTGATTGTCTTCAAAGCTGAACTAGCTGAGATTGTATTGGATATGTTTGGATCTTCCAGACTTGTTTCTGATTGTAATTGGCCCTAACTCAGAAGGCCTTACAGTCAGGCATGTTAATGAAAATCAAAAGTTAAACAATTGTTTGTTGTTGTGTTGTTGATGCAGGAGCATCCTGGGTGTAAGAGCAATCTTGCATCACCCAAAAATATTTCTGGTTTTGTTTTCAATAAGGGCTATCTTGTGCAGAGCTGCTATTTATGAAAACTTACTATTTTTAGTAAGTTGGTCATACCATCTCAGAATGTTCTGATTTCACAAGTGGAGGTTCATTTTGGTCATATCAGCCTGCCACTAAAGTTTCATAGCCATATCAAGTCTAGTTTTGAACATATTGAAAATTTTCAGTATTGGTAGCTGGGTACAGAAACTTCGAACTCAATTTTGAAGGCTTTAGAGGCCCCAGATGAGGTTGAAACTTCAGTTGAATGAAGCTTACTTAGTTTATATGTTGTAGAGCTCCTCGCACCCTTTCCGAATTGGGGTCATAATAGTCAGTCGGGTCAACAGGTGATGACTTATGGTCTCTGGAAGTTGGGCCACCTAAAATGATGGAAAATAAATTTCCTCCAAAATTTTTGTTTGGGTTTCAAAAGTTGTTTTGAGCCGACTTTAATGTAATAAATTGTAAAATAAAATAATTCTAAGTTTGGTCAGCCTTATTGGCTAAAATTCTGGAACCTTCCCAAGTGGTGGAAAATTGCCTATATAAGGAAGGCTGTAGTGTTGTCTTAGGTAGTTCTGGGTAGATCTAGGCAATGATTCGAGGCTTTGTCCTACATAATATTGTAAAGAGAATGCCCATGTGGCTTTGCATATTGTAATTCTAAAATTTGTAATTCCACATTTGTTGAGATAATAAGAAGCCCATTTTCTGTTCTTGCAAATTGTTGTTGTTTCTTTGTTTATGTTATGTGTTTGCAGTATTAAGGGGAGCACCATTCATCAAGTGGTATCAAAGCAAGAGTTCCTAAGTGTGTAAATAGATCACCAACTGTGAGGCAGTTTGCACCAAGACCGTGGGTTAGGGTTTCTGTGTAAACAGATCGCCAACTGTGAGGCAGTTTGCACCAGGACCATGGTTAGGGTTTCAGCGATATGCACGAAAATGCCTCCATGAAGGGAACGTGGTGGAAGAGCTGGTGCTGTGACACCTGAGGTTAGAGAGCTCCAGAGACAAGTGTGACCATTACAAAAGAGATTCACAGAGGAATGAATCTTAATGTCAGAGACGAAAGTGAGGATGAAGCCGAAGAAGGAAATGATGATCAAGAAGTAGAATTCAAAGTTTTGAATCAAGAGGAAGAAAGGCTTTTCTGGGCCATTTCCAAGATCGAGAACAGACCTCAGATCAAATTTCCTACATTTTCAGGGAATCTTAACCCAGAGGAATTGATCAACTGGATCAATGAATGTGAAGAATATTTTGAGTATGAAGATATTGAGGATCATGATAGGGTCAAGTTTGCGAAGGCCAAACTGAAGGGTCATGCGAAGATCTGGTGGCAAGAGATTCAATTGGAGGGAAATAGAAGAGGGAAAGATAAAATCACAAGATGGGATCAAATGGTGGATAAATTGAAGCGGCAGTTCATTCCTATTGATTATGAGCTTGACATACGAAAGAAGATGCAAATTTTGAAGCAAGCAGGAAGATCTGTTCAGGAGTATACAGAGGAGTTTTATCAAATCCTCATCAGAACAAGCCATGCAGAAGCTGACAAGGAGAAAGTTGCCTGTTACTGTGTGTGTGAATTTTGTACCTAGTTGTAGACACAACACTTTAGTAAAACATTAGAGGTTAGCAAAAACTCAAATCTGCAAGTAATTGAAACTATGCTAACCAAGTGATTTACTACCTTCTAGTAGGTGCGAGTATGATGTTCTCATATTGGAATCGAGATTAGTGACAATGCAACACCTAAACAAAGGATTTAAGATGATGAAAGCAATGAAATATGAATGCAAATTAATCTATATTTTTGTATTTTCTATGCAATAAGAATGAGAAACTATATGAATCTAAGCTATAATTGTGTGTGTGAATTTTGTACTTGATCTGTAGAAACAACACTTCAGTAAAACATTAGAGGTTAGAAAAAATTGAAATTGTGCAATGAATTGAAAGCTAAACTAACCAGGTGATTTACTGCCTTCTAATAGGTGCGAGTATGATGTTCTCAGATTGTTATCGAGATCAGTGACCTTGACGACACCTAAACGAAGGATTTGAATGCAATATCTAGATATCAAATGATGCAATTAATGTATTTTTTTTGGATTTTAGATGCAATTATGATGAAAAAATGATATGAAACTATTCTATATGAAAACTTGATATGATATGCTAATCTAGAAATGAAATTCTAATATGATATGCTAAAATATGAATGATCTCACAAAGTTGTTGATTCGCAAAAGAAGCTTTGATTCTTCAGACACCAATTTTCCAGCATAAGTTTGCACAATTATGAGATGATTTGAGATGAGTTGAAGCCTTAATTTATAGAAATCTAGGGCTTTGAAGGTGCATGGGAACAAAATCCATAAATCACTCAAATAACTCAGGTTGATTTTTGAGTTATTTTTAAATAAAGGATATTTAACTCACAAAAACATGCAAAAGAAGAGTTTAACTCAAAATAGAGTTTAGCTTTAATTGATAATTGATAGTTGTCTTCTTTTCTGATTGTGCATGATTTATTTATGAATTAATTTAATAATAAAGTGATTTATTCCTGACTTAACTAATTTTGAAAAATAAAACAATTGATTTTTGGGTTAATCAATTATTTTTCAAACTTTTATTCAAAAACAATATTATTAAAAATTGACAACTTGCTTTAATTAATTAAATAAGAATTTAATCAATTATTCATAAGATTTTGAATTTATTGTCAAAATTTAAATAATATAATTTAGGAATAAATAAAATTAACTTCAATTAAATAATTAAGTGACAGAATTAAACTTAATTAATTAAATATTTAGAATATTCAATTAATCAAACTTTAGGATAAATAGGATTTATCGCCAAATAATCATTACATTAAAGATAATTATGATAATTAGGAATATTGCTAGGAATATTTCCCGATGCAGAATTTGAGATAATCAATTAGAATTTGATGATGTTCAAATGTGCCTTAGGTTAGGACTTTGATGTCGATTTTGTTCAATATGTTGATATAGGAGGTTAATGAACTTATAGCCCATTTTTGGGGTATTACATTTTGCCCCTCTTTGAATTATTATGCGAAGTGCAGTGGTTCAAAGATAGTCTGTGTTTGATAAAGATATGAAACTGATTCGAAATTGATAATTGATATGAGACAGAAGCTGATTGAAAGATTTGATATGAAGATAATAGGTCCTAAATGACCAAAGATAATATTAACTATAACAACAAATGAACCGATGATTGCGAAAAAGTGTCAAAACACCTGATTTTGAACCTTATGATTGCGAAGAAGTGAGTGACCGATTCTAGACTCGATTGTCTTTAGAAGAATCACGTAGGTATCACATCTGAACCCTTCACTTACCAAAGAACCAAGGAAATAACACTAATAAACCGATGGTTACGAAAACTGATACAGTTTACAAGATTAAGAGAATATTAGATTGTTATGGATCTTGATGAATCTGATATGCCCCGAGTGATGATTGATTTGCCCCGAGCGATGAGGACTTTTTTTGATGAATCAGCAACTAGACGTGGTTGTTTGTCTCGATTACTGAGAAAAGATATGATTTTAGCAAAGATATGATTTCAAATTAGATTACAGACTTTGAATGATATGCAATACCATGCCCCCTTCGGGATTAAAATTAAAATTTGACAAGAAAAGTCAGCGTTGATAGTTTAGAAGCATGCTAATTGATTGGAAAAATGGTTAAACACGTTTGAAAATGCATTCTATAGCGTTTGGAGGTCCAGAAGACCAAGTTTGACTAGGTTTGACCATGAGTTGACCATGGTTGACCAAGTTGAAATTTTGATAGTTTGATGTAAGATAATCATTTAAGTTGAATACTGGATTTCTGTGATGATGGAAGGTCAATTATGCAAGCAGTAGACAATATGAATGATCTCAGATTTTGATTTTGATCCCAAAAAAAGATTCTACTTGATGTTTTGTTGGAGGAACCTTCGTGTGAGATTCGGCTCTTATTAGATTTGAAGAATTGATATGAAGAATTGTTTAAGCATTGAAGTTCATTTAATCATTGTGAGATCATGCAGACATGCAAAATGCAAAGAAACATGCAAAATGAAATGCAACCTAAGACCTAGGACCTAGTCACTGATCATGTGTCGATTTGTTATCATCATTGAACTTTTAGGTAACTGGATAAATCAATACAATGCCCACTAGTTATGAAACCATAGACATATGCATATCAATTTGTATGCGCATGAATCAATACAACACCCACTGATTAGGAAACTATGGATATATGAATATTGATTTTGTTTTCAGAATGTTGGATTTGATATAAGAACCAAGGCATAAACGCTAGGATGACCTGAATATCATGTCTATTTTGATATAGCAATTGGTATAAGCATCAAAACATAAACATCGTGATGACCTGAATATGCCTTGCATTACAAACACATCAAATAGTCAAGAGATCATTCTAAATCCAGTGTGAATTACCCATAGTGACCCTTTATCGTTCACATCCTTAGGTAAGATCGTGTTTCACAATAGGAGAAAGAACTCACTCAAAAAGACAATAGTTAGATCAAACTTCCTTGAATTTTTTGGGTATCAATGGTCGATGTACGCATGGCCATCCAATTCGAGATAGAGGCTCTTATAGTCGGACACCATTTCAATCCAGAATTTCCAAAGTTGTTAGATTTTCACATACAAGTAGAAAACAAAAAAAAGATTATGCCCCCAGTCATCACTCTCTAAATCCTATAAAGGACATCATCGAAGAGCTCGAAAGGACATAATATGCAAAAATTTCAATGTGAATCAGCAAGCATACAAGGAGATAAAAGTATGTAAAGCACAAATTGTTTTTAGTTTGTGTTTGATGTTTGATTGCGTTGTTGTAGATGCAAAATCCTTTCTGGAGACAAGACTGACTAACTAACTCACATGAAGCTTCAAAGGACTCTGACTGGATATGATACATCTAAGATATACTAGAGACCATAGGATTTGACATTGATTGCCCCCAAGTGTTAAACATTGATAGGATACAGACACTGGAGCTGATTGGTGTACAGACCGACTTACTGAAAACTGGAAATGCAAAAACAAACCGGGAGATATGTACAAACTAAAGAAAGACTAAAAGCTGGGAAAGACCAAGATTGTGCTGATAGATGGAGTATTTTGAAACAAGTGGCACCCGTTTGCCAGGTTTTCACCATCTTGGCAGAGATTCTATTTTTGCTACCAAGGTGCTTGTTTCCAGGTTTTCACCAAGGCACTTTTTTTTTCTCATTTTTTTGTATTTTTGATATTTTTTACTTTTTTTGTGAATCATCAAGGTGCCTATTGCTAGGTTTTCACCAAGATGTTCATTTTGTTCAGGACTTTTTTCAAATTTTAAGATTTTTTCAGGACACTTTGCCATAGACTGAATGCTTTAGGCGTAGAATTTCTTCAGATGGAGAATGTTGATTGGTTCTCGGAGCTATTCTCCTTCAGTCATTGAGAGTTGATAGGCACCAGAGCTAAAAGTAGTAGTAATTACAAAGGGACCCAGCCAGTTGGGTTCAAACTTCCCCTTGCGTTCTTGATGTGATTGATTTTTAAGATTTTCTCTCAAGACTAAATCACCAACCTGAAATTCTTTGTGTCTGACTTTCTTGTTGTAACCTCTAGACATTCTCTTCTGATATACTCTGAGATGATCATATGTTTCTTTTCTGCGCTCATCTAGTAGTTCAATTTCTTGCAACCTAGACACTATGTAGTCATCATTAGTTACTAGACCATGCATTCTGATTCTTAGTGATGGGATTTCAACCTCAATAGGCAGTACCGCTTCAGACCCATAAACTAAAGTGAATGGTGTAGCCCCAGTGGGCATTCTAATACTAGTTCTAATACTGGTTCTAATACTTGTTCTGATATTGGTTCTGATACTATTTCTGATACTTGTTCTGATACTTGGTATACTTGATATCATCTTTTTCCATTGCAAACTCCCAAGAACTATCATATCGTGCAATCCCAATGTCTAGCAAGGTGGAGAACAAGAGGGATTGGCAAGCTGGTGGAAGAGATGGAAGACAAGAGAATGAAGGAGAATGAAGGGAAGAAATCCTAAAGGGAAAACTCCTCAAGGGTACCCAAACTAGGGAAAAATTATCATGTAAAGTGCATTGGGACAAGCAATGAAAGGCTAGCATAGGATAAGTCACAAAAGCGTAATGCCAAAGAAGGAAAGGATGCAGTCCAAAAGAGTAGAAATGTCAATAGGCTTCATAGCATCGTGTTCTACTCTTTTTCTTTTTTTCTATTATTAGATCAAGACCAAAGTGGAAAAGGATGACGAAAGGCTAGAATGAATGGAGGAAAATAGATATGAAGGCTAAACAGGAAGGGAATGAAAGCAAGATCACTATAAAATAGCTCACAAGATAGCCAAATGTTCATGTATAGATCAACATTGTCAAGATCAAAGAGAGAAGATAGAATGGATGAAATATGTAGAAGAATTACGCATGACACCTAATTGCCAGGTTTTCATCATGGTACTTATCCAAAGCGCCACAAGGAAGTGGTTTTCACCATAGGATGAATTTATTTCTCTTTACTTTTGCTACCAAGGTGCCTATTTCCAAGTTTTCACCAAGGCACATTTTCAATTTTTTTAATTTTTTTTAATTTCTCTTTTTTCTCTTTTTGGAAGAAGGCAAGCTTTTTAGATAATGCTCCTTGAAAGGATAAACCATGATATGCCAAGGATTCAAAATGATATGCTCAAAGATGTTGATAGGAAAAAAAGAAGATGGAAGAGGAAAATGGAGGATAAGGTTTTATGTAAAGCGAGTGAGGTTGGAAGATAGGAGGAATAGGCAAGTGAGGAAAAAGGATAGGAGGTAGAAGGATAATGAATGGAAGGACTGTGAAAGGGTAGATGGAAAGGAAGGAAAGATCAACATCAACACACACCTTGAAGGGTGGCAAGAGGATGGAGGAAATGTGAATGAAGGAATACATGAAGGAATATGGCAAATGGATAGTAGAGGTTATGGTTTAGGCGCATGGAATGGAAGAATGTTTTTGGAAGAAGATGAAGTGGAAGCCTTTGCAAGCTTGAATGTCAACTTCACTTTTTTCTCAACACCAAACTCTTTCAAGAGAGACTTTGGAATCCATATAGCCATAGGCTTTTCATTTCTTTTTGATGATCTAGAGAGAATATCTTTAATGATGGATTTTGGAACCCATACTTGTCTTGTAATTTTTTTCTTAGATATCTCTTTTGACTTTATGCCTCCATGTTGATTAGAGGAGACATGGTGATCTTTTTTTTTTTATGGATTCTTGTATTGCTTCTTTTTCTTGTATTGAACATTCAAGTTACTTCCAAAAGACTTCAGACTTGTGGAAGAAGAAGGGGGATATGAATGGTTTTGATGGGTGGGTGGATGAAAAGGATTCAAGGGTATGCATCTATGTTGATCTTGAGGAAAGATAGGAGATGGAGGTATGTAAGGACCCAAGATGGATGGCGAATTAGGAGAGTTAGGAGGTGAAAGTGAAGGGACATAAGGACACAAGATGGAAGGTAGACGTGAAGACCTTAGTATTGGTGGTAGAGGTCCAAGGATGGACATGGAAAATACAAAAGGATAATCAATAAGTTCATCAGCATCTATATGACAACCAAGGATATCAGCATCTTTAGAGTGAGCATTAGAATTTTCAATAGAATCATGGACATCTTGAATATGATCACCTTCTTTGATAGGATTGTTCAAAGCTTGCAAAGACTTAGGAAGAGTAGAAAGTGGAAATGAACATGGAGTGGTAGAATAAGAAGATGGAAGACTTTGATCTTGACAAAGATCTTTGGATAGCATAAGCACATAATTTTTCTCTTGATTTTCAATAGGCTTAACATTAGAAGTAACAACACCATTTTTACCAACCTTAATGGAAGTATCATCTTTGGAAATCACAAGTGGGATAAGGTTATTTTGATTGTCAATAAGCTTAATGGTGTAAGTAGTAGCTTGATCTTGCTTCGGAGAAGACTTAAGACATGGTGGAATGCATGAAAAAGGGTGTGCAGAATCAAAAGAACCCTAAAGCGGATAAGAGACATCATGAAAAGGATTGGATGACATGGAGGTTTCTTGATCTTGATCTCTCTTTATGTTCTTTTCTTTATCATTTCTAGAGTCCTCTTGACATGGAGCCACTTCTAAGGACAAGGAAGCATGTTGGGATTGTATGGAAGACTTTGGAAGAGATGGTGAAGGACTAGATGAGGTAGGCATTATAGCATATAAAGGCTTAGGCTCTTTGGGTTTAGCACTATTGAAAGTATTTGTAGCCAAGTGAAGGTTAGCTTGAGTTTCTTTAAGAGGTAGCCCTTGAGGATAACTATAGGCAACCACATGAAAAGTATTAGGATCTTTGTTGGATGAAGGATTTGTGAAAGATTTGATAGGCTCGGAAGCTTTAGGAAATGTATGGGTATTGGGGGAAGTAGGGGATGGAAGGGAACCATCACAAGACACAGGTTCAACATTAACATGATCTTGCTTGAGATTATAATCTTTATCTTCAGCATGAGAGTTCTTAGAGGAGATATCCTTATAGTATTGACATTTATAATCAGCACGGTACATTTTATATTCCTCAATAGAAGTAGATGTATCATCTAGGTATTGTTCATAGAAATCATCAAAGTCTCTTTCAAAATCAAAATCATATGGATCACCATCATGATCTATCCAATGTGACATCCCATTTCTATTAAGCAGGAACACATGACGAGGAGGATTCTTAGGAACAAAGGTGTCATAAGTATCATTACATTGTCTATCATCATAGTCATCATAGTCATCAAAGATGTGCATGTCACTCTCTATGGAAGAGGTATCAAAAGGATTATCACATTGCTCATATTTTGTCTGAGAGCATGGTGACATGTACAAGTCTTTATCAAATGGAAAAGGGCATAGAGCTTCCATGGAGAACTCTTTAGGTTCCTTTTCTTTCTCAAGTTTGTTAAGTTTGACTTGCATAGCGTGTATCTATTTCATCATAGCTGTGATTAGAATTTCTTCCTCATGTTTATTGATTCTTTGAGACATGTTAGGAGTTTTAGAACTCCTTGGAATAGATTGATGTAGATTTTGTTGATTAAGTCCTTGAATTGATGGAGGGGGAATGTAACCAGATTTCAATCGAAGGTTGCCAGCACTGTCATCTTCGTAAAGACCAGAATCATGGAGTTGCTCAAAAGTTGGACCTATGTGGGTCAAAGGTAAAGTATGAGATATTTCCCTTGATTTCTTGTCAGAGGAAGCTCTAGTTTCCACCATTAACCTTGGATGAAGTAAAAGAATAAGATGAAGACAACTGAAGAATGAATGGAATCAAGATGATTAGATGATGCAACCTTGTCAAGGTTTGATTGATTGAAGATTCAATTAGACATGGGTGAAGGATACTGTGCCCTGGATGTATGGGTAGGTTCCCAAAAGATAGCGGATGAGATATCACAATACTTAGTCATTTTGATGATTGATTGAAGATTGATAGTTATGACAAGGTTTTGACACAAGATGATAAAGACTCAAATCGATTAAATAGAAGACTGGATTAGATTCAAAAGACTACTTTGGGATAATGATTAGATTCTCAATAGCTACTGCTCTATTCCTGACATAGTGATTTGTTCGACAGATTCTGGAAATAGGCTGAAAAAGATAAGTATTTGGCACGATAGTTGCTAGCAGGTTTTGACTTTTTGAATTTGACTAGCAGAAAGACTTGTAAAACACTCGGTTCTTTACCATACAACAAATGGGTAGTAATGAAATGACACTTGATAGAAACTCGTATAACTTTCTAACCTCCTGAGATGACTTTTGACTCCATAAAAGAATTTTACTTCAGATTTTGCAAATTTTGAGTTTTCAGATTCAGATTGTTTGCAAATTTTAATGTCCAGATTTGAGGATTGTAATAGATTTGTCTTTTTTCAATAACCATATAGATAAACAAGCATGAAAAACAACAAGCAAGTGATTTCAAGCATGTCTAAAAATAATGAACAAGGGAAAAAGCAACCTTGTGCATGCACAATCAAGTGATTTTATTCATTCTAATCCTCAGAAGCGCTAATTATGTATGTTCTAAAAATGTTTTGCAATAATGCACATATACCCTAGAAAATAAAAATTTGGCCTCGCTAGGGTTTTTAGTAATGGTTTGACTCTGCAACTTTTATGATCCAAAGGGGTGAACTCCAATCTTGGCGCACCAGGGTTTTGACACAGTCTGAGAATTTAATCAATCAGGAGCTGCTAGGGAGATCTAACAACCCAACAATGAACCACACCTATGAAGATTTCTTCCACAAGGACATTTATATAGTGGTTGTCACTACCACGGCAAAAATGGCTATTACCGCTTGAGGTTCCGTCAATGTGGTTGACCCAATTAAAGGAATGTCCACTACAATTAACCCTCTCTAAAGGTGACCCACAAGATATACCACATGGAGACTGGTTCCAGATTCAAGGATTTGGGTTTCTGGTACTATCCAAAAAGGAAGTAGAGCATAATCCCCTAGCCTTTTCACTTTTAACCCAAACAAAGCAGATAGATTAATCTGACACGCTAAGACCAATATTATCTCATAAAGATCTATGACATCAACCCCTTAGAATCTATCAACCTCTCCAGAGAGAGAATGCCTCGATCAAAAGTTGAAGACACACGAATCTAGTGGAATGTGAGACTCCCTCGGTATCCTCCCCACCTACAAGGGATCCTTCTTTGAGAAGAGTTTCACTGGAAACCCACTCTCTCAAGATCCACAAATAGTGTTCATGGGGCCTAATTACTATGTGTAACAAAGATGCTAAAAGCAAACTATGTTCATTTTTATAGCCCAAATGAAGTCTGTGATAGGAAAGCAATAAAAGTCACTCAAGCTAAACACATGAGATGTTCGTTTTAGATCCAAAATTGAAGTCTTATCAGCTGAGAAGATTACCTAAATTCCTCGCAATGCGCTTAGTAGATTTTTACCTATTTTTAGCAATTCTTGCACTTTTTATCTTCTATCTTTTGTACCCACAAGATGTACTTGCACCTACACCTGCAACCCACTGTTATGAAAAAATTACCTATTCTTGTACATGAAACTGAATGTTATAAAAATCCATCAAAAAAATAAACACAACTTGTCAACCCTACGTGGTAGAAAATCAGGTTAGTCAAAGATAATATGTCATTTGATAATTGAAAAACCTGTTGTCATAAAAAATCAAATTCTAACCAGTTTGCACTAAATCAACAATAACTTTTGCAAATCAAAATGAAATTAATCCAAACAAATGGAAAATGAAAGCTAACTCAAATACCTTTCCATAAATATAAATTTTAGATCTGTATCATGTCATATGTGCATGTACCAATAAAAACATCAGTCGGATTTTATAAAATCAGGTTCAGACCAGTCTTCACTAAAATGATCATAACTTTTGTAAATAAAAATGAAATTAATCCAAAAAAATGGAAAATGAAAGATAACTCAAATATCTTTCCATAAATATAAATTTTGGATTTTTATCATGTCATATGTGCATATACCAATAAAAACATCAGCCGGATTTCATAAAATCAGGTTCAGACTAGTCTTCACTAAAATGATCATAACTTTTGCAAATCAAAATGAAATTAATCCAAACTAATAGAAAATGAAAGCTAACTCAAATAAATTTCCAAAAATATAAATTTTAGATTTTTATCATGTCATATGTGTATGTAGAAATAAAAACATCAGTCGGATTTGTAGAAAAATAGCCCAAAAATTTATCACAAAACTCACAAAAATTAACCTTGTGGTCCTGGGTTTGAGAAAAATGATAGAAATTTGATAGAATAGAATGGAAACCCATTTTAGGGCCCCATGGTGGGTGTCAGAAATGTGTGTGTAAATTTTTTACCTAATCTGTAGACACAACACTTCAGTAAAATATTAGAGGTTAACAAAAATCAAAATCGTGCAATGAATTGAAAGCTAAACTAACCAGGCGATTTACTGCCTTCTAATAGGTGCGAGTATGATGTTCTTAGATTTTTATCAAGACCAATGACCTTGATGACACCTAAATGAAGGATTTGAATGCAAAATCTAGATATGAAATGATGTAATTAATCTTTTTTTTTTGGATTTTAGATGCACTTATAATGAAAAAATGATATGAAACTATTCTATATGAAAACTTGATATGATATGCTAATCTAGAAATGAAATTCTAATATGATATGCTAAAATATGAATGATCTCACAAAGTTGTTGATTCACAAAAGAAGCTTTGATTCTTCAGACACCAATTCGCCAGCATAAGTTTGCACAATTATGAGATGAGCTGAAGCCTTAATTTATAGAAATCCAAGGCTTTGAAGGTGCATGGGAAAAAAATTCATAAATCACTCAAATAAATCAGGTTAATTTTTGAGTTATTTTTAAATAAAGGATATTTAACTCACAAAAACATGCAAAAGAAGAGTTTAACTCAAAATAGAGTTTAGCTTTAATTGATAATTGATAGTTGTTTGCTTTTCTGATTGTGCATGATTTATTTATGAATTAATTTAATAATAAAGTGATTTATTCCCAACTTAACTGATTTTGAAAAATAAAACAATTGATTTTTGGGTTAATCAATTATTTTTAAACTTTTATTCAAAAATAATATTATTAAAAATTGACAACTTGCTTTAATTAATTAAATAAGAATTTAATCAATTATTCATAGGATTTTGGATTTATTGTCAAAATTTAAATAATATAATTTAGGAATAAATAAAATTAACTTCAATTAAATAATTAAGTGGCAGAATTAAACTTAATTAATTAAATATTTAGAATATTCAATTAATCAAACTTTAGGATAAATAGGATTTATCACCAAATAATCATTACGTTAAAGATAATTATGATAATTAGGAATATTGCTAGGAATATTTCCCGATGCAGAATTTGAGATAATCAATTAGAATTCGATGATGTTCAGATGTACCTTAGGTTAGGACTTTGATGTCGATTTCATTCGATATGTTGATATAGGAGGTTAATGAACTTATAGCCCATTTTTGGGGTATTACAATAATGTATGAAATTGAGTTTGAATGCAGATTTAATCTAAGAAATTCTATGAATGCATATAAAAATCTATGATATGAAACTATGAAAGCTCAAAATAATAAATGAAAATCTCACAATAGCCTTGATTCGCAAAAGATTGATTCTTCAGTCACGAATTCGCTAGAGTGAGGATGCAATTTCGAGGGTTGATTATGAAGAGCTGAGCCTTGATTTTATAGAAATCCAGGGCTTTGAGGATGCAAGAGAAAAGTCATAAATCACTCTTGATAAACTCGGGTTGATTTTTGAGTTAACAAGAAATTAAGAATATTTAATTCATAAAATCATGCAAAAGCAATTTTTATCTCAAAATAGATCTTTAGTTCTCTTTTTTAACTCATCATTAGATGTTGAGTTTTAGAAAGTTTACAAATTGAAATTAGCAACTATTTTAAAGTTGACTGCTTTTGTGATTGTGCATGATTTAATATAAATTAATTTAATAAATAAAGTGATTTATTTTCCACTTAACTAATTTTGAATTAAAACAATTGATTTATGGGTTAATCAATTATTAAATCAAACTTATATTCAAAAACTATATTATTAAAAATTGACAATTGACTTTAATTAATTAAATAAGAATTTAATCAATTAGTCATGAGATTTTAGATTTATTGTCAAAATAAAATAATACAATTTAGGAATAATTTAATTAAATAATTAAGTGGCAGTATTAAATCTAATTAATTAAATATTAAGAATATTCAATTAATCAAACTTTAGGATAAATAAGATTTATCGCCAAATAATAATTAAATTAAAGATAATTATGATAAATTAGGAATATTACTAAGAATATTCCCCGATGCAGAATTTAGGATAATCAATTAGGATTCGATAATGTGCAGATGTGCCTTAGGTTAGGACTTTGATGTTGATTTTGTTCGATTTGAAGATGTATGAGGTTAATGAACCTATAGCTCATTGTTGGGGTATTACATTTTTCCCGTCTTTGAATCACTGTGCAAAGCGTAGTGGTTCAAAGAATAGTCTGTGTTTGATATACGTATGAAACTGATTTGAAAGATTTGAAAGATTAACCAATTCCAAGATAGAAATCGATTGAAGGATTTTGAAGATGCACGATTTAAGATTTAGGTCCCGAGTGACCAAAGATAATGTCAATTATAGCAACAATGAACCAATGATTACGAAAAACTGCCAAAATGCCTAATTCTGAACTTTATGATTGCGAAGAAGTGAGTGACCGATTCTAGACTTGAATGTCCTTGTATGAATCATATTGGTATCACATCCTGAACCCATCAGTTTTGAAGAAACAAGGAAATAACACTAACGAACTGATAGTTACGAAAAGTTGATACAATTTACAAGATAGATTTTGGATACCAGATTGATATGGATCTGTGTGAATCTGATATGCCCCAAGAGATGATATATTTTCTCCAAGCGGTGAGGACTTTAGATGAATTAGCAACTAGACGTGGTTGTTGTCTTGATTACTGAAAGAAAGAAAGATTTGATTAATAGAATTGAGATTTATAGACTTTCAATGATGTGTAATACCATGCCCCCTTCGGGATTAAAATTGAAATCTGACAAGAAAAGTCAGCGTTGAATGGTTTAGAAGCATGTTAATTGATTTGAGAAGTGGTTATACATGTCTGGGAATGTGTTCTGCATTGTTTAGAGGTCATGAAGACCAATTTTGACTAGGTTAAACTATGAGTTGACCATAGTTGACCAAGTTCAAATTTCAATAGTTTGATGTAAGATAATCAGTTAAGTTGAAAAATAGATTTCTTTGATGTTTGAAGGTCGAATATGCAAGCAGTTTAAAATATAAATGATCTCAGATTTTGATTTTGATCCCGCAAAGGATTCTACTTGCTGTTTCATTGGAGGAACCTTCATACAATGTGTAGTCCTTGTGTCATGTTTAGCATTTTTTGTTTTGAAGAATCATTTAAGTGTTCAAGCAATTTGCGAGATCATGCAAAGTGCAAAATGAAATGCAAACCTAGGACCTAGGACCTAGTCACTGATCATGCGTCGATTTGTTGTCATCATTGAACTTTTAGGTAACCGGATAAATCAATATAATGCCCACTAGTTATGAAACCATAGACATATGAATTTTGATTTGTATGCAATCAATACAACACCCACTGGTTAGGCAACCATGGACATAGGAATATTGATTTTATTTTTGGAATGTGGGATTAGATATAAGCACCAAGGCATAAACGCCGAGATGACTTAAATATCATGTCCATTTTGATATAGCGATTTGTATAAGTATCAAAACATAAATGTCATGATGACTAGAATATGCCTTGCATGACAAACACATCAAATAGTCAAGAGATCATTCTAAGTCCAGTGTGAATTACCCGTAGTGACCCTTTATCATTCACATCCTTAGGTAAGATCATGTTTCACAATAGGAGAAATAATTCACTCAAAAAGACAATAGTGAGATCAAACTTCCTTGAATTTTCCAAGTATCAATGGTCGAGGTACTCATGGCCATCCAATTTGAGATAGAGGCTCCTACAAACGGACACCATTTCAATCCAAAATTTTGAAAGTTGTTAGATTTTCACATACAAGAAGAAAACAAAGAAAAGATTATGCCCCCATTCATCACTCTCTAAATCCTGTAAAGGACATCATCAAAGAGCTCGTGGGAACAAAATATGCAAAAATCTCAATGTGAATCAGTAAGCATACAAGGAAATAAAGGCATGAACCACAAATTGTTTTCATTTTGTGTTGATGTTTGATTGTGTTGTTGTAGATGCAAAATCTCTTTCTGGAGAGGAGACTGACTGACTGACTCAGATGAAGCTTCAAAGGACTCTAACTAGACATGACTCATCTAAGGTATACTGGAGACCATAGGATACGACATTAAATGCCCCCAAGTGTTAGGCATTGATAGGATACAGACACGTGAGCCAATTGGTGTACAAACTGACTTTATTGAAACAAGGATATATACAGACTAAAGCAAACTGAAAGTTGGGAAAGACCAAGATTGCACTGATAGATGGAGCATTTTGAATAAGTGGCACCCATTTGCCAAATTTTCACCATCTTAGCAGAGATTCTATTGTTGCTACCAAGGTGCCTATTTTCAGGTTTTCACCAAGGCACTTTTTCCTTTTCTCATTTTTTTATATTTTTCATTTTTTCAATTTTTTTTATATTTTTGGTATTTTTTTATTTTTTTGTGAATCATCAAGGCACCTATTTCTAGGTTTTCACCTAGATGTTCATTTTTTCAAGACTTTTTCAGATTTTAAAGCTTTTTTCCAAGACATTTTACCATAGACTGAATGTCTTAGGCATAGAATTTATTCAGATGGAGAACGTTGATTGGTTCTCAGAGCTATTCTCCTTCAATCATTGAGAGTTGATAGGCTCCAGAGCCAAAAGTAGTAGTGATAACAAAGGGACCCAGCCAGTTGGGTTCAAACTTCCCCTTACGCTCTTTATGTGATTGATTTTTAGGATTCTCTCTCAAGACTAGATCGCCAACCTAAAATTCTCTATGTCTGACTTTCTTGTTGTAGCCTCTAGACATTATCTTCTGATATACTCTAAGATGATCATAGGATTCTTTTCTGCGCTCATCTAGTAGTTCAAGTTCTTACAACCTAGACACTCTGTAGTCATCATCAGTTACTAGACCATGCATTCTAATTCTTAGTGATGGGATTTCAACCTCAATAGGCAGTACCGCTTCAGACCCATAAACTAAAGCGAAAGGTGTAGCCCTAGTGGGCATTCTGATACTTGTTCTATAGGCCCAGAGAACTGGATTGATCATGAGATGTCTGTCTCTTCCTATCTTATTAACTATTCGGTGCAAGATTTTCAATAGATTCTTGTTTGAAGCCTCTGCTTGTACATTCCCTTGAGGATAGTAGATTGATGACCAATATTGTGTAATCTTGAATTTGGCACATAAATCATCCAAGTCTTTGTTCTTAAATTGTCCACCATTATCTATGACTATAGAATGTGGAATACCATACTGGCATATGATGTAGTTCAAGATGAACATAGATATTTGCTTTCCAATTGCTTGTGTTAAAGGAACTGCTTCTACCCATTTTGTAAAACAATTTGTAGCTGTGATTATATGGGTATGTCCATTAGAAGAATGAGGATGTATGGCTCCTATAAGATCAAATGCCCATTGGTGAAAATGCAATTGTGTAGTGAAAGGAATTAGATCTCTCCCTAGTGCATGAATTAAGTTTCCATGTACTTGGAACTTTTGATAGTTCTTAGCAAACTTGATTTCATCTTTCTCCATTTTAGGCCAATAGTACCTAGCCCTAATAAGTTTTTAGGCTAGTGTTAAACCATTCGAATGTGACCCACAAATACCATCATGGACTTCCTCTAATGCACATTGAGACTCTTCCCATTCTAAACATCTAAGTAGTGTACCATCTAGACCTCATTTGTACATATCATGACCAATGATGACATATTAGGAGGCATTACGAATAAGGTATCTCTTTTCACGATGGTTAAAGGTATCGGGAATGATTTGGTCTTTGAGCTAGGAGAATAGGTTTTTATATCAGGATGAATCATGACCCACAATAGTGCAGATCATATGGGTATCAGGGGAGTCATATGCAAGATAAGATAGTGCTTCCACCAGGAACTCATAGTGTAGCTCATGTTCAGGCTACTGTAATAAAGTAGATAATGTTGTCATCGCATCGGCAGCCTTATTCTCTGTTCTAGGTATTTGCTCAAATGCGATAAATATGAAATATTTCTTTAGATCATCTACCATTCTCTTGTATGGAACAAGCTTTTAATCCTTCATTTGGTATACAACATTGACTTGATGGATTACAAGTTGTGAGTCTCCCTGAATGTGTAGTTCTATTACTCTCCACTCAATTGCTATTTTCATACCGTTTAAAAGGGCTTCATATTCAGCAATATTGTTTGTACAAGGAAATTTAATTTTGAATGCCTTAGGAATGGAGTATCCTTGAGGAGTGATAAACAAGATACCTGCTACAAATCCATTATATGTATAGGAGCCATCAAAGAATAATTTCCATTCTCTAGAAGAAAGATTCATGATAGAGGAATCTAGAAATTCCATTTGCATTGGTGTGTCATCAAACAAAGGTGCATTTGCTAATTGATCAGCAATAACTTTGCCTTTAATAGCTTTTCTTTCAACATATTCAATGTCAAATTCACTTAAGAGCATGACCCATTTGGCTAATCTGCCTGTGAGGGCAGCTTTCCTTAGTAGGCACTTTAGTGGATCAATCTTAGCTACTAAATGCGTGGTATGAGCCAACATATAATGTCTCAGTTTTTGTGATGCAAAGATCATAGCCAGACAAACCTTTTCAATCATAAAATAGTTCTTTTCATATGCCACCAATGTTCTACTAATATAGTATATAGCTCTTTCCTTCTTGTTCTCGTCATGTTGTGCAAGCAATGCCCCCAGTGATGTATCTATAGTGGAGACATATAATATCAAAGGCTTCCCTTGAATGGGAGGCATCAAGATAGGAGGATTTCATAGATATTTCTTGATATGATTGAAATTATTTTCACATTCCTCACTCCATGCAAAGGTCACACCTTTATGTAATGTCTTTGTAAAAGGTTGTGATATATCTGCTAGCTGAGATATGAAGCGTCTAATAGATTGAACTCTCCCTTGCAATGTTCTCATTTGACTGATGTTCTTGGGAGGTTACATCTCTATGATAGCTTTAACTTTAGCTAGATCAACTTCAATGCTCTTCTTTGAAACTATGTATCCTAAGAGCCTTCTAGAAGTGACACCAAAAGCACACTTCTTAAGATTTAGTCTGAGACTAAATTTTTTCATTCTCTCTAGTTTCTTGCTCAAGTCATTTAGATGTTTAGCTCAAATCATAGATTTTGCTAAATTATCATCAACATAATCCTCCATAGTTTAATGCATCATGTCATGAAAAATAGATTTCATAGCTCTTTGATATGTAGCACCAGCATTCTTAAGCCCAAATGGCATGACATTCCAACAGAGGGTGCCCCACGCACATGTGAAAGTAGTTTTCTCTTGATCTTCTGGAGCAATTTTTATTTGATTATATCCAAAAAAACCATCCATTAAAGAATACATCTCAAAGCTCGCAATCATGTCCACTATCATATCAATGTTAGGTAATGGAAAATCATCCTTAGGGCATGCCTTGTTTACATCTCTAAAATCTATGCATACTCTTACTAATTTGTCTGGTTTTGAAATAGGTACAATATTAGAGATCCATTCTACATAATCAATAACTCGAATAAATTTGTCTTTTAGGAGCTTCTCTAATTCAACTTTTACTAAGAGTGCAACATGTGGATGCATCTTTCTCAATTTTTGCTTAACAAGTTTAACATTTGGAGCTATAGATGAATGGTGCATTATAAGATCAAGATCCAACCTTGGAATATCTAAATATTTCCATGCAAAGTTGATCTTCTTTTCTATTAAGAATGTTGTAAATTTTTTCTTTTCTTCTTCTGATAAGGATTGTGCTACATGAATCAACTGTGGTTCTTCTATTGTTCCCAAGTTGATAGATTGAGTGGGCTCGATTAGAACTGGAGATCTGTCCTGTAAATGACTCGGAAGGACATCAAATATCTCATCCTTAGGCACCTTAGAGAGGTTTTCACCTACGGATATGTCTTTTATTTTTACTTTTGTAGGTTTTGAGATTGCCACAAAGTGGTTTTCACCGTCATAACTCCTTTTCTTTTTATTCTTATTCTTATTTTTCTAAATAAGATACTTGATGTTCAACTCCATCATGCTAATGCTCAGTTCACTAATGGAAGTCCTCATAGGCTCAACTGCATTGAGGTAGCAATAAATGGCATAGTCGTTGGGAAAGGTGTAAATACCTTGGCTCAGGTTCATAGAGGTCTGGTCTAGAAGCTCAGGATTTTGGATAGTCGAAGTGGTGAAATATTGGGAAATAGTGTTTACGAATATGGATCTTTCATCATTGGTCCTAACCCGACACTCAAGTTCAAAGGTGATATTACAACTTAAGATGTGCAATTCATGAATAGGCTCAATGTCATTGTGGGAGTCCACTTCAACCATCAATGGATCAGACTCAATAAGTTCATCATTTCGCTCTAGACTTATGTTGGGTTTAGGTGCATAGTGGTGAATAACATCAACATGTTTTTCTATAATAAGCTCATCTTCTTCTGGAATGGCTCCCCATTCATAGTCATTATATTTTTCATCTATGCCTATAGGAAATCTAAGAACATGAGTAAAGTTAGGATGAATACCCCAAGAAGGGTTACCCTCAGATTCTGATTTGAATTCATACTCATGAAAATCTATCTCAGAATAACTACCACCTTCCTCTTTATCTATTTGATTGTCTTTGAGATTAGCTAGTTCTTGTGGTGCAACTATCTCTTCCTCTATAGTAGGTTCTTGTGTTTCTACTACATTAATTCTTTTTACTTGATCATCTTCAGCTTCAAGGAGGTCTTTTATTTCTTTAGGCAAACGCTCATAGGGAATGAGATCTTTAGTGATGTCTAAATCATCACTATCAAATTGTTCTGTTGTTTCTCCCTTTAGTTGATTTTATGTGGAAGGCTCAACCTATTATAAGACATGTGGGGAGTTCTTGCTAAGACAAAAAGGCTTCTTCTTGTATCCTAGACCTATTGTATTCTTTTTTTCTCAGCCATGATGATCAAGAGGTGATAGAAGACCTTTACCTTGTAGTCCTAGAGGTCCTTTTCCTTTATATCCCATTTTTGTGATCAATTTGTCTCCTGGGTCATATGACTTAGAAGGGATATTCAGTATTTTAGCATCACATTTTTGAATAACTTGAGATTTAGGTTCATCTTTGTATAGCCATGCGAGCACAGCTTCATCCTCTTCAAACTCATGTTTAGATACTTGTTCTACAACAAAGTTTCCTTTATATGCCTCAAGAGGTTCTTTAAACTCTAGTTTGGATTGTTCCAAAATTTGTCCATAGGACTTAGGCAAGATAGGGAGAGACGTCAAAGATAAGACTAGCTCTATATTATATTCTCCCATACCATTTTCTTTGATTTTAACCTCTTTAGCAATGTCTTCCATCTTGGATGTTAAAGCAACGTCTAGCTTCTTAGTGGAAGATTCTCTGTTATTAGGAACAAGTTTATCAACACTCTCTTTCAATGTATTGCAAGTTGTATATAGATCAACTGGAATCATCACCTCTACTCCATAAGGAAATTTCAAACACTAATGGTACATAGAAGGAATATCTTTTATTTCATGTATCTAGGGTCTCCCTAGAAGGATATTGTAAGCCAAAGGTAGATCAAGAACTTGACATATAGTATCTCTGATGATAGGACCTGCTCTGATAGGTAGGACAATTGTTCCTTTTGAAGATCTTTCTTGCTCATCATATGCTTTGATAGTTATCTTCTTTCTAGGATCAATGGCCATTTCTAAAAATCCCAATTGTGTAATCAAGCTGAAAGAACAAATGTTTAGACCAGCGCCCCCATCTATCAACACATGTTTGACACAATGGTTTTCGATCAAGACTTCAATATGCAAGGGCTGGTTATGCGGATGACTCAAGGAGTTATCATCTTCCTCTAAAAAGGAAATGTGCTGTGGAGACGTAAGATGACCAACCATAGTCTGGAATCTTTCTAAATCAAGGTTATCAGGAACATTGGATCTGAGCATAGCTTTGTCTAGAATGGCTCTATGAGCTGGAGATATCCGAAGCAACTCAAACATGGAGATTTTTGCATTTGTGTGTTGGATTTGTTGAACAATATTGTATGAAGTAGGCCTTTTGTCTTTAGGATTTGAATATTTAGATGTAGCCATCTGCTTAGAAGCAGATGAAAGATTGAAAGGCACCTTAGGGACATTGGATAAATCTGGTATTTTTCCTTGCAGATGTGCCTGAGCTTGTGATCGAGTAACTGCATTTGTCGATTGATTATCTATATCTCTTCTTACAATTATGATGACATTGTTATTCTCAAATAGGCATGGTTCAACCATATTGATAACAACATTATTTCCAGAGTAGGCATAATTGACTTTAGCACCCATATTAGGCCGAGAAGAAGAATCTTCTTTACCATATTTAGGAAATGGTTTTGTGAATGTTGTGTGATCATTATTGCTCTTATGATTGTCAATCGTAATGTCTCCTTTATCAATTTTGTCTTATATGATGTGCTTCAAATGGACGCAGTTATTAGTCTTATGACCCTTATTGCGATGGAATTCATAGAAGTTATTCTCCCTCCACCATTTCAGTTTAGGTTCAGGATCAAAGACTTTTATCTCAGGAAAGTAGATGATTTTGTTTGCCAATAGAGTTTTCATGGTAGATTCCAAGGACTCTCCAAGAGGAGTGAATTTTTTATTAGGATCTATAGCCCAAGGTCTATAATTAGATAAATTTTTGTTAGATTCAGATGTTTTATCCTTAGTAGCTTTGATGGCTTGGGTGCCAATAGTGAGATTGAAAGTGAGTGCCTTAGATGGGGCACAAATATTATCAACAACGTCATCTGTGATGATGCCTTTATTCTTATTCCAATTTTTGTTCTTATCTTTAGAACTAGATCTAGATTCATACTTGTCCTTTTGAAGTGATATGTCTCCTTTTTGCACAAGTACTTTCTCAATTTTGATTGCATTTTCTACCATCTTATCAAAGGATGTATGATTTTTCATTTGCAAGTGATAGTTGAGTTCTGGAACAAGATTATTGATGAAGATTTCTAGCTTCTCAATTTTTGGAATGGGTCTAGCCTATAGAGAAAAAAATTTCATCCATCTATTGAGAAATGTCAAGAATGGTTCACTTGGATATTGTTTCAGATTGTAGATGTCGATCATGGTGACCTGATGTTGAATATTGTAGGAGTATTCTTGATAGAATAGTTTGATTAACTCCTCAAAATTTTTGATACTTGGAGGCATTCTAGAGAACCAATGAATGGTTGCTCCTCCTAGAGATCGAGGGAAGAGATGCATTAAGTAGGTTTGTTTGTGCATGAACTCCATAGATTGAGTACAGAATTCTCTGACATGATCTTGAGGATTAGAGTTTCCATCATACTTATCATACTTAGGCATTTCCACTTTTTTAGGGAATGGTGGCATGTACAAGTCTTTATCGAATGGAAAAGGGAATAGAGCTTCCATGGAGAACTCCTTAGGTTCCTTTTCTTTTTCAAGTTTGTTAAGTTTGACTTGCATGGCATGCATCTATTTCATCATATCCGTGATAGGATTTTCTTCCTTATGTGTAATGATATCTTCCACATTTAAGTTTGGAGGAAGTTTAGCTCCTTAATGAGCTAACTCTAGAAAGTATGCTTCTCTATCTTCTTTCAAGAAATGTTTCATCATTCTTTGAAGTTATCATCATTTTGATATTGGACAATTCCAGAAGGTGTGGGTTCTTGATCCATACCATGTTGAGACTGATGGCCTTGGGACCCATGATGTGTCCCTCTGTGAGACATGTTAGGAGTTTTAGGGCTCCCTAGATTAGATTGAGGTGGAGTTTGTTGATTACCTCTGTGAGTTGATGGAGGGGGTATGTAACCAATTTTCAATCAAAAATTGCCAAGACCATCATCTTCGTAAAGACCAGAATTGTAGAGTTGTTCAAGAGTTGGACCCTTTTGAGTAGTCAAAGCTACAGTGTTAAGTGCTTCTCCAGATTTCTTGTGAGAGGAAGTTCTATTTTCCACCATTAACCTTGGGTGAAGCAAAAGAATAAGATGAAGACAACTAAAGAATGAATTGACTCAAGAAGATCGAATGACGCAACCTTGTCAAGATTGAAGTGATTAAAGATTAGATCGGATGTAAATGAAGGATATTGCACCATACTAGTGTGGGTAGACACCCAACAGATGGTGGGCACGAGCTCACAACACTTAGCCATTTAGTAAAAAGATTGAATTTGAAGATAATTTTGACAAGGTTTTGACACAAGATGAAAAAGACTCAAACCAATAAATTAGAAGGCTAAATCAGACTCAAGAGACCACTTTAGGAAAATGAATGGATTCGTTATAGGCTCTGCTCTATTTCTGACATAATGATTTGTTTGACAGATTCTAGGATTTGTTTCTCAACTCTAGACATGCAGTTTCAGACAATGTGCAACAAGAAAATAGGTATACCGACCCCAGACAAAAATTAGATCTGATGGAAAGTTGACCAACTAGCAATAATAAGCTCTTTGTTTTGAAAATTTCAGGACAGGTTCATGCGAGAGAATGTTGTTTCACACGAGGAAGTACCAAGTTCTGCGTGAGAATGTATTGTCTCACGTGAAGGAATGCTCAGAAAGTGAAATTTCGCGTGATAAAAGGACATAGTTTGATAGTTTAGACATAGTTTTTGAGGCACAAATTTCAAGACACATCATTGACTGTTCTTTGATAGAATATTTAGTTCTCACTCCATAAAAGGATTTTTGCTCAAATTTTGCAATTTTTGAGTGTTTTAGTATCATATTGTTATGCAAATTTTGAAGATCCGTGTAACAGTTTGTTTCAAGTAACCAAGAAGATATCAAGCACACAAAACAACAAGCAAGGAAAGCAAGCAATTGTCTAAAAACAATGAACAAGGGCAAAAGAAACCTTGGCCATGAACAAGCAATAGTGACTTATTGTGCTAATCCCTAGAAATACTACTTGTGTATGTTCCAAAAAGTTTTTCAATAACGCACATATTCCTAAAAAATGAAAAATTTGGCTTCACTAGGGTTTGTAGTAATGGTCTGACTCTGCAACTTTTGTGATCTCAAGAGGGTGAACTCCAATCCAGGAGCACCAGGGTTTTGACACAGTTTGAGAATTTAATCAATCAGGAGCTGCTAGGGAGATCTGACAGCCCAACAAGAGACCACACCTATGAAGATTTCCTCCACAAGGACATTTATATAGCGATTGTTGCTACCACAGTGAAAATGGATATTACCACTTGAGGTTCCATCAACATGGTTGACCCAATTAATGAAATGTCCACTATGGTTAACCCTCTCTAAAGGTGACTCAACAAAGGTACCACAAGGGGACTAGATTAGATTCAAGGATCTGGGTTTCTGGTACTATCCAAAAAGGAAGTAGAGCTTAATCCCCTAACCTCTTCACTTCACCAAGACAAAGCAGATAGATTAATCTAACACACTAAGACCAAAATTATCTCACAAAGATCTATGATGTCAACCTCTTATGATCTATCAACCTCTTCAGAGAGAGAATGTATCAATCAAAAGTTGAAGATGCACAAATCTAGTAGAACGCAAGACAATCTCAGTAACGTCCCTACCTACAAGGGGATCTATCATCAAGAAGAGCTTCACATGCATGAACAAGCAAAAGAAGCCCACTTTCTCAAGATCATCCGCAAATAGTGTTCATAGGGCCTAATTACTATGTGTAACAGATATGCAAAAATCAAATCTATGTTCGTTTTAGAGCCCAAAACTGAAGTGTGAATTATGAAAGCTATAAAGGCACTCAAGCTTGACACAAGAGAGTTTGTTTTATGTCCCAAAATGAAGTGTTATCAGATGTAAAATAATACCTGAGTTCCTCGTAACGCGCTTAGTAGATTTTACCTATTTTAGCAATTTTTAAGCATTTGTCTTCTATCTTTTGTACCCACAGGACGAACCTGCACCTGCACTTGCAAACCACTGTTATGAAAAACTTACCTATTCTTGTACATGAAACCCACTGTTATAAAAATTCATAAAAAAATTAATGCAACTTGTCAACCCCACGTGGTAGAAAATTAGGTTAGTCAAAGATAATATGTCATTTGATAGTCGAAAAACCTATTGTCATAAAAAATTAGATTCTGAC
The DNA here is from genome assembly GCA_027943335.1 of Chamaecyparis obtusa. Classification (NCBI taxonomy): domain Eukaryota; kingdom Viridiplantae; phylum Streptophyta; class Pinopsida; order Cupressales; family Cupressaceae; genus Chamaecyparis; species Chamaecyparis obtusa. Next base: position 612,302 of record BSBK01000103.1, on the reverse strand, counting down.
CAGTCTATACTAAATCAATAATAACATTTTCAAATCAACACAAAATTAATCCAAACTAATGGAAAATGAAAGCTAACTCAAATACCTTTCTAGAAATATAAATTTTGGATTTGTATCATGTCATATGTGCATGTACCAATAAAAACATCAGTCAGCTTTTATAAAATCAGGTTCAGACCAGTCTTCACTAAAATGATCATAACTTTTGCAAATCAAAATGAAATTAATCGAAACCAATGGAAAATAAAATCTAACTCAAATAAATTTCTAGAAATATAAATTTTGGATCTATATCATTTCATATGTGCATGTACCAATAAAAACATCAGTCAAATTTCATAAAATCAGGTTCAGACCAGTCTTCACTAAAATGATCATAACATTTGAAAATCAAAATGAAATTAATCCAAACCAGTGGAAAATGAAAGCTAACTCAAATATATTTTCAAAAATATAAATTTTGGATCTGTATCATGTCATATGTGAATGTACCAATAAAAACATCAGTCAGATTTCTAGAAAAATAGACCAGAAATTTATCACAAAACTCACAAAAATTAACCTTGTGGTCATGGGTTCGAGAAAAATGATAGAAATTTGATAGAATAAAATGGAAACCTATTTTAGGGCCCCAAGGTGGGTGCCAAAAATGTGTGTGTGAATTTTTTACCTAGTTGTAGACACAACACTTCAGTAAAACATTAGAGGTTAGCAAAAATCAAAATCTGCAAGTAATTGAAACTATGCTAACCATGTGATTTACTACCGTCTAGTAGGTGCGAGTATGATGTTCTCAGATTGGAATCGAGATTAGTGACAATGCAACACCTAAATGAAAGATTTAAGATGATGAAAGCAATGAAATATGAATGCAAATTAATCCATATTTTTATATTTTCTATGCAATAAGAATGAGAAATTGTATGAATCTAAGCTATAATGTATGAAATTGAGTTTGAATGTAGATTTAATCTAAGAAATTCTATGAATGCATATAAAAATCTATGATATGAAACTATGAATGCTCAAAACAATAAATAAAAATCTCACAATAGCCTTGATTCGCAAAAGATTGATTCTTCAGTCACAAATTCGCTAGAGTGAGGATGCAATTTCGAGGGTTGATTGTGAAGAGCTGAGAATTGATTTTATAGAAATCCAGGGCTTTGAGGATGCAAGAGAAAAGCCATAAATCACTCTTGATAAACTCAGGTTGATTTTTGAGTTAACAAGAAATTAAGAATATTTAATTCATAAAATCATGCAAAAGTAGTTTTTATCTCAAAATAGAGCTTTAGTTCTCTTTTTTAACTCATCATCAAATGCTGAGTTTTAGAAAGTTTACAAATTGAAATTAACAATTGTATTAAAGTTGACTGCTTTTGTGATTGTGCATGATTTAATATAAATTAATTTAATAAATAAAGTGATTTATTTTCCACTTAACTGATTTTGAATTAAAACAATTGATTTATGGGCTAATCAATTATTAAATCAAACTTTTATTCAAAAACTATATTATTAAAAATTGACAATTGACTTTAATTAATTAAATAAGAATTTAATCAATTAGTCATGAGATTTTAGATTTATTGTCAAAATGAAACAATACAATTTAAGAATAATTTAATTAAATTTAATTAAATAATTAAGTGGCAATATTAAATATAATTAATTAAATATTCAAAATATTCAATTAATCAAACTTTAGGATAAATAAAATTTATCACCAAATAATAATTAAATTAAAGATAATTACGATAAATTAGGAATATTACTAGGAATATTCCCTGATGCAGAATTTAGGATAATCAATTAGGATTCTATAATGTGCAGATGTGCCTTAGGTTAGGACTTTGATGTCGATTTCATTTGATTTGAAGATGTAGGAGGTTAATGAACCTATAGCCCATTTTTGGGGTATTACAGTTACCTTAATGGGTTACGGTCGAGCATTCAGGAAGAATTGAATCTGGTTTGAATGAACAGTATTGAAGAGGCATACCAGTTTGCACTAAAAGTAGAGGAAAAGCTGAACAAAAAGTTTGAGAGCAGACAAAGCAGAAGAGGTCGTGATGGAAGATCTGGTGGATGGTCATATAGAGATCGAAATGAAGATCTGAAAAAGTAGGATGAGGCCAGTAACAGTCAAAATCGGAGAGGAGATAATTTCAATCATTTCCAGGATCAAAATAATAGAGATCAGAGAGGAAGAGGACAAGGATCCAGAAGAGGTGGCTTATATGGAACATGTTTTCAATATGGAGAAGAAGGTCATAGGGCCTTTGAATGTCCTCAATGCCAAGCAAGGACAGATAGGAGAAATGAAGGCTAGGCTAGAATTGCACATGTAGATGAAGATGCCAGATCATCACATTCTGAAGATGCTAAAAAAGGAGAAACGTTGATTAACAGAAGAGTCTTGTTGAGTAGTGAGAATGAACCTAAGCAAAGGAGGAGCCTATTTCGCACCAGGTGCAAGTGTGAGGGTAAGTGTTGTGATGTGATTTTTAATAGTGGTAGTACTAATAATTTGGTGTCAGAAGAGATGGTGCCAAAGTTGAAGCTCAAGAGGTAGAAACATCCACATCCATATCAGGTTACTTGGGTGCAGGATGACCACAAGGTCATGGTCATTGAACAGTTCCTAGTGAAGTTCAAGATCGATGGAGACCAAGATGAGGTACTATGTGATATCATATCTATGGATGCATGTCATATGTTGTTAGATAGACCTTGGTAGTTTGATACATGTATTGTACATGATGGTCATGCGAATACCTATTCCTTGATAATGGATGGAGTGCGACATAAGCTAAAACCATTGAAGGAAATAGAAGAAAAGGTATGTGGTAATGCAAGAATAACTTTTGTTGATAGAGGAAATTGCTAAGATGGTATGTGGCATGAGAATATGTGTTTTACCTAAATTCCAAAGGCTAAGAAAGAGGAAGTAGAAGATGTACCTGTAGAAGTTGCACAATTATTGAATGAGTTTCAGGATATTGTATCTGATGATGTGCCTGATGGATTACCACTAGTAAGAAAGATCAGTCATCAGATGGACTTGATTCTAGGAGCCAGTTTGCCAAATAAGGTAGCACATAGAATGACACTAGCAGAAAGTGAAGAGTTGAAGATAGATTTGAAGTTTAGTTCATCACATCATCCACAGATTGTATATGGAAGTAGTCCCATAAATGCATCTGAGTTGAGGAAGATAGATAAAGGAGAGATAAGTAGTGTTGAAGCTGAGGATTTTGCAAAACACTTGAAGAACATCCATGAGGAGGTGAGGAACCATATTACCAAGATGAATGCGCAGTATAATGCTAAGGCAGATGAGAAAAGAAGGCATAAGGAATTTCAAGTTGGAGATGAAGTCATGGTTCATTTGTGAAAGGAGAGATTTCCATTTGTACATATAACAAGTTGAAAATGAAGAAGTTTGGGATATGTAAGATACTAAAGAAGCATGATTTAGGAAATGCACATGAGGTAGAATTGCCTACTAAGCTAAATATTTCAATAGTGTTTAATATTTTAGATTTGACAGAGTATCATGAAGGAGGTGTTGAAAATGAGATCATAGAAGTACAATGGAGTATTCCATCAACTAGTTAGGATACAAAGGAGATTAAGGATATACTAGATAGTCATGTTGGCAGAAGCACAAGGAACAGGACATATGAAAAATATTTGGTCAAATGGTAAGGATGACCTATTGAAGATTCATAATGGCTAACAAAGGAGGAGATTAAATGTCTTGGTTTCCCTCTTCACACCTGAGTCGTGACAGGGTCACTTCTCAAATTACCCCAGGTGTCTGATGCAAGAGCATCCTGGGTGTAAGAGCAATCTTACATCACCCAAAAATATTTTTGGTTTTGTTTTCAATAAGGACTATCTTGTGCAGAGCTGCTATTTATGGAAACTTTCTTTTTTTAGTAAGTTGGGCATACGATCTCAAAATGTTCTAATTTCACAGGTGGAGGTTCATTTTGGTCATATCAGCCTGCCAGTAAAGTTTCATATCCAGATCAAGTCTAGTTTTGAAGATATTGAAAATTTTTGGTATTGGCAGTTGGATACAGAAACTTCAAACTTAGTTTTGAAAGCTTTAGAGGCCCCAGATGAGGTTGAAACTTCTATTCTATGAAGCTTGCTTAGTTCAAATGTTGTAGAGCTCCTCACGCCCTTTTCAAATTGGGGTCATAATGGTCAATCGGGTCAACGGGTGATGACTTATGGTCTCCGAAAGTTGGGCCACCTAAAATGGTAGAAAATAAATTTCCTTCAAAATTTTTGTTTGGGTTTCAAAAGTTGTTTTGAGCCGAATTCGATATAATAAATTGTAAAATAAAATAATTCTATGTTTGGTCAGCCTTATTGGCTAAAATTCTGGAACCTTCCCAGGCGATGGAAAATTGCCTATATAAGGAAGGCTGTAGTGTTCTCTTAGGTAGTTATTGGTAGTTCTGGGTAGATCTGGATAATGATTCGAGGCTTTGTCCTACAGAATATTGTAAAGGAAATGCCCATGTGGCTTTGCATATTGTAATTCTCAAATTTGTAATTCCACATTTGTGGAGATAATAAGGAGCCCATTTTATGTTGTTGCAAATTGTTGTTATTTCTCTATTTATGTTATGTGTTTGTGGTATCAAGGGGAGCACCCTTCATCAAGTGGTATCACAGCATGAGTTCCTGAGTGTGTTAAAAGATCACCGACTGTGAGGCAGTTTGCACCAGGACCGTGGGTTAGGGTTTTTGTGTAAATAGATCACCGACTGTGAGGCAGTTTGTACCAAGACCGTGGTTAGGGTTTCAGCGATACGTGCAAAAATGCCTCCATGAAGGGAATGTGGTAGAAGAGCTAGTGCTATGACACCTGAGGTTAGAGAGCTCTAGAGATAAGTGCAAGCATTGGAAGAAGAGATTCACAAAGGAATGAATCTTAATGTCAGAGACGAAAGTGAGGATGAAGCCAAAGAAGGAAATGATGATCAAGAAGTAGAAATTGAAGTTTTTAATCAAGAGGAAGAAAGGCTTTTCCGGGCCATTTTCAAGATCAGGAAAAGACCTAAGATCGAGGTTCCTACATTTTCAGGGAATCTTAACCCAGAGGAATTGATCGACTGAATCAATGAATGTGAAGAATATTTTGAGTATGAAGATATTGAGGATCCTGATAGGGTAAAGTTTGTGAAGGTCAGGATGAAGGGTCATGTGAAGATTTGGTGGCAAGAGATTGAATTTGAGTGAAATAGAAGAGGGAAAGATAAAATCATAAGATGGGATTGAATAGTGGATAAACTGAAGTGGAAGTTCATTCCTATTGATTATGAGCTTGACCTACTGAAGATGATGCAAATTTTGAAGCAAGCAGGGAGATCTATTTAGGAGTATACAGAGGATTTCTATCGAATCCTCATTAGAATAGGCCATGTAGAATCTGACAATGAGAAATTTTCCCGTTACCTTAATGGGTTAAGGTTGAGCATTCAGGAAGAATTGAATCTAGTTCGAATGAACAGTATTGAAGAGGCATACTATTTTGCCCTAAAAGTAGAGAAAAAGTTGAACAAGAAGTTTGAGAGAAGACAAAGTGGAAGAGATTGTGATGGACGATCTGGTGGATGGTCATAGGGAGATCAAAATGAAGATCCAAAAAAGTAGGATGAGGCTAGTAATAGTCAGAATCAGAGAGGAGATAATGTCAATAATTTCTAGGATCAGAATAATAGAGATCAGAGAGGAAGAGGAAGAGGACAAGGATCCGGAAGAGGTGGATTCTATGGAACATGTTTTCACTGTGGAGAAGGTCATAGGGCCTTTGAATGTCCTCAATGCCAAGGAAGGATAGATAGGAGAAATGAAGGCTAGGCTAGAGTTGCACATGTAGATGAAGATGTCATGTCATCACATTCTGAAGATGCTAAAAGAGGAGAAACGTTGATTAACAGAAGAGTCCTGTTGAGTAGTGAGAATGAACCTGAGCAAAGGAGGAGCCTATTTTGCACTAGGTGCAAGTGTAAGGGTAAGTGTTGTGATGTGATTATTGATAGTGGCAATACTGATAATTTGGTGTCAGAAGAGATCATGACAAAGTTGAAGCTCAAGAGGTAGAAACATCCACATCCATATCAAGTTTCCTGGGTGCACGATGACCACAAGGTCATGCTCAGTGAACAATGCCTACTGAAGTTCAAGATCGACGGGTACCAAGATGAGGTACTATGTGATATCATATCTATGGATGCATATCATATGTTGTTAGGTAGACCTTGGCAATTTGACAGACATGTTGTACATGATGGTCATGCGAATACCTATTCCCTGATAAAGGATGGAGTGCAACATAAGCTAAAACCATTGAAGGAAATAGAAGAAAAGGTATGTGGTAATGCAAGAATAACTTTTGTTGATAGAGAAAATTTCATAGATGGTATGCGGCATGAGCATATGTGTTTTACCTTAATTCCAAAGGCTAGGAAAGAGGAAGTAGAAGATGTACCTGTAGAAGTTGCAAAATTATTGAATGATTTTTAGGATATTGTATCTGGTGATGTGTCTGATGGATTACCACCAGTAAGAAAGATCAGTCATCAGATAGACTTGATTCTAGGAGCCAGTTTGCCAAATAAGGCAACACACAGAATGACACTAGTAGAAAGTGAAGGGTTGAAGATAGATTTGAAGTTTAGTTCATCACATCATCCATAGATTATATATGGAAGTAGTCCTAGAAATGCATCTGAGTTGAGAAAGATAGATAAAGGAGAGATAAGTAGTGTTGAAGCTGAGGATTTTGTAGAACACTTGAAGAACATCCATGAGGAGGTGAGGAAGCATATTACCAAGATGAATGCGCAGTATAAGGCTAAGGTAGATGAGAAAAGAAGGAACAAGGAATTTGAGGTTGGAGATAAAGTCATGGTTCATTTGTGGAAGGAGAGATTTCCAGTTGGTACATATAACAAGTTGAAAATGAAGAAGTTTGCACCATGTAAGATACTAAAGAAGCATGATTCAGGAAATGCACATGAGGTAGAATTGCCTACTAAGCTGAATATTTCACCAATGTTTAACATTTCAGATTTGACAGAGTATCATGAAAGAGGTGTTGAAAATGAGATCACAAAATCACAATGGAGTATTCCAACAACTACTTAAGATAAAAAGGAGATTGAGGATATACTGGATAGTCGTGTTGGAAGAAGCACAAGGAACATGACATATGAAGAATATTTGGTCAAATAGAAAGGATGACCTATTGAAGATTCATCATGGCTAACAAAGGAAGAGGTTAACCATCTTGGTTTCCCTCTTCACACCTGAGTCATGATAGGGTCACTTCTCAAATTACCCCAGGTGTTTGATGCAGGAGCATCCTGGGTGTAAGAGAAAGGGTGAACCCACAATAGTGGGTTACACTTTTTTGCCTGAACGGACACTGTACTCTAAATTTTGAATAATTTTTTTAGATTCGAATGCATATTGTCATTAAACTATTAAGAATCAAAAGATGAAGTAAATTAGAGTCTTTTATAATTTTCTATCTAGATTCTAAATATATTTTTTATTTTTATTCTTGAATTCATTTAATTGGTTTTTTCTTTCTCCCACAAAACTTGGTATGTTGCTAAAAATATCATTTTCAAAGAGTTACATTGTTTTCGTAGAGCATAAAATTTTTTCTAAAATAGATATCAATATGATTCTTTCAAATTTAGTTTTTTAACATTCATATGGAGGGCATGCAATTGGTTTTATGACATTATCATGATTATTTCATATTTTATTAACGTTTGAAGTTGACTAAGCCGTAATTTTGACATACCTTGACTACATAGCTTATAACTTTTCGTGTATTTGTCCATTTTTATTTTTATTTTTTTTTATAGAAAGATAACTTCAATACCTAGGGCATAGATATTTTTTTAAAAAAAATTTCTCTCATTTACTATTTTTCCATAAGCATCGAACATAAAGGTGGAGATACAGTGAAATATCTATGTTTAGTAAAACTAAAAATACAAAGTCATAATAAACTTAATATATATTAACATTATAATAATTGGAAAGAGTTTTCTAAGTAGTACCTTACTATATAAATAGGTTTTTCAAATGGATTCATTTGATCTGCCAAAAGATAAAGTTGAAGTGATTTTTTATCAGCATTTTAATAGGTGCGAAGGAGACTCCATTATAGGTATGAATGAGGAGTTTATATGTTATATCAATGATTTTTTTATCTAAGAGGATTTGAGCTAACCATTTCTATTTAATTCCTTAAAATTAAACCTCTCAAGGCTTAAATAATCATATTTTATTAAAAATGTGTCATTTCAGCAAAAATCAGCATGTCTAAAAAAGTGTAACCCACTATTGTGGGGTCACCCTGAACATCTTTAGAATGTGATGATCTGGCATCTTCATCTACATGTGAAACTCTAGCTTGGCCTTAATTTCCCCTATCTTTCCTTCCTTGGCATTGAGGACATTCAAAGGCCCTATGACCTTCTTCTCTACAGTGAAAACATGTTCCACGGAAGCCACCTTTTCCGGATCCTTGTCCTCTTCCTCTTCCTCTTTGATCTCTATTATTCTAATCCAAGAAACATTTGAAATTATCTCCTCTCTAATTCTGACTGTTACTAGCCTCATCCTACTTTTTTGAATCTTCATTTTGATCTCCATATGATCGTCCACCAGATCTTCCATCATGACCTCTTCTACTTTGTTTGTTCTCAAACTTCTTGTTAAGTTTTTCCTCTACTTTTAGGGAAAAGTGGTATGCCTCTTCAATACTGTTCATTTGAAACATATTCAACTCTTCCTGAATGCTCGGCCTTAACCCATTAAGGTAACTATCAACTTTTTCCTTGTCAGCTTCTGCATGGCCTATTCTGATAAGGATTCGATAGAACTCCTCTGTGTACTCCTGAATAGATCTTCCTGCTTGCTTCAAACTTTGCATCTTCTTACATAGGTCAAGCTCATAATCAATAGGAATGAACTGCCACTTCAATTTATCCACCATTTGATCCCATCTTGTGATTTTATCTTTCCCTCTTCTATTTCACTCAAATTGAATCTCTTGCTACCAGATCTTCGGATGACCCTTTAGTCTAGCCTTTGCAAACTTGACCCTAACAGAATCCTCAATATCTTCATACTCAAAATATTCTTTACATTCATTGATCTAGTCGATCAATTCCTTTGGGTTAAGATTCCTTGAAAATGTAGGAACCTCGATCTTAGGTCTTTTCCCGATCTTGGAAAGGGCTTGAAAAAGCCTTTCTTCCTCTTGGTTCAAAACTTTGACTTCTACATCTTGATCATCATTTCCTTTTTCAGCTTCATCCTCACTTTCATCTCTGACATTAACATTCATTCCTCTGTGAATCTCTTCTTGCAATGCTCACACTTATCTCTGGAGTTCTCTAACCTCAGGTGTCACAACACCAGCTCTTCCACCAAGTTCCCTTTATGGAGGTATTTTCATGCATATCACTGAAACCCTAACCACGGTCCTGGTGCAAACTGCCTCATAGTTGGTGATATGTTTACACAATCAGGAACTCCTGCTCTGATACGACTTGATGAAGGGTGCTCCCCTTAATACCGCAAACACATAACAAAAATAGAGAAACAAGAACAATTTGCAAGAACAGAAAATAAGCTTCTTATTATCTCCACAAATGTGGAATTACAAGTTTCAGAATTACAATATGCAAAGCCACATGGGCATTCCCTTTACAATATTCTATAAGGAAAAGCCTCGAATCATTACCCAGATCTACCCAAAACTACCCAGAACTGCCTAAGACAACACTACAACCTTCCTTATATAGGCAATTTTCCACTACCTGGGAAGGTTCCAAAATTTTAGCCAATAAGGCTGACCAAACTTAGAATTATTTTATTTTACAATTTATTACATCAAAGTCGGCTCAAAACAACTTTTGAAACCCAAACAAAAATTTTGAAGGAAATTTATTTTCTACCATTTTAGGTGGCCCAACTTTTGGAGACCATAAATCATCACCCGTTGACCTGATTAACTATGATTACCCCAATTTGGAAAGGGCACAAGGAGCTCTAGAACATCTCAACAAAGCAAGCTTCCCTTAATCGAAGTTTTGACCTCATCCGGGGCCTCTAAAGCCTTCAAAAATGAGTTTGAAGTTTCTGTACCCAACTACCAATACCGAAATTTTTTAATATCTTCAAAACTTGACTTGATCTGGATATGAAACTTTACTAGCAGGCTGATATGACCAAAATGAACCTCCACCTATGCAATTAGAACATTCTAAGATCGTATGACCAACTTACTAAAAATAGTAAGTTTCCATAAATAGCAACTCTGCACAAGATATCCCTTATTGAAAACAAAACTAAAAATATTTTTGGTTGATGCAAGATTGCAGGTAGAAAAATCCACATCCATATCGGGTTGCCTAGGTGTAGGATGACCACAAGATCATGGTCAGTGAACAGTGCCTAGTGAAGTTCAAGATCGGCGGGTACCAAGATGAGGTACTATGTGATATCACATCTATGGATGCATGGCATATGTTGTTAGGTAGACCTTGGTAGTTTGACAAACGTATTATACATGATGGTCGTGCAAATACCTATTCCCTGATAAAGGATGGAGTGTGACATAAGCTAAAACCATTGAAGTAAATAGAAGAAAATGTATCTGGTAATGCAAGAATAACTTTTTTTGATAGAGAAAATTTCTAAGATGGTATGTGGCATGAGAATATGTGTTTTACCTTAATTCCAAATGTGTGGAAAGAGGAAATAGAAGATGTACCTGTAGAAGTTGCAGAATTATTGAATGAGTTTCAGGATATTATATTTGATGATGTGCCTAATAGATTACCACCAGTAAGAAAGATCAGTCATCAGATGGACTCGATTCGAGGAGCCAGTTTACCAAATAAGGTAGCACACAGAATGACACTAGCAGAAAGTGAAGAGTTGAAGATAGATTTGAATTTTAGTTCATCACATCATCCACATATTTTATATGGAAGTAGTCCCAAAAATGTGTCTGAGTTGAGGAAGATAGATAAAGGATAGATAAGCAGTGTTGAAGCTAAGGATTTTGCAGAACACATGAAGAACATCCATGAGGAGGTGAGGAAGCATATTACCAAGATGAATGCACATTATAAGGCTAAAGTAGATGAGAAAATAAGGCATAAGGAATTTCAGGTTGGAGATGAAGTCATGGTTCATTTGCAGAAGGAGAGATTTCCAGTTGGTACATATAACAGGTTGAAAATGAAGAAGTTTGGGCCATATAAGATACTGAAGAAGCATGATTCAAGAAATGCACATGAGGTAGAATTTCCTACTAAGCTAAATATTTCACCAGTGTTTAACATTTCAGATTTGACAGAGTATCATGAAGGAGCTATTGAAAATGAGATCACAGAAGCACAATGGAGTATTCCAGCAACTAGTTAAGATACAAAGGAGATTGAGGATATACTGGATAGTCATGTTGGAAAAAGCACAAGGAACAGGACATATGAAGAATATTTGGTCAAATGGAAAGGATCACTTGTTGAAGATTCATCATGGCTAACAAAGGAGGAGGTTAACCGTCTTGGTTTCCCTCTTCACACCTGCATTGTGATAGGGTCACTTCCCAAATTACCCTGGCTGTCTAATGTAGAAGCATCCTGGGTGTAAGAGCAATCTTGCATCAACCAAAAATATTTCTAGTTTTGTTTTCAATAAGGGTTATCTTGTGCAGAGCTGCTATTTATAGGAACTTGCTATTTTTAGTAAGTTGGTCATACAATCTTAGAATGTTCTGATTTCACAAATGGAGGTTCATTTTGGTCATATCAGCCTGCCAGTAAAGTTTCATAGCCAGATCAAGTCTAGTTTTGAAGATATTGAAAAAATTTGGTATTGGCAGCTGGGTACAGAAACTTCAAACTCAATTTTGAAGGCTTTAGAGGCCCCAAATGAGGTTGAAACTTCTACTGAATGAAGCTTGCCTAATTTAGGTGTTGTAGAGATCCTCGCGCCCTTTCCAAATTGGGGTCATAATAGTCAATTGGATCAACGAGTGATGACTTATGGTCTCCAGAAGTTGGGCCACCTAAAATGGCAGAAAATAAATTTCCTTCAAAATTTCTGTTTGGGTTTCAAAAGTTGTTTTGAGCCAACTTTGATGTAATAAATTATAGAATAAAATAATTCTATGTTTGGTCGGCCTTATTGGCTAAAATTTTGGAACCTTCCCATGGGATGGAAAATTGCCTATATAAGGAAGGTTGTAGTGTTGTCCTAAGCAGTTCTAGGTAGATTTGGGTAATGGTTCGAGGTTTTGTCCTACAGAATATTATAAAGGGAATGCCCTTGTGGCTTTGCATATTGTAATTCTAAAATTTATAATTCCACATTTGTGGAGATAATAAGAAGCCCATTTTTTGTTCTTGCAAATTGTTGTTGTTTTTCTATTTTTGTTATGTGTTTGTGGTATTAAGGGGAGCACCCTTCATCAAGTGGTATCAGAGTAGGAGTTCCTGAGTGTGTAAATAGATCACTGACTGTGAGGCAGTTTGCACCAGGACCTTGGGTTAGGATTTCTGTGTAAACATATCATCGATTGTGAGGCAGTTTGCACTAGGACCGTGGTTAGGGTTTTAGTGATACGCGTGAAAATGCCTCCATGAAGGGAACATGGTAGAAGAGCTGGTACTATTACACCTAAGGTTAGAGAGCTCCAAAGACAAGTGTGAGCATTGCAAGAACAGATTTACAGAGGAATGAATCTTAATGTCAGAGATGAAAGTGAGGATGAAGTTGAAGAAAGAAATGGTGATCAAGAAGTAGAAGTCAAAGTTTTGAATCAAGAGGAAGAAAGGATTTTCCAGGCCATTTCCAAGATTGGGAAAGGACCTAAGATCAAGGTTCCTACATTTTCAAGGAATCTTAACCCAGAGAAATTGATCGACTGGATCAATGAATGTGAAGAATATTTTGAGTATGAAGATATTGAGGATCCTGATAGGGTCAAGTTTACGAAGCCCAGATTGAAGGGTCATGCGAAGATCTGGTGGCAAGAGATTCAATTTGAGTGAAATAGAAGAAGGAAAGATAAAATCACAAGATGGGATCAAATGGTGGATAAATTGAAGCAGCAGTTCATTCATGTTGATTATGAGCTTGACCTACTGAAGAAGATGCAAAGTTTGAAGCAAGCAGGGAGATCTATTCAGGAGTATACAGAGGAGTTCTATCGAATCCTCATTAGAATAGGCCATGCAGAAGCTGACAAGGAGAAATTTTCCCATTACCTTAATGGGTTAAGGTTGAGCATTTAGGAAGAATTTAATCTAGTTTGAATGAATAGTATTGAAGAGGCATACTAGTTTGCCTTAAAAGTAGAGGAAAAGTTGAACAAGAAGTTTGAGAGAAGACAAAGTGGAAGAGGTCATGATGGAAGATCTGGTGGATGGTCATATCGAGATCAAAATGAACATCCAAAAAAGTAGGATGAGGCCAGTAATAGTAAGAATCAGAGAGGAGCTCATTTCAATTATTTCCAGGATCAGAATAATAGAGATTAGAGAGGAAGAGGAAGAGGACAAGGATCCGGATGAGGTGGTTTCCATGGAACATGTTTTCACTATGGAGAAGGGAATAGGGCCTTTGAATGTTCTCGACACCAAGGAAGGATAGATAGGAGAAACGAATGCTAGGCTAGAATTGCACATGTAGATGAAGATGCCAGATCATCACATTCTAAAGATACTAAAAAAGGAGAAACCTTGATTAACAAAAGAGTCATGTTGAGTAGTGAGAATGAACCTGAGCAAAGGAGGAGCCTATTTCGCACCGGGTGCAAGTGTGAGTGTAAGTGTTGTGATGTGATTATTGATAGTGGCAGTACTAATAATTTGGTGTTAGAAGAGATGGTGACAAAGTTGAAGCTCAAGAGGTAGAAACATCCACATCCATATCAAGTTTCCTGGGTGCACGATGACCACAAGGTCATGGTCAGTGAGCAGTGCCTAGTGAAGTTCAAGATCGGAGGGTACCAAGATGAGGTACTATGTGATATCATGTCTATGGATGCATGTCATATGTTGTTAGGTAGACCTTGGTAGTTTGATAGATGTGTTGTACATGATGGTCATGCGAATACCTATTTCCTGATAAAGGATGGAGTGCGACATAAGCTAAAAGCATTGATGGAAATAGAAGAAAAGGTATGTGGTAATGCAAGAATAAATTTTGTTGATAGAGGAAATTTCTCAAATGGTATGTGGCATGAGCATATGTGTTTTACCTTAATTCCAAAGGTGTGGAAAGAGGAAGTAGAAGATGTACCTGTAGAAGTTGCAAAATTATTGAATGAGTTTCAGGATATTGTATCTGATAATGTGCTTGATGGATTACCATGAGTAAGAAAGATCATTCATCGGATGGACTTGATTCCAGGAGCCACTTTTTTAAATAAGGTAGCACATAGAATGACACTAACAGATAGTGAAGAGTTGAAGATAGATTTGAAGTTTAGTTCATCACATCATCCACAAATTGTATATGGAAGTAGTCCTAGAATTGCATCTGAGTTGAGGAAGATAGATAAAGGAGAGATAAACAGTGCTGAAGCTAAGGATTTTGTAGAACACTTGAAGAACATCCATGAGGAGGTGAGGAGCCATATTACTAAGATGAATGTGCAGTATAAGGCTAAGGGAGATGCGAAAAGAAGGCATAAGAAATTTCATGTTGGAGATGAAGTCATGGTTCATTTGCAGAAGGAGAGATTTCCAGTTGGTACATATAACAGGTTGAAAATGAAGAAGTTTGGGCCATGTAAGATACTAAAGAAGCATGATTCAGGAAATGCACATGAGGTAGAATTGCCTACTAAGCTGAATATTTCACCAGTGTTTAACATTTCAGATTTGACAGAGTATCATGAAGTAGATGTTGAAAATGAGATCACAGAAGCACAATTGAGTATTCCAGCAACTAGTTTAGATACAAAGGAGATTGAGGATATACTGGATAGTCATGTTGGCGGAAGCACAAGGAACAGGACATATGAAGAATATTTGGTCAAATAGAAAGGATGACCTGTTGAAGATTCATCATGGCTAACAAAGGAGGAGGTTAATTGTCTTGGGTTCCCTCTTCACACCTAAGTCCTGACAGTGTCACTTCTCAAATTACCCTGGGTGTCTGATGCAGGAGCATCCTGGGTGTAAGAGCAATCTTGCATCACCCAAAAATATTTTTGGTTTTATTTTCAATAAGGGATATCTTGTGCAGAGCTGGTATTTATGGAAACTTACTATTTTTAGTAAGTTGGTCATACGATCTTAGAATCTTTTGATTTCACAAGTGGAGGTTCATTTTGGTCATATCAACCTGCCAATAAAGTTTCATAGCCAGATCAAGTCTAGTTTTGAAGATATTTAAAATTTTCATTATTGGCAGCTGGGTATAGAAACTTTGAACTCAGTTTTGAAGGCTTTAGATGCCTCGGATGAGGTCAAAACTTTAGCTGAATGAAGCATGCTTAGTTTAGGTGTTGTAGAGCTCCTCGCCCCCTTTCTAAAGTGGGGTCATAATAGTCAATCGAGTCAATGGGTGATGACTTATGGTCTTGAAAGTTGGGCCACCTAAAATGGTGGAAAATAAATTTCCTTCAAAATTTTTGTTTGGGTTTCAAAAGTTATTTTGAGCTGACTTTGATGTAATAAATTGTAAAATAAAATAATTCTAAGTTTGGTCGGCCTTATTGGCTAAAATTCTCGAACCTTCCCAAGCGGTGGAAAATTGCCTATATAAGGAATGCTGTAGTGTTGTCTTAGGCAGTTCTGGGTAGTTCTGGGTAGATCGAGGTAATGATTCGAGGCTTTGTCCTACAGAATATTGTAAAGGGAATGCCCATGTAGCTTTGCATATTGTAATTCTGAAATTTTTAATTCCACATTTGTGGAGATAATAAGAAGCCCATTTTTTGTTCTTGCAAATTGTTGTTGTTTATCTGTTTCTGTTATGTGTTTGCAGTATTAAGGGGAGCACCCTTCATCAGTTGTTGAGTATTCTGCCTTGTTGTTCTGAAGCTGCAAGGTTTGGACTGTCCTTAATTGGATCCACCATCCTTGACTGCATCAATATGGTACCTTTTTTTTGTTATATAGTAAATCATATATGCATGTATTGCATAGGAATTTTTCTCCTTTGAGGACATTAAACCAAGACTTGAAACAACCAAAAAGATATAATCAATCTAACAACCTAATATAATATCTAAGATTTGGTGGCACCATTTTTATTTTTGTGTCTAATGTTCAAAGGGGAGGAGGTTCTAATAGAGAATTAACCACACCTAGTTCGCTTAAGGGAACTACACACCAATGTGATGATATGAAAGAAGGGAGGTGATCCTACAAACACATGTCTGCCAAGACATTGGTTTTAATATCTAAGGGTCTATAAGATTGAAATGGGATGTAGGAGAAATAAATTATAAGAAATAATTAGATATAGACAAATCAGCTTAAGAAATAAATTAGAGGGAATTAAAATATATTAAAATTTTGATTCAATCAATTATGGATAGAATAATAACTATTAGGGCATTATCATTTAGTACAATCATTGAGATAATTAATATAAGAACCATTAGTAAATGAATAAGTAAACTAAGAGAAGAGTTGGTGAGAATGGAAGATGACTAGATAGACAAATTGGTTAAGTAGAATATCAAAGTACAGTCATACATTATTATTTAATACAATCATTAAGATTGTTAATATAGGAACCCTTAGTATATGAATAAAAAAACTAAGAGAAGAGTTGGCGAGAATGCAAGATGTTTAAATAGACAAAGTAGCTAAGTAGAACATCAAAGTAGGAAATAGTTAATAAAAGAAAGAGAGAAACTATCCAATAAGATAGAGTGGATAAGTAGAGAAATGAAGTAAGAAACTATAGAATAAGAAAAATGGGGGAAAGATACGCAAGGCATTTGTCCACCTTTTCCTAATGAACAATTAGAAGGAAAATGACCCAGTAGGCTCAAGAAGGACTCATGCACTAAATGAGAGAAATGATCCTTCATGATAATGATTAGGATGAGATGAATTTGGATAAAATGACATAGTGATGTAAGATAAATGACAATGAGAAAATATAAGCAATTTCGATAAAGACTGACTAACAGAAAATAGATACGAAGATGTGGTGACCTAAAATGAAAACTAACAAGTAGTATTGACCTATGATCTGAATCTAAGCATGAATTTTTAGGTATAAAATTATTTGGGCATTTTTTTCCTGGTAACAAGAATCCTAGGGCATATTTCTCATAGATTTTGCCCAAAACTTTGATAGTCAATCCCGTAGATCTTGACCTTTCAAGATTTTTTCTCGATAATTGTGCCACATGTACTTGAGCATAGAAAAAAAAGGAAAAGGTTGTGGAAAGGGGTTCATCTTGGTCAAATCTCTATTTATAAATCAACCTTGAAAATAAAATAAGATTGCCTAAAGGAATGTAAATATGAAGGTAAATATTAGATTTACCTTGCCAATACCTTCATGAATAAATATTGAGTCGTACATATCCATGAAGATGCTTGAATTTTATTTTTTTTACTTTGGAATATAGAAAGGAATCAAGGATTCCTTCAAAAATTCATGGATATAGAATGTCACTCCTATATCTTCAATGTTTTTATGCTTGATTGAACACTTTTTGTGGAGCAAGAATGCATAAGCATGGACAAATAATCTTCTTTCTTTCTTGAGAACTCCTCTACTTGGACATCATGAGAGAGAACTGATGTAGGGGAATTTGAGGTTCCTAATGACTTTGGTAGTCTCAGCAACTATCTGGTGGAATTCAGTTACCTTGTTGGTGATCTCGGTAGAAGACTGGAGTTTCTCGATCTTTGGTGATAGTTCTCGGTCAGAGTTTTTTTTTCTTCACCAATGGAGCTTGATGGTCTTGGTAGTGGTTCTCAATTGGAAGTACTAATGGAGCTTGTTGACTGGTCATGGTTTTCTTGATCAAATGAACTCAATGGAGGAGTTTGATGTTAAATTTCTATTCGTGTGTTGTTTGACTGGAGAGGTTTGGTGGAGGTGTTCAGTACCTGGTCATTGTTTTGTGGCCTTGGAGTATTTTTTTTTCTCAGTGGTGTGCTGGCTTGGTTCAGTGGTGCTTGTAGCGAGTGGGTTTGGTGTTCTATCACCAACTATTTTAGAGTTCCTCAGTGTTCTTTCTCACCAACTGGTTTATATTGATGATCTAGCTTCGCCAATTAATTCATTTAATTTGGGTCATGTTCCTCACGTTATAGATTGACCGTTGGACATGTGTGGACCTAAATCTAGCATGGTGCATTTCTCTATATGGATCTAGTGACCATTGGAAGCTATCTTGGAAGGATAACATGTTTCATGAGCTTGTTCATGAAGCTGATTGGGTTTGGGGATTTATTTTTTTGTAAAGCTAACTTGTGGCTATGTAGTATTTAAGGAGGGTATGGGTAAAGTAGTAGGAGGTAGTGGAAGATTGGTGATCAGTCTGGGAGTACCAAAGGTTGATTTGTGAAGTGTAGTAGAGTTATTAGCTTGAGAGCTTAGGAACAAGAAGATTTCTTTGTGGCTTGCAAGCACAAGTTTAGATCTTTCTTGGATTGCCTACTAGTGTCCTGTTGTGTTACAAACCTGGGCTACCTGAGAGGTCTGTTGGATCCTATGAGATCTTGCTAAACTATTGTAATCTTTGATGTATTTAGTTGTAACTAAGAAGGCCTTACAGCTTGGAATGTTTCTTGTAATGCTTGGTTACTAATGAATAAATGATTACTTTCAGTATATATTTGTGTTGAGTTGAATTTTTTTTGTGTTGCTTTGTTCGACTACAAGGTTGGACTATCTATTCTTGAATCTTTCATACTTGACTCTATCAAGTGGTATCAGAGTGAAGGTTGATCTTGTTGGGAGAAAGGTTGAATTTTTGGAAGAGCGGGTTGCTCCAAGCGAAGATATTATGTGCGATCTGAGTTGAAGATCCATGTTACTGAACTTGTGAAATTGCGGCCTAGTTATTCATGCAAGGTGGCAGGTTGCAATCTGACTTACATACAACTTAGAGGTTGACACAAGGTGGTCGGTTAGGATTTATTGCAAAGGATTTTTGAAAATATTTGGAGATGTCTCCGAGAGGATTGGGCCTTGGTGAGATTGCTTCTCTTCGTGATGTGGTGGAGGTGAAGATTTCTAAGAGGTTTTCTCAGTGGGAAGCATATTTAATGAACCATGTGAAGAAATGAATTAAGGACTATGTGAAGGAAAGTTTTATTGAACTTTAATTTGTAGAGCTTACTGAAGTTGGAGCATATCAATCTGGAAGAAAGCTACCTGGCCGGTTAGAAGACTGGTTTGAGATAAAAGATAGTTTGACAAGGTTATTATCGACACTGTGGAGGTAGAAAGGGTATGTGAGATTGTTTTGATGATCAGTTTGTGGAATCTGACATGAAGCCTACAGAGAAATGTAGGTGTTTCTAAGATGCCTATGCTTATTGACAATGTTGTTGACCTTTTTGAGGCTAGAGAGGAGATTTTTTTTCATGTTTAGTCCATTGTGTTTGACATGGAGATTTCTGAGCATCTTGTTTTGTTTGATCAAATTGTTGTTGATGAGGAGTTACCTATTATTGAACACCTTTGTGATGATGGTGTTATTGACTTGCTTTTATTCAGTATTGTGGTGCATATTTTGTGTGTTGGTTGTGGACTTGAGTTTCTAGTTAACAGTAATGAGTCCTATGATGAGTTGTAGAGTTGGGAGACTAATTTGATACTTGGTGATGAGTTGAAGGTTCAATTTTTTCTTATTCTTGAACATGTTGATTGGTTGATTGTAGATCAGTTAAGGAGGACTTGGCTGATGGACTTGTTAATTTTCCCAATTTTGGGCATTGGCAAACCTTGTGTGAAGATGAAGTGGAAGATTGGTTCTCTTGAAGGAGAAAAGTGTGGGATATACCTTCTTATTTACCTTGGGTATCTAATGTAGGGGCATCTAAGGTTCCTAATGACTTTGGAAATCTCGGTATCTATCTAATGGAGTTTAGTTACCTTATTGGTGATCATGGTAGGAGACTGGAGTTTCTCTATCTTTGGTGATAGTTCTCAGTTGGAGTTTGATTGGCTTCACTGATGGAGCTTGGTGGTCTTGGTAGTGGTTCTTGGTTGGAAGTACCGATGGATCTTGCTGGTCTTGGTAGTGGTTCTTAGTTGGAAGTACTGATGGAATTCAATGACTGGTCATGGTTTTCTTGGCTGAATAAACTTGATGGAGGATTTTAATGTTTGGTTTTTTTTTATGTGTTGTTTGACCGAAGAGGGTTAGTGGAGGGGTTTGGTGCCTGGTCATTGTTTGGTGTCCTTGGAGTATTGTTTTTTCTTGGTGACGTGCTGGCTCGATTTGGTGGTGTCTATACCAAGTGGGTTTGGTGTTCTATCATTGACTGGTTTGGAGTTGCTCAGTGTTCTTGTTCACCAACTAGTTTATTTTGATGATCTGGCTTGGATGAATGATGCATTTAATTTGGGTTCTGTTTCTTGAGTTATGGATTGACCATTCGACATGTGTGGACCTAAATCTGGCATGGTGCATTTCTCTATGTGGATCTAGTGACCATTGGAAGCTATCTTGGAAGGATAACACATTTCCTGAGCTTGTTCATGAAGCTGACTAGGTTTGGGGATTTATTTTTTTGTAAAGATGACTTGTGGTTGTGTAGTATTTAAGGAGGTTATGGGTAGAGTAGTAGGAGGTAGTGGAAGATTGATGATCATTCTGAGAGTACCATAGATCGATCTATGAAGTGTAGAAGAGTTAGTAGCTTGAGGGATTAGGAATAAGAAGATTGTTTGGTGGCTTGTGAGCACAATTTTAGATCTTTCTTAGAGTGCCTACCAATGTCCTATTGTGTTACAGACCTAAGCTAGCTGTGAGGTGTGTTGGATCCTGTGAGATCTTGGTGAGTTGTTGTAATCTCTAATGTATTTGGCCATAATCAGGAAGGCCTTATAGCCTGGCATGTTTCTTTTAATGCTCAGTTACTAATGAATAAATGATTACTTTAAGTTTATATTTGTGTTGAGTTGAATTTTTTTTGTGTTGCGTTATTTGGCTGCAAGGTTTGACAGTCCATTCTTGGATCCTTCATCCTTGACTGCATCAATAACATTCTACAATGGAGAAGATTATCTTCAAAATACCTTTTATTCTTGGAGAGATGCTATATCTTAGATGTTTTCCTTCGAGTATTGAATTTTCTTGATTATTTGGTTGCTTCTTAGTTCTTAATAATAGATGGATACCAAATTGAGGAGAGATAGGGTATCTATATACCACATCACATATTTTAGGATTCAAAATTAAGCGAGGTTGACCACATTATCTAAATCCCCATAAAGACACCACAATAGGGTCTTGGTTCAAATTTGGGCCCAATCCTTGGGGAACAAAATGCCCTAGGCATTATGTACCTTGGAAAAAATAATAGAGTTTAAATGGAAGGAATCCAAAAAGATAGGGTAGATGTTGGATTAGGGAGAGATAGGTAGCTATATCAAGCATAACAAACATGAAATCTCAAAATTGCCAAAATGGGGCCTAACTAAGCAACCAATTATGGGTGCTAAATTTTTAGGAAAAAAAAGTTAGTCCCCACTTTAGTGGGAATATGAGGAAACCTCATGTTCATGATAAAGTAGATAAATGCATTAGAAAATTTCATCAAGGTTAAGGAGACAATGAAAAATCAAGCCCCCAAGTGACTCATGTCCTCATAAAGTCCAAAACCAATATAAAAGAGGAAACTCTTGGGGAGAGAGAGAGAGAGAGAGAGAGAGAGAGAGAGAGAGAGATGAACAACTAGCCTAATAAGGTATTACCTTACTACGGATCATGAAAAGGGAAAAAATTTCTACAAAAGATGGATTTGATATTCTAGAAATCTATGAGATGTTATTCAACCCATTGAAACAAAATGGATCAGTCCTTAAGGAAAGCTTGTCTCTATTAAGGGATCTAGAAAAAAAATTAGTCTAAGGAGAAAATGAAAATGGTTAGTAAAAGAACCAAATGAAAGAAGAAAGGATCAATCTTAGGATCTATTTAATAATGTAGAGGATATTATAATGTAAATATGAACACAAGGAAAATAATTGTGTCCTTAGTCATCTGCATAAGAGATTGCATTGTGTGTGTGTGCAAAATGTGAAAGAGGGAGAAAAGTGTATGTCCCCATGTTAAAGTGATTGCAAATACCTTAACAAGAGTGATGAATTTAATGAAGCATACATGCACCCACAAGAGATGTTTCTACTATGAGATGTCCCCGAGCAAGATGAAACCAAGGGAAATCAAACACATGACAAAAGAGAGCACAAAAGGGATCTACTAACTTTGGGGTCAATATGATGATATGATAATTCATGTATAACATAGCCATATCAAAATGAACTATCACCATCCCCTAAAGTGCAATGGAAGAAACACACATAAGAGATACAAAGAAGAGTCTTTTTGGGATGGCATTATGAAGACCAAAAAAGAATGGTAGCTACCATTTTGCATCATCACCAATAAAACAACACAAAGGCACATTTACGAACAATGGAACATGCAAAAAATAACATGTATATGACATATAGAAGAAATGAGATACAAATAGAAGAATGTCACAATAGTTTCATTCCTTTATCATCTTGTGTCAATGGAGCAACAAAGGTTGTCTAAATAAATACAAACAAAATATTTAACAAGCAACACATCATAGGGAAGCACAATAAAATAGGAAAACATAAAGGAATCTACCATACAAGAGGAGATCATCAATAATATCACTATCCCCCCTCCACTATCAATTTGTATCACTTAGGGAAGGTAGGAAACACACAAGAGGAGAAAAATTGAGGACAACAGATAGATCAATAGACTTTTCCAAACAAGGACCGTGCTCTAAGGATGAGTCACTTTGTTTATCACTAGGATCAATAGATAATTGTTTTGCAAATCTAGCTGGTAAATATTGATTAATATCGATAAGCTCATAGATATCATCAAAATCACTAACATGAACATCATTTGCATTAGAAAAATTAAAATCATCATCAAGAGTATATTCTTCATTTAGATTAATCAAAATAGGATCTCTAATACAAATAGAATCATCATGTTTGTTCAATTTCATATTTTTGAGATTAACATCATTTTATGGGCTATGCATAGGCTAATCAAAGGGAATCAAATAATTAGTAGGTGTCTTACGAGAGGAAAGGTTTTTGGAAGAACATTGACGATCTCTAGCACAACATTTATGGAACTAGTCACGAGAATAATAGTTATGTTTGGTTTTGCTTGAAATTTGATTTGGTTTCAGATAAATTAACATTGGTTCTTTTTCTTCTTTAGGATTAAGAATGGAAGGCACCACACTAGGTTGAGAGATAACAACTGTGGGGTGTTTATAAGAAATAGGAGGTGGAGTTGAAGCATAAATAGGATGTGTGGAAGGTGTAGGAAGAACTCCAAGTCTAGCGCAAGGACATGAAACTATAGGAGATGAATCACTAAGTTTACAAATCTTTTTAAGTTTGAATTTTTTATAGGATAAGAAATAGTTATCTTTGTGAAGTTGGACTATTTGAGACATGGAAGGTGGAAAATAATTCAAGTTCAAAGTTCCCTCAAGTACATAAATTCTAATGGATTCTATGGTTAATCATGATGATTTCTCCATCATGGGGAAATTTCAAATACTTATGGATAGGAGAGAGTATATCTTTCATGGAGTTGAGCCAAGGAAGGCCAAGTCTAACTTGAAACTAATTGGAAGTTAGGATGGTATCTAAGGTTTTCTTACCAAATTCTAGAAGAAAGATAAAAAACCATGGGTAGGATAAATGAAACCATTAAATGTTTCAATCATCACATCATATTTATCATATAAATCTTGTTGGAATTATCTAGTGTAAACATGTTCTTAAATTATAATGTTCTCCATGAAAGTAGGATCTATAAGGACTCTATGAGAAGGAAGACCATTAATCTTCTCAATTGTGTAAAGAGGACCATTAATTTCCCTAATAGTCTCACTAGTATCAAATGTTATGAAAAGATAAAGTTCATATTTGGGTTTAGGTTCAGATTGATCAATAATGTTGACAATATTGTTAGCCTCGGTACACTCAATTTCACATGTCACAATGGTAGGAGACTCAACAACATGGTTTGATGAAGAAGGTGAAGGGATGAACTCAATGGTATTGGTTAAATGGGAAGGTAAAGGATTGGTATAAATTTGTAAGTTTTCATTGGGAAGGGAAAAAATTAGTTTCCTTGATAATTAACACCCTCAACGGATATAGCATTAGAATCAATGAGGTCTTGAAAAATAATTTTCAAACAGAAACACTTCTTAGTATCATGACCAGTTTGACGATGATATTGGCAAAAGCCTTTCAGATCAAAGTTTTTGTTAAATTATTTGGAAGGATCAATTTATTTAATGGGAGGAAGTTTTATGACATTATCATTAATCAACATCAACATCACATTATGCAAAGACTTAGAAAGAGGAGTAAAATTACAAGAAGGCCTAAAATAAGATGACAAAGGAGCCACACCTTTGGATTTTGTTACTACTTACGTATCAATGTTGTTTGATGAATTGTTGATCTTGACTAAGCCTTTTGGTTTTTGAGGCTTCTAAAAAGGCTAATATGTAGCATCATCTTATTAACCAGAGCCACTGGAGGATTAACCTCATATTGAATCACTTGAAGCTAATAATTATGAAGCACTAAACACAATTGAGTAAAAGAGGAGAATTCAGAAAGAAAGATCTTATCCCTAATGTCTTTTTTTGTAAATTGGCAATGAGAATACATTGAATATAAATATTAGGCACGCGATAAAAAAATATGAGCATTAAAATGCTTAAATATACCAATGAAATCAGTCATGTTCTTCTTTAACACCTTGTTTATAATGTATTAAATCAATCAAAGAAATATTAGGACTAATTTTTTTTTAAACTGGTGAATGAAAGCATCAGAAAATTTTTGGAAAGAATCAATGGAATGAGGTAAAGAAAAATACCATTGCAATGCCTTATCTTAAAAGGTTCTATTAAATAGGGTAACCATGAACATATGATCATGAGAGAAGTTACTACACAATGTTTGAAATGTCTTAACATGAGTCAAGGGTGTTGGTCTCTTCGAATGGATTAAATAATTGGGCTAAAAAACCTTAACTTGGGGATTAGACATCCATAGCAAGTAGATATATTATTCATCTCAAATATTAATTTCATGTTAACCCAGGGGCGTATTACTTGAAATGGGTCTAAAAAATGTATGCACTAGGAATTCACTTTGTAGACATGCTTCTATAGCTGAAAATGAAATAATGTTGGAAGTATAATGCATGAAAATAAATAGATGAACACTCACAACATCTATCATCTAAACTAAATCCAATTAAAAAAAATGAAATTCATTGACAATAAGAAAGAACTGCATTGCCTACTTTGGTTGTAGGAACAGAGAACTGTCATAACAACAACTAACTATGGCATACAAAATAAATACTAACTACTACAGCTAGAACACTCACTAAGTGGGGCCCCTTAGTGAATTTCATACAAACTCAAATATCTACTATAAACTTAGAATATCATTTTATTGGTCACAAGTGTTGTTACATACTCAAAAGATGAAAACTACTTTACCATAAAACTAAAATTTGAGAGATACAATGGCTATATTCTTCTAACTCTATGACTAACTAACTCCTCTGAAAGAGTAACTATGCCTTATTTCTAAGGGAAAATATAACTAACCTTATCTATCAATGAACCCACTCTCATGTTAGTAGGAGGGTGTTGATTTATTATAGCATGATATAGGGAGTCATACTCTGAGATATAAATAATAAAGCCTTTTTCTTGTTACAAATAAAATGTAGCATAACCAATTACCTCTAAATATACTCTTCTCCAGGAATGATATTAAGGCTCCATTATTATTCTTTATGACTGCTTAAGGGTATTTTTTGAATGCTTCATTCTTGGACTTTTTCTTTAGCCTATTGTGTTGCTGGAACCTTCCCACTGCAAGATCTTGGACTATTGAATTACTCTTTCTGCATGACATCTTTAGAATACACAAAAACATAGGCATATGTATGTATGTGTGTGTGTGTGCATAAATATAACATTAGAATAAACACACACTCATTAACATGCATAATTACCTTGAATATCCCACATATAAATATAGATATGCATTAAGTTCATTCATTCAACCAAAAATATATAAAGGAAAGGTTTATAGTCATGATCAATAGCCTAAGAAATTCATCTAAAAGTCAACATAGAACATAGAAACAAGGTATTAAAACCTTATCATACTCTAGGAACTTCCTAAAGATATTCTAAAACATATAAAACACATGATAGAAATGAGCCATAAATGGGCTCATCATTTCTCCCAACAAAATCTCTTACTGTAACTCCAGCAAGCATCAAATTTCTCATTCTAGTTTGCACCCTATAATCATTGGGAACATTCTATCTTGATCCTCTTCTATCTAAGCTTCAATGAAAATTTCTTTTTCCTTTTCCAATCTGTCTCATCTATCCCTTTCAAATTCTACATCAAATGAATTACCAAACTATCTGCAGTTGGGTGTTGGCCAAAGTAGCATTGGAGGCTAAAAAATAAGTGGTATCAAATCATTTTGCTTGACTCTTCCAAAATGCATGTAGTAGGTAGACCTATAGACTTCTTCATAATGATTTTGGAGAGAGTATGGTTCCAATTTCTTCAAATCATCTGTCAATGTGGCCCATATTTGTGCAATGATTCCTCAAGTTGTATTCCCTTCATTTTGAATTTCTCAAATTCTCAGTAAATTTCGTCCCTTAAGGATAGAAACTTATATTTATATTCATCTTTGTGCCAAAGTTTTTGCCAATCATAATAAATAGTTCTTGGATTCTTAGGCTCTTCCCTAAGATTGAAATAAATTGAAAGTTCCTTCTCCTTGTACTTCCTAAACTGATGCCCTCTAACATTCTCATTTTGTATCCAAGACATCAGGGCTCATAGATGGATATCACCAATGCAAAGTGGTGGATTCCATTCTATATCATGTGGTACAACAAAATTATGAAAATAAAACTCATAGAGAATTTTTTTGGTTTCTACAAGAGAGGATTGAAAGACTTCATAAAACTCATGAGTTTCTATGGAAATATTTTTATCACACATAATCATTTACAACCTAAAGGAAAGGTTGAGTTCTTTCAAATAAAAAGCACAAACCCTTAGAGGTTTTCTACATTCCAGTATTTGAGGAATCATTGTGACTACATTGTCTGCCTTAGTTTTCAATGCTACAATCTCCTCATTTTTCCTACTGATTTCCTTTTGCAAATTAAATTTCTCCCTTTTCCACTCTTCTTCTCTTTCCTTTATATCATGATACAAGTCCAAGGTTATAGATGCCCATTAAAAAGGAGTGATTCTATGCCTTGGCACACAAATCTTATTTTTATCCTATCCATTTTCCATTTCAACTGGGACTTATTATGTCATTTGTTCTACAGTGGAAGCAAGCTCATCTAATCCCCATAAGCCCAAATATTCCTAAGGTTGATCCTCACTCAAAAAAAACTCATTCTCTTCTAAAGGTTGTTCACTTGAATCACCCTCCTAAGATACTTCTTCACCTTCCTCTTCATCTAATTCACGGGCCTCCATAAGAGAATTATCTTGAGTTTCTTCAGAGGAGGAGAATTAGGGATCTTCCATAGGTAATCTAGGATGTGTGTAATATGTTATGTATGTGGAGCCTAATCAAACTTTTCCATGGGGTCAAGAGGCAGAGCCCCTTGTGAGGTCCTGGGGTAGAGCCCCAGGCAAGGTCAAAGGGCAGAGCCCCTGATGGGGTCAAGGGGCAGCACCCCTTGTAGGGCCCCCTGAGGGGTAGCACCCCAAGGTGGGGTCAAGGGGTAGCACCCCTCGATGCTAAGAATGACTTAATAATATTGTAAAGTGTCGGCCATCTATTTTCTATTAGTTGGAGTATTTTTTCCCTAATTTCATTATGTCAAAAATACTTGTAAAAAGGGCTTAGGGTTTGAGATTGAATGTATGAGGGATTATAGTAGCTTCCTGTAGTAGTATTGAGTTGCAGGTTTTAGATTTTAATTGCTGGATAATAATAAAGATATTGGACTCGCTGTTGGTGGACGTAGCCCAGGGATTGGGTGAACCACATTAAATTCTGTGTTATTGTGTTCTCTCTTGTTTGTTAATATTCTCATTTTCTGCTTATTATCCTAACATAATATAGGTAATAATATTATTGGGATTGATTTGGATAGACTTAGAAGATTCCATTTGAATATGAGAACTATATTTCTTAGGTATAGTTTCTTACTAAGGCTTCCCTCTCAATATATGACTTCTTCTTTGAGGGGAAGATTTGGTTGTCCTAGAATTTTTCATTTGCTTCTTTTTTTTGGGATCCTTCTCACTAGTGGCTACAAGGGAATCTTAACCTCTTATTTTATCTTCTTTGAGCTAGGAGTTTCAAGGGACTCTTTTTCTTCTAATTCCCTTTTCCTTGGACTAGGATTTTTGTGTTTTAATTTTTATTTATTTATTTTTCCCTCTGACCCCTTTGCTTCCTTGGCTTTATCCTTCTACCTTTTTACAACAACCCTAGTTTTTACTAGGGTTTTGGGTGGTAATTTACTTATGTTAACCCCTACTGATGAACTCCTATCTTTTTTAGAAGAGGACTTAGATGAACTTTCCTTGACTATAGGAGAACCTACAGTTGGGGCTGCCCTTTAGGAAGAAGCCCTTGGGGTAAATTTAAAGTTTTATCTTTCTGTAATAATTATTTGGATCATGGGATGATCCCTAAGCCCTATATTTTCATTAAATACCCTAACTTGAAAAAATTCTTCCCAATTCATCTGAGAAACATCCCTTAGAGACCTCTCTACTAACAACTTGATCAAACCATGGTAGAATACAGAATTTGTCTTACCACTTTGTACTTTAGATACCATGTTGGACAACATATGATAGAGGGCATTTGGAAAATTCATTTTCCTCACATGCTTGAGATGAATTAATAATTTGAAGTGCAAAAAATGCATATTGGGTAATTTTTCCTTCACATGTCAAATATTTGATATTGTAAACTACCATTTGAATCAAATTTGTGGGAACAATAGCCTCTTAGTTCATTTTTTTTCCACATTCAATGGGGAATCACTAGGCCTTATAAACTTAGCCATAGCACTCCTAGCATTCATAGTCTCATGATACTTCTCACCAATAGAAAGTAACCCCATTACCTCTGTTATCCTTTCTTCTATAGCTATCACCTTTAAGCCCTTCACTATGGCTTCTCCATTTGTGAGAGTCTATAAAAATTCTAAATAAATATCAACATCAAACCCATTTAACTTGAGAAAATAGTCCAACCATCCATATTGGTGGATTCTAGGCTCACAAACTATGTATTGCAATACCACATTGTGAACTACATTTTTACTATGAATGGGTTTTCCTCCCATGATTTCCCTTCAACCTCTACTCTCTACTCTACCAATTCCCTAAAAAATCCTTTGAATTACTATGAAAATATAAATTCCCATACAAAATTTAAGCTCCTAAGAATGCTAAAAGTTACTCTTGCAATCTCCTTTTTGTAACACCTCTTGCAACCTATTGAACTTTTTCTATAAGTATTTTGCAAATTTTCCACTATGTCGCCAAGATAAACTCATCCAACTTTCCCCTTTTAGCATAATAATGTTATCACAAACATATTCATGGCATTCAAGGATTTGACATATTTAAATTTCTAATTATACAAAATGTGCTGGTAGAGATAGTATTACAAATGAGTTCAAAGTTTTAAATATGGGTCATATCAGTACCTTTTTGGCATAAAAGATATCATTTCATCCCTAATTTGAAATATTTTCAATAAAATAATGACATGCTAGCTTCAAATTTTCAAAACATTAGGAGTGAAAAAGGCTTGAGAAGGATTAAATCATGACATGATACTTTTTTACCTCCCCCCAACTAAAACATTAACAAGTGTCCACACATGTCTGAAAAAGTGGCAAGATATCCTTAGGATAAATTTCTATGTAAGACATGCATTTTAATTATGCAAAAAATAAATAAATTATCTAATGCATTTTAATATACTAAATGTTTATGTACATACTTGATGTGTGTAATAAATTTTGAAAATCCAATCATTGTTGAAGAGGATGCATGTTGAACTAGTAACCAAGAGAAGTGGAAGTGGGAGTAGAATGATGGCTAGATGATCATGGAAAGAAGTGAAGAGAAATGGATGAAGTAGATTGTGGATTTATTAATGAAGAATTTCACTCCCACAAGAGGTGTAAATATTTATTATAACTTCTTGTATGTAGCTGACTAGGAAAAAGGTGTGACATTAAGACCACCTTTTATGGTTGCAGGAAGTTTGGAAATAAAATTTGCATTGAATTATTATAGGAACTCCTACTTAGATATAAAATTCTCTTATAACTTTAACCAATGATCATTGAATATCAATTTGAATTGAATAAGATCAATTTTAGAAAGCTCGACAACTCCATTTGAAAAAATTGGTACTATCTCTTTGGGGCCAAGCTACCTAGTTTTCATCTTATCCATATTTTCCTTATACATTTAATCATATAGAAGTTCCCAATATCCTTGTTGAAACATATTTTCCCTTATGTATTTATCATGCCACTTTATCCTCTAGTTTTGCACAACTTTAGTATGGTGGAGTGTTGATTTCCTTAATTCATCCAAGGCATTTAGTTGCATAAGCCTTTCCTGTTGGGTTGTACTTATGTTCATATCTAGTTCAAGGGTTGTTCTTAGAGTATTATTCTGAAACTCAATAGGCATCATGGTTATTTTTCTATACATCTCAAGTGGTTTGAAACCTATTGTTATATTCTAAGATGTCTTATATGCCCATACAACTTTAGGTTGTCTTGTTGCTTATTCTTTCCTATGCACAACTACTATTTTGGTAAGGAAGGCCTCAATTTTCATATTTTTTATCTCTACTTGGCAACTTTCTTTTAGGTGATAGGGTGTTGACTTCCTATGCCTAATATTATATTGATTTACCAAGGTTGTGATTGATGAACTACAACTGATTTAGAACCTGATTGAAGAATCTATGATTTAAGATCACCAAGCTGATTTATTAGATATGTAATATGATTAAATTAGGATTATGTTGTCATTTATGCCAACTAGTATGACATCACTTATCTTGTAAGTTACTATATCGAAACATCTGTACTAAAGGAGTGAAAGAGATGAAGTACATAAATATCTACATGAGGAAGATGGATATGACAGATGAGGATAAATAATACATTGAGTAACTTATTGATGAGTCTATGACCTTATGATATTGACTTGATTATGTTTCATTCATCTATGATGAGGAAAAGAGTTGAAAGACACAAAGCAGTGGTGTCGGTTGATGAAGCATTTTAGTGTACACTGATGAAGTGTAGTGTATACCGAGCACAGTGTAAACTAAGCTTGTGTTCACCAATACATTTCTTTGTTAACTGAGAAGAACAGAGGAACTAAATGACTAGCTTAGCCAACAAGATTGATGAGCTAGAAAGTGTATGATTTCAAGGTAATAAATAATGTTTGTTACACAAATTGACAGCTAACAAAATTTAGGAAAGATCTAAAAGATGAGAATCAAACATGTTATTGACACAACTGTCGAGGTATGTTTAAGAGGCAAAATCAATGAAGATGATTAAGTGGCAAAATCTGATGGAGCAGAAAAAAATGATTTACTTGTCTATATAAGAGACTAGAGATTTCATAGTGAAATGGTAATGTCAAAAGGAGGATACTACAGAATTATTGTGTGAACAAGTTTTCATGCATACCTGATCAAACTGGTTAGTAAGAACCAAACTGCAGAGTTTTTACCGAGCGACATGAAGCTATTACCGAGCGATAGTAAGTTACTAAACATTGATTGGAATAGAATTGATTTAATGATCAGAGGATTGAATGATCTTAACATTGATCTGTATATCTACAATTGAATTTTTATTAAGGAAGATCACCTACCATTACATTTTGACCATTGTACATAGTCAAATCTCTTAACCGAGTGGACTAAGAAAGTCTTTTATGTATCATTCATAGAATGAACATTGTTATCCTGTCAACCCCAGAGTGACTGCTAGTTGGATGATAACAGTTGGTCTAAAATCCTCTAACAAGGTCACACCTAACAGTGTGTTTGTAACCTTTAACAAGGTTGGGTCTTCACTGACCTCACTTCAGAAGAGTGAATATTTTTGGGTTTCCGGTCCCAGGTGGTTTTTCCCTTCACAGGGTTTCCACGTTGAATCTCATGTTATGTGTTGATTGTGATGTTTACCTGATGTCATATTTACATGTTGCATATTTGATTTGATCGGTAAATACTATATGTTTTAGACTAGTAATCGGTAAAAGCATAGACAGTACAGTATTTTAAGTTACCAAGTATCAAAAGTTTTAAGTATTTGTTTTTGGATTATACATTTTGTATTGGGACACTGGATAATTGATTCACCCCCCTCTCAGTTATTCTAACAATTAGTATTAGAGAATTGGTTGCTTAGAATAGATTTTTAAGGACTTCAGTACAAAGATCTCAAAATGTATAAGAGGGAAGTGCCAAAGTTGAACAAAGAGAACTTCGCAGTATGGAAAAGTCGGATGAAGTTGCACATATCTGGAATTGGGAATTCTGCACTAGAATTGATGGAGAATGGCTATATAGAACCGACCGCTAGTCCCCTAACAGTTGATCAACTGAGAGATAGGCATGAACACAATGTTACCATGATGGAGATTGTTGCTACCTGTACTGATGTCAAATTTGAAGATATTAAAAGTTTCACTACTGCAAAAGCCATGTGGGATAAACTTTCTCAAGTTTACAGTGGATATGTGAATGTCAAAAGAGCCAGAGCAGAAAGATTAAGGGGCAGATTTGATGATATGAAAATGAAGGAAGGTGAGAATATTGTGCAATACACAAATAGACTGAAAGAGGTAGTACATGCTATCAGATCATCTAATGGATTTATTAGTGAAGAGGCATTTGTAAGCAAAGTCCTTAGAACCTTATTACCAGTTTATGTAATCAGAATATCTGCTATTTATGAAACAAGGTCTGCAGTTGGTAATGTCCTTACACTTGACAATCTGATTGGTAAACTTACAACCTTTGAATTGAATAACTTTGACAATAGTGTTGTTTCATCTATTGAATCCTCTTTCATGTCTTCTCTGAAGATTGGTACTTCTAGCAGGAATAATAGGAATGATGATAGTGACAACAATACTAATGATGAGCTTGATGAACTTGAAGCTCTTATGGCCAAGAGATTACCCAAAGAAAAAGGAAGGTATAGAGGTAAGCTACGTTTGGCATGCTTTATCTGTAAAGAGATTGACCACATCACTACTAGATGTCCACATAATAAATATGATGAAAGAACCAAAGACCGATCTAAAGGAAGCTATGGAAGAAGAGTCAACAGAGGCTATTGACACAACAGAGACAACCAAGACAGTAATAATAGAGGCAAAAAAGTATGTTACATAGCTGAAGATAATGAATCTGAATCTGATTCTGATGATGATGTAGAAGTTGTATTTGTTTCTATGAAAGATGACTTAGAGGAAGAAGATAAACATGCAGAAACAATGCTGATCTCTGAAGTTAACAAAAATAATACATGGATCATAGACAGTGGCTGTACACATCACATGACTGGTGATGAGGAGAAATTTGATCAACTTGAAGAACACAATAGAGGATCTATTAAGATGGGTAATGACACACCCTATATGGTAAGAGGTAAAGGATCCTTGATGATAAATGATAGGATAAAATGTGATAATTCTTATTGGGTAGATGGACTGAACTATAACTTGTTAAGTGTGGCACAACTGAACAATTCAGGTCACCGAGTTGCTTTTGAGAGCAAGAAAGTGAAAATCTTTGAAGATGGTGGAAGATTAGTAGGAACTGGTGCACAATCAAGAGGTAATATATTTTATCTTGATACTGATGAATCTTCTTGCTTGATGATGAAAAATGAAGATGCTTTGTTGTGGCATAAAAGGTTATGCCATGTGAATTTTGATAACATGATTAAGATCAGTAAAAGGAAAAGGGTTAGAGGTCTACCTAACTTGTCAAAACCTAATCATGTTATGTGTCATAAATTTTAGAAAGGTAAGATGACTAAATCTAGTTTTAAAAGCAAGGATTATTCAACAAAGAAGATACTTGAGTTGGTTCATACTGACCTATGTGGTCCTATGAGAACTTAGAGTTATTATGGTGATAGATACTTTATTCTTTTTGTTGATGACTATACTAGATTGATGACTGTTATGTTCTTGAAAGAAAAATCTGAAGCATTTAAGATGTTTAAGTGGTATAAAGCAAAGGTAGAAAAAGAGACTGGTAAAGAGTTAAAATGCCTAAGATTTGATTGAGGAGGTGAATTTATCTCTGATGAATTTACTAATTTCTGTAATGAGCATGGTATTAAAAGATAGGTCTTTGCACTGAGGACACTTTAGCAGAATGATGGGGTATTCATCACACAATCCAAATATATCAAGGAAGTATTGAAGACATTTGGCATGGAAGATGCTAAACATGTGGGAACACCGATGGCTACTGGATGTAAACTAACTAAGGAAGATGAAACTACAGAGGTAAACTAGACACTATACCAATCTATGATTGGTAAGTTAATGTATGTAGTTCATAGTAGACCAGATATAGCACATGTTGTGGGAATTTTTGCTAGATTTTCTGCAAACCCTAGAGAATCACACATGATTTATACAAAGAGAATCCTAAGATACCTGAAGAAAATAGAAAATTATGGATTATAGTATCCTAAGGAAGGAAAGTTTGAACTAAAGGTTTATACCAATGCTAATTGGGCTGGAAATGTGGATCATAGAAAAAGTACCACCGGAGGAGCATTTTTCTTTGGTGAAAGACTTGTTACATGGACAAGTAAGAAGCAAGCTTGCATTTCTCAGTCTATAGCTGAAGCAGAGTATGCTTTTGCTGCTACAAACTGTTCAAATATTGCATATATTAAGAAAGTATTGGAAGGTATGAATGAGGTAATCACTGAGCCGGTGATTATATACTATGATAACACAAGTGCAATAAACATTTCAAAGAATACAATGATGCACTCTATTAGTGGTCAAATCTACAGATGATTAAAAATTCATAAACTCTTGTAGTCCCAATATATACATCTAGCAAAATGCAAGCACTGAGGTACTAAGGTTGTAAAACCTTCTTCACTTTGAGTGTAAAAACTTAGGCGGGTTTACCTATAACAATTCACTATTTGAATGAGCTTTGAATTGTGAATTAGCTCCTTCACTGCTATGTTGTTCCTTTCAGAATTAACTCAATAAGACATTACAACTCTTAGTATAGCCCAAAATATCCTGATACATAACAATATGATGGAAATTATG
Organism: Chamaecyparis obtusa; assembly: GCA_027943335.1. Taxonomy (NCBI): domain Eukaryota; kingdom Viridiplantae; phylum Streptophyta; class Pinopsida; order Cupressales; family Cupressaceae; genus Chamaecyparis; species Chamaecyparis obtusa. The sequence goes on along the minus strand of BSBK01000103.1, from coordinate 576,572 downwards.
AAAGCAACAACATGGAACAATGGCTTAAGGACATTCATCCTTCTTTTTTTAAGAGTTAAACTCAAGGAAGGCTAACCTCATTCAATGCTTCTATAAAGCATTATGATATACATCCATGAATTTATTATAGAATGATTCAGATAAAGACCATGCAAAGAAAGTTAAAATGAATCATTTGTTTATATTTTCTAGTGGCAACAGATGCAAATGTATCTCAAACCAGTGCCTTATCTACTTGGGCATCAGAGTCAAACCCTACCTCCACAAAAATCTATCAAGACAAATATACTAGAACCCAAATGGCATGTCTGACACCCATTCTTCTAATTCCTATAACTATTATCAAATTCATACTTTGACCATTAATTCACAAAGACCTCCCTTAATATTTTACTCTTCCCTTGAAAGAAACTTAAGTTTAACCCCTATATTCACCTTGTGAACATATGCATTGAAAAAGCCTTACAATTTAAATGCATAAGAAAAATAAAGTATCCATACACAAAGACAACAAGTAGTAGTAACAGAGTTCCAGCATCTTTGTATTAATAATCAAAATGTGTTAATATAGTATTCTCTTGACTTCAAAGAAAAAAAGGTTCTATATCTTAGAACTTCTTTACAAAATGTATCCACCTCTGAAAAGATCAAAAACTTTCTATATATACCCATAGTCATCTTGGAATCCTCAAAGGATGCAACAAGCTTTGAATGGCTAGGAAAAGATCTTACACTAAAGAAAAAATTACAAACTGACAAAATTTGATTGCAACAACAGATTGCAATTATCCATTTCTCAACAATTTCACAGGTGGCACCTTTGTCTAAGGATATTTCAGAGCAGTTGCTAAATTTGTTGCATGAATGATGACCTCCATCTAGCTAACTTACATCATCCTCTATTTGAACATGCTCTCCCTCAAATTTTGGATCAGGTGCCATGTGCACTCTACTCTTCTCCCTCTTCTGTTGTCTAAGAAGCTAGCTTCTTCTTCTTCTTTTTTGTTAACTGGCCCCATGCTGCTACATCATCATCGGATGGCCAGTTGTAACTTTGTAGCTCTTGTAATGATTTGATCTACTGATCCCATGTGGAATCAGTTATATTCTTGGCTTCTGCTACAAATTTTATGTAGTCACTTTCAATCTTAAATAAACTATCAATTATATTGTTGCATCTTTCCAAATCTAAAACATTTTCACTACCAAGGAAAACATCTTGTTTAATTACTAACTGATCCATTGACACCTTCCACTCTTCAAAAATAACCACACTTCCACTATCATCATACATAGAAGGCAAGTACTTGATTTAATTCTTGTCAAACATAGCTAACTTGGCCTTTATCTGGTTAGACTTACCTTTAAAGAAACTGAATACAGCACTTACCAAACCAATCTTTTCAGAAACTTCAGTTACTACCTTAGGAATATCAGACCTGTATTCTTGCAAATCATCCAACTTATCAAACAATGTGCTCCTTCCTGACCATACACTGTAAAGTGGCTCCAAAGTGATCAAAGATTCATTCACTTTTCCATTGGCTTGGTGTAATAGATTAACTGATTTATGGACTGACTACATTCTTTCCTTTATTTTACCCTATCTATATTGCACCATTCTTGCTATAGTGTCCAAAGATGCATCCAATTTTATCTTTTCCAAATCCTCAGTAGGCTTATCAGGTACTTCCACATCAGTTTGAAGAGGGGCCTCAATCTATAATGGGAGGGGAGGAACTATCTTTACTATTTCTTCAAGCTTTTCTTTTAGTTCCTCTAACTCACTTTCCATCTTCTTGATCACCATGAGTTTGAGATCTCTGTCCTTGGAAACCTTCATTGAATTTTCAAACAATGTAGCATATCTCTTAGATAATTGTGTGGTCTTTGCCTCATTGAGGTGAGCTAAGTGAGTCACTACCTTTGAAACTTCAAAATCAGTTGTATTCTGCACTGTCCACACAATTTTATTACCCTCCATTTAATCTTCAATACTGACTAGAGAGGGTTTCTAATTTTTTGGGGCCAATGACAAAAGTGCTACAGCCTGTGACTTTGGGTCATAACCACTTCCTCTAATCATGTCATCAATGTGTACTTCATAGGACAAGCTTCCTTTTGGCTTCTTTCTGATCTGATCAATAATAAAGGTAGAAGTCAAATCCCACCCTGGAATCAAAAGCATGCCACTTGTTTTAACCATCTCTTTGGCTTCCTCAATAGAAATCTTCTCAAGGCTGGGATCATATGAAGTTAAGGCCCTCAAAGTTTCTTCACTAGGTCCCATACCCTTAGGCAAGGCCTTCTTCACTTCCTCATGTTTCCTCCAAATAAGGAAGTCCATGAATTCCTTACTTTTGACAAACTGGTCATCACTGAGAAACTCTTCTTGGTACAACTCATTTTCATCTTGCCCCAGTAACAAAGTCAAGTCCTCTATCTCCTATGTCTTTACCTTCTTTCCTTCCCTGATAGCTTTTCTTAATTGATGGTGATAGGCCCTTGTGCCTGGCACAAGAATTGTTGCACTATCTAGGATCCTCTTTGGTTTCTTCTTCCTAGAGGGCTCACCAATCTCAATTTTTTGTTTCTTCAAAGGTGGCTCTAGAATGACCTCCACCACTGATGGATCTAAAGTTAAGTCAATAATTCATTCTTCACCTACTAGAGGTGGACTTTCGGTCTCTTGTGACTCATCAATAAATTCCTCAGGCTCAGAAGTGGAATAATTCTTTGGTACTTCCAATCTCTCCTCAAGCATCCCTTCCAATTGGTTGGATAGGGTGCCATGCATTTCTACCATTTTCTCCATCCTCTGCAAATATGATAACTCGGGGAAAAACCCACCAAAAGGAATTTTAGCCTCCTTTAACTGTGTCTCCAAGTCTATTAGATCGAAGTATTTGGTCCATTTCCTTTTGGCTTCATCAAAGTCTATTATATTTCTCACTACATCCTCCTCATCAAGGCCCTCATGTTCCTTAATTGTTCCAATGTTTGGGATCAAGGTCAACCTAGCCATCTTAATAAAACCCTTAGAGTCAACATATCTGCATGTCCCTATGGTCATCTTGAAATGATGTAGCCAACTACTAACTTGATCCAATGCCCTTTTCCCAATCAAAAAACTATCAAACTTGAACTATCAGGGTGTGAAGGTACCCTTCCTATGTGGCCCTAGATGCTCCTTAGCTATCCACATCAATTGCCAAATAAAATCCATCATGGCCACCCTAGGAAGCATGTATCTTGGGAGTAGGTGTGGAGGCTGAGGGCATCCATAAACTCTGATGACTGTGGAGTTGTTTCCTAGGTAAAATTCTCCCCAATTATGATTCCCTAGCCATTTTTCTTCAAACTACATTGCCCTTAAAATTCTCAAAACCCTAGTTGGCAATCTTATTACATTGGTACCCAACATTTCTAGCACCGAGTGGACAAATTAATTCTCAAAAATGGAAAAATCACATTCATTGGATGTAGTATTCCAAATCTTTACCCAATACTGCACTGGGCTAGGAATGTCCTTGAAATGGGTTTTTATCTTCAATACCCTAGAATCAAAATCATTAACATGATGGTAAAGTATCAAATGCATAAGAAGAGAGTAATGCAAGAACTTAATGGGCCTCTTCTTCTCCTTAACAGAAACAAATCCATCATGCAACCTGTCGATTATATAATGGATATAATCATAGTCAATGTTAGTTTGTGTTTTTTGAATATCCAAGATTATCATTAGAAGGTCAGCAGGCAGCTTATCATCATCTCCATCTATACCCAAAACCCTACACAATCCATGGCATAAAAGCTTCATATAACTGTTGAGAGTTGTAAAAGAATAGGGGGCGTTCATATTCGGTGGGAGAGAGGTAATGTATCTATCATTTTTAGGCATATGCTTAACTATCCGGTTCTTTACTAGCCCCACATTACTCACATATTTCTCCCTCTCTTTCCTTAAATCAATCTCAGTAGAGGATGATGCATAAAAATTGAAAGCCTTCATAAAAGACCCCCTATCTAGAGAAAGAAACACATACTGGTTTGTACATCTAATACACCTAGAAATAGGATCATATAACCTAGCCAATTCAATGATTAAGTCAACATCTATGAACACATTTGGCACAATAAATTTTTCCATTCCTAGTACCTAGGCATTACATACAGGCATAGGCTTACTCCTATTATTATAAAAATATGAGAACAGGGAAAAACCAGAACCTCTAGAAGTATGAGGGTCCCTGCATTTGTCCATGAGATCTTTGAATATAGTGTCTATGGCCTTCTTATTCTGATTCAAGTCAGGAAGCAATCTAATGAACTCATCTAAATAATTTGGCTTCCCCTTGTCATCTCCACCTTGTTCTTTTTGGGCTCCACCTTGTACGTTTTGTGCCTTCTTGGCTCCACTGGATGATGCTACACTTGCTACAGGATGACTCATCTTTTAACAAAGCAAGAACTCTCAGTTCTACAAACTTTCACACTACTTGCTCACTGCTACAACATCACAATCTCAATCATCTCTAGAATGACTTTGAGCACAAAAATCTATGCAATCCTATCTATATACTTGAAAATTCATGTGCATTTGATCACCAAATCATGTCAAATCCAACCTAAGTCACCTTGGCATTCAATTCTGCATATTGCCAACCTTCAAATTAGAGCTAGTCGTGGTGTGAATGTTGACAGAATGATTTAAATAATCAAAACATGGTGCAAGCTGTAATCATGGCCCTTTTTGCATTAAAATTCTTATTAACTGATGTAAGCCTTCATTTAAAACCTAATTGGATGGCTATCTACTCCCTGTCATTTGGCATAGTACCTTATTCCATGTCACAATAGCTTTCAATAATAAAGACATGAAAACTCAACCTGACACAATTCAATGAACACGCGAGCAAAGGATTCTATAATCTCTGAAAGAAAACTTGACCCAAGGTTGACTTACGAGATCACACGACAAGCCTCTTCACTTAATCTCAAAAGAATTCAGTAACTCATGGCTCAATCTCGGAACTTCATGATTGTCATTGATCTCAAAGATGATCAACGGTGCATGGGCAACCCTTTTGATAATCATGCTAAACCCCATTCACTTCAGATTTTTAGTAACTGAAAGACTTCACCAGTTCTCAGATACTTGCTTTAACCCAACACTTATATGGAGAATCAGTGAACAAAGTATTCTCGCATTCTCATGAAGAAAATTCTAACCATAGTCAAGCCTTGAGAATGGGTGAAATGACATGTATCTCTAATTCGCTGAATACCTTTTAAACCAGAGGTTAACTCCTAGATTACATGTTGGCCATTGATCATTATCATAATCTGCGGTTGGTGTTAAATCATTTAAGAACCTTGACCATAACCTTTTTCATTCCAAGAATCAGCGACTACTAAAATCTTCAACCTTTGCTTCATTCGTCGAGTCACTGGATTATTTGGGGCTCTATTAAAACCCCCCGAGGTCTTCCTAATATCATATTTTCTTAATCTCTGCATAGCTTAGAGACACTACCATTTTCTTGAGACTAAGCAAACAAAGTGAAAACTTAGCCATCCGTCAGAATTCATTGCCAAGTCCACCAAATTTAGAGGATATCACAATGACTTAGTCACTAAATCATTTGACAAATTTGAGTAGGACCCAGTCTTCATGAGATTAAAACATAGCCGCTGGATGAGAAGACAATCGACGGTGTTCGCTAGTTCACTGGGTCTCTTAGAACATAACCACTTGATCAGGAGAATCAAAGATAACTGACACATCAAGTTGTTGAATGCCAATAGGGAACTGCCAGGAGATGAGTGAATAGGAGAACATACATTCACCAATTCACGCAAAGGTTTTGGGTAGCCGCTGAATGATCTGGAGACTTAGCGACTGTCACGACATATAACTGGGATTTAACACATTTGCCAGTTCACTGGGTGACTTGCTACTATGACACAAAGATTGCATGATTCAGTAAACACTTGAAAGAAAAGAGCACATGCATCGTTGACACTAAAGTGACCCAAAAAGTAATGACAAAACATAAGAAATTAGGGCTAACTCAAAGATCAAGACCTAGAAACAAGATTTTCAAGGATAAAACATAGGGCAGGGTTTTTCAAACTTGATTAGGGAAAAACTAAAAGAACTTCATACACCAGGACCATAGGAAAGCTTACAAATAAGAGGTAAACCAGGACTTGAAAAGGACAAACTCAAAAGCCTGAAAATATAACCAACACACTCTAAGACAAAGCATATATCTATTAAGTATCACTACTTAAGATAACAAGTACATGAGAAGCAAGTTAAGTTAGAATTTGTTACATCAAAAGAACAACTTGCAAACATATTTACAAAATCTCTACTGAAGGATACATTTGAGTACTTAAGGACTAGACTAGGGGTCCGTCCCCTATCTACCGGTCACTAATGTGATCTGGATGTTGCATCAACCTAATCTTATCAGAAGATCATTCATGTTGATGTAGCATAGTTCACACTTTGGATCATGTTCAAAGTTGTGATAAGTTTGGAGAACTGAGAAAGATTGGGATATCAGTATACAGAGATACAAAGAATGCATTGGACAATAGAGAGTTACTTGGCTAATAAAGAGCAGTGTGTTTATTTGTTTCTTTGGCATTGTTTTCAAAGGGAGAGATAAACAATATGAAATAATATAAACCAATGAGAACTATCTGAGGGAGAGATAATCTGGAAGAAAGGAAGAGCACTGAAGATCAGTTACTAAGAACAGAAGTAGGAACCTGAGAGCTGAAAAGATCATATTTGCAAAATGTCAAAGCTGCATTGTTAATGTTGTTGAGTAACGTAGTGATTAAACATATTAAGCTAGGGAGAGCTTGTACAAAATTTGTTCACAGAGTTGTAGAATGCATGTTTGGTATGTGTATGGTACATTTCATATTACTTGAGTTTCCATCAATGCAAAAGGGAGAGATTGATGAACTACAACTAATTTAGAACCTGATTCAAGAATCTATGATTTAAGATCACCAAGCTAATTTATTAGATATGTAATATGATTAAATCAGTATTATGTTGTCATTGATGTCAACTAGTTTGACAGCACTTATCTTGTAAGTTACTATATTGAAACATTTGTATTAAAGGAGTGAAAGAGATGAAGTACATAAATATCTACATGAGGAAGATGGATATGATAGATGAGGATAAAGAATACATTAAGTAGCTTGTTGATGAGTCTATGACCTTATGATATTTACTTGATTATGTTTCATTCATCTATGATGAGGAAAAGAGTTGAAAGACATAAAGCAGTGTTGTCGGTTGATGAAGCATTTCAGTGTACACCAACGAAGTGTAGTGTATACCGAGCATAGTGTAAACCAAACTTGTGTTCACCGATGCATTTCTTTGTTAACTGAGAAGAATAGAGGAACTAAATGAATAGCTTAGCTGACAAGATTGATGAGCTGGAAAGTGTATGATTTAGAGGTAACAAATAATGTTTGTTACACAAATCGATGGCTAAAAAAATTCAAGAAAGATCTAAAGGATGAGAATCAAACATGTTATTGACACAAGTTCCAAGGTATGTTTAAGTGGAAAAATCAACAAAGATGATTAAGTGGCAAAATCTGATGGAGCAAAAGAAAATGATTTACTTGTCTATATAAGAGACTAGAGATTTCATAGTGAAATGGTAATGCCAGAAGGAGACTATAGAATTATCACGTGAACAAGTTTTCATGTATACTTGATCAAACTGGTTAGTAAGAACCAAACTACAGAGTTTTTACCAAGCAATAGGAAGCTATTACCGAGCGACAATAAGTTACTAAACATTGATTGGAAATGAATTGATTTAATGATCAAAGGATTGAATGAGCTTAACATTGATCTGTATATCTGTAATTGAAGTTTTATTAAGGCAGATCACATACTATTACATTTTACCCATTGTACACAGTCAAATCTCTTAATCGAGTGGACTAAGAAAGTATTTTATGTATCATTCATAGAATTAACATTGTTATCCTTTCAACCCCAGAGTGACTGTTGGTTGGATGATAACAGTTAGTCTAAAATCCTCTAACAAGGTCACACCTAACAGTGTGTTTTTAACCTTTAACAGGGTTGGGTCTTCACTGACCTCACTTCAGAAGAGTGAATATTTTTGGGTTGCCGGTCCCAGGTGGTTTTTCCCTTCACAGGGTTTCCACGTTAAATCTCTTGTGTTATGTGTTAATTGTGATGTTTATCTAATGTCATATTTACATGTTGCATATTTGATTTAATCAGTAACTACTATATGTTTTAGACTGGTAATCAGTAAAAGCATAGACAGTACAGTATGTTAAGTTACCGAGTATCAAAAGTTTTAAGTATTTGTTTTTGGATTATACATTTTCTATTGGGACACTGGATAACTGATTCACCCCCCTCTCAGTTATTCTAACAGTGATTAGAGTACAAGTGAATTGGAATCCCTTGTCGGTGATAATCTCCTTAAGAGCTCCATAATAGGTCAAAATATCCTCATAGAGAAACTTTGCAACCTTTTTGTCCCCTACATGATTCATGTCCTTTACTTCAACCCATTTTGTCACATAATTAGTATATACTATGATATAAGACTTTTCACTGGATGGAGGATCAATAGGTATGAAAAAAATCCAATCCCCACTTGTAAAATGGTGTCACCACCATCTGTGGGTATAGGGGTTTTTCATCTTATTTGGTTGGTATACCCATCCTCTGACACATATCACACTTACTTTAATATTTTTTTGCATTCTTGTGGAGGGTAAGCCAGTAATATCCTGAATTTAGCATCTTCATGATTGTTCTCTTTGCTACAAAATTCCCTCCACATTCTCATCATGGAATGCATACAATATATCATAAGTCTCATTTTCTCTCACACACATTATCATCGCTTGATCTTGTCCATTATAAAATAGGCACCCTTTTATCCATGAAAAATGGAATCTTTTCTCAACAAGTAGCCTCTTCTCCTTTGGTGAAAAGTGAGGAGGAATTTTTTTGGCAACCAAATAATTTTCTATGTTAGCATACTACGATGTATTAATTTTAATAGATAAGAAGTGTTCATCTGGAAATGAATCATCAATTATGTGTGTGTCATCCTTGGTTGTCAACCTTGATAAGAAATGATCTACTACATTTTCTTTCCCTAGATTGTCAAGAATAGTGATTCCAAAATCTTTCATTAGAAATAACCATTGTGTCAATCTTCCTCTGATGGAAGGGTTATTCATGAGGTACTTAATGGCTACCTGATTTGTGTGAAAAAATATTTGGTATCTTGTAATATAGTGTCTGAATTTATTTAATATATAGATGATTGATAATATCTATTTTTATGTTGCAATGTAATTAAATTCAGGTCCTTGCAAGTTTTTGTTGATAAAGTATATGGCATTTTATACTATTGAATCCTATTGTCCCAAGACTGTACTAATAGCATAATATGATGCATAAGTGTGTAAGTGGAAATTAATTTCCCAATTATGCCCCTTGAGAACTTGTGCTTGAGTCAATGTTGTCTTTAAATCATAGAATGTTGTTTCACATTGGGGTGTCCATTAAAAATCAGCATCCTTTGTCAAAAGATTATATAAAGGTCTTGTCGTGTTGCTAAAGTATTTTATAAATATTCTATAGTAACATGTATGTCCTAGAAAACTTCTAACATCTTGTTTCTTTACAAGGGTTGAAAGGTTTAAGATGACCTCAATCTTGGCAAAATCCACTTGAATACCTACTTGTGAAATGTAGTGTCCAAGTACTACCCCTTCTTGTATCATCATGAAACACTTTTCACTATTTAAGGATAGGTTATGGTCTTGACATAGTTGCAATACTTTCTACAAGTTTCCCAAGGTTTCCTCATAAGTAGAACCATAAGAAATAAAGTCATCCATATAAATTTCCATGCAATCATGTGATATATCTAAAAACATTCTTATTACTATCCTTTGAAATGCATATAGAGAATTGCATAATCGAAATAGAAAAATAGAATAGGCATAGGTTCCCCATGGATGGTGAAATGTTGTTTTCTCCTGACCCTCGGGTGGAATTCTAATTTGGTTGTAGCCACTGAAGCCATATAAAAATGAGAATTACTACTTTCCCGCTAAAGAATATAATACCTAATCAATGAAAGGGAGTGGAAAATGATCATTCTTTGTTGCAGAATTAATCTCCCTATAATTTGTATAGACTCTCCACTTTCCCCCCTTTTTGGGAACAATCACAAGAAGTGATACCCATTGTCCATCTAAAATGGGGTATATAAGTCTTGCATTCAACATTTTTTGCAACTATCCTTTTACTATTTCTCTAAATGTAGGATTAATCCTCCTTTGAGGTTTCCTAAATAGTCTACAATCCTCCTTAATGTAGATTCTATGTGTGCATAATTTAGGATCAAGACCTTTCATATCACTATGGTCCTATGCAAATACTTTCTCACAAATTTTAAGTAATTCCAACAAAGATGTATTGTGTTCCTCAGTAATCTTGTTATTAATGTTCAAATACTTTTTTGGTGACAACTCTACTTGCTTAGTTAGTTCAATCATTGATACTTTACTAAGAAAAGTCATTTGAACTTCATGCAGCAACAATGTATGAATCATGTTTGTGGCTGCAAGAAAGTTAGGTGAGCAACAAGAAAGAAGGATTGTTTTCAATGGGAATGCTAGATAGGATGGACTCAATGGTTTCTAATTTACTCCATAATGATTTTTAATTATACTGTAGAGTACATCATCTTATTCTTACAACTGAAGAAAAGGATTCCTTGTCATCATCATGAGTTGTGTCACTAAATTGACTTCCTCTGATTCCTCTCCTACATTTGGCCACAATGATTGTCCCAAATCAAGTTTGGGTTGTGTTGGAGGATAGAGAAAAAGATTATTTGTATTAAATCCATCTAAAATGGTCATGTTTCTTGACCTACAAGCTATAAAGACATCTATTGTAGCCTACCATGGCCTACCCAAAATAATATTGTATCCTCCTAGAGTTTCTTTAGGTGAAAGAATCCTAAAGTTAGCAGGGTATTTCCCAAGAGTCTAAGCTCGCCACAAGGTCTTCTACCATTCCATTGGGTTTAACAATAGAGATATCTTCTAGCTATAGGAAAGGGTGTAGGCCTCAAGTTTGTAAAATTGAGATGTCACATGATATCCTTTGTCATTACATTGATGGTAGCTCCTTGGTCTATTAAGGTATTTTGAACTTTGACTCCATTGATGACCACTCGAACCACAAGGCTACTAAGGTCAGAGTACTTATGAACAATGAATTTCCCAAGAATTTTTTATGCCAACTAGCCTAGGACATGAACTATTTGAGGGTTATTTTACCTCCTCCATGGCTTCTTCAAACATGCTTCTTTTATTGCGTTGATGTATATTGGAACATATTTAATGTATTGGAATAGAGGTATCTTGACATAAATTTACTTCAACTAGTCTATGAGATCAAAGGTTCTCTTTTTTTTTGCTTCTATTTCTAACCTTTGGGGGAATGGTGGCACTACAATATATAATTTAGGTAGTCCTAACTCATTTGAATTATTTGGTTAAGCAAGTGGACTAGGGACACTATCTTGCTTTGTATCTTCTACAGGTAATTCAGTTATGAATGGTGAAGAGGATGTTGGTAAGGTTGTTATTGACCTAATATGTATACCACTTATTCCTAGAGCATATGCAAGATACTAATTTTCATCAGCATAATATACGGGCTTCTTCTATGGCTTGTTATTAGGATTAGGATTTGGTTGTGTTGGAAATTGGGTAGGTCTAGGTGAGGTAAAATTTTGAGTAGGAGGAGGAATTTAATAATTTATTCTAAGGTTGTGGAGGAGGATATAGGTAACCAATGGGTTAGTTTTTCCATTCCTAACCTCACCTCCATTAGGATGTCTACTACCAATTCCCTTGAGGTGGTTTCCAACCTCCTTGTGGTTTCTTTCAATTCCCTTGGTTTTTCTTCCATTGAGGGATATAATTTAATTAAGCCATGGATTTTGAGTATTGTTCCAAGGTTGAGGTTGATAAAATCCAAATTTTGGAGGATAAGGGGTTTGCCACTAATTATTAGGAGCATATGCATTTTAATAAGGACCACTAAAATTTAAGGGGTCTTGTGGCATACCTTGTCTTGGAGACCATGGCCTTCTTTGAGAAATGAAGAAAAATTGGTCATCATCTCCCTCTACTAGATTGAATTCAAGTGGGATTTGTTTTCTCTCTGTGTTGGCCACCATCTTTCATCTACAATCCTTCTTCTTTTTTCTACAATGGGAGAAATATTATTCTAACATTACCTCTACCTCCTCATGCTTCTTCTTGTCTTGCATTGTGTCCAACCGGGTAGTCATATTGTTTATGATGTCTTTCTTGAAGTTTAATAGAAAATGTGTGATTTATTTCCTTGAAACTCTATCGGTGTTTGATTTTCCCATGGTATGTTGGTATCCTCTTTCCTTCTTAACAAATTCTCTTGAATAGTTTTCACATATGTTGTTGATTTATTCCTTGATGTAGTCAAGACCGAAGAAGTCTCCAAAGGAGATGTCCAATCTTGTAGCAAGATTCAACACAATGGAAAGAACAAAGAAACATAACAATATGTGACCAAAAAATAACATCTTAATTATTACGTAACATAAAATTACATCAAATAGGCTTCAAACATGTCAAATTGTAAAGCCTTCCTAGGTACGGCCATATACAATGAAAACAAGACTCAAATCCTCATTCTGATTTGTCAAACCCCAGAGCTATCCTCTCTCATATCTCTTCTATATTGTCACTCTCCTATGCTACCCCCTCTTACAATTGCAAGCCCTAAATTTATACCTAATGGCCACCATAGGTTGGCATTCAAGATATTACATATCTCAAGAAAAATGTATTGGACTAGGTCATCCTAGACCCAAATAAACTATAAAATTTAATTATTTCATGAGGTGTGATCTAACCACCAAGTTGGCCACACATATAGGTCCACCTTGAGATACATTCCATTCGGCTCCATCGATTGAAAACCCCACCACAATCCTCAATAATCAATTAGTGAACACAAGTGAGCTAGTAACATGAATAACACAACCAATCAATGAAGAACATACCAGATCTCAGAATCCATGCCACCTAAAGAGGTGTAATCATAGACATAGCCTCAAAAAATACCAAGCAACAAATCCTTTTCATCACACACACAAAAGACCTCCACAGATCGTTCACACACAGAATCTCTGAAAACTACTCAAAACAAGGAACTTCATCAGACCATAAGGAAATTCCTCCAAGATGATGTAAGATTGCCAAGAACCCAAGATTCTCCTGCATTAGACACTTGAGGTAAATAGAAAAGTGTACCTCACACTTTGATGCCATAAGAAAATCTAAACACAACCTCATATTGACCATCGGTTTCCCAATCCACAAAGGAAAGAAGACCAACTGACACACAAGAAACCTATGCTTCCTCAAATCAAACCTCTAAATTATTTGCACTAAAACCAACCAATCAACACACCTACTAAAAAGAAAAACTGATCAATATCCTTGGTACAATGCATTAGATCTTCATTCTCCTTCACAAAAAACTCATGCAACTCATCACCTTCCACCATCATCTTATCATCAACAAGGAATTCAATATATCCACTATCTTCATCATCCACCTCTATATCCTTAGCAACCATCTGTAATTTTGTAACAAAAGTAACAACATCCAACTAGAACAACCTAGTTTTCAGCTCCTCATCAACAACAAGATTATCTCTCCAATGAAAACCCTATCAACAAGTTCATCATCACCATTATCCTCAACATTACCCTCAGAAAAAGGTAACTCCTCCACATCATCAGTAATCTCATTACCAACAACAAGATCCTCTAGAATTTCCACATCAAACCCAACCATATGATCATGAAAACCAACTCAATCTACCACCTCAACCTCAGAAAGGTTAGTATTTACCTCTTCAAACTTTACGTCTCCAGTAGTAACCTTAAATTTCCTTTTCCTTCTTCGAACAAGACTTTTCACTGGCCAAATAATCCTCTTTAGGATCGGTAAATGCCAACTACCATTCAACCTCCTAATCTCCTCAATCTCACCAGCAATCTCCTCTAGCTTCTTATCAAGTTGTCTAAAGACCCTATCTTCAACCAACTAGTCAACCTTTCTTTTCAGTGTCTTCCCTTCTCTTCCAAGATGTAACTACCTCAGATTAGAGATCTGATTGCAAGATTCCAATTGCCTTACATTCAAAAATCTACTAAACATCTTCACAAACTATCTTAATTTGATTATTTGTTCACCAAAAAAGGGATGCCTCAAGGGTTTCACCTCCTTCCTAGGTTCATAACCAATAACATCCTCTTTTTTATAAATCTCATAGGAATACATAGCAAGCATAGATTAGATCCACTTTCTGCCAACCTACAACAAGCCCTTCATAGATTCGCAAGCTTAGGAATAAACATCTATCACTCTAAGATCCACAACCTACTCATATCATCACAACAACTCAACCTTCTAATAGAACATCCCTTTTTACAACCTTGTTCAAGCTCTTCACTGATGTGAGTCAAATCTACACTCTTCCACCTTACAAACAACACCCCAGAAGCTTCACAAGTTTAGACACCAAGATTTATGCCACCACAAGATCAAACTATCTCTAATACAATTTGATGCAGTCAGGACCAGAGAAGTTTCCAAAGGAGATGTCCAATCTTGCAAAAAGAGTCAACACAATAGAAAGCACAAAGAAACATAACAAGATGTGACCAAACAACAATATATTTATTAACAGGTAACATCAAATAGGCTTCAAACATGCTAAGCTATAAGGAATTCCCATTTATGGCCATATACAATGAAAACAAGACTCAGATACTCATTCTAATATGTCAAACCTAAGAGCTATCCTCTCTCATCTCTCTACTAGCTTAGAACTCTCCTATGCTACATCCTCTTACAATCACAAGCCCTAAATTTATACCTACCAACCACCATATGTTGACATTAAAGATATTACATATCCCAAGACAAACATATTAGAACAACTTGGCCTAAACCCAAATAAATTACAATATTTAATTATTTCACCAAGCACAATCTAACCACCAAGTCGGCCACAAACATAGGTCCACCTCAAGATCCATGCCATTCGAATCCATCAATTGGAAACCCAATCGCAAATCTCAACAATCAAGAGATGAACACAACTAAATTGGTAACATGAGGAACACAACCATTTAGCAAAGAACATGCCATATCTCACAATCCATGCCACCTAAAGAGGTTTGATCATAGACATAGCCTCCATGAACACCAAGGAATAAACCCTTTTCATCGCACATTCCAAAGATCTCCATGGACCATCTGCACATAGAATCTCTAAAAAATGCTCAAAACAAAGAACTTCATCAAACCAAAAGGAAATTCCTCTAAGATGATGTAAGATCTTGAGGAACCCAAGATGATCTTGCATCATTCCCAATTTTCTTGGGTGATATTTCTTCCTCCCATCAAGTCCAAGGCCTCTGTACAACATTCAATTATCCCTTTGAGGAATAGAAAATTTTGAGAATCTTCATTAAGTTGAAAGTGTGCGAACTTATACAAAGTAAATAGGAACCCTAATATAGAGTCCTCCAAACTCTCATCGCCTTTGTGTTGTATTCTAAAGATTTTATCTCCCCTCATATCACTTCCCCTAAAATATTCTTTATACTTTTGGAGGAACATTTCTTTCATCTCATCCAAAGTACAAACAAAATCACTCCCTAGACCCATAAACCATCTCAATGTTGATTCCATCATAGTAGTAGGAAACAACTTAAGCCCATTAGCATCTATGGTGCAGTCATAACTTCTATAGAGAATGTAAAATTCAAATAGGAATATATATGGTTCCTCTCTCACCAAGCCATAGAACTTAGGAAGGGCTAAAGTAGGGATATTTTTAATTTTATTAATATCATTCTTGCAATGATGGGGAATAGAAAAGTAGGGTGATTAGGTCTTTGAGAATCCATCGTTGGTTGAATTCTTGGTTGACAAAATACCAAAGAAAGTGGATTGACAACTTGATTTTGATCAACTGGGTCCACTGGTGGAGGAATATCCAAATTGGAAAATATATCAATAAAGTGATTTTTGTCAACTAGTTCTTCTAAAGGAGAGGAAGATGAAGTGACTAAATTGGCAAGTGTCTCATCATAAGGGTTTTCTTCTTCTTCTTGGTGAACAAAGATCTCACCTAGTTGGTTACCAAGATAGGGGTTATTAGGAAGGAATCTCCCTAAGGCATCTCTTCTTCTTTCTCTATGCATGCGATGGTAACTCAGTAAAAATAATGGCTCTTAAATTATCAAACTAAAATATTTTCTTGAAATAAACTATTTCACTAGTGCAAACAAATGACTACTAAAAATGACTACAAAGGGCTTCCTAGTTTGACACCATCCCCAACAACAAAGCCAAAAATGTTGGTCTCTTCTAATGGCTTAAATAAATAGGCTATAAAACCTTAACTTAGGGATTACACATCCATGCCAAGTAGCTATACTATTCATCTTAAAGATTCATTTCATGTCAAACCAGGGATATATTACTTGAAATGGGTCTAAAAAATGTATGCACTAGGAATTCACTTTGTAGCCATGCTTCTATAGATCAAAAGGAAATAATTTTGGAAATAGAATGTGTGGAAAGAAATAAAAAAATACTCACAACATCTATGATCTAGATTTCATAAAATTAAACAACAAACATTTAATGCATTGACAAAAAATAGTAACTACTTTTCCTACTTTGGTTGCAGGAGTAGTCACAAGAAGGAGTTTCTAGTGGCTACAAGAACAAAGAACAATAAAAATAGTAACTAAATATTACATGCAAAATAACTACTAACTTCTAGAGTTAGAACACTCACTAGGTGGGGCCCCTTAGTGATTTTCCTACAAACTCAACTATCATCTATAAACTCATAATATCATTTTATTGATCACAAGTGTTGTTACATACTAGGAAGCTGGATACTACTTTACTATAAAACTAAAAGGTGAAAGATACAATGGTTGTATTCTTCTAATTATTTGACTAACTAACTCCTCTGAAAGAGTACCTATGCCTTATTTATAAGGGAAACTATAACTAACCTTATCTATCAATTAACCCACTCCCATGCTAGTAGGAGAGTGTTGATTTATTAAAACATGAAATAGGGAGTCATGTTCTCAAATAGAAATAGTCAAGCTTGTTTCTTGTTACTAAGAAAATATAGAATAACCAATTACCCCTAAATCTACACTTCTTTAGGAATTATATTAAGATTCCATTATTACTCTTTATGACTTCTTGAGGGTGGTTGTTGAATTCTTAATTCTTGGAATTTGTCTTCAACCGACTTCTTTGTTGGAACCTTCCTATTGCAAGATCTTCAACTACTAACTTTCTCTTTTTGCGTGACATCATTAGAATTCACAAAACATAGGCATATGTGTGTGTGTGTTTATTACATCATAATAAACATACATTCATTGACATTCATAATTACCATGAATATCCCACATAGAACTATATATATGCATTAAGTTCATTCATCTAACCAAAAAGATATAAAGGATAGGTTATAGTCATGATCAACAGCCTAAGAAAGTCATCTAAAATTTAGAATAGAACATATAAACAAGGTATTAAAAACTTATCATAGTATAGGAACATCCTAAATAGCTTCTAAAAATTATAAAACACATGATATAAATGAGCCATTAAATGGGATTACCAAAGGGATCCACCTTTACCACTATAAGTCTCCAAATGAGGTATTTCCTTGTATTGAGGGATAACGACATGAATAATGTCCAAGGATAAAGGGATAGAAATGTCACATGTGCAAATGTTGAATTTGGATTGATTCATAGATTCAATTTTTCATTACAAGGATGAAATGTTTTGAGCAATACTATTGATAGTGGACTCAATAGAGATATTGGTATGAGAAATATGTGAAATTTTAGGAGCATTATTGGAAATGGAAGGAACATTAGAATATCAAAATGGAACATTATTGTATGTAAGAATGGATTAAGTTGTGAAAAACATGGAATACTTGAAGAAGAGGAACAATAGGATTAGAAATTCTTCTAATACTAACATTTATAGGATTTATGTTTGAAATGGATGTAGTCATAAGATGTGCAGCATAAGTAGAGACATTACGTAAAGATGTAGGAATAAGAAGGCAAGTTTCAACAATAGAAGGAGGTTGAGTTAAACCTAGATCTTGAGAAAAATACAAAAGAGGTTTAAGATTACTATCAAAAAGATGAGAAATAGTTTGTAACAAATTTATTCCATGTTCATCATTATGAATCAACTTCCTTAAACCTTCTACTAAGGAAATGGCTTCTGAATTGGAATTTTCTTGATTTAACCTTTGCTCGAATTTTTCAAAGTCATGGGAAAGATTTTTCACTTGGGTAGAAGCAACTCGTAAAGAATCCTCTTCATCATAAGATGAGTGGAAATAATTATTATCAACCATATTTGGAATATTATTAGTATGCATGTGTGTCTCATCAAGTTTCCTAGGAAATAAGGACTCATGATCAAACAAACCCATAAGTCTACGGCTTCTCCTAATGGGAATAATGTTAGCAGGACTCAATGTTATAACACATAGGCACAAGAAAAGATAAAAAATATAGACCTGACAATTACAAGTATGAAATTTGAAAGAGATATGAAAATAGTCATTAAATTTATGCAACATTAATTGAACTAAGCATAATTGAACATGAAATCTAATAAATAGAACATATAAATATGAAATGAAAATTGATGATCTAATGCACATAAGGGGATCTAACACAAAAATATAAATATAAATTCATGTGTTGGGTGCAAAAAAATTTACAATAAAGAAAAAGGGGGGGCAAGATACACAAGGGATTTGTCCACCTTTTCCTAATGCACAATCAAAAGGAAAAAGGCCCAATAGGCTCAATTAAGACTTAAGCCATAAGTGAATGAAATGATCCTTTATAATAAAAATTAGGATGAGATGATTTTGGATACAGCTACCTAGTGATGGAAGATAAATGACTGAAGGAGAAAATATAACCAGTTTCAAAAAAGACTGGCTCACAAAAAAAAAACAAGAAGTTGCAGTGACCTGAAATAGAAACTAGAAAGAAAAATTGACCTACGGTCTGAAACTAATGATGATTTCTAGGTAGAAAACTCCTTGGGGATTTCTTTCTTGGGAACAAGAATCCTAGGGCATTTCGTTCCTAGGGATTCTTCTCAAAACTTTGATAGTCCATATTGTAGATCTTGACCTTTCTAGATTTTGTCCCAACAGTTACGCCACATGTACCCATACATAGAAATATAGGTAAAATGTTATGGAAATGGATTTTCATTGGTTAAACACCTATTTAGGAATCAACCTTTAAATTAAAATAATATTTCTTTATGGAAAGTAAATATGAAGGTAAATATTAGATCTACTCTACCAATACCTTCATGATCAAATGTTAAGATCACTAAAATTCATGAAGATGATTGAATTGTAGTTATTTATATTGGAATATAAAAAGGAACCAAGTATGCCTTCACAAATTTATAAATCTATGAATACCATTCCTAGATCTTCAATATTGTTATGCTTGATAGAAAAATTTCTATGGAGGAAGAATACATAAGGATGACCAAATGTGTTGGGAATGGGAACACTGAGAGGGGGGGGTGAATCAGTGTTCACTGTATTTTATCTTTTTACTTAATCTCAAACTTAGCTTAAATACTTAAGTACTGAAATGAACATCCACATAAACATGAAACATGAAATCAACACATAACACCAATGTGGTTACGGGGAAACCCAAATAGGTAAAAACCCTGGTGGGAATTGACACCCACTAATATTTTGTACTAGTGTTTTATGATCCTTGTTAGAAGATCCTTAACCTTGTTAGGAGTTTCTTTACAAAGTATTAAGTACAGTAGACCTTGTCAAGGGTCGGACCCTGTTAGGAGTCTTTTATAATAGTCCATGTTAGGGGAGTGGACGTACTATCCTAGAGCTCACTACTCAAGTGGTGAAGGCTACAACCTTCTGATCTCAGATACACACTATATCTGTTGGATGAACTATCATTGTGACACTGCTTGTCTGATCAATTCCTTTGATGTGATGATGCTTTGACCTCTTGCAAAGATCTAATACATCTTATAGACTCTTCACATACTTCTTCTCTACTTATCAAAACTCTATATCAACTTCCATACTTATTACAATGGGTGCATCTCATATCTATATGCGCATACAAAACAAACAACTAGGTTGGCTCTTTAACCAATTACATACAACACTTCCAATTGAATTGGCTCAAGTGTGTTTACAAACAAACATATTTACATGTTAGAAACCTAATTACAATAGGTGCATATCCTTTACAACATTATAATATAACCACAAATCAAAATGCTAACAGTCGGCTGCTTACTCTGTTCTTCTCTGGCACACACTGGCTAAGTAACTTCAACTATATGTAACTTTGGCATACTTGTATATTTGATCATGTGCTCATAGAATAAGCATGAATATAGTCTAACCAACTAATTTTATAGGGCACATACCATAACTCAGTTGTATGCATGTGCATTGATGTTCTGAGCTTCAGGTACTCTGTATATTGTCCAGTCTTCAACACTTAGTCGATTTATGATCTTCTCATCAAGTGTGATGACTCCAAACTACTATATGACTTTGTTTCTATAATGAAAACACTATACTACATCATATACACCAGTATAGCCAACTTTCCAACAAAATGATCTTCTTGATTTCTTGAGAACTCCTCTAGTTGGCCATCATGGGATAGAAGCTTGCTAGAATGGAGAATATTTCCTTCAAAATGACTTGGATTCTTGGAGAGATGATAGATCTTGGATTCTTTCCTTCAAATCTTGAATTCACTTGATTGTTTGGTTTCTTATTAGTTATCAATAATGGATGGATACCAAAATGATGAGAGATGGGATTTGTATATACCTCATCATACATTTTGTGATTCAAAATTAAGCTAGGATGACTACGCAATCAAATTTTCCACCAAAAAACTACAACAGGGTCACAGTTCAAATTTGGGCCCAATCCTTAGGTAAAAATATGCCATGGGAATTTTCCTCCTAGGAACATAAAGTCTTGGGCATTATGTACCTAGGAAAAATAACCATAATTCAAATGGAAATCTAGGAAGATAGGGTAGATGTTAAATCAAAGGTAGAAGGTAGCTAGATCAAGAATAATGAACATGAAATCTTGAAATTGACAAAATGGGGCCTAAATGAGCATCCAATAATGGGTGCTAACTTTTTAGGATGGTATAGAAACCAATATTGTGTGTGTATGAGAGAGACAGATAGACAGACAAAGATAGAGACAGATACCTAGAATTTGTGACTCTGTAAGAAATGATGTGTAGTACCCTAAGAAGAGGTAAAAATTTATATCTAATGATAAAATAATAAAATTTAATGATACCTATTGGTTAATATAATCATAGATTATAATATGATAATATATTAAAATATTTAAGATGAATAGAAGTTAGAAAAAAGAAGTATAATGGAAAGGCTTGAAAGATAGTTTATTTAAAAGAAAGACTAGTAATATAGTTTATTTGGGATTTTAGCAATAAATATATCCCAAAATATGTGGCCCCATATCTAGAGATATTCTAATGATATGGCCCCTCAATCGAATTTCAACTCTCATGTCATCTGCATACAAGAAAACATGAAGAAGATGATATTTTTGTATACATGAGAAGATAATTATAACGTAAGAAAGAGAGAGGAATTCATAATGTGGTGAAATATAATAGTATCAATACTACAAACACTGATGAGGAAAAGTGTTGAATACTAGGTTACAAATTTAGATTTTTGTATGGAACAATTGTACAATATGCCCCACATATATTGTACAATGGGGTGTTTAGAGGTTTCAAAAGATAAAAAGTGCATTTTATATAATCAAACAAGGATAATCATAAAATCATTATATATTGGTGTAAAATTAATATTGTAAAATGATATAAAACCCGTAAGAATAACATCCTCTAATGGGGATGCCTAGAGGTTGTGATAAACATGTATTTTTTAATAGTAATGGCTAATACATAAGATGAAAGTGTATAAAGGATTTTGTAATCTAACGAAACAAATAAAATATATTCAGAGGTTCTTGTATGAATATTGGTTAAGGAACAAATGAACATGTCTACACTTATGTTATTATACTTTTTATTGGCTTACACATTCTTGGTCTATTAATGAAAATAAAAAAGGAGAAACATAGTATTGGGAGAAGCTAAGAGAAGAATTTTGTTTATTATTTAAGTTGTGTGATGAACACACATAAAGTATTCAAAAGATTTAACTTTTCAAATTTATTTTTGAAAAGTGACAAAGGATAAATGGAAGGAATAACTCAACAATGATACCATATGGGGATATAAATGACTAGGGATTAATTAGGTTCATCATAGAAGGAATGGTACTAATATCACCCAATACTATCCATCCTTTACAAATAAAAATAATTCATCCAAAAGGAATGGAAGAGAATCTAATGAACATAAAGGTGTAAGTGGAGAAAATTAAAGAGTATTGATCACAAAAATGCATGTTCTTGAAGGATAATAACACATAAAATGAAGATTAAGAAAAGATAAATCTCTTATTTGGAACATGAAAAATTTTACACAATAACACAAAGTAATAATACATATTTAAGAATAAAAAATATTTTAAGATATTACTTATTGATCTTTAAGGAGACAATGCTTTCCTTAGGACTGATCATCCTTATTGATCCTTAAGGAGACAATACTTTCCTTAGGACTGATCATCCTTATTAATCACTAAGGAGACAATACTTTCCTTAGGACTGACCATGTTTTCTTTTCCCTAGGGATACCATTCTTTCCTTAGGACTGATTATTTTTATGGATCTACATGGATACAATTCTTTTTTGTAAGAATAATCCTATAAGCTACCCCTGAGAACAAAATTTTACAAGATGACCCTATACGCAAACTTTTCAAGGTAGAATTGACTAGAATAATGCATCTTGATAGAGCATCAATTGTCCTTCCCTCTTTCTTTGATATGAGTGGAACTACCATAATATAGATTTCTAGCCTTCCCTTCTCCTCTTCTTCCTCTCCCATGAATCACGTAGCATAAAACAACTTGCTAGATTGTTGGCTTCATGATATCCCTCTCTTCCATGATCTCATAGCTTTTCTAGTGGGTTACATCATGGAGTGTGTTTTTTCCTTGGTGTATTCTTAACTTAATCACTCATATCTTGTGCTAGAGAGCTCTGATTCTCACATCATTCAATGCACTAAGATCATGATTTGATTCCCTATAAATCCAAATTCTCTATATAATATTTTAATTTCATCTTGAAATCTATTGATAGAATTTGTCAGAAAACTTACATTCATAATTCATTATGGTAAACATGATACCATGTTTCACCTTCCTAATTAGCAAAACAAAACAAGGAGTGTATACCTACCCATAGATTTCATCATTATTTTAGTAATCCTTAGATTGCTTATGGTTTTCAATTGATGGAGTGGTTTTACATAATGTGGTTCCTAATATTTTGTTGTAGGTATTGCATGTCTAGGGCTTCTATTTGACAACTTTGGAATATCATTTTTCATTTACTAGTTTTATAATTTAGTTTGCATATGCACGTAGTGTCATATACCACTAAAGGGTTGGTTAAATGTACCATCATAAATTGTAAACACCTAAGTGGTGTACAATTTCACAATTTTTTAGCACCTACCTTAGTTTTTTTCATTATATCTTGTATAATAGGACTTCATAATTGTACTCAATGAACATATACATTCAAATATAGGTCCTCTATTAATCTAATATTGTTTAAAGTTTGAAGTGGGCTCTTATTTATAAGTGTGTTTATTTATTTTTCATCCAATACAATAATTCATTTCATCTTTGATGCCCTATGTTACAATTTGCAGCCTTGTTTTGCCCCAGCCTCAAAACTAGTTGTCGGTTCTAATCCTACATCCCTTGATTTATCGAGACCCATGGTCTTGATTTGGGCCAAAAATAGATGGAACATAATTTTTGAAATGTTATGTTCCTGGGAACAAAATGTTTTAGTCATTATATTCCCTGAGTTTTAAGCCAAAATTTAACTTGGGTCCCCATCTCAGTGATTTAGTGGGGGATTGGGATTTACAGTTAGTTATCCCAATTATACTACCTGATTTAGTATAAAAGAAACCTTCACACTTCATTTTGAAAAGATGAAATCAATTGCAAGGTTTGAGCCCCAATTTGAATACATCCCGTGAAGTGAGTGTTGGGAAAGAGACACTATTACGCAATGATTGAATGTTGTCATTGATGGAAACTATACTAATTTCATATGGTATCCCAATATATATTTTTTTTACCAAAGGAAACAATGGATAATCAGCTACATATGGAACAACAGGCAGCAGTATACAAGTTCGACAAAAGGTTCGGTATAAAGACGTTCAGTTGAATTATAAGTAGAAAAGTTTGTTGAAGGTTGTTTGGAGTATATTCTATGGTACTATTTGTTTTTAATATCTAATTTTATGTTTTGGTTAATGTTTGGTACTCTCGGTATCAGATTGATAGAACAATATGGATGACAGAGTCAATTAGTAGGTGGATCGAACAACAATCCTACCAAATCGATGATCTAATCAGTTTGATCATACATTTTGGTAGAGCCGACATGATACATGTTATCTAAAACTTGGTAGAGGTTAGCATGGAGATTAAATTGGTGTATTGATTGAATTTTTACATGTTATACACTTTGTTATTAGAGCCAATAGTGGACTTATTATATTTTGATGATAGGTATATAAGCTCAAGTTTTTGTGTTGATTATGATGATGTGATGGTTAGAGTATATTGTGAGAAAATTAGAGATATTATGTACCTGATTTCTTAGGTTAGGTTGGTGTATATTTGATGTACTTGCATGGAAATATATCAGCATATATGATTTTATTTATCAATTGATCATTTTGGATTGCAGTCTAACATTATCTATAAGTAGTGAGCTTCTTAAGGGTTTTATCCTTCTTTTGTAATTTAGTAGTGTTCTCCAAGAAACATTCCTAAATGTTATTTCATTCCCATTTTTTAATATGACCCTTAATTGGGCTAACTATATTTCTTCAGAAATATTTTTTGGGTTCCATCCCCACCATGGTTTTTCCCTTAGCTTGGTTTCCAAGAAAAAATCAGGGTGTCATGATTTTGTGGATATTTACTTTGTTCTGTATTTATTTACTTTTAATTTTTGTTAGATTATGGTTGTACAATCAATTTAATAAAGTTAAAAAGAATTGAACACTTATTCACCTCACCTTTTAGTGTTCCTCAATACCAAGAATTGGTATCAAAGCTTAGTGAAACCATGGTCATAATCCTACACACTCAATTTTGATGTTAGTACCTCATAAACTCAATGCATATATAATTATATCGAAAGTGAAATAATAACATCTGAACTCAATATCTATATATATATATGAACTGCATTTCATGAATCATAAACATAATCCACATTATACCCTAATTCTTCAAGCATCAAAATGTAATTTCAATTATCACATAAACAAGTAACCCTAAGTTATTCATTGAACCATCTATTAGCATTTTACTATTCTATAAGATAACGTAACAAATGCAGAATTATGAATTCATATATCATAAGGTAAGCATGAAACCAATGCAATCATATAAAGAGTACAACTAACATCATCATCATATAAATCTATAACAATCATCTCATAAGTTCTAATGATAGCAAGTCATAATCCAAAATAGGTCTAATGTCTCTAAACAATGTAACGTCAAGATGAACCAAGTGTCAGAACAATTGTCTAGCTAAGATAGGTCTATGTGAAAATCAGTTTAAAACCAAGGTCGACTCTAAGAAGAGGATGACCTCGTTGTTACGTGATTTTATTCTTAAATGTGATGCATGTATGTATGTGGTTGTAAATGTTGTAAATGCATTATTAGATGTAATTTCATTATGTGAAAATGTTAATGTTAAAATATCCACTAGGCATGCCAAACGTGTAATGTGATGTGTACTTTTGTGAGGTGTCACTTGACACTATTGTGATGAGATGACATGCCTAAGTGGAATGTGGACCCTACCTTTTCTTTAGGTTATCTTGTGTATCCCTAGGCTTGGTTAGTGGTTTAGGGAACCAAGGTTTATGTCATCATGATTCCATTTTCGGATGCAAACTAAACTAAGGTTTTTGAAAGGTTATATGAAGTCTTATGGTGTAGTTAAGGTTGGTTTTTAGTGCCCCAAGTAATGTACATGGGTTAGGGGCCTATTTTTACCATTTCCACTTTCCTAGACCTCCATATTGCCTCTCTAAGTGGGCCATCTTTGGTAATGACGAATTTAGAAATATTTTCTAAGTTAACTCACATTTTCATCTTTTGATTTGCATTTCATTTCCATAGCAAGGTCAAGTGGAAAGTTAGCTAGGATCTAGATACCTAACTTATTTTGGGATGAGGGAAGGAGAGAGGAATGTTGGAGAGTCTTTAGGAAAGGAGAATAAGTAGTTAGGCACTTCTTGATTATGCAAGTTGGGAGTTAGAGAGAAAAAGGACTTGAGATATTCTTGTGGTTTGGAGAAGTGAAGTAATCTAGAAAGCAAGGGATAGCTCTTATACAAACCTCCATTTCCATTACTTAGGAGAAAGGTTGGTGGATCTATCATGTTATGTTTGTGTAATTGCATTGTGAGAATGAAAACTTTTGTGTGAATCTTGTAATGTGTTGTTTCATTTTGCTCATATGATTCTACTCTTGTTTTACCTTCTTGTTTTGTAATATGTTTGTGGGTGTGCAAGATACTCCTCATCCTTGGTAGGATTTAAGGATGTCTTGGGGTGAAGGGCTTAGTTGGGAATTCCATATGTTTGATATTTTGGATTTATAGACATCCTTGAAGGCCTACTTATGTTTTTATTTCGGGGCCATAAGGGATGTGTTAATGCTCTTGGTGATGAGTTGTATGTTGGAAAGAGCCTTATGAAGGCATGTAAGAAAGACTTGAAATTATTATTTTTGTATGAGTAAGGTGTCTCCATATGAGAAGTTTCTACCTTCACCCATTTATGGATCCAATTTTGATCCTTTGTGCAAGCTTGGGGAAATGGGAGTAAAAATTTGTATGTACTTGTCTCAATGTGTAGATTGTATGTTTTGTGAGTTGTATGTTTTTCACCTATTCATTCTTGTTTCCCCTACCTCAGGGGTGGACATGAAATGGCCTAGGCTAGGAGGTGAGCCTTCATGGTCATGTGGAAATTTCTTGTGATATAGGTTTTGCTTGCTTGGTGAAAGATGAAGTTTCAAGATTAAAGTTGAAAGTTAATTTATGATGAAGAAATGGATATGTTAAGTCTAGAAGGTTTAAGTGCATAATTTCTCTCTTTATGTAAGATTTAAATGAAAAATGTAGAAGGAAAATGTCAAGGGAAAATTCTGTTTGAATACTTGAATTATGTGAACTTTTAAATGCAATAAGGAATATTAAGTTAGTATTTATGTTGGACAAAAATGTTAATACTTTTATGATAATAGTTTATTTGTAAGCAAGATTAATCTTTTATGTATACTCAGCTGGAATTATTAATTGCTGATTTGTGAATTTGAAATAAGGTTGATTTTATGAATATCATGCCAAGAAAGTACATTTCCTAAATTTTGTCAAATGTGGATATTGCCCTTCCTTTACACTTTAGTTTGACTTTTAAATTCTGAGCTTTTGTTTTATACAGAAATAGAATTTTTTACAGAATAGCTAAAATTTCATATGTATTCTAAATTAGTAGACTGTTTAAATTATTGTAGGAGGAAATTTAGTTATTAGCATATTTCTTATGTGAATGCAGAGATCTAGCATGTAAATAATTTCTATATAGTGCAGTAGAATTTATAAATTTGTGTTCCTAAGGAATATATAAAGAACTCCCTAAAGATCACTGAAACATTTGAGCATATTAATATGATTAGTTATGTATTTTCATAATGAAAATGGTATGTTCTTACAGATTCGATTAAAAAGAATTCTTATCTTATTTTATGTATATTACTCATACTAAACTTGCACACACACACACACACACACACATATATATATATATATATCAAGCATGATATATATATTTATGCATAGGATAATTTCTTAAAAAATTTAAAATACCTATATGCTTAAAAAGCTAATATGACTACAGAATATAGATTTTATAACCAAACTTAATGTATAATATCCATGTTAAAATATGCATACATACATATATATATATATATATATATATATATATATATATATATATATATATATATATATATATATATATATATATATATATATATATATATATATATATATATATATATATATATATATATATGTCAAGACTAATATATATATATGTGCATATAAAAATAATATATAATATATGTCATTAAAGGAATAATAATAGACTATTGTTTATGTTGTTTATATTCTAAATATGTATATATATAATACATATTATATATTATATATATATATGATAACATATATATAATATATATACCTATTATATATAATATTTTTTTAATATTTTTTTTTTTAAACATTGACTGTTCATCCTCAAAAGATATAAATATATAAATATATATATATATATATATGTATGTATGTATGTATTACATATTATATATTATATATATACATAATATATATAATATATAATATATAATAATATATTATATATATTATAATAAATAAATAAAAATTAAACTTTGCAATGTTTGGGTTGAAGCCCTAGTGCATCCACCAGCTGCAGTGAGTAGCCACTGTCGTAACTGCAAGTCATGGCAGTGACTGCAGTCACTATCGTGACCTTTGGTCATGGCAATGACTATAGTCACTGCGCGTGGCTTCGGCCACGGTAGTGATTGTGGTCACTATGCATGGCTGGGTCATGCAACAATGACCCTATTAACTAAAGAAAACTTCACCCAAAAAAAAAATTCGATATTATTTTCCATTACGAAACGGCAAGGGCATAAAAAAATAAAAACCTTTAGACTGTTAAAAATAAAATAAATAAATAAATATAGAAGCATAAACATGCTTAAACAAATCTACTACAAGATTATACAAATTCAACCAAAGGAAGATATAGATCTAATAAAAGAATTCTTGTAAACCCTAGTAATGATAAACAAAAATAAAGGAAATACTAGACAAGATCAGAGGGATCTTCCAGGGAACACAACCAGCTTGTTGATTGAAGAACTTTGACAAATTTTCCTTCCAAAACTTTGCCCCTTGACCTACAAACACAAAGAATGATATTAGGGTTTTAGTTTCATGTTTTAAATGGCCCCAACCCTAATTTCAAATTAGGGTTTGGGTGCCAATAATGATTTCTTTATTTGGACATGCTATTAGTATTATTTTTTTTAAACTATTATTTCTAAAAGTTTATTTGTGCATTCATATTTAATCTATAATTTATTTGTTCCAATGGGATCTCCGTAATTTTTTATTTTAGTAACTCTTAGAATCTCTTTTTCAAAGATATAATTGTTTAATGAATGTTCTTGAAATTTTAAATAATATGAAATTAAGCTAGACGCTTTTAAAATTTGAATTTATGTTAAGATGTATTTAAAAATATATATATATTAATGAACTATATTAGGATTTTAGTTTATAGAGTTATGTTGTTTTAATAAATTTGTTATAATAGATAATATAATTTATTAAATTTATCTTGTTTTAATATCGTTATTATTTTAGTTTAATAATAATAGTTTAAGGAATTCTTTTAATTTAATTTTTTATGACCAAGTACTTAATGTACATTTTAAGTTTGTTAAACATACATTAGTGAATTTGAATTAAAAAATAATGTCATTTATAATGTTTTCCATTTAGTCTATCATTGATTTGCAAAAGGATAATTTTGGAAGTAGAGAATGGAAGATTAACATGTTAAGATTAATTATGTGGCTAGACTTTAAAAGTATGATATTAAGGTTAATTTTTGGAAGAATTAATGAAATAATTAACTTTATAATTATTTAAATTAAGTGAAGGAACATAGTTTATAAATGTATTAACTAAGATTAATTGTAAATGTGTTTATACTCAAACATTTCCTTTATTTGATTAATTTCATTCCTTTAAGATTCGTAGGGTTATACCATTTTAACCTAAAAACTAACTCGGGATATTTAGGGAGATGTTTTCCCTTTATTAAATCCTTTCCCCTATCGCCTAATGTCTTCTTCCATGTAGGGGACAAAGGCATGCCAGCGCATGTCTTGTGTTCCCTTATGTGACATTGGGTGACTAGCCCATGCAAGCTATCATTCTTGAAGCTTCGCATTGATGGGCTATTGAGTAACCTTATTGTCGTGATGTGTTCGCTTAATGTTTCAAAAAAAAATTATTGTTGTGTTTTGTCCGATATTTTTGGGCATTGCATAGTGCCTCGAAAGAAGTCTAATTTCTTGAGGAAGGTCTTGATGGGTGATTCAAAAATTTCCAACAATATTCAGAAGTAGCTCTTGAATTTACTTGAATATGTTGACAAATCAAATGCTGAGAACATTGAACTTAAAGAAAAACTCAAAGAGGCAGATATCTTTATAAAGAATCTAAAGGAATGGCTAAACAAATCCAAAGAAAAGAGGAAAGATGTTGTTGAAAAATTATAGTTGAAAGGAAGGACTGATAATTCACAAGCCCTGAATGATAAATCAGGTGAATATGAATAGCTTGCTAAAGATAAAGATAACCTAAAGCATGATATGGAAGCCATGGTGATAAAAATGACTAAGTAAGTTGAGACAAGGAAGAATCTTGAGTAATTTTGAAAAATAAATATGAGGAATGTCACAAACTAAATTGTGAGATTGGTCAACTATAGCTTGATCTTGAGGATTCTAGATATAGAGAAAGATCTTGAAAGGGTTGATGAAGTTATAAGGAGAGAACTTGTAGCAGGTAATAAATTTAAAGAGAAACTCAAAATTAGTTCGACAAAGCTTGATGAATAGATTGAGAGACTTAGAGTAATAGGAGACAAACATGGACTATTTTTTGAGAAAGGAGAAAGTCCTGGAGAGTAGACCAATTCATCATAAAATTAGATAGAAAAACTAAAGGAGAAACATATTAGACAACCAAAGTTCAATGTAAGATGCTTTTCATGTAATCATATTGGTCATAGAGTGAATGAGTGCAAAAGAAGATCCAATGCCATATCCATTTCAAGTTATTATTAAACTTGCAGCAACAATGGACACAAATCAAGTGAGTGTAGAACTAAGATAAGGCAAGAAAATTTTACCTATTATAAATGCAACAACTTTGGACACTTGGCGAAGTAGTGCAGATTAAATCAAAAAAATCAAAGGTATGGAAAACCAAATGTGACGTATTTCAATTGCAAAAATTTTGGCCACATTGCTAAGAACTACAATTATAATAAGGATAGAGGTTTGACAAAAATAAATAATGATAAGGGAAAGTGAATTTTTTATGTTGAAGAGGTAAGGAAGGAAATGAAGAATACATGGATGAGAAAAGAGAATATTTGTGCTACGGGGAAGATTGTACCAATTTATGGTGTGGATATTTCTTCAGAAAACTAATTAGGTCAAATACCTAAGAGGGAGTTCTTCATAAAAAATCTTACCCTACCCCTAATTTGGAAGGATTGGTAGAAGCGATCAACTCAGATAGTTGAGGATTTGAATTTGGATCCTATTAATATCTCATTTGATAAATTTTATTATGATCTTGAGGATCATAGGAAAAATTTGTTTCACTAGTTATGAACAACTTTATGAGCTAAGTTTTGGCAGCATTTATTGTGAAATTAATTTCAGAATCATGTGAAGGAATAAAAAGGCTTTCTGAGACATCATTTTTCACTGTGTTATCTTGTGAACAAGCTTGTAAAGAGACTAAAAGAGATTTGAGAAGAAATCATGAGCCATTTTCAAAGATCAAATTTTCAAACCCTATCATCAACCCAAAAGGTATTTACCATTTTGAATCTTATTGAATCTTTTCTAAAATTATGGATACGCCTATGGTAATACATATCAAGGATAGACCCCATCCTATTTTTTAGAAACGTCCTTACAAATCTATGGAGGACAATCTAATGGGTGCATTCTCTAAAGTTCCATATGGATTTTTATATGTTGAATATATTAGGGCATACATCCATTGCCACATTGAGGAGTTAGGTGTGGATGCAATTCATAAGACATATGAGTCATTGTGTGAATAAGGAAAATTGAAGATGAAATTTAAATCATTTGAAACCATGAAAATCTCTTAGAATATGGAGTTCATTACCTTTGATGAGCCGGAGTGGACAAAAACTATTTTAAGAATAATAATTGATCATTTTATTTGGTTGGATAAACCCTAAAAGATTACTAAGGAGGTTTTGGAAGCTAAAACCATATTCAGGGAAAGTGATGAAGTTCCCTTCTAAAATCGATTCAGAATTACCTAGTGATAAAATTGACTGAGTCTGAGTGGAACAAGAGAGAAATGATAGTTAATGATATCAAGTAGCCAGATGTGAAATTTTCATCTATGGTGTTCAGCTACAAGGTTTATCATTCCAGTAGAAAAAATTTCATCTCCAACACTATCATCTACACAAATTACCAAATGGTGAAGGAAGGAATTTAGTATGATATGTGTGAAGCCCTAAGGATGTAGCTTATGCAAAACCTAGAAAATATCAAGAAGGAAAAAAAGTAGATTTTCAAGTATGGATCACTGGTGATCTACATCTTTTTCTACTTTATGAATCACTTTATAGGGATCGACAACATAACATGGAGAAAGGATATACTAGTTACAAAATAGATTACTAACTACGAACTAATGCTAGATAAGTCAACTAGGAGAAGAG
Organism: Chamaecyparis obtusa; assembly: GCA_027943335.1. Taxonomy (NCBI): domain Eukaryota; kingdom Viridiplantae; phylum Streptophyta; class Pinopsida; order Cupressales; family Cupressaceae; genus Chamaecyparis; species Chamaecyparis obtusa. The sequence continues at coordinate 543,408 of BSBK01000103.1, read as the reverse complement.
AACTTTGGGGAACAAATGTAGTTGAGATGGAGGATTTTGAGACAATTAGTTGAGAAGTATTAAGATACTATTTTTTTTATGGTTAAGATTGATGAATGTGAAATGGAAGTAGTGGAGCCAAGAACTTTTGTATCTTACCGATGGGATATGAGGTTGATCCTGTAATTGTGGAAGCACATGTGGAAGATCTTTTGAAGAAACCAGTTGACCCAAGTGAAAGGAGATTTGGTACCTATGAAGAAAATGTCATTGAGGTACATCTTGTAGTGAATAATCCATCTATGAAGAGGAAATTCAAAAAATAAGTTGAAATCATGGGAGAAAGAATGGGTTTTACTAAATGTATTTCTGCAGTAGACCATCTACTTCTTTCGGTACTTCATTGTGCACTATTTTCTCCTTTGGTTTAAGGACTAGGGTACATCCTACCTCATAATCTTGAATAGTACTTATCATTTCTTGTTCTCCTACAAGCATGACTAGCTGTTCTTTTGGTTTTTCTTATGGAGGATCAGGGAGAGGGAGCAGATTGTATTTATGACCATTTTGAAAAATTTGGTATTTGTTTATGACTCCATCATGTTTAGCCTGAAAATCATACTTCCATGGACATCCTAAAAAAATATGACATACATCCATATCTACAACATCACAAAGGACTCTATCCTTATAGTCTTTAATAGAGAAATCTACCCAAGCTTGTTCATTTATGAGGGTCTGCTACCCTTTTGTCAACCAAGATACATGGGATGGGTTTGGGTGGGGTATCTTTTCCAATTTTAATTTGTCTACCATTTCCTTAGATACAATATTTTCAGTAGAACCAGAATCAATTACTAACTTTCATACCTTTCCGTGGCTCTTGCAGTTGGTTCTGAAAAGACTTTTCCTTTAGGGAGGTTCCACCGGTTCTAGTGCTTGGATCAAAGTCCTTTTCATCATGAGGCTTACTCCATCTTCTCCTATACATTCTCTCACACTGTCATCATCATCCTCTTGTACTAGGTTGGCTCTTCTTTCACCTTGATTATTTTGCTTGTCTTTGTCTAGACATCTATTGGTATAGTGCCCTGTCTGATTGCAGTTATAACATCTGATTTGTCCATTGTTTCTTCCCCCATTCCTACCTCTTCCATTTCCTCTTCTACCTCGGTATCCACATCTTGAACTACTTTCCCCTTGGGTGTTCTCCTTATTGGCTTCTCCTTGTGGTCTATTATTATGTCCTCTTCCTCCAAAGTTTCCTCTGCCTCTTTCATTCTTGGCTTTTCCTCTACCACTCTGTTCATTCCTCCTCCTTAATTTTTCTTCAACTTTTAATGCCAATTGATAGCATTCATTCACTATGGTAGGGCTTTTCAAACTGATTTCATCTTGAACCGAGACCCTTAGGCCTTGCATATACCGAGCAAGCTTTACACATTCTGGTTCAGCAAGCTTAGATTTCATCACCAATCTCTGAAATTCTTCGGTATAGCTAGAGATGTCCATCTATTTCTATCTTAGACTCATTCTTCTCTTATGAATTTAGACTTCATAATCTTTAGGGACATAATTTTCCCTAAGCAGGGTCACCATCTTCTTCCAAGTGGTGACTAGGTTCTTTCCATTCTTCACCCTATCATCTTGAGTGAAGTTCCACCATGTGAGTACAGAGCCTTTGAGCTTTGACTTAGCAATCTTCACCCTTTGATTCTCAGGGATGTCTTCACAATCAAAGAAACTATTTAGGGCATCCACCCAATCCATTGTAATCTCTGGGTCCATCTTCCCATTATATGTAGGAAACTCAAGCTTGGCATCCATGGTTCTCCTCTCCATAGATTTTAGAGTTTTCATAAGTAGCCTCTAGTCTGTAGGACATTCTTCTTCTTCCTACTCAAGGGGTTCTTCATCACTCCTTTCTTTGACATCTTCAGAGTTTCCACTACCTCTCTTCTGAAGCTCTTCCCTCAGCCTGTCCATCTCTTGCTTCATCTATGCATCTTGGTGTCTCTCCGATCATCAGGATGTGTCATTTTCTCCTTCAGCTATCTTACTATCTCTGCATTGGTCATCCTTGATGATAATCCTCCATCATCTTCTCCTTCCATGGTCCTGGTATATCTTTACTCTAAGGATCTTAGATGCTCTGATACCACTTGATGTAGATCTCTCCCCTATTTAGGCAACTCGGTAAATGGTGAGACCTCTGGTGTTACTCTAAACCCAGAGTAGGCTCAAGAGAGTGCTCTACACCTTTAGAAGATCCTTCAATGAACACAATTACACTATCCTCACTAAAGGATTCAGTGTCTTCAATAGGCTTGGACTCCCTTGGGTTCTACTAGTGCTCGGTTGATACTTGGTTGGTACTCAGTGTCTATGTAACCGAGTGGGCTCAGTAGCTTTACCGAGTAGTTTACTAACACTCAATAATGCTTATTGCAAAACATCTTCCTAAATTATCTTTCAGATGGGAAACTATAGGTTTGATAAGGGGATGGAAAGGTTCCATACACAAACAAAATGTCTTCTATGGGAGTGATTTCCACACACAAAATAGGATTTAGATAACAAGTCCAATGGGTTAGACCTTGCAGCCTTTCGATGATGTTTTAGGGTTCTAATTCTAGTTTCTTTGTAAGGAAAACTAAGGAAAAAAAATATGTTCAAACACCCTTCAATGACTTGTAACAATCCTCAAGATCCTAAGATCCTACACACAGATCAACACTTAGCGACTCCTAGTTTGCTAGTCCCAATAAGGCTAATCGACTCGATTGATGAAAGAAAACTTTACCAGTTGGTTATGCAATGTTGACTTCCAAATGCAACAAAGTTGGAATTCCCACAATGACAACAATCTACCTTTAGATTTCTTTTATCCACCCCTAAAGTGCTTCTGTCACTTCTGTTCTTCATTTCCTGAACCAAGAACATAGAGATGCTTGGCCTAGAATCTGCAAACAGACTTCTCCAAACAATCCCCCTTCTTTTTCACTTTTGAGGAATTAAAATACATTTCCCCTACTTGTATTTCCCAACTTTTCTTGGGAGTCCCATGAAGGAAATACAAGTTAGGGCATCTTCGGCCAAAACCTTGGTTCAGGAGAGTTTCCTGAAAACCTGGAAGCTTATTCTTCCAACTCTTGACTCCAATCTACAAACTACTCCAAACTAAATGCAATGGAGTCCTACTTCATGATACATGTTAGATCAACCAAATTTCTTCTTTGCACATTCATAAAAATCCACACACATAGTGTTTCCATCCAGAACTTAGAGAAAAATAGGGATCTTTTATTGATTGAATGCAAACATTACATAAGGTTTCTGTACTGTTCAACAACCCCTATTCTTCCACCCACCTATAAGGGCTATATGAAGAATTTCCTCAATGGATCCAACCATTTTTCAAATGGTTGTGACCGTTGGGCGGTTGTGTAACAGGTCGGTAGCAACTTTCCAAATAAGTTGCCAACAACATTTATTACATTATTGCAACTTTTACAAAATGTTGAATTGTTGCTCTTGATGAGCCTATAGGCTTAGGCCTTACATTATTGAAACAACTTAAAAGACACCTAGGAAACCTAACATCCTAAATGTTCCTTTGGACCATAGTAAAAAACCCATGGTTTATAATCACACCGAGGGTGACTAGGTTTTACAAGTAGGCTTATTAAAAATTAACCTATCAGTCTAAAAGTTTTGAAGAGCGGGAAGTGTTCCTTGGGTGCTCCTGCACCACTAGGACAAATTTAAAAGAAGATAAGAAGAAAGAAGAACAAGAAAAGCCTATTCATGTAGAGGATGATGATGGAACCCCTCCCTACATACCATTCAAGAATAGATTTACTAGGAGTTCTTTTATGGCATCTAAGGAAGAGACTTCAAAGAAGACAGTGACACCCAAACCATCTACACCAAAATCCACTCCACCAAAGATAGCTAAATCGAAGAAATTTTTTGAATCATAAAGAAAAGGAGTTAATCCTAGTAGGAAGAGAGAAAAAGAAGAAGATAGAGATGAATCTATTGGAGTTGATGAGTAAACAACCCACAACTCCCAAGGTCACCTGCATGTAAATACGTGTCACAGAAAGAGAGAAAAGTAAGAAGCTATGGAGGCCTAAATGCATTGATCCACGAGAGAGGAGAAATCATTCTTGATGTGCAAAAACAAAAGTTGCAATTCAATAATGAATAATCTGTTTCAATCTATTATGAAAACAATGGAGATCAATCCATATAAAAGGAGATCTAAAAACCTAAAAAGGTAAAAGCTAGGTTGCACAATAATAATTAATAAAGCAATTAATTATTATATGCCTAAAGTTTATCTTAAGTAGAAAGAGGTAATAAGTGACTTACTAATTAAATCAAACATGATTTAATTAATAAGAAAACACTTTAGTACTCTAACACCCCCCCTTAAGATGAACTTTGGGAGAAGCTGAAAACCTAAAAAGAACTATTGAAAGAAAATGGGTCCTGGCAACAAAGGCCTGATCAGGTACCCAAGTACAAAAGAGAGTCTCTATAAAGTGGAGAAATAGAGAAAACCACATGGGAAAAACTCTACTCCAAAAAGAGACAAAGACTAGTCTGAAGAATTGAAAAAGCCTCCAATACTAGGAATATTCCAGAAAATAGGAACAAGGATGAACATGTAAAAAATCACTAAAGAAAGAAGATGCAAACTCTCTCAAGTAGTAACTGATGATCTGAAGATCCTCCACTAAAATATGACTAGGTAGAGAAGACTATAATCTACATGAGTTACCTCAAATGACACTACTTGAATCGGGAGGCAAACAAAGGCAAGCAACTGAAGTCGAAGATACAGAATACTATAATCTGCATGAGTTCCCTCAAATGACACTACTCGAATTAGGAGGCAAACAAAGGCAAACACATGAACTCAAAAATATAGATGGCATAAAAACACCAAAAGTCTGAAGAGCTGATCAATCAAAGCTAGAAGAGTGCTTCCAAAAAATAGGAAAGAAAGAGTGTCCTTATGGTAAATGGTCCATCTCACCAAAATGCATAGGTACCTAGCCACTACATCTGCCTAGTACATAAAATCAAATATTCAATACATAGCTCACACTACCGAACCAAGGAAGCAGTATAACCAATAGTAGAAACCCCCCCATAATTCTAACAAGGGAGTAGTGATAGGTGCACTGAAAAAATCATCCAATATGAACTATAAAGAAAGTACAAACACATATAGAGATACCTGAGGCTAATGTCATCGAGGAACACTCACATGACAAAAGTAGATGGCAAAAAAAGGCAAACATCAAACCCCCCTAGCACTTTATAATGGAGTGCGAGTACATAGAGCACGAACATGTGCAAAATTTCATACATGCAATAGAATGGCACTTTATCTCAGTGCGTGTGCATAAAAAAAATATTACAAAAGTGAAGGATACACTACTCAAAGAAGAGTGAAAGCTTTTGAAACAAACTAACAGCCTAAAATGAGCCATCCCTCAAAGGGAAGAGATCCCAGGACCTGAAACATCCAAGATATCCATCAGATTGCAAAAATACAAAAATATGAATAAAATGTACTCACAGTATAATCTAGAAAAAAAAACTCACAACAATGGAAAGCTCTCAAAACAAGCTTTCCAACGATATATCATTTTCCCAAAACAGAGTCCGGATGCGCAAGATAGAGCTCTCGAAGTGCAAAATAGAACATCTGGCTTTGATAGTAAAAACCACCATCAAAAAAGAAAAATCATAAATTCAAACCTCTAGATCTAGATAGAGCTCAAAACCAGCTTTTCGATGATATCTTGTTTGCCCATTTTCAACACCGTATGCTCAAGTTATGAGCAAAATACTAACTATTGTGCTAGAGGGCCCAAAAATGGTGCAAATGATGATGATGTATGCTGATGTCATCAAATGACGGGCTGAAATTTGATGGCCAAATGGTCATCGTAGCCCTAAAAAAAAATTGCATGCTCACCTTGGGATCTATGTTAGACCGTATGATTTTTTGTCACAATTTATGTGCCAATACAGAGAATTATGCCTTGAGAAATGTGTCAGTTCGTACAAATTTTGCCTAGAGAAATGTGGCAGTCCGTGCGAATTCTACCTTAGGAAGCGTGCCAAGCCATCTAGTACCCAAAAGAAATGCCCTAAAATGCAAAGTTGTTTGAATTGGATGTGCCTTATATGGATCTGGGGGTTTTTGGGTGCTGCAAGTTCAATGGCAAGGTCCATTTGGGCCCAAAGTGCCTTGGGATCCATGTTGAGGCCAGTTGCAAAAACAATTTGGCACAAATTTCAACTTTGTCCAAATTGGACAAATTTTATATGGATTTGGGGGTTCTTGGGGTCTTTGAAAACAATGTTGAGGTTTGTTTGAGCCCAAGGTGACCAAAAAAAGAGGTCCCCCCAGATCTAATAGAAACCCCTTTGAAACTACAGATCTGACAAATATGGCCAAATCTCTCAGGAAGATGATAGGATAAAATAGATCTGAAGCTCTAATACCATATTGGAGTTGATGATAAAACAACCCATGGCTCCTAAGAACACATGCATGCAAACACCTGTCACAGAAAGAGAGAGAAGAAAATAGCTATGGAGACCTGAACATATGGATCCATGAGAGAGGAGAAATCCTTGATGTGCAAAAAAAAAAGTTGCAAATCAATCAAAATGAATCTCCTCTTGTTTTGTAACAATTTTGAACATTCATTTTTATTGATTTGCAACTTTTGTTTTTGCACATTAAGGATTTCTCCTATCTCGTGGATCCATACATTTAGGTCTCCATAGCTATTTGATTCTCTCTCTTTCTATGGCAGGTGTTTGCATGTAGGTGTTCTTGGGAGTTGTGGGTTCCACAAAATCAGATGACTCAAAGAAGAAGTTGAGATCTAAAGGAGCTAAGCTAGTCAAAGTAGTGATTAGAAAAGTACCTAAAGAAGTTACTATTGGTAAGCCACCATTCACTAAAGTACTATAAAGATTAGTTGAGCATGACATCTTAGTGCAATTAAATAAGTATTATCATAAGTATATGATGAAGAAGAAAAGAGAAAGTTAGAGGAAGAAACAATAAATTATTTGAATAGATTCAATAAAGCACTTGTTGAGATCAAAGGGGAAATCCCTAATGATATGTTTTCCAAATGTGAGGAAAGGAGAATGATTGCATTATAAGAAGATAATAAAATTAGAGGATTAATTAAAAAGCTATAAAATTAAAGGAGTAATGAAAAATCTATGTTTGGTTATTACAAATGAAAGCTATAAGAAACTCCTTGAGGAAGAAAAAAGACAACTATTGACTAAAACAATACTAAACTTTCATATGAGTGGAAAGATTGATGAGGTTGTTGAGGAAATAGAGGAAGTGATGAGTATAATACTTTGGGAGAATATGAATGAAGGTCTTGCACAAAAGGTACACAAGAAGGTAACTCGTGAATCTAAAATGCATACAAGTTTCTACTCCATAGTTGCAGAATCAGATTTCTTTATTTCTAGTGTACCCATATCACTTTCTACAAGTCAAGATGATGAAAAGGATATTATTGGTGTAATAAAATACAAAGAAATAGTAACACAAGATGAATATAAGGATTTCATGGGAGAAGAAGATGAGAATATTGATGACAACTGTATTGATCCTGATCATGGACAATCTGAGGTAGAATTAACTCATACAGATGATGAGAAAGAAGATAAGGTTAGAACTGAACTAGACCATATGGATGAGTAGACTCTTAAGAAGAGTAAGGAACTAAAGGTTCAATAATTTGAGGAGGAAAGAGACACTGCAAAGATAGTACCTATATAGTTAGGAAAAGAGATCATTGATGTGCAGCTATAAGGTCTAATTGAATTGGATACCCTTAGTGATGATCAGTTGATGGGACTTTCTTTGGTTTCTCATGCCAAAGCAATAGAGTGTATCTTGAAGTATAGTGAGAAGGGAAATAACATACTAGAAAGGGAAACAAATGTGTTGATAAAAATCATGCCATACTATGCATTAGATCATAATGAATCCACATCTAGTCAGCTAGAAGGAATATTGGATGCATTTGACTCACATTTTCAATCTATTGATAAATCGTCTTAGGTAAAGGTACACAATGAATTCAACAATACAATGTTTAATCAATTGAATGTAATGATTGTAAAGGATAAGGCATCATTGGGTGTTACTATTTTTATACTTTAGCTTGCATATGCACATAGTGTCATATACCACTAAAGTGGTGGCTAAATGTACCATTGTAAATTATAAGCACCTAAGCAGTGTTCAATTTCATGATTGTTTAGCACCTACCTTAGTGTGTTTTTATTGTATCTTGCATAATAGGACTTCATAATTACACTTAATGAACATCTAAATTCAAATGTGGCTCCTCTATTTATCCAATCTTATTTAAAATCAAAGTAGTCCCTTATTTCTAAGTTTTCTCCTCGATTTCTCCTCCAATAAAATAATTCATTTCATCTCCTAGGCCCTATGGTATCATTTGCGATCTTGGTGTTTTTTCCCAACCTTGAAACTAGTTGTCAATTCTAATCTTGCATCCCCTTATTTCTTAGGACTCATGGTCTTGATTTGGGCCTAGCATGATATAATATAATGTTTGAAATTTTATGTTCCTCGTAATATAATGTTTCATCCATTTTATTCCCCGAGTGTTGAGCCCAAATTTAAGTTGTTGGAAAGTGATGTCTTGGAAGCACTAGGGATCACTTAAGGGTTGTCATTTATGGAAACACATATGCTATAGTGATCATATGCAAAGATTTTTGTTATTGGAGACTCAATCATGAAAATGACTAAGTACAGAATCAGGATAATAGTATATTGTGTTACAGTTTTGGTCAGAAAAGATAATATATATATGATGTAGTATGGCTTGAAAAGTCAGTAGAAGACATTTTGAGATATGTAAGACCTTCATTTAATGTCACATGTGTTTTGGTGATGAGATCAATAAGATTCAGTGATATGAAGGTATGTGAAGACAGAGAATCAGTGAAACGAAGCATATAAATAGTTGTGATGATTGAGGGAAGGTTAGTTGATATGGTAACGTGATAATTCAAATGAATATTAAATATTGCCAACACTTTGGTAATATAAGATCACTGAATCTATGTTTATTATTCACATCAGTAATTATTATGTTTTGTAATGTATTTTGAGAGCTGACTGGATGGAATAATTAATATAAGTATAGAGTATTTTATGGAAGCGATTAGTGTGATTGTGATGATGATATGATGGATGTGAATTTGAGAGAAGAGAGTAGATGCAAGATCAATATTTGATAGAGCTATAACTCAAACTATCAAAGCATAGAAGATTCTTTTATTGTTCACTTTTGAAGAACACTTTGTGAAAGTATTGTGATTTCAAGAGTTGTAAGCTCACCACCTTTAACAGGGTTTTTGTATACCCCTAACAGGGTTTTTGTATTCCTCTAACAAGGAAATATACTATGTAACAATCATCTCCTAACAGGGCTAGATCTCCTAATAGGGATACTATATTTTAGTGCATAGTTGTGGGTACAAGATTTCCTCGAAAACAAATCATGGTGTTATGAGTTATGTGTTGTGCATTTATGTTCTTTTCATTTTAGAATTATTATGGTTTATTTACAATTGGTTGAACTTTAATTTAAAGTGTTGTAATATTGATTCACCCCCACTCTCAGTATTATCTAATCCTAACAATTGGTATCAGAGCTATAGGCCCTTGGAGAGAAAGCCTAACCACTTAAGGGAGATCAGAATGGATTCATAAAGTTTGCAAGAAAACTTTGAAGCAACACTTGATGACCTAGACAAAGAAAAGGCTGAGAATGGGGAATTGAAATTTAAATTGAGAAGATCAGAAGGTTTCATCAAGAAATTAAAGGAATGGATTGAAGTTTCAAGAAGTTAGAAACAAGACCTTATGGACAAGATCAAACAAGATTCAAACAATGACACATCAGAATAAGTAAAGAAGTTGGAACACGAAAAAGAGAAAATCAATCTTCTGATGATTAAAGAAGTTCAACATGAAAAGAATGCAAGATACAAAGTTAAAGATTCACTAAAAGAAGAAAATGAGAAGATTGGACAAATGAAGACTGAACTTGATCACTAAAAGGATAAGTGTCAGGAATTGGAGAAGTACAATCAAGTCATAAAAGGAGAACTCACTCAATACAAATTGCATATTAAGAAGTTACACATGAGCAGTGATAAGATTGATGAACAAAGAGAAAGACATAAACCTAAAGGAGACATGAATGGAGTTGGATTCAATGAAGTACAATGTTCTAAAACTAATGAAGAAACACATGAAGGAAAGACTAAAGAAAGACCTACTCTTGAGAGACCTAGATATCAGACCAGGCCTTTCAGAGGTAAATGCTTTGGATTCAACAAAGTTGGACACATGAAAAGAGATTGCAGAGGTAACAGCTCCTTCAAACCTTTTTTTGGTTATTGTTATAACTATTATGATTATGGACATAAGAAAGCATAATGTAGAAAACTTGATCAGTCTAGATATAAACAATACTACATCAGAGAAGAGTTAGTAGCCAAGATCGCATGCCACAAATGCAATAAATTTGGGCATACTGCAAGGTATTGTAAGCTATAGGTAAATTGGGATAGAAGGAGACCACCTATATGTTACAAATGCAACAACCTAGGACACATAGTGAAGTTTTGCAGATACAATGGAGAGGACAACAAAAAAGGATAAAGAGGACCACCTCCTGTGGTTATAAAGAATAATGTTGGTGACAATAGCAAAAGTTGTAATGAGTATATGGATGAGTTTGAGAACCATTTCAATAAATTTTCAAATAAAGAGGATGAGAAAGTATGGAAGATAAAAGAGTTCAATAAGGCATTGGTTTAGGGAGAGACAGTAGATGCTATTGTGTCTTTGCATGATGAGTTCATTGAGACATCAACCTAGAATGTTGCATGGCCTTAGGGGGAGCATTGGATGCAAATAATAGATTATATCCAACCCTTGATTATGTGGAGTGATCTCATGCGAGATTATATTTGGTGTGTACAGACACTATAGAGTTTATGTTTGTGATTGCAACACTTGGAGATTCATTGGTGCAGATCCCCAAGCTATCTTCTGCAATCTGTAAACTTTTGTATGTTTTAAGGGCTATAATCCCTTATGATTTCCCACCAAAATAGAATGGGAATCTACAAGGTAGTCCACACCCAAAAACTAGCCATACCCCTAGGCAATTTCCCTTGGTTCTTAATTGAAATGAAAACAAAGGCTCTATACTATTACCAGGGTAGAATCTGAACCTTCCTAATACACCAACACCCAAATCAATCATGTAAAGAAACTACAGTCTAAAGACCAGGTCTTAGATATTCAAGGAAACACTTTCCTTATGTAAGCCTACAAAGAGTCCTACCAGCAACCTGACCCCAAATAACTCCCAAGGACCTAACCAATCATGTGTGTAGGTTCAAAAGGGTTCTCCTAACCTTACTCAATGAAATCCAAGAGTTGAGCTCTTGATCAATCCCCAAACACTTCCTTCCTATTGTTTGGCCTAGTAGGATATAGGCCTAAACATGAGTGTTTTACAAGATAGGAACCCTCTAGATATAGTTCAAATCCTCATTAACAATGGAACATGTCAAAAATCATGAAATACCTTAGTATTTTTGGTTTCATGTTCAGATTCTACCCCCAACTAGATCTAGACCTTCAATTGCAGAAAACTGGGCAGTCACATAGAGATGCCTGCCCTAGGGTTTTGAGGATAACTCCAACGGTCAGCATTGGTTTGAATTGAGGCCCTTAAATTCTTAAAGTACATTCCCATACCTTGAAAATAATTGAGAATTAGCAATTTTCCATGGTGACTTTGTAAGATATGAGCAAAACACTGCAAAACCCTGGCTATGGCCCTGATTTCGACCTGTCAACATAGAAACATCTCTAAGTTGCTTATCCCACCATTTCAAGACCTCACACCAAATGAAAATGAAAGATAACTTGACTCTCTATCTCAACATGTGCTTGATTACACAATTGTAGGCCGTACCAATCCATACAATGCCTAGAAATAGTCAATTTTTATCAAAATAATAGATTTCTTATTGTTTCAATGCTTTCTCCATACAATCCTACTTCCAATCTATCTTAGGACATTATTTCCATCCTATTTTAATAGATCTTGGTAGTTAATCCAACTGAAAGGTGGTTTGGAATGTTTTTAACCTTAAGGCAACAAAATTCAAAAGTTGCTAATGAGCAACTTTGACAGCTTTTGCAACTTTTTACCAAAACTTGCAAAATAACTTCTTGTCATTATTTCTTGCCCACTAGAGGCCTAAGAACATGTCTAGAACATTATTAAAGACCTCTAACATCTAGAATCCTAGACCTATCATACTAATGCATAAAAATTGTTCCTTGACCCAAGATGGAAGACAAGATTTATAATGCATCTTGTGTCCCTTGGTCTTACATCTAGGACTTATTACAAACATCATAGGATAGTTTTAATTCATTATTCCTTAGATGAAGTTGCAAAGGAGTGTGCCCCTACACCATACTCCTAGGTTTGATTAATCTCAAGTCCCTTTGAGATGATTTTTTGCAAACTTGTGCCATGCCTCTTCATATCCACTTCATCCATCTAAATAGCCTCTTCTTCAAGATAGCGTGCCCACTTCACCAGATACTTCTTGTATACATTCTTTCTAGTCTTCTTAATGATCTTAGTGTCTAAGAGCTTCTCTAGTTCTTTTCTCTCATGGGAAGGTAATGCTACAATATCTTCTTCAAACTCCTCCAAATGTGTTTCCTTTCCCTTACATACATCACCTTTATAAAGTATGAGATCAGAGATGTTAAAGATTGGTGAGATGCCAATGTTGGAATTAGGAGAGATAGGTACTGAGAATGGAGGGGTGAATTAGTGCCTTCAAAACTTTAGTTGGAAAACCTTTCTGATCTATAACTGAATACTGTGATAACCGATCAAAATAACTTGAATCTAATTGCATAAATCAATCATCTAGTTAACTTAAGAATGTAAATAGCATGAGATCAATATGATAATCACATAACACAAGTATTTTGGTAACGCATAAACCCTTGTTAGAAGGTAAAAACTACAGTGGGGATGACAACCACAAATTCTTCACTACTATAGATAGAAAAGGTCTACCTGTTAAGGCTACAAGTTTTGATCACTTCTGGTGATCTTACCCTATTAGGAGTAACATATTAGATCAGCTAGATCTACCTAGTTATAGGATTTAACAACACTATATGAAGTGTGTACTCGGTTAAGAGATTTATACAAATACTGTTAAGTCTACTCTGTTAAGAGATTTATCAAAACTCTATCACAATTGTCAGAAAGTAATAGGTAAACTATCTGCTACTTGACAACTCAATTGTCTGAAACAGATCTATAAGTTCTTATCAAAATATCACCTTATCTGTGATGGTTCTCTGCTCTGATCTGCTTAGTTGCCTTGTCTGATTCTGCTTAATCTAAAAACCTCTGTACTATGTTCTACTCGGTAAACTGATTGTCTTGAAGATAGGCAATTTCTTCAAGTGCTCTGTGATTCATATATATCAGTTCAACAACCTCATAAAATGGTGTAAACATATACAATATATAGTGTCCTATTTTGCCGCTTGAACAAAAATTAGGTTACAAAAATAATCATAACCCTAAGATCTACGGTGCAAAATAACCTAGATCAACTAATACAAATAAGATAATCATTGCATTTAATGAATATCTTTTTACAATAAATGCTCCTCGATCTTGGTAAACCATTTTACGATCTATTATAACCATTTGCATAGAATAATGTGTCATTTCTGATTACTATGCTATTTTTTGTGATCATCAGTAAACACTATATAATCTTCTTGGTGTATACTATGATACTCAGTGTTTACTGACCGTCGGTGTCGGTGTCGCTGGTGCTTGGTTAACTATATGATGCTCGATGTAAGGCTTTACCGACTACTCTATCTTACTTCTAGTTACTGACTGTTTCAATATAAGTAACCGACTAACCTATTTACTGTCCTTCGATACTAATGACAACCTTAAATGCTCAATAAAGATTAACAATCTCCCCCTTTGGCATTAGTATCAAAACTTCATAATGTATATAGATAAAATGTTTCTATATATTCCTTATATTTCTGCCATATACATATCCACAACAAAAAGTAAACTTCTAAGTACAAAAGTACTCCCCCTTGGTGCATGCTCCCGATATTATGTAATATACATATCAAAAAATATACTATTTGGCATATATATGTTTTCCTCCTTTTTGATAATAATGCCAAATACCCAAAAAGTATGTAATGTATACTTACATCTTATCAAAAATGTTCTGATGGGTTTTCTTTACAGACTCCAAGAGGTTTTCCCATTCCTCTTTCAAGTTGGTAAGAGCAATTTTCTCAAGACCGACTTGTGCATGCATGTCAAAGATATTATCCAACACTGAAATCTCTGGTGTTGCCACAAGTTTCTCAGCTTTGACAGTATGTGTTTCAAAAATCTTCAGGTAAGGAGTGAGTTCTTTTTGTAACTTTGTAACCTGATCAGTGATGTGCGCTTCTTGTTTTCTTAAGTCTGCTATTAGCCACTGGAGTTCCCAAACTCAGTTAATATGCTTTAAGAAAGTAGTTGGCTCAGTGATAGCTACTTGTGTACTCAACTTGATTTCTTCTTCTAAACCTTTTATCTTTTCACTGATTTCTATAGTGAAGGTGTCTATAGTACAAAGCTTTATTAGTAGTTGACAGATTATCTGGGTAATAGATTTTACCTCGGAAATGACCTCAGATAATTTCACCTTGTTCAGTGCCACTTCAGTGCTAATCCTTTCTGCCAATTTTTTTTTAATCTTTGACTCTGCCCGTTCTTCTATTCTTTTATCTGCATCTATATCAGGGGCATTGATTTTGTCGGCAAGGGTGGCAAGTTGATCTAAAATGGGAGAATTCTCATCAATGTTTGTTTACGATACTATCTGTTGTAGAATATCTCATACATCATTTAACACTTCTTTATGTTTTTGTTCTTGCCTCAATTTTTCTTGTGCCGCTTTCCTCAAACATAACTCCCCATACCGACTTAGTTCCTTGGGGCTTAGGGTTCTCGGGTCAAATTTGGGTATAATGATAACTTCATCAATGGTGATCGGCCCTTTGGCTTTCTTCTTCTTCTTCTTCAGGGCTAGAGGTGACTTCTTCTCACTTATGACAATAGCTTTTTCTTCACTCCTCAGAGTATCCTTACCAGTTGACACTATATCATCCTTCTTCTTCTCCTCGGTGGATTGAGTGGGAGTCTCGATGGTAGTGTCAGGTGGGTTCACCTCGGTTGACTTGGTTTCTTCAAGTTCCTTTTGTTCTGTAGACTATGCCTCTAGTTTGATAGGCTCATTTGTATCTATAGGTTGCTCGGGTGCTTGAATTTTAGTTGTATCTTTGGTTGGCTCAGGATGAGAGACATCAGGTTGTACTTGTGAAATTATTTCAATGGCCTCTGCAAGTACAAGTAGTTCACCCGGTAGAGATGTACACACATTGTCAGTGTTTAATGCTTCATCTTTGTATTGTGTAATTATTACATCTTCATCATCCTTATCATCAGGATCACCGTTAGTGATGTCCTCAATGAGTGCATCATCATTGGTTTTCTTTTGCAAATGGATCTTAGCTTGATCCGATGCATCCTGTGAAATTTTGATTTCTTCCTTTTGCTCGGTGATATCAATTGCCTCGATAACTGATATACCGATGTCTTCTATTTTCTTGCCTTTATTATCATCAATGAAAATACTTTTACCTTTTGAACTGTGTCTCTTTTTAGACAGTTTTAGGAATGCTTCCTGTTCAGCTTTCTCTTCTGCTTTCAAAATTGATGTCCATAGAGAGTCACATACGACATCCATATCATCTACATTCTCATCCATAATCTGCATAGCTCTATTCTTGACTGAAAATCTAGGTTGATACCTTGTCATGTATTCACTTACCTCAGCATAGCTAAAGTGTGTGGTTGCACGGCCTAAAGATTGTTCTCTTTTTCTTTTCTTGGTTTCTAGTGCAATAGCCCATCTTTCACTTATTTTTTCATCAAGTTCCTTCGGTACTTGACATGCAAATTCCATTGGTACTCTCTTGAACTTGATCATCATTTGAACAATAGCATGTTCTATCTTTGTCTTGTCCTCAATTGACATGTTGTTAAATTTGCCTATGCCTGGATCATTAAGATTTCCATTCTCAATAATATCTTCAATTATTTCTTCTGTGGTAATATCCCTATTACGAACTAGTTTAAATTGATCAGAGTCATTTTCAGTGTTAGTCTCCTCTATATCTTCCTTACTCCTTATGTATTTCCTCTTTTTCTTTAGTGGTTCAGCTACTATCTTGTTCTTTCTCTTGATGTATTTCTTGGTTAGTGTAGGTGCTCTTCTTTTTGCTACTTTTATTGCTTCTTCTTTCTACTTGGTTGATTGTGCTACAGTTGACGAACAAGTCCTCATTCCTTCAGGTTCCGGTAGCTGAATATCTTGTTCATTAGTTGTGGGTAATTGAGTTTCTTCTTCATCATTGGTGGGAGGAGCCAGTGTATTATCATTTTCTTTGTCTGACTCGGTCTCCTCGTTGTCATAGGGTTTGTCAGCCAACTATAACTGACCTTTGGTTGCTTCATCAACCAATGACTCCTTAGGTGAGTCAGATGTAGTTCCATATTTTTCTGTGAGATCCTTTTTCATTTTCTTTTCCCTTCTTGACATTTTACCAATCTCAATGTCCATTGTGATTCTAGACTTAGCTTCCTCATACACTCCAAACCTACTGGCAGTGATGTCTATCGGTAATGCCAGCAATGAATTGATAGATTTCAAAGCGAAGTCATGATTCATTTCATAACCCATTGGTGCTAGCCATTTTGTTCTTGGTTCTATTGTTATCATTGAGTAGTCTATGCTGACCACAAAGCATATGTCATCTTCAAATTTGCTCACTAATTCTTTTGGAATTCTACTTCTTTGTTGCATTCTTGTTTGAAATTCCTTGAAATATGCATTGAACTCCTTGTTTAGATTGTCTCCTAGACTTCTCATCATATCATCGATTTGAGTAGTTATCGGTCTGTCTGATTACCAGTTAACTTTTCCAATACCTGGTACATATTTTTGCAAGTAGAGGAATGTATAGACAAGCAGTGATCCATACTTACATGTATTGGACTTCTTTTATTTTATTGTCTTCATGTTGTCATATAGTTGGTGTAGTAGTAGCTCAATAAGATCAACCTAGTCATCTTTCTTCAGAATTTTGTAAGCCATGTCCACGGCACTGCAGGGTACACTGTTCGGTCTACTTGATTGAAATATCTTGTACCCGATGACATGAGCTGCAAATTTTACCACTGGATCTTTGATAGTTGAAATCTTCAGTGCCCTACCTTCCCATTGAGCTCCAATGTTCTTTTCTACATCAGGATGAGATGAACTTTGAAATGCTTTGGCTTTGTCGGTTGTAGGGTACCCAATAACCCTACTAATAATCTTCTTGGTGACCTCAACAGGTTTGTCTAACAAAAATTTGTCATCATGGAATCTGCTTAGCATGATTCTTATCCAGTCATTGTTAAATGATTGTGGGAAGTATGTGAAACACCGTAACCCTGACTCCTCAATCTTCTTATATTCAGATTTGATCTTACCATCCAGTCCACAGACTTGTTGATAAGCTACTATGGTCTCAAAGTCACATACTTCACTGATCTTGCAGTGGATGTAAGTCCTAACATCTTCTATTAAGAAAACCTTACCAAGAATACTAGAAAATGCACCCATATCATCTATTTATGTTGTGACCTTAGGATGAGGTTTAAATTTCTCCTCGACAAAGTGTGCCCTAACAATTAATTCCACTTCCTCCTCAATGTTCTATGATTTTCTTGCTATCGAAGACGATGCCATAAATTGTTTCTAGGGTTTCGGTAAGCAAATAGATAACCAGTGTTCGGTAGGTGGATGAACTTACTAGTTTTCGTTGAAGAATTATCATCGGTTCGATCTACAGTAGCTTTGAATCTATTTTGAAAATTGTTAGCTCAAACTATTCTCTGTAAAATCTCCTTTCTTTGAAATCTCAATGTAACAATGAACTCTGTTTCCATGTATATATAGGGTTTTTTGATATTCCTGCTCAAACTTTGATGCATTAAATGTGTGACCTAACTTTTGGTACAAGGTAGTTGTCAGATCGATAATGTCTTCAATATCTTTTGCTCGATTAACATAGGGTTTCTTCATTGGTTTGAACTATTGTCAGTTAACCTTGTATAGTGATTACTCACGTTTCTTCTTTTACTGACTAGATAACATTTGTAAACTTATAATATATAAACCATAGTGCATCTTCATTCATGCAGATTTGGTATTTTTACATCATATATAAGGAACTATATGTAAAATGTGATCATTTGAAATGTCAGTTCCATACATACCTTTGTCATCTTAAGTGGAGGTACCGATGTCACCCAATCCAGTGAATGAGGTTTCACCGACAGTGTTACTTGACTCAGCATTCTCATTAGATGCCTTCTTCCACATTGTGTTCCTTAACTTTGTAATTTTTTCAATGTTATATCCACTCTCAAATATATGGTTTTCATCAGGTGCTTGGTCTCTGCAGTCCTTGCTTACATGACTGACCTTGTGACAGTGCATACATGCCATTCCTACATTTGTCCAGTTTCTTGATTGTCCAATCCGACTATTTCTATAACAATTTTTTGCAATATGTCCATACCGACCACATGCAATACAATTAGTCCATGTATTGTAATCCCAAACATATGAGTTACCTTGTCTCTTCATTTGATATGGCTTTCATTGTAGTTTCTCTTTAGGTGTCCAGACTTGCTTCATTTTCACCTTGCAGTCCCTTGTAGTGTGTCCATACTTATTAAAAGTATAGCATATTTTCTCCTCAGTAGTATTATTACCAATGTCATTCTTGTTTTCTCTGCATTCATAGGCTGGATGTCCAAACTTACCACAGTAATAGCAATATCCATTGAACTTAGGAATGACAAGAGGTTTACCTTGTGCTTTACTTCTGCACACATTAGATGTATGTCCTATTTTTCCAAAGTGGTAACATGTTAACACTTTAGGTTTTTGACTTTGATTGTTGTTGACTTCTTTAGTTTGTTGTGATGATTCTCCTTCACCGATGTAGCCTATACTGGCTCTGCTTCCAAATCTCCACTGATTAGTCATAAAATCATCAATCTTTTTAGAGTTGTCCTCGGCTATCTTCATCATCTCATTATGTTTCTTTTGTGTTTTTATTTCATTTCTCAATTTTTCATTATCTTCTCTAAGTGTTGCTACATCTTCAAGTCTTCTTGATAATTCTCCATTTACTCGGTTCATTTCTTTATTAATTGTCATCATCTGATTTGATACTTGGAAGTGACAATCAGTGTTTCTCTAGATTTCACTTTCTTTTGCTTGAAGTTGTTCAGTCATCAGTCTTCGGTCTTCAATAGCCAGATTCTTATCTTGTTCAGCTTGTCTACCATTGTTCATGATTTCCACCATTCTCACCATTTGAGATTCATGACCGATTTGAAGTGCTTTCACTTGCTTAGATAGATGCTAATTCTTTTTAGATAACTCAGAGATTATGCTTTCGGATCCGTTAGAGATGCTTCCAAAGCTTGATCCAATATGATCAAATATGTCATCAATAGGTTCTTCATGATAACTTATTTCATTCTACTGAATTGCAAGGTTCTTTCTTTCAACCAGTAATTTCTTTAGTTCTTCCTTGGCTTGTTTATATTGTTCCACAAACATCTGCATTTGTATCTTCTGATTCTCAATAGTCTTGTCAAGCTTGTATCTCTCCATGACTTAGATCTTTTCCCTTCAGTGGTTAAACTGTTCAATAAGAGAACTAAGCTCTGATACCAATTGTTGGAATTAGGAGAGATAGGTACTAAGAGGGGAGGGGTGAATCAGTGCCTTCAAAACTTTAGTTGCAAAACCTTTCTGATCTATAATTGAATACTATGATAACCGATCAAAATAACTTGAATCTAATTGCATAAATCAATCATCTAGTTAACTTAAGAATGTAAATAGCATGAGATCAATATGATAATCACATAACACAAGTATTTTGGTAATGCATAAACCCTTGTTAGAAGGTAAAAACTATGGTGGGGATGACACCCACAAATTCTTCACTACTGCAGATAGAAAAGGTCTGCCTGTTAAGGCTACAAGTTTTGATCACTTCTGGTGATCTCACCCTGTTAGGAGTAACATATTAGATCAGCTAGATCTACCTAGTTATAGGATTTAACAACACTATATGAAGTGTGTACTCAGTTAAGAGATTTATACAAATACTATTAATTCTACTCTGTTAAGAGATTTATCAAAACTCTATCACAATTGTCAGAAATTAATAGGTAAACTATCTGCTACTTGACAACTCAATTGTCTGAAACAGATCTATAAGTTCTTATCAAAATATCACCTTATCTGTGATGGTTCTTTGCTCTGATCTGCTCAGTTGCCTTGTCTAATTCTGCTTAATCTGAAAACCTCTATACTCTATTCTACTCAGTAAACTGATTGTCTTGAAGATAGGCAATTTCTTCAAGTGCTCCATGATTCATATAATCAGTTCAACAACCTCATAAAATGGTGTGAACATATACAATATATAGTATTATGTTTTTTCGCTTGAATAAAAATTAGGTTACAAAAATAATCACAACCCTAAGATCTATGGTGCAAAATAACCTAGATCAACTAATAGAAATAAGATAATCGTTGCATTTAATGAATATATTTTTACAATAAATGCTCCTCAATCTTGGTAAACCATTTTACGATATGTTATAACCATTTGCATAGAACAATGTGCCATTTCTGATTACTATGCCATTTTCTATGATCATCGATAAATACTGTATAATCTACTTAGTGTATAGTGCGATGCTCGATGTTTATTGACCGTCGGTGTTAATGTCGTTGGTGCTCGATTAACTGTATGATGCTTGGTGTAAGGCTTTACCGACTGCTCTATCTTACTTCTAGTTATCTATTGTTTCAATATAAGTAACCGACCAACCTGTTTACTATCCTTTGATACTAATGACAACCTTAAATGCTCAATAGAGATTAACAGCCAAGGTGTGCTAGAAGTTCAACTTCATATGCATTTGTTCCCAATTTTCTCAACACCTTGCATGGCCCAAACTTCTTCATCAGTATTTTGGTGTGCTTTCCCTTTGGCAATCTTTCTTTCTTCAAGTAGACCCACACCAAATCATCCACCTATAGTTACACATCTCTCTTGCCTTTGTCCTTGGCTTCTTTGTACTTCAATGCACTCTTTTCTAAGGCCAACTTCACTTGATCATGAACATCTTTCATGTGTTTAGCAAATTGTTCACCATGTGCACTAGAGCTCATCGGGTTCACCAAAATGAATAGGGGTGAAATGGAATCACTTTTATTTAATGTAATGTATGGGGGAAATATGAGATTCACTCCTAAATCCAAATTCCCAAAGGGGAGATCCAATTTGATCAACCAAAAGGTTAATGCACAATCAAATCAATCTATGGAGAATATGAAAGAGAGAGAAAAACCCTATATTTCCCTATGGAGAATTATGCTTGAAATCTAAAACAATTGAAATACAAGTACTAACCTCAAATTAGGGAAAATCTAGAAAATGCCAATTTTTGATGTCTTTGTGTACTTTCGAGCAACTCTACAACTTATTTTGGACTGGAAATGCTGAGATGAAGAAAACCCAGAAATCTTTTATCTTTCTGACAGTAGGTAGTCTTTGACCCTCATAAAAGGTCAAAGGCTACATTCTTTATTTGAAGGTTGATTCTGACTTTGTTCACAGATCTCAAAAATTCACCAAAAAGGGTATCCAAATCTGCTCTCAGATCTGAAATTCTACACCTGTACCTACAAGAAAAGGGGGGTTTTTGTTTGTATGGGGGGTTTGCCTTGGTCAAACCCCAATTTAGGAATTAACCTTGAAATTGAATTCAAATGTAGTATGCATAAACAAAGCAAATGAAACAATTCACCTCGCTTATGTTGAAGTCCTTGTAGAGGATTTGAATCCTCAAATCCACAAGTAGGAATGCTTTAATGGATGTAGAATGAATGTAGGATGTCTCAAATCAATGGCATTTGATCTTCAACACCAATCTTGAATTGATCTTTGCATATGAGGAATGAGGAGGCTTGGATCGATCTTCAAGGGGGCTCCAAAGAGATTGAATCATTCAATGGCTAACAATGGATCTCCTTGATGGATGAATGCTTGAACACTTGAATGCTTGAAGGCTTTCTTGAATGCTTGAATTCACTTGCTTTCACTTGAGAGCTCACTCATGAAATTTCTTGAGAGATGTGGATGGAAAAACTTGATGATCAAAATGAGAGAGGAAGGCCTCCTTTTATAGTGAACTAGGGCACAATCTTCTAGAGGGGCCACCTTGGAGAATTAAATCCCAATTAGGTCCTAACCTTTAGAAAATATACCTAGATTAAATGAAATTTAAGGATTTACCATTCCGAAACCCAAAATGGCCGACCCGGAGGTGGGAAAATAAATATCCCCGAAACCCGACACCCAGAAATCAAGGAAATTTGAAATCTGGACAAGGGGTCAAGGATGAGCTCGACTTTGACCTAGGTTAAGGTCAAGGTCAATCCTAACTAGGTCAAGGTCAAGGAAAACTTTGACCCATAAGGTTTACTTTAACCTTATGGTCAAAAACCTCAGGGTCCTGACCTAGAATGCTAGGAAATGCAGATATGAAGTGAAAATTAGGTGCAGAGGAAAGCAGAACAAGGGGAAAATCTAGATACATGGAAAGACTAGATCAAGGCACTTAACATGACCCCAGACCACTTACTCAAAGGGCTAAAAACTCTTATCATGGAAGTGCTTCCATTTTAAGATGATACAATGTCATACCTGCAAGTTTTTTCTGATCTCTACACATTTTCATCTAGTCTGACATTTTCACTTTCAACAATCTTCTTCAATTTAAGGTTATAACATTTATATGCTTTTATCTTAGTAGAATATCCAATAAATATTCCTTTGTCACTTCTCTTATCAAACGTTCCAATATCCTCATCTCTTTTAATATAAATTTTTCTTCAAAAAATTCTAAAGTAATTTACTATAGGCATATGACCATACCTTCGTAAGGAGTCTTATCGATTACTTGCTTTATTTTCACTCAGTTCAAGGTATATAGTGTGGTACTCACCACATCTCTCTAGTAGATCTGGGAAACATTTCCTTCAATCATCATGGTTCTAGTTGTATCTAGAATAGTTTTTCTCCTTCACTCTACAACACCATTCTCTTGTGGGGTCTGTAGAGTAGAAGTCTACCTAGTTATCCAGAGTTCTTCACAAAAAGTACAAAACTCATCAGATGTGAATTCTTCACCTTTGTCTGATCTTAGGCATTTTAATCTATGTCCATACTTTGTCTCAACCATCATCTTGAATATATGAAACTTATAAAGGCTTATTATTTCTCTCTCAAAAATGTAACCCACGTCATTCTTGAATAGTCATCAATGATTAGCATGAAGTATCTATCTCCATAAGAACTTCTTGTCTTAGTAGGACCACACAAATTTGTATGTACCAAATCTAACAATCTATTTGAGGTGTATGTTTTACTCTTAAAAGTAGATCTAGTTAGATTTCCTAACTGACATTCCTTGTACATATTGTTAGACTTCATCAGTTTAGGCAAGTCTTTTATAATATTAGTAGTGCTAACCTTCACCATATTATCAAGGTTTGTATGACAAAATATTTTATGCCACGACCAATTGTCATCAACCTTTTCAACCAAGCATTTATTCTCAATAGCTCTCAAATGAAATAGATTACTTGCAGCCTATGTACCAAATGCAATTATTTCTCCAATGCTTCCAATGATTTTGCACATTCCTTCCATGAATTCCAATCGGTAGCCCTTATCTGGTAGTTTCCAACACTCAACAAGTTATGTCTTAAGCCTTCAACATACAAAACGTCACCAGTGTTATTCTTTCCATCAAGATTAATAGATCCTTTTCCTTTAACCAAATAGGGAATGTTGTTACTGAATCTAACAACACCACCATCATAAACTTCAAGCTTCAAAAACTTATTTTTATCACTATTCATATGTGATGCAGGAGCATCTTGGGTCCTTGGCAATCCTGTCACCAAAAACATTTTTGAAGTTTGTTTGTTTTTCTCAGATCCTACTTTGACCAAGTTGGTTTGGTGTTTCTCAGTTTCCTTTGTTGATCAAGCTGGTCGGTTATCTCTCTGGTGCTCACTTAATTCCCTGGCACTTGGCAAGGCTTGTCTAGCGCTCAGTTATCCTTGCTTACCGAGTTGTTTGTTTTAGATTTCTATTGAGGCCGACTTGTGTAATTAATTTTGGTCATGGATTTAGTGTTGGCATCTATCATTGGGAAGCATGTAGACCTAGATCTGATTGTTCCTTCCATTGATGGTGGATCTAAAGGAAAACTTGGCTCGATAGCCTCTTGTATAAATATAGTTGTTTGATTAGAGTTTGGGAGTTAGTTTTTGAGGATAGAAGATAGAAGATAGAAAATAGAGATTGTTGGTAGATCCTCGCATGTTTGAGGACCTTTGTACTTTACTGTAATATTTGGCCTCAGCCAGGAAGGCCTTACAGCCTGGCATGTATGAATCAAATTGAAGATAATATATGAAAGCATATGCATTCTCTCTCTCATTGTTGTGTGTTATTTCTTCCACGTGTTGTTCTGAAAGGTGGATCTAGTTAGCATGTGCCTTTGGCTCCTCTCCCTATCCTCCCTTGCATTAGGTGGTATCAGAGTGAGGTGAGATTTGGATCTAGGTTTGTGAATCTAGGTTTGAAGGTTCCTTCTTGTGAGGCCCTAGTTGAATTGGTTGTGGGGTAGTAGATTGTGATCTGGCCTGCAATTGCAAAGGGTTTTCAAGATGGTTCATGGGAGGCGAGATGCAGATCCAAGATTGGAAGACATATTGAGACAACTTGCTGCTAGATCAGAAGTTGTTGAAACAGCCCAGAGAAGAGGAATACATCTTGAAGATGTTAGTGATGATGAAATTGAGGTAGAACAAGGTAATGAAGAACATGCACCTATGATGGATCAGGGTGAGGAAAGATTCTTGAAGGCTTTGATGAGTCTGAAGTCTACACCACACTTTAATCCTCCTGAGTATAGTTGAAAATTGGATTCTGATGAATTGGTGGATTAGATCACTGAGGTGGAAAACTACTTTGAATATTAAAATGTACCTGAGGAAAAGAAGGTGAAAATTGCAAGCACAAAGTTGAAGATTCATGCATCCTTATGGTGGGAACATCTGCAATTGGACATAAAGAGGAAAGAGAAAGACAAAATCAAGGTATGGAATAAAATGGTAAATAAGTTGAAAGGAAGACTATTACTTTGTGATTATTAGATTAACCTAGTTAGGAAAATGCAAAGTTTGAGGTAGAAAGATAGCTCGGTAAAGGAATATACTGAGGAATTCTATAGATTAGATATTAGATCTAGACATGATGAAGATGAGGTGGAAAGAATTGCTAGATACTTGAATGGTTTGAGAGTTTCCATCCAAGAAGAAATCAGTTTGGTCAAATTGGAGAACATTGAAGAGGCTTATCAATTTGCATTGAAAGCTGAGGAGAAATTGGACAAGAGACATGAGAAAAGACAAAGAGGTAGATGTGGTAGATTCCCTAGAGGAAGAGGTAGATCCCATGGTGAAAATAGTAGATGTGAACCTAAAAAGAAAAATCTGGATAAAGGCAAGACCGAGTGGAAAGGTGAAATTTCATCTAGAGGTAGAGGCAGTAACTACCGAGGTGGTTATAATAGAGGTGGTTTCCAAGGAACTTGTTACAATTGTGGAGAAGGACATAGATCATTTGAGTGTACACATACAAGTAAGAAGGTCGATAATAGTAGAAATGCTTTGGTGCAAGAAGAGTTTTTGAATGAACCTGAGAAGGAAAATAACTTGATGGTAAGGAGAGCACTTTAGAGTTAAAGTAATAAGGAAGATTCGGTATGGAAAATTTTGTTCAAGACAAGATGTAGATTTTTTGATAAAGTTTGGAAATTAATCATTGATAGTGGTAGCTTGAAGAATCTATCATCTAAGGAAATGGTCACAAAGTTGTAGTTGAAAAGGTTGGAACATCCAAAGCCCTATCAGATTTCATGGATCAAAGATGAGTATACACTCTTGGTAAGTGAACAATGTTATGTGAATTTGAAAATTGGAAATCACTATGATAAGGTGTTATGTGATATCATGTCTATGGATTGTTGTCATATTCTATGGGGTAGACCTTGGCAATATGATAGACATGCTACATATGATGGGAGATTGCATAAATACACTATTCTGGCTGATGGGAGAAGACAAATCTTGTTACCTTTGATGGAAGAACCTGTTAGTAATGTTTGAACATCTGTGAAAGTTTTCTTGATGGAAGGAAGAAAGTTTGTTAAGGATTTGAAGAGGAATGATGTATGTTTTGTTGTGATTCCTAACAAACCGAGTAAAAAAATAGAGGATAGTGTCCCTAAGGAGATTGATAAGTTACTCACCGAGTATAGTGAAATCATTTTTGATAATGTACATGATGGTTTTCCACCGAAGAGAAGCATTGATCATTGCATGGATCTAATCCCTAGAGCTAGTTTACCGAATAAGGCACCACATCGGTTGACACCTACCGAGAATCAAGAATCAAACTGATAGATTCAAGAATTATTGGAGAAAGGTTTGATCATAGAAAGTTTGAGTCCTTGTGTAGTACCTATTGTATTGGCACCTAAAAAGAATGGAGAATGGTGAATGTGTACTGATTCCAGAGCAATCAATAAGATAACAGTGAAATATAGGTTTCCTATACAGAGAATGGTTGATATAATGGACAATTTGATTAGAGCAAAGTATTTTACCAAAATTGATTTGAAAAGTGGGTATCGTCATATCAGAATCAGAGAAGGTGATGAGTGGAAGACTTATTTCAAGGAAAAAGAAGGTTTGTATGAGTGGTTGGTTATGCCTTTTGGTTTAACTAATGCACTGAGTACTTTATGAGATTGATGAATGAAGTTTTGAAGAAATTCTTGGGTAAGTTTGTGATTGTATATCTTGATGATATTATGATATTCAGTAAGACCAAAGAAGAACATTTGTTGCATGTTAGACAAGTTTTGTAGAGGTTGAAAGAAGAAAAGTTGTTGATAAATCTGAGAAAGTGTTCATTCATGAAACAGGAGATTGTTTATTTGGGATTTGTGATTTCAGCTGATGGTTTGAAAATGGATCCTGAAAAGGTTGAAGCTATTTTGAATTGACCTAAACCTAAGAATGCTAGTGAGGTAAGATCATTTCATGGTTTGGAAAGTTTTTACCGAAAGTTCAATAGGAATTTCATTTCAATTTGTAATGCTATGACTGAGACTATGAGAGGAGATAAAAGAGAATTCAAGTGGACACATGGAGCTGATAAAAAATTTTAGAATCTGAAGTAGAACATTGCCTAATTGCCTATTTTGGCATTGCCTAATTTTGATAAGGTATTTCAAGTGGAATGTGATGCAAGTGGTAGTGCAATTGGAGCTGTATTGAGTCAAGAAGGTAAACTTGTTGCTTTCTTTAGTGAAAAGTTGAATGATGCAAAAATGAAATATTCTATGTATGATCAAGAATTCTATGCTATTGTTTAATCATTGAAGAAATGGAGACATTATTTGATACTGAGTGAATTTGTGTTGTATACCGATCATAAGGCTTTATAGTATTTGGGTAGTCAAAATAAGTTGAATCAGAGACATATGAAATGGGTTGAGTATTTGCAGAGTTATACATTTGTGATAAATCATAAGAGTGGAGTCACTAATTGAGTTGCTAATGCATTGAGTAGAAGAAGATCTTTGATGACTGAGATCGAGATGAAAATTTAATTTCTTGTCTTTGATGACATGAGAGATTCTTATGAATTTGATCCTAATTTTTCTGAGCCATGGAGAAAGTGCAGATCACCTATTCAAGATCAACCAAATACTAAATGGGATGAATATTTTTTGCAAGGAGGTGTGTTTTTTAAAGGTATTCATTTGTGTATACTGAGAGGACCAATGAGAACTATTTTGATAAAGGAGAAACATAGTAGTGGTTTGGCTGGACATTTTTGTGTTGATAAGATATTGAATTTTCTTAAGGGGAAATACTTTTGGCCACAGTTGTATAAAGATGTTCATAAATTTGTGAAAAGTTGTGGAATTTGTCAAGTTGCAAAAGGAGTAAGTTAGAATACTGGATTGTATACACCGGTTTCTATTCCTGAGAAACCTTGGATTGACATCAATATGGATTTTTTTCTTGGCTTACCAAAGATAGTAAGAGGTAATGATTCTATATTTATTGTTGTGGATAGATTTTCCAAAAAGGAACATTTTATACCTTGTAGAAAGACATCAGATGTAGTACATATAGCAGAACTTTTCTTTAAGGAAATTGTCAAATTGCATGGATTACTGAGGATTATTATCTCTTATTGAGACAGTAAATTTGTTGGATACTTTTGGAAGACTCTTTGGAGAAAGTTTGGTACTGAGTTAAAATATAGTTCTACATTTCACCCACAAATTGATGGATAGATAGAAGTTGTGAATAGAAGTGTGGGAAATCTTTTGAGATGTTTAGTAGGAGACACACCAAGTAATTTGGATTTTGTGTTGGCACAAGCAAAGTTTGCATACAATAATTTAGTGAATAGGAGTACTGGAAAAGAACCTTTTGAGATTGTAAATGGCATACAATCGAGAGGTATATCAGATTTGAAAGACATTGTTGATGAAAGAAAGACAAGTGTTGAAGGAGTAAAATTTTTTGAGTACATGAAGACATTGCAGGAAGATGTGAAGTTTAAGATGGAAAAGAGTAATCAGAAATACAAAGACGGAGCTGATAAATCAAATAGACTTAAGACTTTTGATGTTGGTGATGAAGTGATGGTTCATTTGAAGAAAGGTCAATTTCCTGTTGGAACATATGGGAAGCTAAAAATGAAGAAGTTTGGACCTTGCAAGATTTTGAGGAAATTTGATAGTGGAAATACATATGAGTTTGAGTTACCTGATGACATGGATATATCACATTTTTTCAACATTTTTGATTTGTATGAGTATCATGAACCTGATGAAGACATGACAGTACTAATGGATTATCCTAAGAAATAGAAAGAAGAAGTTGAAAATATTTTGGAGAAAAGAATTGGTAAAAGTACAAGAGGAAAATAGTATATGGAATATCTGGTAAAGTGGAAGAATAGACCGATTGAAGATAGCTCATGGATTTCACAATTTGAGTTGGAAGCAGCTTGGATCATATTGTTTCATGATTCAAAGAATCATTTCAAATAACCCCAGGTGTCTAATGCAGGAGCATCTTGGGTCCTTGGCAATCCTGTGTCACCAAAAACATATTCAAAGTTTGTCTATGTTGCTCGGATCTTTCCTTGACTGATTTGGTTCAGTGTTGCTCAGTTTTCATTGTTGAACAAGTTGGTTGGTTATCTCTCGGGCACTCAGTTAATTCCCTAGCACTCAGTGAGGCTTTTCTGGTGCTTGGTTATCCTTTCTTACCAAGTTGTTTTTTTTAGATTTCTATTGAGGCTGACTTGTGTAACTAATTTTGGTCACAGATTTCATGTTGGCATCTATCATTGGGAAGCATGTAGACCTAGATCTAGTCATTCCTTCCATTGATGATGAATCTGAAGGCCGACTTGGCTCAGTATCCTCTTGTATAAATATAGTTGTTTGGTTAGAGTTTGGGAGTCATTTTTTGGGGATAGAAGATAGAAGATAGAAAATAGAGATTGTTGGCAAATCCTTGCATGTTGGAGGATTTATGTAGTTGATTGTAATATCTGGCCTAAATCGGGAAGACCTTACAGCCTAGCATGTATGAATCAAATTGAAGATAATATATGAAAGCATTTGCATTCTCTCTCTCATTATTGTGTGTTTTTGCTTCTGCAAGTTGGATCTAGTTAGGGTGTGCCTTTGGCTCCTCTCCATATCCTCCCTTGCGTCAATATGATGTGAACATCCAGTATCAATGACCCATTCATCTCTTTTAACAATATGAAAAGCCAAAGATTTCTCATTAGGATGATGCTCTTTAATAGAAATAAACACAATCTCTTCTTCACTAGCACCAGATTCATCATCAGTCACACCTTCAATAGCATAAAAACTTGTATTGCCCTTAGGGTGAAATTTCTTAGATCTGAACTTAGGCTCTTTAGAGACTTTATTCGAACATCTAGATACAATATGACCAATCTTATTATAGGAAAAATATTTCAAATGCAACTTCCATTCATACTTATCAGAGCCCTTAAGTAGTCTTTTTGTAATCAAAGCTTCAAGTTCATCGATTTTTATTTCCTCTTCCATGATCTCTTCACATTTCTTGGCATAGTAGTTGTCTTTTTTCATCTTAGAAGAAATCTCTCCCTTATCATACTTAGTCACACTATCTTTGAATACAATTTCAACTTTCAGAAGTTCCTTACCAAGAGTTGTCATCTCGTAAGCACATAATATACCACTCAAGCCTTCTCTTGAATTTTTTTCACAGTTCTAACTTCTTCAATATTTGTGACCTTATCACTATAAGCTAGAGGCAATGATCTCAAAAATTTACATATAACTTCATCTTCTTCCAAGGTACCACCAAAACATTTGATTGAACAAACTAGATCATTCACTCTATGAATATAGGATGAGATAGTTTCTTTGTCACTCATCTTCATGTCCTAATACTTTTCTTTCAATCCCTGCAACTTAGCTTTCTTTACATACTTATCACCTTCATAAATAGTTTCTAATTTAGTACATACCTCATGTGTTGTTCTCAATCCATATATGTGAGTATATTCAATATCTAATAAGGCACTAACCAAATCTTCCCTTGATAACATATTTTCCTTGAATTTATTATGTTCATCAGCAATAGCCTAAGGTAAATCATTAGGAATGGTGTAGGACTTCTCTTTGATATCCCAATATCCATCTCCCATGCATATTAGATAAGTAGTCATCCAATCCTTCCATATCAGGTAGCTAGTTCCATCAGACTTAGTATTGTCTTTCCTTATGCTCATCATGTTGGATCTCATTTAAGTGATTAGGCTTATTCAAAAGGACTTAGCTCTGATACCAATTGTTAGGCCCAAAGAAGACAACCATAACTTTGGGGGGAGTGAATCAGTTTTGTTTCACTTTAAACTTTAATAAGCTTTATCCAATTAATGATCTAAAAGATAAATAGTAATGCAAGATCTACAACACATAACTAAAAATACCATATTTTTTATTGAGGAAACCCAAATAAGGGAAAACCCTGATGGGAGTGATGTAGTGGGTTGGGTGGATGTTTGAGAACAACTCCTTAAAGGTTCAAGATTTGATTTGTTTAAGCCCACACCCAAATAGCCTACAAATCTCAAATGACTTGAAACTTCTCAAATACCTTCCTAGTGACAAATATATTTATATTTGGTTTATTTAAGTTAGATTCAAAGTTTTTTGATAGGTTATGTGTCCCCAAGAAATAACCAACACTCCAAAGTCTCAAAACTACCAAATAGGCCTAACTGCCCCTCTTGTAGCTATCCAGAGGTATAGAAATTAAATTTACTCACAATCTTTCCAAAGAAAAAAATAAAGTCATAACATTTTTAGACACCCATTTCACCATTTGTTAACATATCTCAAAATTAGTATTTGATGTTTTGGACCAACTATTTGATACTCTGATTGTGCCTCCAATTTAAGCATGAAACTTGGTCATTTAAGAAAGAAAGTACTAGATATATTTACTCCATGACAACAATACTTTCAAAAGTCACTATAAATTACTCAAATGCAAGTAATCTGCAATCAATTTGATCCCTAGACCAATCTAAACATAAAACCCCAATTTGGTCTCAATTAACCCTTCAAACCAAGGGTTATCCAAATCTCTTTCTTCCACTCAATTCCATACTTTACTAAGAGTTAATTCTCCTTTATTTCATCATTATAAGGCACTCCAAACTCTTAAACACACCCTTTGTTCAGTTAGATTAAGTGTCGTTGCTCACTAGCCATCAATTTCATGACCCTTCACACAATTTCTTTAGTGATCACCTGCCCTTCCTCAATCTTTTTTCATAAAAGTTATGTTAGGTAGGTATTGTAGATATTATGTATATATCACTCCATGAGAATAAGTGGCTATCATTCATGGAATGATCCATTACATTGAAAAGAAAAGAAAATTGTCAATAGAAATCAATAAATCTCCCAAAACCAGTCAGTACAAAATGATTAAACTTGAAACAAATCCTTTCTTAGGGCATTTAACTTGTTTTGAAAATAAAATATTAAATTTCAATGTCTCCCAAACATTAAATAATCAACAATAAACTTTAACTATGCCAAAAACAACATAAGGGATTGCAAAATCTGAGTTTTATTGGCAAATCCTTGTTTCAATCTTACACCAGTTTATTGTCAGATTGCACCCATCCATACAATGACTCCAAAAAACCTTAATAACATTTACTCCAACCATCCCAAATGATTTTGATCAGTTACCATGCTAATTTAATCAATGACTAAAACATACTAAAAACTATTTTCCCTCATTTTAGCAAGTAACCATTGGAATTCAAATTTTAGAATTTCCAACTTACAATATGCTGCATAAATCAGCTAATTGGTTTATGAAATTTTATTCTAAGATACCAATAAACTTATTAAACTCTCCTAAACACTTAGAGGACCTAATCCAATCCATTTTCACACTATGCCCTTATTACATCTTTACTGATCCTAAGCTCCTTAGCAGGCCCTTTAGGATCTAATACAAACTTATTATATTTATTGCTTTCAAATGCCATGATTGGCTCCAACACATGCCAATTTATTGTTTTTTATCCTTTTATGTTCCTCCATGGTTCTTTTTCTTCAAATGGTACCCTTCCATGCCATGATGCTCCAACATCATTCTCCCCGCCTTGAAAGAAACTATTGTCCCAAGAGGTAGACATCTTTCTAGGATCTTGCCACTTACCTCCTTTGCCCTAAATATTTGGATAGAAGATTAATTCTCCCAAAGTTACCTTCTTCCTCTTATGCTAACCTGAAAGTATATCACACAAAACATTAGATTGAAAACATAATTTTTAATGTCTCATTCTAGGACCTTGTTGATGATTTCTCTTGCTACTTGTGCCCTATCATTTCTTTCATTCCATTGAATTTTCTAATTCTTCAACACCTTATCAACACCACTTCTATTACCCCATTGGATAGGTTAATCAATACCCCCAAATTTGATGCTCTCAAAGTCCAAACCACTCTAATTTTTAGGACTTCTATGCTGCCCACTCATGACCAAACTTTTGTTTTTCAGTTCTTGATGAACCCAGCTAGTATCACACTCCTTTTTACCCTACAAAATCTTATCTCCAAAACACATGATGATATTCTCATTCCTCCTGCAAGTTAAAGGTTGTAGTTTATATCTTTCTTTACCATTATGCACAATGTAAGTGTTAGAATAACTATCATGAAAAGTTATCCTAGCACACTGCCAAGGTCTACCCAATATCATATGCCCACAAGTCATTGGTATGACATCACACATTACCTGATCAATATAAGGATGAATTGAAAATTCAACAAGAGCTCTCTGAGTAACCTCTACATTCATCACTTTATTAACCCAAGTGGCCTTGTAAGGGTTAGGATGAGCTACTATTTTCAATCCCAATTTAGTCACCATATCAAATGAAACCATATTGTTATGTGTTCCTGAATCAACAATAAAAGTACATATCTTGCCTTTAACCAAACATCTTGATCTAAAAATGCTTATTTTTTATAATGACTCTCCTTTCCTTCATAAATAGACATTCTCCTTCCTTTGGTAGTAGTCTCTTAGGTTCATGCTTCTCTTCTTATTCTTGAACTAGATGCATCCTTCTATCTCTCTGATCTAAATCATTCCATTTAGGAAACCTAAAAAATTGATTACCCACCTCATTGCAATGAAAACACTTTCCTGTAAAGACTCTACTTCCTATTCCTCCTCCAAATCTTCCACCTCTATGGTTATATCCTCTTGTTTTTTAAGTAGACCCCTTGTCCTTATCTCTATCATTGTTGATTTGATAATCATAACTTGTCCTTCCACCTCATCCCCTCATAGAAGATCCTCCTCTATTGCTACTTTGTCTCTCACACTTCCTCTTTATCTTCTCTTCTACCCTCACTAAAATTTGAGAACATTCTCCCATTTTTTTGGTATACTCAGCCCAATCTCATATTGAACATTAAGTCTTAACCCATTAATATACCTTTCTATATTTTCATCTTCCTCTTCATATCCTCCTCTAATACTCAACTTATGGAACTAATATGTGTATGTCATCACATCTATCTCCCTTTGCTGCAAATTTTGCCTCATCCTCTTTGTTTGTATCACAAAATCATTAGGTAAGAACTTATTCTTGAACATTCCCTTCATCCTCTCCTAAATAGTGATTCTTCCTAATCCTCTTGCCATTCTTTTTGATTGAACATTTTTCCACCATGTCAATGTTGTACCTCTCATCCTTGACTTAGAAAAACTAACTTTCTTGTTCCCATCCATGTCTTCTAACTCAAAAAAAAATTCTAGGTCCTCTAACCAACCCAAGACTACTTCACTTTCCTTACCTCCTTGATACAAAGGTAAATTTTTAGTACCCTTGTGATTGGTACCTTGCAATATTTTAATCATCCTTATGAATCTCCTCTCCTCAGGATCATTTTCTTCCCCATGACCCCTATTCACGTGTCCCTCATTGTTTACTCCTTCTTCCTCATGATTCTCTTCATGAATGTCTTCTATCTTAGGCTCTCTTTTCTCTTTCTCCAATGCTTCTATCCTTTCAATCAATTGCAATCTCTCCCTCCTTTTTTTTTCCTCTCTTTCCCTTGCAGCCTCTAGTTATCTCTTTTCTCTTCTCTCTTTTTCCAATTCTTCTATCAACATCTCTATATCTCTTGCTAACTGATTCTTAAGTGCCATGACTTATCTTCCTTTACCAAAACCTTTCCCTGGTGCTCTCATACCACTTGATGTAGTGGGTTGGGTGGATCTTTGAGAATAACTCCTTAAAGGTTCAAGATTTGATTTGTTTAAGCCCACACCATAATAGCCTACAAACCTCAAATGACTTGAAACTTCTAAAATACCCTCCTACTAACAAATATGGTTAAATTTGGTTGATTTAAGTTGGATTCAAAGTATTTTGATAGGTTATGTTTCCCCAAGCAATACCCAACACTCCAAAGTCTCAAAACTACCAAACAGGCCTAATTGCTTCTCTTGTAGCTCTCCAGTGGTATAGAAATGCAATTTACTCACAATATTTCCAAAGCACAAAACAAACTCATTAAATTTTTATACACCCATTTCACCATTTGTTAACATATCTTAGAAATAGTATTTGATGTTTTGGACCAGCTATTTGATACTTTGATTGTGCCTCCAATTTAAGCATGAAACTTGGTCATTTAAGAAAGAAAGTACTAGATATATTTACTCCCTAACAAAAAAATTTAAAAATTCACTAAAACTAACTCAAATTCAAGTAATTTGCAATCAATTTGATCCCTAGACAAATCTAAACATGAAACCCCCAATTTGGTCTCAATTAACCCTTCAAACCAAGGGCTATCCAAATCTCTTTTTTCAACTCAATTCCAGACTTGACTAAGAGTTGATTCACCTTTAGTTCATCATTCTCAGGCACTCCAAACTCTTAAACATACCCTTTGTTTAGTTATATTATTTGTTGTTGCTCACTAGCCATCAATTTCATGACCCTTCACATAATTTCTTCGGTGATCACCTACCCTTCCTCAATCTCTCTTCATAAAAGTTATGTTAGGTAGGTATTTTACATGTTATGTATAGATCACTCCATGAGAATCAGTTGCTATCATTCATGGAATGATCCATTACATGGAAAAGAAAATAAAACTATCAATAAAAATCAGTAAATCTCCCAAAACAAGTCAGCACAGGCTGATTAAACTTGAAAAAAATCCTTTCTTAGGGAATTTAACTTGTTTTGAAAATGAATTATTAAATCTCAATGCCTCCCAAACATGAAATAAGAAACAATAAACTTCAACTACGCCAAAAACAACATAAGGGATTGTAAAATCTTAGTTTTATTGGCAAATCCTCATTTCAGTCATACACCAGTCTATTGTCTGATTGCACCCATCCATACGATGACTCTATAAAACCTTAATAACATTTTATCCAACCATACCAACTGATTTGGATCAGTTACCATTTTAATTTAATCCTCAAACATACTAAAAACCATTTTCCCTCCTTTTAGCAAGTCATTGTTGGAATTCAAATTTTTGAATTTCCAACTTACAATATGCTGCATAAATCAACTAATTGGTTTATGAAATTTTAGTCTTAGATAAAAATAAACTAATTACACACTCCTAAACACTTAGAGGACCTAATCCAATCCATTTTCACACTATGCCCTTATTACATCATTAATGATCCTAAGGTTCTTACCAGGCCCTTTAGGATTTAATACAAACTTATTATATTTATTGCTTTCAAATGCCATAATTTCATCCAACACATGCCAATTTATTGGTTTTGATCCTTTTATTTTCCTCCATGGTTATTTTTCTCCAAATGGTACCCTTCCATGCAATGATGCTCCTGCATCATTCTCCCCACCTTGAAAGAAACTCTTGTCCCAAGAGGTAGACATCTTTCTAGGACCTTGCCACTTGCCTCATTTGCCCTGATTCTTTGGGTAGGAGATGAATTCTCAAAAAGTTACATGTTTCCTCATATTCCAGCCTACATTTACATCACACAAAACATCAAATTGAAAACATAGTTTTGACTGTCCCATTCTATGACCTTGTTGCATGATTTCTCTTGTTGCTTATGCCCTGTCATTTCTTCCATGCCGTTGAATTTTATAATTCTTTAACACCTTATCAACACCACTTCTATTACCCCATTAGATATGGAAATTAATACCCCCAACTTTGATGCTCTCAAAGTCCAAAACCACTCTAATTTTTAGGACTTCTTTGTCATGAACAAACTTTTGTTTTTCAGTTCTTAATGAACCCAACCAATATCACACTCATTTTTACCCTACAAAATATTATCTCCAAAACACATGATGATATTCTCATTCCTCCTAAAACATAAAGCTAGTTTTATTTTATATCTTTCTTTACCCTTATGCACAATGTAAGTGTTAGAATAGCCATCATCAAAAGTTCTCCTAGCACACTGCGAAGGTCTACCCAATATCATATGCCCACAAGTCTTTGGTATGACATCAAACATTACCTAATCAATATAAGGAACAGTTGAAAAATAAACAAGAGCTCTTTGAGTAACCTCTACATTCATCACTTGATTAACACAGGTGGCCTTGTAAGGGTTAGGATGAGCTACTATTGTCAATACCAATTTAGTCACCATATCAACTAAAACCATATTATTATGTGCTCCTGAATCAACAATAAAAGTACATATCTTGCCTTTAACCAAACATATTGATCTAAAAATGTTTGTTTGTGGTAAGGACTCACCTTTCCTTATAAGTAGACATTCTCCTTCCTCTGGTAGTAGTGTCTTAGGGTCATGCTTCTCTTCATCTTCTTGAGCTAGATGCATCCTTCTATCTCTCTGATCTGAATCATTCCATTTAGGACACCTGAAAGATTGATGACCCACCTCATTACAATGAAAACACTTTCCTTTAAAGACTCCACTTCCTCTTCCTCCTCCAAATATTTCACCTCTATGGTTATATCCTCCTCTTGTTTTTGAAGTAGATCCCTTGTCCTTATCTCTATCATTGTTTCTTTGATAATCAAAACTTGTCCTTCCACCTCTTCCCCTCATAGAAGATCCTCCTCTATTTCTATTTTGTCTCTCATGCTTCCTCTTTATCTTCTCATCTGCCCTCACTGCAAGATGAAAACATTCTCCCATTGTTTTTGGTGTACTCAATCCAATCTCATCTTGAACATTAAGTCTTAACCCATTAATGTACCTTTCTATATTGTCATCTTCCTCTTCATATCCTCCTCTGATACTTAGCTTATGGAACTACTATGTTTATGCCATCACATCCATCTCTCTTTGCTTGAAATTTTGCCTCATCTTCTTTGTTTGTATCACAAAATCATTAGGTAAGAACTAATTCTTGACCATTCCATTCAACCTCTCCTAAATAGTGATTCTTCCTAATCCTCTTGCCATTCTCTTTGATTGAACATTTTTCCACCATGTCAATGTTGTACCTCTCATCCTTGACTTGGAAAAACTAACTTTCTTGTTCTCATCCATGTCTTCTAACTCAAAAAAAAAATTATAGGGCCTCTAACCAACCCAAGACTACTTCACTTTCCATACCTCCTTGATACAAAGGTAAATTGGTAGTACCCTTGTGACTGGTACATTGCAATACTTTAATCATCCTTATGAATCTACTCTCCTTAGGATCAGTTTCTTCCCCATGACCCCTATTCGTGTGTCCCTCCATTATTCCTCATGATTCTCTTAATGAATATCTTCTCTCTTAGGCTCTCT
This sequence comes from Chamaecyparis obtusa, assembly GCA_027943335.1. Taxonomy (NCBI): domain Eukaryota; kingdom Viridiplantae; phylum Streptophyta; class Pinopsida; order Cupressales; family Cupressaceae; genus Chamaecyparis; species Chamaecyparis obtusa. Next base: position 504,513 of record BSBK01000103.1, on the reverse strand, counting down.
TTTCTCTTTCTCCAATGCTTATATCCTTTCAATCAATTGAAATCTCTCCCTCCTTGTTTTTCTTTTGTCTCTTTCCCTTGTAGCCTCTAGTTCTCTCTTTTTCCAACTCTTCTCTCAACATCTATATCTCTCTTCCAACTGATTCTTAGGTGTCATGAGTTATCTTCCTTTACCAAAACCTTCCCCTGATGCTCTGATACCACTTGATGCAGTGGGTTGGGTGGATGTTTGAGAACAACTCCTTAAAGGTTCAAGATTTGATTTGTTTAAGCCCACACCCAAATAGCCTACAAACCCCAAATGACTAGAAACTTCTCAAATACCTTCCTAGTGATAGATATGGTTATATTTGGTTGATTTAAGTTGGATTCAAAGTTTTTTGACAAGTTCTGTGTCCCCAAGCAATACCCAACACTCCAAAGTCTCAAAACTACCAAACAGGCCTAATTGCTCCTCTTGTAGGTTTCCAGCAGTATAGAAATGAAATTTACTTACAATATTTCCAAAGTAAAAAACAAATTAATTAAATGTTTAGACACCTATTTCACCATTTTTTAACATATCCAAGAATTAGTATTTGATGTTTTGGACCAGCTATTATATATGTTGACTGTGCCTCCAATTTAAGCATGAAACTTGGTCATTTAGGAAAGCAAGTACTAGATATATTTACTCCCTGAAAACAAGACTTTCAACAGTCAATATAAATTACTCAAATGCAAGTAATCTACTATCAATTTGATCCCTAGACCAATCTAAACATGAAACCCCCAATTTGGTCTCAATCAACCCTTCAAACCAAGGTCTATCCAAATCTCTTTCTTCCACTCAATTCCATACTTGACCAAGAGTTGATTTAACTTTATTTAATCATTATAAGGAACTCCAAACTCTTAAACACACCCTTTGTTCAGTTAGGTTATTTTGTGTTGTTCACTAGCCATCAATTTCATGACCCTTCACACAATTTCTTCAGTGATCACCTACCCTTCCTCAATCTTTCTTCATAAAAGTTATGTTAGGTAGGTATTATACATGTTATTTATAGATCACTCCATGAGAATAAGTGGCTATCATTCATGGAATGATCTATTACATGGAAAAGAAAAGAAAACTGTCAATAGAAATCAATAAATCTCCCAAAACTAGTCAGCACAAAAAGATAAAACTTGAAACAAATCCTTTCTCAGATCATTTAACTTGTTTTTAAAATGAATTATTAAATCTCAATGCCTCCCAAACATTAAATAATCAACAACAAACTTCAACTATGCCAAAAACAACAAAAGGGATTGCAAAATCTGAGTTTTATTGGGAAATCCTTGTTTCAGTTGTACACCAGTCTATTGTCTAATTGCACCCATCTATACAATGACTCCAAAAAACCTTAATAACCTTTACTAAAACCATCCAAACTGATTTGGATTAGTTACCATGCTAATTTAATCCTAAAACATACTAAAAACCATTTTCCCTCCTTTTAGCAAGTAACTGTTGGAATTCAAATTTTTGAATTTCCAACTTATAATATGTTGCATAAATGAACTAATTGGTTTTTGAAATTTTAACCTTGGATCCTAATAAACTTATTGAACACTCCTAAACACTTAGAGGACCTAATCCAATCCATTTTCAAACTATTTCCCTTATTACATCATTAATGATCCTAAGGTCCTTATGAGGCCCTTTAGGATTTAATATAAACTTATTATATTTATTGCTTTCAAATGCCATGATTGGCTCCTACACATGCCAATTTATTGGTTTTGATCCTTTTATGTTCCTCCATGGTTCTTTGTCTTCAAATGGTACCTTATGCCATGATGCTCCTGCATCAAGGAGTCAAACCCACTAGATAAATGTGCTATGCTAAAAAGTACTACTTTATTAAGAGAAAATGAAAATAAAAAGGGAATGCACATGAATTCACATGCCCACTGCCTAGAGAAAACAACTCACAATACAATGACAATGATTTGACCATCATTCAAGTTCAGTGATCAATCTCTGATTACAATTCACAAAGGTGGAAAAACTATCTAATACAACCGAACTGGCTTATAGTATCTGCAATGCCAATACGGTTCCAATGAAGTAAAATGTCTTCCTTATTCATGGAATAAAAACATCCTTTCACTTTTTTTCATTTTCACACATATTTCACAATTACAAATGATTTCCCTTTTATACACATTTCAATGAATAATCAACAAGGTTGGCTAAGCCCTATAAGAACCAATCTTATGATCAATATGCTCAAACTAAAATGTGATCCAAATTAGTTCGGCTAAGACTTAGATAGGACCCAAAAACATCATCCTCAAACATCCAATAGCTTCACTAAATCCACAACATGAATCATAGCACATTACTTTACCAAGTGAGCTAGGTCCTAGATGAAGAAATGCCAACACACTAGGCAAATCACTAGATATGATCACCATGATCCACGTGAACTATCAACATGGTCATAACATGATCCAATAATGCCATCAAGTAGCAAGAATAACTTCTTAAACATTTTCATTATCTTAATCTCAAAATCCAAACTCATCTTAGTACTAATCATCAACAATACAAAACACCAAACTGTGACACACTAAAGGATTACTTTCCGAATTCCAAATCATGAACAAAACCTTTAAAGGAATCAAAAGTAAGTCCCAAATGTAACACCATCTTCACAGCAACTCAATCAACCAATTTGATCCATTGCGAAGCAAAAACTCAAATTCTAACACATCCTGAACAATTGGAAAACTAGAATATAGATAATTGATAAATCAATCATAGCTTACTCAAACTATCATGTGAACCTCTGTAAGTTGACCAAAATCAACTACAAAAAAATCTAAAATATCATCTAGAGTCACAACACAAGATCTTGAACATATCATCTAATCATCTGAACGACTGAACAAACTAAACACATTGTCTATAACAGCTCGACAGTATGTCGACATCGATGAAAAAATACTAATGTTAGCACACATAGTCAAAGTCTAATCAATAATCTCTAACATGATCAACAATTGTATATATAAAAAATATACTATATATATCAAAGAGGTGCATTAAATCCTACTACTCATAAAAGGTGGGAGATTTCACTTACTTGGTAAATGCTAAAACATGTGGTATAACACCATTACATGGAGATAAAAAGGGAGTTATGAAAAGTGGCACTTAAAGCCAAAAGAGGGTGAGAAACCCAACTACCTCATAACCTAATTAAGGATAAAATATTGGTTATGAGAGGGGGACAAACAAGAAAGAAGAGAGAGTATAAATCACCTACCCATGTGTGGGAGGGAGTTACACATGTAGCTAATGTAAACGTAAGAATCCTTAAACAAAATGTACAGGAGAAAAAAAAATATCCCCAAACATAAGGAAATAACAAACCTACACTAATACCCACCTTAAGCTTAGTTTTGGTTGGCAAAAATATGGGTCTCTATAGATGAATCCATGTTAAGTACCCATGTACATGGATATCCCCCCAAATGAACCCTCCTCCCCTCCCCCCCTCAAAAAAAAAGAGGAGTAGCCCATCTAAATAGAGAGAGAATATGTTGTCACTATAATTGATAGTAATGGTGGAGATTGTTTAGCTGATGGTGATGATGATGAAGATGGACCAAGATTAGAAGAATACAAGATAGTAGAAAGGTTATATCAGTTATTGTCTTGTCATTGATGTCAAGAAATTGATTTTTGGTTTATATTAAGTTTCCATATCATTCAATATATGATATAAGTTGAATGAGTTAAGAAGAAGAAGAAATGAGATGTTGTGAAGTTAAAGAACTTAAATGGGCAACTGATACAAATCAGACAATGAATAGATTATATTGATATAATTTTTTTCTACCTAACATATGATTATGCTAAGTCAGTAAAGCATAGTAATAAAAATTTGTCAAGTCGGTAAGAAAAAGTGTTTTGGCTACTGAGCAGGAAAAGTCACTTGATAAAGGTAAAAGGAAGTATGTTTTTACAGAGGAACTCAAGGCACCGAGCAAGAAAGTTCTAGGCACCGAGAAAAGTTAACTGAAATTTAGGATGAGCCACCAAGCAAGAAATAGTAATTAAAATAAGGATTGGAATGACATTTAATGATTAGATATGATGAGTTGGATGATCATGATGACAAGGAGAGTTAGTTATAGAGATCTACGGACAATAAAATTCAAGGTGAAGATCTATGGCTTAGATCTAAATGGTTAAAGTTATGGAACAATTTTTAAGAAAAGTTCAAGTTCCTAGCTGAAAATAAAATGTGTTACCAGGATCCAGATTCAAGGTATAATGAATTGGATGGTTAAGATTGATTGAATGAAAATGTAATAGAGGAGATTAAGAGGCAAAAATTATCTATATAAAGGATGGATTTGTATGAACAAATGGCTGGCAAATCAAAGAGTTGAAGATTCATCGACTGAAGTAGTGAAGAAGAAATAGAGAGATTTTGAGTTAGATAGAAGGATCTGATGAAGTGTTAAAGATAGTGGAAAGTAAAGAATTGAATTGAAGATAAAAGAGCACACAAAGGTGTTAGAAATTAAAGTCCACCAAGATAATTGAGAGGGGGAGTGAATCAGTTATCTGATTAAAATAACTTTTATTAACCTTATTATATCTTAAACATGTGATCAACATTAACAACAACCATAAAAAGGTAACCATACACAATGACACCAGATTTGTTAACTAGGGAACCTCTTGATCAGAGAGTAAACCCTGGTGGGGATGGTACACAAAAATATGTACTAATATGAAAATTCCTTGTGAGAGGATCAACCCTGTTAGGGTTCTATGAAATACATTCAGTACATATCAGTCCCTATTAGGAGACTTTGAATCCTTGTGAGGAGATTCTAACCCTGTTAGGAGTTAGAGAAGATAGAAGGACCCACTATCCAAATAGCTTCAAGGGAAAGATCATCGAACACACTGTCCAACTAATCTTTGTATTATCCAAATATAATAGTACCAAGTATAATTGATCTCAAAAAATTTTCTTCTCTCCTCGAACTGTGCCTAAACCACACCAAATGCTTCTCCAAATCTCAACACCAGATCTACACACTTTGCATCATATAACAATCCCTTAGATCAATTACTCGCATCAATTCACACTTCATAGATTGTTTTTTTTTCATATCACTTCTTACATAAATAATGCTTCCTTGATACCATTCTCAATGTTTTATAATTGAGTCAGCTAATTAGGCTTCACCAATTACAAAATATAAAACATCACATGTTACATAATATTTCCAAGATTACACAAAACTATTAGCTCTCAAACTTAATAAATCTTCGCACATGCAACCTCTAACTATGCTAACTTATCCAGGTCACCTTCAAAGTGTCTTCAACCTCTTTATAACTTCACTTGTCTAGATTCTATCCATGTTAGGATATATAATCTGATTATCACAAACCGCTTCTCGGGAACTCTATCATAATACAGTTTCCACTAGATCACTTATAACTAGCGCAAATACTTGAATTTCCATACGCGCTCTTAACCATGATATCAAGACACTATAACAAACATGTCCTCAGCTCCGCATAAGCTCATCAGAAATTCTCTATGTGAGCTAATTCAAACTTCATTTTCTTCTCTGCTAATCTTTAGTATAAACAATATGTTGACATCAATGACAAACACAGTCATGAATGCAACATGTGACTGCTCCAATAATGATAGAATACTCCCCCATAGGACATATTTAGAATTCATGCTAAAAATCTCCCCCATTGGCATTAATGGCAACATAGATGAAAAACATCCAAGTTCCATGAATACCAAAATGTAACTATGTTTCTCTTGTCTTGACTTTTCCAATCATCTTCATCAATCATTGGAAAAAAATTTCATGTATTCTTCTCCCCCATTGACATCAATGACAAAGGCATCATTATGTCAAAACAATCTTACTACTCAAAATTTTTAACCAGCTCAAGTGTCCAAAGACACTATTTGAAAATACCTTTTACCAAGATTCCTTCATGACTCATATCAAAAACATAGATACTCCCCCATAGAGGAAGCATCAACATACAGTCTAGAAAGATAGTGTTATGTACCACTAGACTGATGCAACTTTCTACATCACTACTCAAAAGTATCCTAGGGCATAAGCCCAAGCATACCTCTCAAATACTTAAAAGTATCTTTAGGTGAAGGCTTTGTAAAGATATATTCTATCTACTCCTTTGTGTTGATATACTCAAGATTAAATTCTTTCTTTGTAACTTTCTCTATTACAACATGATACTTTATCTCTATGTGTTTTTTTTTTTAATGTAACACGAGATTCTTAGACATACTTACTGTACTTGTGTTATCACAATGTATGATAATAGGCTCATCAAACTTAATTCCAATATCCTTCAATATTTGTTTCATCCATATTATCTGACAATAATTATTTACTGTTGCTACATATTCTTCTTATGTCTTACTCTGTAAGATACATTTATGTTTCTTTCTCAGCCAAGAAATCATTCTTCCTCCAAGAAAAAATGTTCCACCACTTGTACTCTTTTTATCATCCACACTACCTCCCCAGTCCGCATTTGTATATGCACATAGGGTAAATTCATTTGATTTTTCATACCATAACCCAAAATCATTTTTACCTTTCAAATATCTAAATATTCTCTTTACTACTATATAATGTGATTCCTTAGGATCAGCTTGAAATCTCACAAAAAATCCAACTGCATTTTCTATATCCGGTCTTGTGTGAGTTAGATATTGCAAACCTCCAATCATAGATATTTACTTCTGGTGTAGGAGCACCCTTAGGAGACCAATTGGTTCTCCTATTTTGGTGTGTGAAGACCCTCTTGAAGGGAATTGTAATTAGATAAGGTCATGTTGACTAGGAGTGGTGTGGTTTGAGTCTAGATTAGTGTCTAAGTCTAAGTTAAGAGCTCAATTTGTCTTCATTAATGCCCTATACCTGATGATGTCAGTAAGTGATCAAATGTTGTTTTTAGTGTTTTTAGGGTCTTAGACGCCCTAAGAAGTCTAACTAAGGTTAGAGAAGCTTGTGTGGAGTTAGAACACCTTGAGGAATGAAAAGATGTAAAAGATGTAAAAAAATGTTGTCAAGCAGCATTTACAACTTTAAAAAGTTGCTATGACAAAAAGCCTAACTTTAAGGGTTTCGGCCTTAATAGGGTTTAGAGATGCCTAATAGGCCAAAACAAATGAGATAAGGATATATATGTTTTAAAAACACTAATTTATGGTTGGTGATCACATTGTGTACGGACTGACATACTGTAGCAGGAAGTTTTCAGTGTGAATACAGAAAGACTTGAGTAACAGAGCTATCTTTTAACTTTGCATGGATTGAAACATCATTTGTATCTATTGGAATCTATTTTTTGTCATGTTTTAGTGTGATTCAAGATTTTATTTTGTTCTTTAGTTAGGTTTATTTAGCATTTTGTAAATTCTTTTTGTTTTCACAGTTCTTTGTCCAGTTTTGACAGTGTGTAAAAGATGTGAGCCTAGCTCCATTTCCCACCATAGTTCTTGTACGGCCTTTTGGTAATGGATAATAGGGTTTATGAGATTCATGATGCCTCAATTTTGGGCTCTGAAGATACATGCAGTGAATTTTAAGGTCTTTCCCTAGGCGAGCTAACTGTAAAGCCCGACTAGGAAGACCAAGTGTTTGTTTAGAGATATTGCAGGAGGGTTTGTTTCAAGAGACAAGAAGGCCTTGAATGTGTTTTTTAGTGATCTTTAGGTAATCTATGAATAGGAGGAGTGCCCAAGGAATCATCTTGCTAGGTTTTAAAGCCAAAGATTAGAGACAGGTCTAAAACCTAGAAGAAGGCCCTAATTTTGAAACAGGGTGTACAGATAGTGTCAAGACCCTAGACCAAGAAAATATGAAAGGTCTTAAGTCATAAATTTGAACTACTAAGGAATATTTAAGGGTTCTTTAAGAAGATTTGGTATTGGAAGGAGAATCCTAGATTTTAGGAGGCCTAATTGGGCTAAAAGGCTACAAGGCCTAAATCTTGGGAATCTAGGGAGTGATGGAAAAATGGGTAAACTTGGTGAGTAGAGACTCAAAATAGGAGTCAAATTTGGTTTTGAAAGAATCCCTTGGCCTCTTGTAATTAAAACCATAGGTTATGGCTTGTGAGCTATGGAATAGCAGAGCTATCTTTGAAGGCAAAGAGTGGATGTCAAAAAACATAGAAGACTCTTGATAGTGGGAAGGAATTGAATCTTTCCAAGTGTTTGAGGGTGGATTGAACAATCCCTAGGAGGTCCTAAGTGTGACCTAAGAATATTTCAAGACAACTCAAGGTGATTTGGAGTCTCTCCCTATTAGAGTGGTATCAGAGCAGGGTTAAAGATTTGGGATAAGGAGTGTTGCAGGTAGTGAATGTTGCAGCCCACTGAATCAAGTGGAGAATCAGTTGCATCTAGCAAGATGGTGACTAATTCTAAACTGGCTAAGAAGGTTGAAAAGTAGGAGGAGGATAATTGACTGCTAAGAGAGAGATTGGCTCAATTAGAGCAGCTCTTGGGTGAAGTCCAAGACAAAATTGATAAAGTGAAGGACAAGGTAGACCAAAAAGAAGAACAAGAAGCTAAGGAGAAGGAGATAGACTTGGAGGAAGAAGCTCCAACTCCTAACCCTTTCATAGCAGAAGAACCCTTCTTGAAGGCACTCAAGGCTTTAAGTGGGAAAGCATAAGAGGGTGTGCCACTTTTTAGTGGACAAATGGATCCTGATCTGGTTATGGACTGGATTGACAGCATTGAGAATCACTTTGAATTTGATGGCATATCAAATGCTCAAAAGGTTAAGGTGGTAAAGAGTGGATGTCAAAGAAGATGAGGAAGACTCTTGATAGTGGGAAGGAATTGAATCTTTCCAAGTATTTGAAGGTGGATTGAGGAAGCCCTAGGAGGTCCTAAGTGTGACCTAAGAAGAGTTCAAGACAACTCAAGGTGATTTGGAGTCTCTCCCTATCAACTTCCTTTGTTCAACTGCAGGAGTCTCATCTTTGCTAGATAACTTATGACCAATTACCTTAGGTGTACCAATAGGCTTTTAATTTTCCAGACCAAATCTCTACAATAAGTCTTTCAGATACTTAGTTTGAAATAACAAAATACCATCACTGTTCTACACAATCTGCAAACCTGAGAAAAATTTCATTTCTTCAATCATGCTCATCTCAAATTATTCATTTATTTCATTAGCAAATTTGTCACTTTCCTCATCTTCTCCTCCAAAGATTATATCATCAACAAAAATAACAATAATCAATAAACCATTCTCTATTTCTTTTAGATATAAGTTACTGTCTGCAGTACCTTTAGCAAATCCCAATTTTTCCAACTATTTATCCAACCTTGCATACCAGGTTCTAGGTGCTTTCTTTAGTCCATATAATGCTTTATTCAACTTGAAAACCATATCTCCTTCTTGAGTCAAAGGAAAACTGTATGGCTGCTCAATGTAGACTTCTTCTAATTCACAATTCATAAATGTTGACTTCACATCGATCTGATACACTTTGAATTTCTTATAAGCTGCATAGGCCAAAAACATTCTTACTGCTTCAATTCTTGCAACATGTGCAAATTTTTCTTCATAATAAATGCCTTCTTGCTATGAGTATCCTTTACATACCAGTCTTTTTTTGTTTCTTACAAGTTTGCCTTGTTCATTCATCTTGTTTCTAAAAACCCATTTAGTTCCAATAACATTTTTTCCCTTAGGTCTGGGAACCAATTCCCAAGTGTTATTCTTCTCAATCTAATACAATTCTTCCTTCATTTCTTGAATCCAATGATCATCTTTACAAGCTTCATTAGTAGTCTTAGGCTCAATCTGAGAAATCAAACATAATTATTCATGTACCTTATTTCTTGTCATAACTCCTTTGTCTTTGCTCCCAATAATATGATCAGCGGGATGATTCCTTATCAAATTCTTATTAGGTGTTATTGTTTCAACTCTTTCTTCAATTCTAGGTTTAGATCTCGGTTCTTCTCTGTGTTCTTCATCACAAGTCTCATTCTACAAATCATTGTTAGTTTCATAAAATAACTCAACATTTTCTTGATTAGTTTTAGGATAGACTTCTTCATCTGAATCATAATCAAGTACTCTCTCGTGAATTCTAAAATTTTCATCCACTTTAACATTTGCACTCTCAACAATAGTCTTAGTTATCTTATTAAAACCTATGTAAGCTTTTCTTTTCAATGAATAACCAAGGAACATACCTTCATCACTTCTCAGATCAAACTTACCAATGTCATCATCTCTTTTAATGTAACACTTAATTCCAAATATTTTGAAATATTTTACTGATGGTGCATGCATGAACCATAATTCATAAGGAGTCTTGTCTGTGTCTGGTCTGATGTCCACTATGCTTATTGTATATACTGTTGTGTTTACTACTTCTCTCCAAAATATCTTTGCTAAATCATTCTCAAACAACATAGCTCTTGTTGCCTCAATTATCGATCTGTTTCTTCTTTCAGTAATACCATTTTGCTCAGGTGTTTTAGGAGTTAAAAATTCTCTCTTAATGCCATTCACTTCACAAAAATTATTAAATTCATTTGAATTAAATTCTCTACCTCTATCAGATCTTAGACATTTAATCTTCATTCTTGATTCATTCTCAACTCTATTTTTAAGAAATCTAAACTTTTCAAACTCCTCTGACTTTTCTTTAAGAAATGCTACCCATATCATCCTAGTAAATTCATCAACAAGAATCATAAAATACCTTTCACCATAGAATCCTCTTGTTCTTGTAGGACCACTCAGATCTGTATGAACAATCTCTAATTTCATTGTTGCGATGAACTTCTTGCTGGGAAAAGAACTTCTCTTCTCTTTTCCATAACACACTCCTTGCACACCATGTTAGTAGGTTTCACAATCTTAGGAAAATCTCTTATTGCAAATGTAGTACTTTCTTTCACAATGTTATCAAAGTTGATGTGAAAAAACCTTTAATGTCATAACCAACTATCCTCAACTTTAGCAATCAAACATGTCATCTTAGTAGGACTCAACTGAAATATATTATCTCTAGTTCTTGCTCCTGTTCCAATCATCTTACCATTCTTATCCTTGATCATACAAGTATTTTTAGTAAACCAAGCCTAAAATACCTTATCAAATAACTATCCAACACTTAAATATTATGTTTTAGTCCATCCACAAATTAAACATCATCATTGTTAGTCTTTCCATCAAGAGAAATAAATCCTATTCCTTTTTATTTGACAATGTGCATTGTTCCCAACTCTAACAATTCCTCCATCATAGTTCTTAAACTTGATAAACTTATTCATATCACTAGTCATATGATGTGAATAACCACTATCTATGATCCAATCACTTTTCTTTTCAACTTGTGACACCAAATATTTTTCTTCTTTGACTTTTTTTTAGAATTTTCTTCTTTTATTGCAATAAATCCTATACCATCACTTTCATTATCACTTTCACTTAATAATTTCTCAATACTGGATTCAAATTCTTCATCATTAGCATAAAAACATTCTTTAGGTCTCTTAGCCTTAAATTCCTTCTTATATTTATTTACTCTCTTTAGCCATTTAGAAGCAAAATGATCATATTCTTCACAAGTCCAACATTTAAAGATTTTCTTCCCTTCTGGTTCTCTTTTCATGAGCAAGGCAATTCCTTATTCAATCTTCTTGTCTTCTTCAGATTTGGATCTACTATTGTTGGCATAATGATGCAGGAGCATCCTAGGTGTAAGAGCAATCTTGCATCACCCAAAAATATTTATGGTTTCTTTTAAATAAGGGTTATCTTGTGCAGAGCTGCTATTTTTGAAAAGTTACTATTTTTAGTAAGTATTCTGTTCAAGCTCAGAATGGTCTATTTTCTTTCCTAGAGGTTCATTTTAATCATATCATCCTACCGGTAAATTTGTATTACCAGATCAAGTCTAGTTTTGAAGATATTGAAAATTTTCGGTATTAGCAGTAAGGTACAAAAATGTTGAACTCAATTTTGAAGGCTTTAGAGGCCCCGGATGAGGTCAAAACTTCCGCTAAATGAAGCTTTCTTAATCTAGACATTGTAGAGAACTTTGCACCCTTTCTAAAATGGGTTCATAATAGTCAATCAGGTCAACGGGTGATGACTTATGGTCTTCGAAAGTTGGGCCACCTAAAATGGCAAAAAATATTTTTTTGTCAAAATTTTCGTTTGAGTTTTGAAAGTTGTTTTGAGAAGACTCTGATGTAATAAATTGAAAAATAAATAATTCTAAGTTTGGTCAGCCTTAGAGGCTAAAATCTTGGAACCTTCCCAGGCAGTGGAAAATTGCCTATATAAGGGAGGTCATAATGTTGTCTAGGGTCATTCGGAGTAGATCTAGGTAGATTTGGATAATGATTCGAGGCTTTTTCTTACAAAATAGTGTAAGGGAAAATGCCCATATGGCTTTGCATATTATAATTTTGAAATTTGTAATTCCACATTTGTGGAGATAATAAGAAGCTCATTTTTTGTTCTTACAAATTGTTGTTATTTCTCTATTTCTGTTATGTGTTTGTGGTATTAAGGGGAGCACCCTTCATCAACTGGTATCAGAGCGGGAGTCCTAAGTGTGTAGATAGATCACCGACTATGAGGCACTTTGCACCAGGACTGTGGTTAGGGTTTTAGCAAGCAACACAAAAATGCCTCCATGAAGGGAACGTGGTGGAAGAGCTAGTGGTGTGACACCTGAGGTTAGAGCGCTCCAGAGACAAGTGTGAGCATTCCAAGAAGAGATTTGCAAAGGAATGAATCTTAATTTTAGAGATGAAAGTGAGGATGAAGCTGAAGAAGGAAATTCTAATCAAGAAGGAGAAGGTGACATTATGAACCAAGAGGAAGAAAGGCTTTTTCTGGCCATTTCCAAGATCAGAATTAGACCTAAGCTTGAGGTTCCTGCATTTTTAAGAAATCTTAACCTAGAAGAGTTGATCAATTGGATCAATGGATTATAAGAGTATTTTGAGTATGAAGACATCAAGGATCTTGATTGGGTCAAGTTTGTGAAGGCCAAACTGAAGGGTCATGTGAAGATCTGGTGGCAAGAAATTCAATTGGAGCGAAATAGAAGAGGAAAGGATAAAATCACAAGATGCGATTCGATGGTGGATAAATTGAAGTGACAGTTCATTCCTGTTGATTATGAGCTTGACCTACTGAAGAAAATGCAAAGTTTGAAGAAAGCAGGAAGATCTATTCAAGAGTATACAGAGGATTTCTATTGAATCCTCATTAGAACAGGCCATGCAGAAGCTGACAAGGAGAAAGTTACCCATTACCTTAATGGGTTGAGGTCGAGCATTCAGGAAGAGTTGAATTTGGTTTGAATGAATAGTATTGAAGAGGCATACTAGTTTTTCATAAAAGTAGAGGAAAAGTTAAACAAGAAGTTTGAGAGCACAAAAAGCAGAACAGGTTATGTTGGAAGACTTAGTGGATAGTCATATGGAGGCCGAAATGAAGATCTGAAAAAGAAGGATGAGGATAGTAGCAGTCAGAATCAGAGAGGAAACAATTCTAATTGTTTCCATGATCAGAATAATAAAGATCAAAGAGGAAGAGGAAGACAAAGATGAAGAGGACAAGGACCTGGAAGAGGAGGCTTCTATGGAACATATTTTCATTGTGGATAAGAAGGTCATAGGGCATTTGAATGTCCTCAACGCCAAGAAAGGACAAATAGGAGAAATGAAGGCTAGGCCATATTTTCACATGTAGATGAAGATGCTAGATCATCATATTTTGAAGATGTTGAAAGGGGAGAAATTCTAATCAATAGAAGAGTCATGCTAAGTGGTGAGAATGAACTTGAACAAAGGAGGATCCTATTTCACACCAGATGCAACTGTGAGGAGAAGTGTTGTGATGTGATTATCAATAGTGGAAGTATTGACAATTTGGTGTCAGAAGAGATGGTCACTAAGTTAAATCTCAAGAGGTAGAAACACCCACATCCATATCGGATTGCCTGGGTGCAGGATGACCACAAGGTCATGGTCAATGAGCAGTGCCTAGTGAAGTTCAAGATTGGTGGATACCATGATGAGGTACTATGTGATATCATACATATAGATGCATGTCATATATTTTTGGGTAGACCATGGTAGTTTCACAGGTGTGATGTACATGATGGTCATGTGTATGCCTATTCCCTGAAAAAGGATGGAGTGCGACATAAGCTAAAGCCATTGAAGGACATAGAAGAAAAGGTATGTGGTAATGCAAGAATAAGTATTGTTGATGGAAGAAAATTCCTAGAGGGTATGAGGCATGAGCATGTGTGTTTTGTTTTAATTCCAAAAGTTGGTAAAGAAGAAGTAGAAGATGTACCTATAGAATGTGCAAATCTATTGAATGAGTTTCAGGGTATTGTATCTGATAATGTACCTAATGGATTATGACTAGTAAGGAAGATCAGTCATTAGATGGACTTGATTCCAAGAGCCAGTTTTCCAAATAAGGCAGCACATAGAATGACACCAACAGAAAGTGAAGAGTTGAACAGACAAATACATGAGTTGTTACAGAAGGGGTTGATTCAAGAGAGACTGAATCCCTATACTGTACCTGCAGTATTAGCACCAAAGAAGAATGGAAAATTGAGAATGTGTATAGATTCCAAGGCTATAAATAAGATCACAATCAAGTATAGGTTTCCATTGTCACGGATGGATTATATTATGGATTGTTTGAGTCGAGCTATGTATTTCTCAAAGATAGATCTAAAGATTGGATATCATTATATTCAGATCAAAGAAGGAGATGAATGGAAGACTTCCTTCAAGACAAAAGAAGGATTGTATGAGTGGTTAGTCATGCATTTTGGGCTAACCAATGTACCGAGCACTTTCATGTGGCTCATAAATGAGGTTCTGAAAGAATTTTTGGGTAAGTTTGTCATTGTTTACCTAGATCATATTTTGATCTTTAGTAAGACATTGGAGGAGCATATGATGCATATTCCTATGGTGTTTGATAAGTTAAGGGAAGAGAAATTATTGATTAATTTGAAAAAGTGCAGTTTTGTGAAGAAAGAATTAGTGTATCTGGGATTTGTAGTTTCATCAAAAGGTCTCAAAATGGACCCAGAGAAAGTCAAGGCTATCTTGAATGGCCTACTCCAAGGAGTGCAATTGAGATAAGATCTTTTCATGGTTTGGATAGCTTTTACAGAAAGTTTATCAGAAATTTTACCAATATTTTTGGACCCTTGACTGAAACAATGAGAGGGGATAGAAAAGAATTTAAGTGGACTAATGGAGCAGATAAGAGTTTTAAACTGTTGAAACATAACGTTATAGAACAACTTGTTTTAGCACTTCCAAATTTTAATAAGGTGTTTCAAGTAGACTGTGATGCTAGTGGTACTACAATAGGAGTTGTTTAAGTCAAGAAGGTAAACCTGTTGCTTATTACAGTGAGAAGTTAAATGATGCCAAGAGAAATTATTTTGTTTATGATCAGAAATTTTATGCTATAGTTCAGACATTAAAGAAGTGGAGACATTATCTTCTTCCTAAGGAGTTTGTTTTGTATACTGATCATCAAGATTTGCAATATTTGAATAGTCAAGGAAAGTTGAATCAAAGGCATTTAAAATGGGTTGAGTTTTTGCAGAGTTGTACATTTGTTTTGAAACATAGGAGTGGAAAGTCTAACAGGGTTGTAGATACACTTACTAGAAGGCAACTATTGCTGACAGAGATGTAGATTGAGGTGGTTGGGTTCAAGGAACTCAATAATTTGTATCCAGAGGATGCTGATTTTAGAGAAGCTTGGAAAGCTTGTACAGAACTTGTTACTCTAGACAGAATAAAGTGGTTGGATTTCATCATCCAAGATAGTATGTTATTCAAAGTGAGTCAGTTGTGCATTCCATGAATTTCTATGAGGGAGAATCTCATCAAGGAGAAGCATAGCGGAGGATTGGCTGGACATTTTGGTCATGATAAAACCCATGCTTTGGCTAGTGAGAATTATTATTGGCCACAGTTGTAGCAAGATGTCAAGAACTTTGTACAGAGTTGCAGAGTATGTAAAATGATGAAAGGAGTGAAGCAGAATAGAGGGTTGTATCATCCATTACCTGTACCAGAAAAACCTTGGGAGGATATCAGTATAGATTTTGTTCTTAGTTTACCAAGGACTCGGCGGGGACATGATTCAATTTTTGGGGTAGTTGACAGACTTTCAAAGATGGCACATTTCATTCCCTGCAAGAAGACTAATAATATTGTTCATGTACCAAAAAAAATTTCAAAGAAGTGGTGAGACTACATGGTTTTTCGAAGAGCATAGTTTCAGATCGAGACACTAAGTTTGTTCGATATTTATGGCGCATATTATGGAAGAACTTGAAGATAGATTTCAAGTTCAGTTCATCACATCATCCATAAACTGATGGACAGACAGAGGTGGTGAATAGGATTTTGGGAAAATTGTTGAGATGTTTGGTTGGAAATAAGCCAACAGGATGGGATTCAATTTTACCATAGGCAGAATTTGCATAAAATAATTATTTTAATAGGAGCACTGGTAAATCACCATTCTAGATTGTATATGGAAGTAGTCCCAGAAATGCTTTAGACTTGAGGAAGATAGATAAAGGATAGATAAGTAGTGTTGAAGTTGAGAATTTTGCAAAATACTTGAAGAACATCCATGAGGAGGTGAGGAAGCATATTACCAAACTAAATGCACAGTATAAAGCTAAAGCAGATGAGAAAAGGAGACATGAGAAATTTTAGGTTGGAGATGAAGTCATGCTTCATTTGCAGAAGGAGCGATTTATAGTTGGTACATATAACAAGTTGAAAATGAAGAAGTTTGGGCCATGTAAGATACTGAAGAAGCATGATTCAGGAAATGCATATAAGGTAGAATTTCTTACTGAGCTAAATATTTCACCAGTATTTAACATTTCAGATCTAACAAAGTATCATGAGGGAGGTGTTGAGGATGAGATCACAACAGCACGATGGAGTATTTCAGCAACTATTTCAGCTACCAAGGAGATTGAGGACATACTGGATAGTCGTGTTGGCAGAAGCACAAGAAAAATGACATATGAATAATATATGGTGAAATGCAAAGGACAACATGTTGAAGATTCATTATGGTTGTCAAGGGAGGAGGTTAACCGCCTTGGTTTTCCTCTTCACACCTGAGTTGAGATAGGGTCACTTCTCAAATTACCCTGGGTGTCTGATGCAGGAGCATCCTGGGTGTAAGAGCCATCTTGCATCACCCAAAAATATTTTTGGTTTCTTTTCAATAAGGGATATCTTGTGCAGAGCTGTTATTTTTGAAAAGTTACTATTTTTATTAAGTTTTCCGTTCGAGCTCAGAATGGTCTATTTTCTTTCCTGGAGGTTCATTTTGGTTATATCAACTTGCCGGTAAGTTTCATTGCCAAATCAAGTCTAGTTTTGAAGATATTAAAAAAATTTGGTATTGGCAGCAGGGTACAGAAACTTTGAACTCAATTTTGAAGGCTTTAGAGGCCCCGAATGAGGTTGAAACTTCGGTTGAATGAATCTTTCTAAATTTAGGTATTGTAGAGCACTTTGCACCCTTTCCAAAATGGGGTCATAATAGTCAATCGGGTCAACGGGTGATGACTTATGGTCTTTAGAAGTTAGGCCTCCTGAAATGGCAGAAAATAAATTTCCTTCAAAATTTATGCTTGGGTTTCAAAAGTTGCCTTGAGCTGACTCTAATGTAATAAATTGAAAAATAAATAATTCTAAGTTTGGTCAACCTTAGAGGCTAAAATTCTAGAACCTTCCCAGGCGATGGAAAATTGCCTATATAAGGGAGGCTGTAATGTTGTCTAGGGCAATTTGGAGTAGTTCTAGGTAGATTTGGGTAATGATTCAAGGCTTTTCCCTATAGAATATTGTAAGGGAAAATGCCCATGTGGCTTTGCATATTGTAATTCTGAAATTTGTAATTCCACATTTGTGGAGATAATAAGAAGCTCATTTTTTGTTCTTGCAAATTGTTGTTATTTTTCTATTTTTGTTATCTATTTGTGGTATTAAGGGGAGCACCCTTCATTAAGTGGTATAAGAGCGGGAGTTCCTGAGTGTGTAGATAGATCACCAACTATGAGGTATTTTTCACAAGGATCGTGGTTAGGGTTTTCACGAGCAACGCAAAAATGCCTCCACGAAGGGAACGTGGCAGAAGAGCTGGTAGTGTGACACCTAAGGTTAGAGAGCTCTAGAGACAAGTGTGAGCATTTTAAGAAGAGATTCACAGAGGAATGAATCTTAATGTCAGATACAAAAGCGAGGATTAAGTTGAAGATGAAAATTCTGATCAAGAAGGAGAAGGTGAAATTATGAACCAAGAGGAAGAAAGGCTTTTCCGGGCCATTTTCAAGATCGGTAAAAGACCTAAGATTGAGGTTCCTACATTTTAGGAAATCTTAACCCAGAGAATTTGATTTATTGGATCAATGAATTAGAAGAGTATTTTGAGTATGAAGACATCGAGGATCCTGATCAGGTCAAGTTTGTGAAGGCCACAGTGAAGGGTCATGCAAAGATCTAGTGGCAAGAAATTCAATTAGAGCGAAATAGAAGAGGAAAGGATAAAATCACAAGACGGTATTGAATGGTGGATAAATTGAAGTCACAATTCATTCATGTTGACTATGAGCTTGACCTACTGAAGAAAATGCAAATTTTGAAGAAAGCAGGAAGATCTATTCAAAAGTATACAAAGGAGTTCTATCGAATCCTCATCACAACATGCCATGCAAAAGCTAACAAGGAGAAAGTTGTCCATTACCTTAATGGGTTGAGGCTGAGCATTCAAGAAGAGTTGAATTTGGTTTGAATGAGCAGTATTGAAGAGGCATACTAGTTTTCCCTAAAAGTAGAGGAAAAATTGAACAAGAAGTTTGAGAGTAGGCAAAGCGGAAGAGGTCGTGATGGAAGATCTGGTGGACGGTCATATGGAGGTCGAAATAAAGATCTAAAAAAAGAAGGATGAGACCAGTAGTAGTCAAAATCAGAGAGGAAACAATTCCAATCATTTCCATGATCAAAATAATAGAGATCAGAGAGGAAAAGGAAGAGGATAAGGACCTGAAAGAGGAGACTACCATGGAACATGTTTTCATTGCAAAGAAGGTCATATGGCATTTGAATGTCCTCAATGCCAAGGAAGGACAGATAGGAGAAATGAAGGCTAGGCCAAAGTTGTACATGTAGATGAAGATCCTAGATCATCACATTCTGAAGATGCTAAAAAGGGAAAAATGATAATCAATAGAAGGGTCATGTTGAGTGGTGAGAATGAACCTGAACAAAGAAGGAGTATGTTTCGCACCAGATGCAAGTGTGAGGATAAGTATTCTGATGTGATTATTGATAGTGGAAGCACTGACAAGTTGGTGTCAGAAGAGATGGTCACTATGTTGAATCTCAAGAGGTAGAAACACCCACATCCATATCGGATTGCCTGGGTACAGGATGACCACAAGGTCATGGTCAGTGAGCAGTGCCTAGTGAAGTTCAAGATTGGTAGATACCATGATGAGGTACTATGTGATGTCATACCTATGGATGCATGTCATATGTTGTTGGATAGACCATGGTAGTTTGACAGGCATGCTATACATGATGGTCGTGTGAATACCTTTTCCCTGACAAAGGATGGAGTGTGATATAAGCTAAAGCAATTAAAGGACATAGAAGAAAAGGTATGTGGTAATGCAAGAATAAGTTTTGTTGATGGAAGAAAATTCCTAGAGGGCATGAGGCATGAGCATGTGTGTTTTTATTTAATTCCAAAAGCTGGTAAAGAGGAAGTAGAAGATGTACCTGTAGAAGTTACAGATCTATTGAATGACTTTCAAGATATTTTATCTGCTAATGTACCTGATGGATTACCACCAGTAAGGAAGATAAGTCATCAGATGGACTTGATTCCAAGAGCCAATTTTTCAAATAAGGCAGCACACAGAATGACACTAGTAGAAAGTGAAGAGTTGAACAGATAAGTACATGAGTTGTTACAGAAGGGGTTGATTCGAGAGAGCTTGAGTCCCTATGTTGTACCTGCAGTATTAGTACCAAAGAAGAAAGGAGAATGTGTATAGATTCCAGGGCTATAAATAAGATCACAATCAAGTATAGGTTTTTATTGCCATGGATGGATGATATTATGGACTATTTGAGTGGAGCTGTGTATTTCTCAAAGATAGATCTAAAGAGTGGATATCATCAAATTCAAATCAGAGAAGGAATTGAATGGAAGATTGCCTTCAAAACAAAAGGACTCTATGAGTGGTTAGTCATGCCTTTTGCGCTAACCAATGCACTAAGCACTTTCATGCGGCTCATGAACGAAGTTCTAAAAGAATTTTTGGGTAAGTTTTTCATTGTTTAACTACATGATATTTTTATCTTTAGTAAGAGATTGGAGGAAAGTGAAAGCTATCCTTGAATGGCCTACTCCAAGGAGTGCAACTAAGGTAAGATCTTTTCATGGTTTTCTTAGCTTTTACAGAATGTTTATCAAAAAATTTAGCAGTATCTTTGGACCCTTGACTGAAACAACGAGACAAGATAGAAAATAATTTAAGTGGACTAATGGGGCAGATAAGAGTTTTAAACTGTTGAAATAGAAAGTTATAGAACAACCTAATTTAGCACTTCAAAATTTTAATAAAGTGTTTCAAGTAGACTATGATGCTAGTGGTACTATAATATGAATTATTATGAGTCAAAAAGGTAAACCTGTTGCTTATTTAAATAAGAAGTTAAATGATTCCAAGAGAAAGTATTATGTTTATGATTAGGAATTTTATGCTATAGTTCATGCATTAAAGAAGTGGAGACACTATCTGCTTCCTAAGGAGTTTTTTTTGTATACTGATCATCAAGCTTTGAAATATTTGAATAATCAAAGAAATTTGAATCAAAGGCATTTGAAATGGGTTGAGTTTTTGCAGAGTTATACATTTGTTTTGAAACACAGGAGTGGAAAGTCTAACAAGGTTGTAGATGCATTTAGTAGAAGGCAACTATTACTGACAGAGATGCAGATTGAGGTGGTTGGGTTCAAGGACCTCAAAAATTTGTATCCAGAGGATCCTGATTTTGGAGAAGCTTGGAAAGCTTGTACAGCACCTGTTACTCTAGACAGAATTAAGTGGTTAGATTTTATCATCCAGGATAGTATGCTATTCAGAGGGAGTCAGTTGTGCATTCCACGAAGTTGTATGAGAGAGAATCTCATCAAGGAGAAGCATAGCGATGGATTGGCTAGACATTTTGGTTGTGATAAAACCCTTGCTTTGGCTAGTGAAAATTATTATTGGCCACAGTTGTAGCAACATATCAAGAAGTGTGTATAGAGTTGCAGAGTATGTCAGATGGTGAAAGGAGTGAAGTAGAATACAGGGTTGTATTAGCCATTACCTGTACCAAAGAAACCTTAGGAGGATATTAGTATGGATTTTGTTCTTGGTTTACCAAGGACTCAGCGGGGACATGATTGAATTTTTGTGGTTGTTGACAAATTTTCAAAGATATCACATTTCATTCCCTACAAGAAGACTAATGATGTTGTTCATGTACCAAAAAAAATTTCAGAGAAGTGGTGAGACTACATGGTTTGCCGAAGAGCATAGTTTCAAATCGAGACACTAAGTTTGTTGGTTATTTCTGGCACACATTATGGAAGAAGTTGAAGATAGATTTGAAGTTCAGCTCATCACATCATCCATAGACTGATGAATAGACAGAGGTGGTGAATAGGAGTTTGGGAAATTTGTTGAGATGTTTGGTTGGAGACAAGCCAATAGGATGGGATTCAATTTTACCACAGACAGAATTTTCATATAATAATTATTTTAATAGGAGCATTGGTAAATCACCATTCCAGATTGTATATGGAAGTAGTCCCAGAAATGCTTCAGAGTTAAGGAAGATAGATAAAGGAGAGATAAGTAGTGCTAAAGCTGAGGATTTTGCATAACACTTTAAAAACATCCATGAAGAGGTGAGGAAGCATATTGCCAAGATGAATGCATAGTATAAGGCTAAAGTAGATGAGAAAAGGAGGCATAAGGAATTTTAGGTTGGAGATGAAGTCATGGTTCATTTACAGAAGGAGCGATTTCTAGTTGGTACATATAACAAGTTGAAAATGAAGAAGTTTGGGCCATGTAAGATACTGAAGAAGCATGATTCAGGAAATGCATATGAGGTAGAATTTTCTACTGAGCTGAATATTTCACCAATATTTAACATTTCAGATTTGACAGAGTATCATGAGGGGGGTGTTGAGGATGATATCATGACAGCACAGTGGAGTATTCCAGCAACTATTTCAGCTACCAAGGAGATTGAGGACATATTGCATAGTTATGTTGGAAGAAGCACAAGGAACGGGACGTATGAAGAATATCTTGTCAAATGGAAAGGATGACCTGTTGAAAATTCATCATGGTTGTCAAGGGAGGAGGTTAACTATCTTGGTTTTCCTCTTCACACCTGATTCATGATAGGGTCACTTCTCAAATTACCCCGGGTGTCTGATGCAGAAGCATCCTGGGTGTAAGAGCATTCTTGCATCACCCAAAAATATTTTTGGTTTCTTTTCAATAAGGGCTATCTTGTGTAGAGCTACTATTTTTGGAAAGTTACTATTTTAGTAAGTTTTATGTTCAAGCTCGGAATGGTCTATTTTCTTTTCTGGAGGTTCATTTTGGTCATATCAGCCTTTCGATAAAGTTTCATTGTCAGATCAAGTCTAGTTTTGAAGATATTGAAAATTTTTGGTATTGGCAACAGGGTACAAAAACTTTGAACTTGATTTTGAAGGCTTTAGACGACCCAGATGAGCTTGAAACTTCGGCTAAATGAAGCTTTCTAAATTTGGGTGTTGTAGAGAACTTTGTGTCCTTTCAGAAATGGGGCCATAATAGTCAATCGGGTCAATGAGTGATGACTTATGGTCTTTAGAAGTTTGGCCACCTGAAATGGCAGAAAATAAATTTCCTTCAAAATTTTTGTTTGGGTTTCTAAAGTTGTTTTGAGCCAACTGTGATGTAATAAATTGAAAAATAAATAATTCTAAGTTTTGTCAGCCTTAGAGGCTAAAATTTTGGAACCTTCCTATGCGGTGGAAAATTTCCTATACAAGGGAGGCCATAATGTTGTCTAGGGCAGTTCGGAGCAGTTTTGGGTAGATTTGGGTAATGATTTGAGGCTTTGTCCTATAGAATATTGTAAGGGAAAATGCCCATGTAGCTTTTCATATTGTAATTTTGAAATTTTTAATTCCACATTTGTGGAGATAATAAGCCCATTTTCTGTTCTTCCAAATTGTTGTTATTTCTTTGTTTTTGTTATGTGTTTGTGGTATTAACGGGAGCACCCTTCATCAAAAAGTATCAGAGCGGGATTTCCTGAGTGTGTAGACAGATCACTGAATATGAATTAGTTTGCACCAGGATCATGGTTAGGGTTTTAGCGAGTAACATGAAAATGCCTCCTTGAAGGGAACATGGTGGAAGAGTTGGTGATGTGACCCCTGACGTTAGAGCACTACAGAGACTAGTGTGAGCATTGCAAGAAGAGATTCGTAGAGGAATGAATTTTAATATCAGAGACAAAAGTGAGGATGAAGCTGAAGAAGGAAATTTTAATCAAGAAGGAGAAGGCAAAATTATGAACCAAGAGGAAGAAAGACTTTTTCGGGCCATTTCCAAGATTGGGAAAAGACCTAAGATTGAGGTTCCTGCATTTTCAGAAAATCTTAACCCAAGGGAGTTGATCAATTGGATCAATAAATTAGAAGAGTATTTTGAGTATGAAGACATTGAGGATCCTGGTTGGGTCAAATTTGCGAAGGCCAAACTGAAGGGTCATGCGATGATCTAGTTGCAAGAGATTCAGTTAGAGAGAAATAGAAGAGGAAAGGATAAAACTAAAAGATGGGATCAAATGGTGGATAAATTGAAGTGATAGTTCATTCCTATTGATTATGAGCTTGACCTACTGAAGAAAATGCAAACTTTGAAGCAACCAAAAAGATTTGTTCAGGAGTATACAGAGGAGTTCTATCGAATCCTCATCAGAATAGGCCATGCAAAAGCTAACAAGGAGAAAGTTTCCCGTTACCTTAATGGGTTGAGACCAAGCATTCAGGAAGAGTTGAATTTGGTTTGAATGAACATTATTCAAGAAGCATACCAGTTTTCCCTAAAAGTAGAGGAAAAGTTGAACAAGAAGTTTGAGAGCAGGCAAAGCAGAAAAGGTCATGGTGGAAGATCTAGTGGACGGTCATATGGAGGCTGAAATGAAGATCCAAAAAAGAAGGATGAGGCCAGTAGTAGTCAGAATCGGAGAGGAAAAAATTCCAATCATTTTCATGATCAGAATAATAGAGATCAAAGAGGAAGAGGAAGAGGACAAGGACCTGGAAGAGGAGGCTTATGTGGAACATGTTTTCATTGTGGAGAAGAAGGTCATAGGGCATTTGAATGTCCTCAATGCAAAGGAAGGATAGATAGAAGAAATGAAGGCCAAGTCAAACTTGCACATGTAGATCAAGATACTAGATCATCACATTGTGAAGATGTTGAAAGGGGAGAAATGCTAATCAACAGAAGAGTCATGTTGAGTGGTGAGAATAAACCTGAACAAAGGAGGAGCCTCCTTCGCACCAGATGCAAGTTTGAGGATAAGTGTTGTGATGTGATTATCGATAGTGGAAGCACTGACAATTTGGTGTCAGAAGAGATGGTCACTAAGTTGAAACTCAAGAGGTAGAAACACCCACATCAATATCAAATTTCCTGGTACAGGATGACCACAAGGTCATGGTTAGTGAGCAGTGTCTAGTGAAGTTCAAGATTGGTGGACACCATGATGAGGTACTAGATGATATCATACCTATGGATGCCTATCATATATTTTTGGGTAGACCATGGTAGTTTGACAGGCATGTTGTAAATCATGGTCATGTGAATACCTATTACCTGACAAAGGATGGAGTGCGACATAAGCTAAATCCATTGAAGGACACAGAAGGAAAGGTATGTGGTAATGCAAGAATAAGTTTTGTTGATGGAAAAAAATTCCTAGAGGGTATAAGGCATGAGCATGTGTGTTTTGCTTTAATTCTAAAAGCTGGTAAAGAGGAAGTAGAAGATGTACCTGTAGAAGTTGCAGATCTGTTGAATGAGTTTTAGGATATTGTATCTGATAATGTACCTGATGGATTAACACTAGTAAAGAAGATCATTCATCAAATAGACTTGATTCTAGGAGCCAATTTTCCAAATAAGGCAACACATAGAATGACACCAGTAGAAAGTGAAGAGTTGAATAGACAAGTACATGAGTTGTTACAGAAGGGGTTTATTCGAGAGATCCTGAGTCCCTATGTTGTACCTATAGTATTAGCACCAAAGAATAATGGAGAATAGAGAATGTGTATAGATTCTAGGGCTATAAACAAGATCATAATCAAGTATAGGTTTTCATTGCCACGGATGGATGATATTATGGACTGTTTGAGTGGAGCTATGTATTTCTCAAAGATAGATCTAAAGAGTGGATATCATTAGATTTGGATCAGAGAAGGATATGAATGTAATACTTCCTTTAAGAGAAAAGAAGGACTATATGAGTGGTTAGTCATGTCTTTTTGGCAAACCAATGCACTGAGCACTTTCATGCGTCTCATGAATGAGGTTCTGAAAGAATTTCTGGGTAATTTTGTCATTGTTTACCTAGATGATATTTTGATATTTAGTAAGACATTGGAGGAGCATATGATGCATATTTTTATGGTGTTTGAGAAGTTAAGGAAACAGAAATTGTTGATTAATTTAAAGAAGTGCAGTTTTGTGAATAAGGAATTAGTGTATCTGGGATTTGTAGTTTCAGGAGAAGGTCTAAAAATGGACCTGAAGAAAGTGAAGGCTATCCTTGAATGGCCTACTCCAAGAAGTGCAATTGAGGTAATCTCTTTTCATGGTTTGACTAGCTTTTACAGAGAGTTTATCAAAAAAATAGTAGTATTTTTGGACCCTTGACTGAAACAATGAGAGGGGATAGAAAAGAATTTAATTGGACTAATGGAGCAAATAAGAGTTTTAAACTATTGAAATAGAAAGTTATAGAACAACCTATTTTAGCACTTCCAAATTTTAATAAGGTTTTTCAAGTACACTGTGATTCTAGTGGTACTGCAATAGGAGCTATTATACAGAGTTGAGAAGGTAAACCTATTACCTATTTCAGTGAGAAGTTAAATGATGCCAAGAGAAAGTATTATGTTTATGATCAGGAATATTATGCTATAGCTCAAGCATTAAAAAAGTGGAGACACTATCTGCTTCCTAAGGAGTTTGTTTTGTATACTGATCATCAAGCTTTGCAATATTTGAATAGTCAAGGAAAGTTGAATCAAAGGCATTTGAAATGGGTTGAGTTTTTGCAGAGTTATACATTTGTTTTGAAACATAGGAGTGGAAAGTCTAACAGGATTGCAAATGCGCTTAGTAGAAGGAAACTATTGCTGATAGAGATGCAGATTAAGGTGGTTGGGTTCAACGAACTCAAGAATTTATATGCAGAGGATCCTGATTTTGGAGAAGCTTGGAAAGCTTGTATAGAACCTGTTACTCTAGACAGAATGAAGTGGTTGGATTTCATCATCCAGGATAGTATGCTATTCAGAGGGAGTCAATTGTGCATTCCACAAAGTTGTATGAGAGAGAATCTCATCAAGGAGAAGCATAGCAAAGGATTGGCTGGACATTTTGGTCATGATAAAACCCATGCTTTGGCTAGTGAGAATTATTATTGTCCACAGTTTCAACAAGATGTCAAGAAGTTTGTACAGAGTTGTAGAGTATGTTAGATGGCGAAAGGAGTGAAGTAAAATACAAGGTTGTATCAGCCATTACCTATACCAGAGAATCTTTGGGAGGATATCAGTATGGATTTTGTTCTTGGTTTACCGAGGACTCAGCGAGGACATGATTCAATTTTTGTGATAATTGACATACTTGCAAAGATAGCACATTTCATTCCCTGCAAGAAGACTAATGATGTTGTTCATGTAGCAGAATTATTTTTCAGAGAAGTGGTGAGACTACATGGTTTGTCGAAGATAATAGTTTCAAATCGAGACACTAAGTTTGTTGGATATTTTTGGCACACATTGTGGAAGAAGTTGAAGACAGATTTGAAGTTCAGTTCATCACATCATCCGTAGACTGATGGATAGATGGAGGTGGTGAATAGGAGTTTGGGAAATTTGTTGAGATGTTTGGTTGGAGACAAGCCAACCGGATGGGATTAAATTTTACCACAGGCAAAATTTGCATACAATAATTCTGTTAACAGGAGCACCAGTAAATCACCATTCCAAATTGTATATGGAAGTAGTTCCAGAAATGCTTCAGAGTTGAGGAAGATAGATAAAGGAGAGATAAGTAGTCCTGAAGCTTTGGATTTTGCAGAACACTTGAAGAACATCCATGAGGAGGTGAGGAAGCATATTACCAAGATGAATGCATAGTATAAGGCTAAAGCAGATGAGAAAAGGAGACATATGGAATTTTAGGTTGGAGATGAAGTCATGGTTCATTTGCAAAAGGAGAAATTTACAGTTGGTACATATAACAAGTTGAAAATGAAGAAGTTTGGGCCATGTAAGATACGGAAGAAGCATGATCTAGGAAATACATATGAGGTAGAATTACCTACTGAGCTGAATATTTCACCAGTATTTAACA
The DNA here is from genome assembly GCA_027943335.1 of Chamaecyparis obtusa. NCBI lineage: Eukaryota > Viridiplantae > Streptophyta > Pinopsida > Cupressales > Cupressaceae > Chamaecyparis > Chamaecyparis obtusa. The sequence continues at coordinate 476,637 of BSBK01000103.1, read as the reverse complement.
TTTGAAATCTGATAGAGTATCATGAGGGAGGTGTTGAGGATGAGATCACAGTAGCATAGTGGAGTATTCCAGCAACTATTTCAGCTACCAAGGAGATTGAGGACATACTAGATAGTCTTGTTGGCAGAAGCACAAGGAACAGGACATATGAAGAATATCTGGTCAAATGGAAAGGATGACCTGTTGAAGATTCATCATGGCTGTCAAGGGAAGAGGTTAACCATCTTGGTTTTCCTCTTCACATCTAAGTCATGACAGGGTCACTTCTCAAACTACCCCGAGTGTCTGATGCAAGAGCATCCTAGGTGTAAGAGCAATCTTTCATCACCCAAAAATATTTCTGGTTTCTTTTCAATAAGGGCTATCTTATGCAGAGCTGCTATTTTTGGAAAGTTACTATTTTTAGTAAGTTTTTCGTTCAAGCTCAAAATGATTTATTTTCTTTTCTGGAGGTTCATTTTGGTCATATAAATCTGTCGGTAAAGTTTCATTGCCAGATCAAGTCTAGTTTTGAAGATATTGAAAAATTTTGGTATTACCAGCAGGGTACAAAAACTTTGAACTCAATTTTGAAGGCTTTAGAGGCCTCATATGAGGTCAAAACTTCAGTGGAATGAAGTTTGCTTGACTCAAGCGTTGTAGATCACTTTGTGCCCTTTTCAAAATGGGGTCATAATAGTCAATTGGGTCAATGGGTGATGACTTATAGTCTTCGGAAGTTGGGCCACCTAAAATTGCAAAAAATAAATTTCCTTCAAAATTTTTGTTTGGGTTTTCGAAAGTTGTTTTGAGTCGACTCTGATGTAATAAATTGAAAAATAAATAATTCTAAGTTTGGCCGGCCTTAGAGGCTAAAATTCTGGAACTTTCTCAGGTGGTGGAAAATTTCCTATATAAGGGAGGCCATAATGTTGTCTAGGGTAGTTCGGAGCAGTTCTAGATAGATTTGGGTAATGATCTGAGGCTTTGTCCTACAAAATATTGTAAGGAAAAATTCCCATGTGGCTTTGCATATTGTAATTCTAAAATTTGTAATTCCACATTTGTGGAGATAATAAGAAGCCCATTTTCTGTTCTTGCAAATTGTTGTTATTTCTCTATTTCTATTATGTGTTTGTGGTATTAAGGGGAGCACCCTTCATCACATAATCTCCACAGACACTGGAACTCCTTGACAAGGTAGGGTGAACACTAAGTACCCTGAAGGCAGTTCAATCCTAGGTAAATCTCTAGATTGTTTTAGACTTATCGCTAATGCTTACAATCTTCCAAGAGTCTCTCTAGTAAACTTCTCAGTACAAGGTATGACTTATTCAATAATCTATGTTGTATGCTTAAATGTTGGAGTTAGGGTTTTCAAGATCCTCCATATGGTCTCATCTTCATCCTTATTTCCTTCACAAGATTTGATACCTGCAACAATCTATGATATTCTACCAATATAGCTTCTAACAGATTCATCTTCCATCATTTTAGCCTCTTGAAATAAACATATCCAATTTTGTAATCTAATTCTCTTAGCATTTTTATCACCTTCAAAATTAGATTCCAAAGCTAACCAAATTGCATGAGATGTCCTTAAAAATTTTACCTGACTGTATTCATTCTTAGGAAGAGCGGACAAAAGTGCTTCTCTAGCAAGTATGTTACACATGAATAGATCTCTTTCTTTTTTAGTGCAATCCTCAATCTTTTCTTCTTCAATGATAGTTTTCTCATTCTTTGTGATCAGCCAATATCCTAGCCCTAAACATAGCAGATGTGTCTTCAAATTCTCTTTCCAGCTATCATACTTAACTCCATCAAACTTAGGATTTTATTTTCTAAAATGACTCACCATGGATCTCCTTAAGATTTTAAGCTTTTCCTTCAAGGACCTAATGCTCTGATACTAATTGTTAGAAATTAAAGTCCACCAAGATAACTGAGAGGAGGGGTGAATCATTTATCTGATTAAAACAAATTTTATTAACCTTATTATATCTAAAATATGTGATCAACATAAACAGCAACCATAAAAAGATAACCATACACAATGACACCAGATTTGTTAACTAGGGAACCTCTTGATCAGAGAGTAAACCCCAGTGGGGATGGTACCCACAAAAAGATGTACTAATATAAAAATTACTTATGAGAGGATGAACCCTATTAGGATTCTATGAAATACATTCAGTACATATAATTCCCTATTAGGAGACTTTGAATCCCTATGAGGAGATTCTAACTCTGTTAGGAGTTAGAGAAGACAGAAGGACTCACTGTCCAAACAGAATCAAGGGCAAGATCACCGAACAAACTGTCCAACTGATCTCTATATTATCCAAATAGAATAATACCAAGTATAATTGATCTCAACAAATTTTCTTCTCTCCTCAAACTGTGCCTAAACTACACCAAATGCTTCTCCAGATCTCAACACTAGATCTACACACTTTGCATCACATAACAATCCCTTAGATCACTTACTCGCATTAATTCACACTTCATAGCTTGTTTTTTTCATATCACTTCTTACGAAAACAATCCTTCCTTTATACCGTGCTTAATATTTTATAATTGAGTCAGCCAATTAGGCTTCACCAATTACAAAATATAAAACATCACATGTTACATAATATTTCCAAGATTACACAAAATAGTTGACTCTCAAACTTAATAAATCTTCACATGTACAACCTTTGACAATGCTAACTTATCCAGGTCACCTTCAAAGTGTCTTCAACCTCTATATAACTTCGCGTGTCCAGATTCTATCCCTGTTATGAGATAGAGTCTGATTATCACAAACCGCTTCTCAGGAACTCTGTCAGAATACAGTTTCCACTAGATCACTTATAACTGACGCAAATACTTTAATTTTTGTGTTTTCTCTTAACCATGATATCAAGACACTATAAGAAACATGTCCTCAGCTCTTCCTAATCTCATCTACAATTCTCTATGTGTGCTAGTTCAAACTTTGTGTCCTACTCAGCTAATCTTCAATATAAACAGTATGTTGACATCAATGACAAACACAGTCATGAATGCAACAAATGAAAAACACAGTCATGAATGCAACATGCAACTGCTCCAGTAATGCTAGAATACTCCCCCATATGACATATTCAACATTCATGCTAAAAAAAGGATCTGGTTATGCAAAGCTAGTTGCGAATCTACAAGTCAAATTATTTACTATTTCTTATTAGCATTTGGAACGGAGAAATATCTTAACAGAGTAGACTTAACGGTCTTATTGCAAAATCCTTGAAAAAGGTAACATTCTAAAGAGTGTTTGAAGCCCTTTAACCAGGCCACTCCTAGCAAGGTGAAGATCCTAACAAATCTAGGTAAATCCCTTGACCGAGTCACACCTAACAGTGTGCATTGTAATCTTTAACCAGATTTGCTCTTAACCGGATGTACTTCAGAAGAGTATTTTCTTAGTGGGTGACAATTCCCATAGTGGTTTTTCCCAAAGCTAGGTTTCCATGTTAAATAATTGTGTTACATGTGATGAATGAATTGTGTGAATGATTTACTAATTGTCAAATTTTATTTACTATTGTCGGTAAATAGTAAAGTGTGTTTAATTGAGTTGTCACTGAGTTAATCAAAGAAAAGTTTTTTAGGTATTTGGAATCAGGGATTACTGATTCACCTCCCCCCCCCCCCCCCCCTCTATAATCCAACACATGTCCCCAAAGTAAAGAGAGAAAATGAAGGACTAAAAATTCTTTCCTAAAGTAGACACCTATTACACCCTAAGAAAATCTCACAAATGAAGGAACTTGGTCCTGATATCAACCAAGGGGAAAAATAAAGAATGCCAAAAAATTGGTTCTTGATAAGATTAAAAAAAATTGTAAGACAGCAAATAGATCTATGCAGGACCTCGTTGACAAAGGGATAGTGATTTTTAATTTTCTTGAGTTGTATGGGGAGCTAGGGTTTTTTCAAATGTGGATAGATATGAAGTGGTAATTGAGGACTCTCAGACTACCTCTTTATTACTCTCAAATGAACATCACCAATCAAAAAATCTTGTGAGTGGTAAAATTATTACTAAACAAGATAAAAAGAGGAAAAATAATAATAGAGATAACTTTGAGGATGCTTCGAAGAAGGGGAAGGGGGATAATATCCCAAAATTCTTTTATAGTTTGTACAAAATTCCTTAAGGATATATATCATATATTTTTAAATCCTCAAATGCTCTTATGGATTGTCCAAAAACCCTAAAGGATCTATCTATGTTATTTTCAATGAAGAACCTTGGAATCTTAGGGGACTGGAGGCCCCTAAACCAATTTAGATTATTTGATTTGGTTCTTATTTAGGAGGTTAAATTTGTGGGGTTTCTAGTTAAGACTAACCTAAAGTTTATCTAGAAATATGTCATGCAATTCCAAAACAACCATAACAAAGATAATGGTGGTATTGCTACTCTCCTTAACCAAAGGTGGTTTAAGTTGGAGAATTTAGTTTCTCTCCTTGCTTAATAGGATTATTTAGGTGATTTTGGAACATGATGATTTGGTTTTTAAATTTTATTGAGCATATGGGTTGAATAATTACTAAGATTAAATAGAATTGTGGAAATGGTTGTCTAGCCTTACAAACATTCCTTGGATTTTGGGAGGGGATTTCAACATGGTTGAGAATAATCAAGATAAGTTGGATGGTTTGACAAGATTTGGAAAGGTAATGAGGAGATCATGAGATGAAGAACATCCTTAAGTTTTTGAAACCCCTTGATGGAATGAGAAAATAAAGTAGAAGTATTAAGTTTTCCTTATGCAAATTTAAGAAAGGATCTAAATATTTTACAGTGGACTTGATAGATTTTATTCCAATAGGTAAATTTTTAGTTTTGATCTCCTTGACCAAAGTAATGTATTTAAGTCCACTCATATGCTATTTTGAACCATCACTACATTGAATCCAATAGCCTTTTCATGATTAGAATAACTTCAAAGGCATTAGGAAAAAGACAATTACAAGATAAATATTGATCTCCTTGACTTGAATGATTATATCAATTTCATATTTAGCATTAAAGAAATCAAAAAAATCTTGCTTAAGAACATGTTAGCAATTAATAGATGGATATAAATGTCAATAGTTGGAAAGAAAATATCCCTTGATGGTAGAAATTTTGAAAATAAAATTCAAGAATATATTCTTTCCATAGATTTCATTGTTGGCAAGTGATGTTTTAAGAGAACTATGGATCACTTAAGGGTTTTCATTTATGGAAACACTTATGTTGGAGTGATCGCATGAATTAAGTATAAGTGTGGGAGACTCAGTCATGAAAATGACTAAGTACAGAATCAGAATAACAATATAATGCAGTAAATTTTTGGTCAATGAAGATAATATATGATATATTATAGCTTGCAAACTTAGAGGAAGACAGTTTGAGATATGTATGACCTTCAGTTAAGGTCGCACGTGTTTTGGTTTTGATATCAGTAAGATACAATGATATGAAGGTATGCGAAGATAGAGAATCAATGAAACAGGGTATATGAATAGTCATGATGATTGAGGGAAGGTTAGAAGGACTAGTAATGTGCTAAGTCAGATGAAAGATTTATATTTCTGACACTTTGGTAATACAAGATCACCGAATCTACATTTATCATTTGTATAAGTAATTGTTATGTTTTGTATTGTATTTGAGAGCCAACTGGATGGCAGAGTTGATATAAGTATAGAGTGTTTTGTGTAAGCCATAAGTGTTGAAACTATGTGATAGAGATGGATATGTGATGGATGTGAATTTGGGATATTGGTAAAGGTAGATAGAAAATGCTTGTATAGTTCACTTATTGAAGAACACTTTTGTAACAGAATTTTGGTTATAAGAGCTATAAGCTCACCACACCTTTAACAGGGTTTTGTATACCCCTAACAGGGTTTTCTATTCCTCTAACAAGGAAATGTACTATGTAATACTCATCTCCTAACAGGGCTAGATTTTCTAACAGGGATTCAATATTTTAGTGCATAGTTGTGGGTACCATCCCCACCGGGGTTTTCCCTTGGCCAGGGTTTTTTTGAAAACAAATAATGGTGTTATGAGTTATGTGTTATGTGTTTATGTTCTTTTCATTTCAGCATTGATATGGTTTATTTTCAATTGGTTGAAGTTTAATTTAAAGTGTTGTAATACTGATTCACCGCCCTCTCAGTATTACTTAATCCTAACAATTGGTATCAGAGCTATTGGCCCTTGGAGAGAAAGCCTGACAGCTTAAGAGAGATCATAATGGATTCAGAAAGTTTGCAAGAGAACTTTGAAACAGCACTTGATGACCTAGACAAAGAAAAGGCTGAGAATGGCGAATTAAAATTTAAATTAAGAAGTGCAGAAGGTTTCATTAAGAAACTAAAGGAACAACTTGAACTTTCAAGAAGTCAGAGATAAGACCTTATGGATAAGATCAAAGAAGATTCAGATAATGATACATCAGACCAAGTAAAGATGTTGGAGCAAGAAAAAGAACAAATTAATCTTCTCATGATTAAAGAAATTCAACATGAAAAGGATGCAAGATACAAAGTTGAAGAAACTCTAAAAGAAGCAAATGTGCAGATAGGACAAATGAAGACTGAACTTGATCACTACAAGGATAAATGTCAAGAATTGGAAAAGTACAATCAGATCATAAAAGGTGAACTCGCTCAATCCAAATTGCACATTGAGAAGTTACATGAGCAGTGATAAAATTGATGAACAAAGAGAGAGAGAGAGACCTAAAGGAGACATGACTGGAATTGGATACAATGAATGAGAATGTTCTAAAACTAATGATGAATCACATGAAGAGAAGACTAAAGATAGATCCACTTTTGAAGAACCTAAAGATCAAATCAGACCTTTCAAAGTTAGATGCTTTGGATGCAACAAAGCTGGTCACATGAAAAGAGATTGCAAAAGTAAAGGTCATTTCAAACCCTTTACTGGTTATTGTTACAATTGTTATGCATATGGACATAAGAAAACAGAATGTAGGAAACCATATCAATCAAGGAACAGATGAGATTACATCATAGAAGAGTCAGCAGCCAAGATCACATGCTAAAAATGCAATAACCTTGGGCATACTGCAAGGTATTGTAAGTTGCAGGTTAATCAAGATAGAAGACCACATACATGTTTCAAATGCAACAACTTAGGACACATAAAAAAGTTTTGCAGGTATGATGGAATGAACAATAGAAGAGGACCACCACCTATGGTTATAAAGAAGAATATTGGTGACAGTGTTAAAAGTCTTAATGAGTACATGGATGAGTTTAAGAATCATTTCAAGAAAATAGTGAATGAAGATTATGAAAAGATATGGAAGGTAAAATATTTCAATAAGGCATTGGTTTAGGGAGAGATAGTAGATGCTACTGTGTCTTCGCATGATGTTGACATTACTACATCGACCTAGAAGGTCGCATGGCCTTAGGGGGAGCATTGGATGCAAACAACAGAATATATCTAGCCCTTGATTATGTGAATAAGCTCATGTGAGCTTAGATATGGTATGTACAAACACAATGGAGTTTATGTTTGTGATCACAGCACTTGGAGATTCATATACTATGATCGCGAAATTTATGATTGATTGAACAGTGTCTGAAGTTGAGCTACCTCTGATTAATGCATTCACTCACCTTGTGATGGATAAAATACCTTGAAGCATATCATTAATACATTGATTGATTAGCAGTGACCAAGGAGATCATATTTAATAAGCACTGCAGCCATCTAGCAATTACATTGTGTGATCGTTTGAAGAAAAAGTTCTAGATTTTGGCGTATTAAAGGTATTTAGATCATATACTATTTCAAGAAGCTATGGATGCACCTGTCATATTTGATGTTATTGGTAGACCAAGGTATAATTTTAAGAGGCACCCATTTAAGTCTTGTGAGGATGATCTGGAAGGAGCATTTTCGCAAACCCCTTACGGCGTGTTACATGTTGAAGATATTAGGGCTTACATATACTACAAGTATGAGACCATAGGAGATGCAAAAATCTATAAGGAATTAGGAAATATGACAAAAGGATCCTCTATCTTGGCAATTGAGGCACCTCCTCCTTCTGAAGCAGAAAAGATGGTAAGTCCTACTCTTGATATAATTGATTTATCAATTAAAAATGAGAAGATTGCACAAGAGGTTGCACCTGCGAACACACCTAGGAGATCTACAAGATCTAACAAACCAAGCAGCCCTAAGAAACAAAAGGTAGAAGTAGAAACACAGAAGAAAGACGACAAGATGACTGAGAAGAAAGAAGAAAAAGAAGTACAAAAGAGGTCACAAGATCTATGGAAGCCAGATATCAAGATGTTACAAAAGAGAATAATAAGAGATGGAAATTTGAAGATAGTAAATAGATACTATGAAAGGTATGATTCTGAAAATCAAGCAATAATTGAGGATATAGTAATTGAGCACTTGTTAGTCTACAAGAATATTTTTTTAGAAATAGAAGGCAGTATTCCTAAGGACTTGTATAGAAAGTTGGAAATAAGAAAACAATTAGCACATTCTGAGGATGAGACTATAAGAAATAAGGCTATTGAAGACATGTTGCCTGTAGTCTCCATACAAGAGAGGGAGAGAATTATTAAAGAGTTGAAACCTTTATTGAGAACAAAGGCCAGACTTGTGAAGATAATGGCAAGGAAGTATGATGAGGTTATAGAAGACACACAAAAGGCATTGGACCAATTTCTTATGTGCGACATGCCTGAGAAGACCTCACCTCTAAAGGTTACCGAGCCTACACCTTTAGGAATGGGAGAAATCTCTAAAACAGCTGAAGAAAGTGAGCAAGCAAGCAAAGTTGACAAGCAACCAGACTTCTTTGTTTCTAGTGTGCCTATATCATTAGACACTTCACTTGATGTAAATGATCCATTTCAAGACAATATGGATAGTGCAATGACAGTATAAGAGGAAGGATAGAAAGAGGAAGAACATATAAAAGAAAGACAAGAAGAGAAAGAACAAGAGAAGGAGAAACAGCAAGAGGAAAAGTAGGAAAAAGAGACAGGAGAAGAAAAAGAAGAAGAGGTAAGAATTCAGCTTAAACAAGAATCGGATAACTCCACTCAATTGTTGTCAAGTATGGCCAAACCGATAAGCACTGGTGTGGAAAGTATGGATGAGGATGAACTCATGAGGTTATCCTTCATAGCATTTTCTAAGGCAAAGTAAATGTCAGAACAAAAGGGGGACAAGAAGGTAAAGGTGATTGCTAGGGCAGTAGAGACTATAAATAAAATACTCCCTACACCTCTCACATTTCAAGGAAAGGATGATGCAGAGAACTTGAACATGGCACTGGACAACTTTGACAATCATTTTTAGTCATTATTGAAGATTGCAGAGGATAAGGTTGAGAATACATACTTAGAAAAGAAGTTGAAGGAATTATGCCAATCCATCTCATGGAACTTGGGCATTCTGAAAGCAACCACAATTAAGGCTAAAAACTGTGTGGAAAAAGGAAGAAAACTCTACAGTTATTGCATCAATCCTAGTAGACACATAAAGAATATTGAAGATATCATAGCCAAGGATAGGGCTACATTAGACAGCATAATGGACAGTTTTGAAACCTCTTCACAAACTATGTTGGAAATTGACAAGCAAACATCCAAAATTTTGGATAAGATAAGTGCTTTGAATACAAAGAAAGGGAGAGTAGTGGAAATATTTGGTTTGCTAAAGAGTCTAATCACTCCTAAGCTATCAATTCTTGAAGCTCATCTCATAGAGATGGAGAAGATAGAAGGATCAATGACAAACTCTATACTCACTGAGCTGAAGGCAGCAAAGACTACATCTTATGCACTGAATGGACTAGTCCATGTCAGTGAACTTCTGATCAAGTCATGGGATGATGAAGTGAAGACCTTGGAAGACTCTTTCCAAGACATTCTGAATCTGGTGAGTAAGCACTAAAGTCTTTTATGCTTAAGATTTTGAAATTTTGTAAGCACCTTTGCCATTGATGTCAAAGGGAGAGAAAGAGGAGAAAACTGAGAAGAGGAAAAAGAATTAAATAAAAGAAGAGAGGAGAAAAATGAGGAGAAGAGAAGAACAAGAAAAGAAGTAAATTAAAAAAAATTGAGAGAGAAAAAGGAGAAAGAATATGTATATAGAGAAGTAGAAGGAAGATAGTATTTTGACACTTAGTCATTTTTTGCTAAGTGTTGCCATCAATGCCAAAGGGAGAGATTGTTGGCAATTGATGTTTTGAGAGCACTATGGATCACTTAAGGGTTGTCATTTATTGCAACACTTATGTTGGAGTGATCACATGAAGTAAGTATAAGTGTGGGAGACTCGATCATGAAAATGACTAAGTACATAATCAGAATAACAGTATATTGTTGTACAGTTTTGGTCAGCGAAGATAGTATATGATATAGTATGGCTTGCAAACTTAGAGGAAGACGGTTTGGGATATGTATGACCTTCAGTTAAGGTCTCACATGTTTTGGTGTTGATATCAGTAAGATATAGTGATATGAAGGTATGCGAAGATAGAGAATCAGTGAAACAGGGTATATGAATAGTCGCGATGATTGAGGGAAGGTTAGACGGAATGGTATCGTGCTAAGTTAGATGAAAGATGTATATTGTTGACACTTTGGTAATACAAGATCGTCGACTCTACATTTATCATTTTTATAAGTAATTGTTATGTTTTGTATTGTATTTGAGAACCGACTAGATGGCAGAATTGATATAAGTATAGAGTGTTTTGTGGAAGCAATAAGTGTGAAACTATGTGATAGAGATGGATATGTGATGGATGCGAATTTGGGATACTGGTAAAGGTGGATAGCATATGCAAGATTAGAGATTGATAGAGCTATAACTGGAACTATCAAAGCATAGCAGATGCTTGTACAATTCACTTATTGAAGAACACTTTTGAAACAGAATTTTGGTTGTAAGAGCTATAAGCTCACCACACCTTTAATAGGGTTTTCTATTCCTCTAACAAGGAAATGTACTATGTAATACTCATCTCCTAACAGGGCTAGATCTCCTAACAGGGATTCAATATTTTAGTGCATAGTTGTGGGTATCATCCCCACGGGGATTTTCCCTTGGCCAAAGTTTCCTCAAAAACAAATAATGGTGTTATGAGTTATGTGTTATGTGTTTATGTTCTTTTCATTTCAGCATTGATAGGGTTTATTTTCAATTGGTTGAAGTTTAATTTAAAGTATTGTAATATTGATTCACCCCCCTCTTAGTATTACTTAATCCTAACATTCAAGCTATAGGAAGACCCCTCCAAGTTGACCCTCAATAAAGGCTTGATGAGAATAAAACACAACCTAAGGAATATTTTGTTCCAAGATTAAAGGCATGAGAATTAGGTAAAAAATGAATTGGCTTAACTATGGTGATTGAGGCTCTAAGCTCTTCTTCAATTACATTGGAGATAAACACCATAAGGAAGATATTCCCATTATTTGGGATGATAATGTGTTGGTCCAAGATCCTAATATGATCAGCAATGATTTCCTCTATTTTAATAAACCTCTTTTCTCAAGTGAGGATAACTCTAATGATTGTAAAAGTGCTCAAGAATATTGTAAGAAAATCTTCCTAGGAAGATCAATGGTGAGGTGAGTAGATGTGTGGCTAATGATATTTCCAAAGATGATATTGATAAAGATATTTAGACCCTAGATAATGGAAATTCTCATGGTTCTAATGGTCTGCTAATTGAGTTTTACAAGAAAAATGTTGATTGGATTACTGATGAATTTTGTCAAGTTTATTCAAAAGTAATCAAAATGGGTTGAATGGGGAGCTTTATAAACCAAGGATGATAAGACTCCATCCTAAGGGTGGTGATAAAACTCAAAAAAAAAAATTGGAGATCGGTCACTCTCCTTAATGTCTCATATAAAATTCTTGCGAAAGTATTTGCCACAAGGCTAGCTGATATCCTTCTTTTATTAGTAATACCTAGATTAGGTTCATAAAAGGGAGATACATATTGGAAAATCTAATTACAAGTAGGGCGGCCATGGAGTGGACTAGGTTATGTGATAAAAAATAGAGAATATTTCTTCTTGACTTTGAAAAGGCCTATGTAGGGTAGAGTGGTCTTTTATTCTAATGGTCTTGGATGCATTTGTGTTTCCTCAATTTCATCATATGGTCAAAACTCATTTAAAAATCAAATACTCAAGTTAGCATTAATAGATATTTTCCTAAGTTGTTATTTCTTCAAAGATCTATCAGATAGGAATGTGCACTAGCCCCTACCTTCTTTTTGATTGTCTCAGATGCTTTGTATTATCTATTAAGAGATATAAGTTTGGGTCCTAAATTTGGTGGTATTATCTTATCGAATAATGATGACCTCTTGAATATCCAATTTGTTGATGATTCTACCATTTTTTTGAAACTTGAAAGTAATAATATAGAGTATTTGATGGACAAAATTGGATATTTTCTATGAGGCTTCAAGAACTAAACTTTCTATTATAAATCCAAATTGCTTAGATGGGTTGACTCCTTTCCTATTAGGATGCAAAAGTTTGATCCTCATTGGAGTGAACCCAACAAGCTAGTCAGGTGCCTTGGAATTCATTTCATTGTTAATTCATTAATAAAACATGTGGGATTAGATGAAAGGCAAGATTGGAAGTATGATAGAAAAATGGAATAAGCTCCAGCTTTCTTTGGTTGGTAGAATTCAAGTTTGCTATAAAATTTTCATCTTATAGACTCTACTTCTCCTCTAATTGATTACTCTACCATTATCAAGTTATTTACATTTTGAAGTCTACTAAAATATTATTGTGGTCTAATGGCAAACGCAAAAGAAAAAGAATTGTTGTAAACTGGGATTGGTGTTGCATTGATAAGAGTGGGATGCCTAGGACATAAGGATCTAAGGCTTCAATTCATCTCCCTTGCTATAAAATGGATTATAAACTCATTCTTTGGCAATGAGCCATGGAAGGTCCTACTAAGGAACAATATCTTGTTAGTTGTTCCTTAGAAAGCTAAGTCTTGGGTTGGTCTCCTCCCACATGATTTGATGTTTGGAAAACATCTTATATCCCATTTTGGTTCTAGCTTTTTAAAAAGCATTTGGAAGGCATCTGAGCATATTAGAAACTAGATCGAAGGTAGTGAATTCTACAGTAAAGATTAGTAAAATCTTTTAGTACAAATCCATATGGTGGAATCTCTAGTGGAAGGTCAAGCCCCTTGCACTTCATCAAGGGTGTTCAACTAAAAATTGAGCTTCTAAAGGTATTCTGTGTGATGAAATCAAAGGTTGAGCTTCCTAATTCTCACATGGGACATACTCTATCCTTAGAAATGCCAATAGTAATCCCAGATTTCTTATGCGGTTGGTTCCTAATACTAATTTTTTGAGTCACCTAGTAGGTTGATGGTACTAATATCCAAAAAGTAAACTCAAGAAAGATCTATAACTCTCTAGTGAACGCTCAGGATGAGATGGAATACCTCACTCTATTGGCAACATAGCCTTAGCCTTGATTGTTAGTCCAAAATCCTAAATCACTCTTAGTCTCACTTCATTGAGCCAAAAAAAAATCTTGTGACCTCTACTCCATTTATAAAGTTATTGAACATGTTAATCACATTTTCTTTTATTGTTTCTTTGCAAAAGAGATTTAGCTTCAATTTATTTCTAATTGGGGTGGGTGAGAGAATAGATCAATCTTTTCTTTTCAAGAAATTATTTTTTATCATGTCAAAGAGTTCAATTAGTTGTTTAATAATTATTGACTTGTTCTTTTTACTAAAGTTCTCTGGTTCTTTCTAGGGATCTATGAATGAAGACCATTTCCAAGACACAAAGAGGATACTTAGTGAGTCTTTCAAAAGACTCATTATCAACTCCATTTTTTGCAATTTTACCTAACTATGGAGGTCTATAAAGAGAAATTTTGAGAGTTGTTAAAGGTTTGACAAACTACCTTCAACAAGGTAAAGAAGAATTTTGCAAACCAACCATCCCCTGCTAAGGAAATGGAGGACAAGTTTAGGAAGCAACGCTCAAAACTTTGAGTCAATCATAACAAAGTCTATTCTATTGATATGGCGAAAGATGATTTGGGGCTCAATGAGAGCTCTCTTGCTCCTATCTAAAGAAGACCTTATTGGTGTTTAGTTAGAGTTCACTAGACCGAATGATAGTCTTTCATAATTTGATTCCCTAAATGACTTCAATGGATTTGATCCATATAGAAATTGTTGAAATGGATAACTTCTTATATTGACCATGTTGTACTTAATCTCATTTGACTGCTTTATTGTAACTTTGTGTATGAATATTGGTTGATGTGGCCTCTTTGACTTACCCCCTATTCTATAACTACTCTCTTTAGTAATACTGAATCAATTCAAAAAATTAACTATGAAGAATAACATTCAAATTATGATAGAGAATGAGTGATTATTGGGATGGAAATCCTCCTCTTTTGTCTACATACATGCATCTACGGGCTCTTTGTGACTCTTTTCTTGTTGTTAGATGGGATGAGATGGCACATTATAAGAAAGTTCATAATCTAGGCCATGTTGTTGGATATAGATGCAAGAATTCTTTTGATGGGCCACCAAGGGGTTCTGAGAGGGATCAGAACGAGCTTTCTCAAATTTTGGCTTCTAGGGAGTGCAGCTCCTTGATGGGACCTTATGTTTTGGCTTGGGGTGGTGCTTTGTCTGGGAAATACTCTTTTTCTACAAGATACCTAGAGCTTACTAGACAGTTGTTTGGAGATGCTGAGGTGCCTTGGTGGAAGCATGTTTGGAATAAATTCTCTTGATCCAAGTGTGATTTTTTCATGTGGTTGGTGGCTCACAATTGTTGTCTTACCTAGGATAATCTTTGCAAGCCCAGCTTTTAGGGCCCCTCGATATGTGTTTTGTGCAGTAATGATGAGGAGTTTGTTTCCCATCTTTTCTTATAGTGCTCTTTTGTCAAACAAATTTGGCACTTTTGGTGGAGTGCTTGGGGTTGCCCCTACTAGCATGTGTCCTCTTTGTCTAAGTTTTGGGACCATTTGGGGTACTCCCCTTATAAAACTTTTTTTTCTTCAAGTTGCTTGGGTTATTGGTCCTTCATTTATTCTTTGGCATGTTTGGTTGGAAAGGAATAGGAGGATTTGCAGGATGTTAGGAGTGAGGTCATGTACCTATGGTGAAAAATTATCCACTCTCTCCATGAGACCATTTTGGCTAAGTGTGAGTTGAGTGGTGGTATGGACCTTGGGGATGTTGCTATCAACAATCGCCTCAATTTTCCTCTTTAGAGAGGGATTCCAGTGTTTGTTGGTCGGGGGTATAGTAATAGACCCAAACATCCTTTGTTGCGAGTTAATCGTGAGGGGCGTTGGACTCCTCTACCCAAAGTTTTAAAAATCAACACTGAAGGTTCTTCTCAGGGAAATCTAGGACTTGCAAGCATAGGTGGAGTTGGGCGAAGTAATTTTGGTGAAGTTCAATTTATTTTCTCAGTGTATAAGGGCTTTCATACTAATAATTTCATGGAGGCCCTTGCCATCTTATTTGTTGTGGAACAATGTTGTGTGTGTGTTTGGCGCAAGATTACTTGTGAGATTGATTCTCAGGGGGTTGTGAACTTACTAACTAAACAGGAACTTTCAGATGTTAGCTGGCACTTGACTTTGATTATTAATCGGATTCTTCAATTATGCAGGTCTCTCGATTCTATCATTTTTACACACATCCCTCGAGAGTGGAATGGTGTTGCCGACTATTTGGCTAAATAGGCTTCAGAGCACATGCAGGATTGGAGTATTGTTGATAAGAGGCAATTGCCCCTGATTTATCTCATGTTTTTGATGAACTTGTTGCCCATGATAGGGTTCAATAGAGCTTACTATTAAGCTATTTCTATATTGTTTCTCTGTGTTTTAATAAATTTTTGGTCCTCTTTTAGTCTAAATTATGATAGAGAATACAAAATCAATAGGGAGACCATTTCAAGTGAGGTACCCTACAATTTTTTGGAGCTCTTATGCAATATATTGCATTAATCTTCTTGAAAATATAAGCAAACCTAAATGGTTCAAACCCATGGTCAAAGAGGTGACAAGAAGTTAGCCTTTGTCCAAGCCTTGAATATCCAAATCTTATACCAAATAAAATTTGAATGTTCCTTCTACCACATGAACCTTTTTTGTCCCTATTTGATTAAATAAAATTCAAAATCCTTCATATTCCATTCCACTCTATTTGTCGAACTATTCCAAATTGCTTGATTTTATTTAGGATATTTCGTAGTTCTTTCCCCAGGTATTCATAAGCATAGTCCAAGAGGGGAAAGGGTGTCCATCTATAGAATTCATCTATGTCCACTAACTCCTCCCAATAATCCTTACCTCGTCACTTAAGCTTCCTTATGGATAGCCATTAGATGGTAGAAATGTGAATAATCCTAAGCAATTCTTCACAATCCATCTTACCAAAAGAAATTATTTATGCCATTTTGAATGAGAAAAAAAAAAAAAAAACATTTATTACATGTTTGATATGTTTCATCCCCTCCCCCTCCCCTTTTGGCTGCAATCATTACAAAATACATAATTAACCATCCTTAAAACACTTTGTCTAATGAAAAATGCACACCAAGTGAAAGGAATGTTATGTAGATGAGAGATGCAAGATTTTGTCATTAATTTAGTTACAATGCAAAGTACACAACTTCACTAACATTACTTAAGCAAAACTTTGACAATTCTTAGTGGATGGACTCTCCTAGATATGGTCTAACTAATAAATGGTCCAAGGGAAAAGGGTTGAAAAAGGAATGTTATGTAGATGAGAGATGCAAGATTTTGTCATTAATTTAGTTACAATGCAAAGTACACAACTTCACTAACATTACTTAAGCAAAACTTTGACAATTCTTAGTGGATGGGCTCTCCTAGTATATGGTCTAACTACTAAATGGTCCAAGAGGAAAGGGTTGAAAAATTTGTTTTCTACAAGCTATTTGCATCAAGTTTACTTTATTCTCATAAGATCACATCAAGTTTACTTTATTCTCAAAAGACCTACCATTCCATCATTAATGAGCCCCCATCCTCAAGGATTAGGTTCAATGAGCTACCAAAAAATATTGTATTTAGTTCCAACCAAATACACTTATCATCGTTCTCTACGTGGCAATTAATGAAATAAAATTGTGTTGAGCTCCCATCTTATTATGCAATAGCT
The DNA here is from genome assembly GCA_027943335.1 of Chamaecyparis obtusa. Taxonomy (NCBI): domain Eukaryota; kingdom Viridiplantae; phylum Streptophyta; class Pinopsida; order Cupressales; family Cupressaceae; genus Chamaecyparis; species Chamaecyparis obtusa. Next base: position 459,371 of record BSBK01000103.1, on the reverse strand, counting down.
TCTTACAAGACTCAACACTTACATAGAACATATTTCAAAGACAAGCATATCATGTCTATCATCAAATGGTAGTGTTAGTTATGCATCAGAAAAGTCAACAAGGATAATATCTAGCACTTAGACAACGTGCAATACTAGCCATGTCATTTACTACAAGAAAAAAAAAGTAGATTATAGTAATTGTTTCCTTGCTATACACCAAGATTTATAAACCACGATCATGATTCTAAGTGCTGCTAGATAATTCTATAATTGATGATTTCATAGACCATTATCCTTACGTACATACAAAAATAAATTTAGCAACATGAAACCACTATTAACAGACATATAGAAGTAGCATTCTTAAAGTCAACTTATGAGGTGCAGTAAGCAACTTATGAAGTGCAGTAAGAAATGCTATAATTGAAAAGCCTGTGCATAAGCTTCGACGCAGCAATATGTTTCTCTATATTTAAAACAAGGGTAAAAGCCCCATCCACTCATACACAAGCAAAGAGATTAGATCTTGTTGAGGTTCATATCTGATCCGTTGGACTATGAGGACGCAACCTATGGCACATCTTTAACGAGTACATCGACTACGATGACGTATAAAGGCTTTACATCGATGCAAATAACTAACCTTGATTACTTTCAACAGTCACCCTGCTAAAAATTTATAATATCTATAATGACCCAAAAGTATAACACCTAGTAGCATTAATTAAAATATCTCAATTTGCCATATTCTTTACCATGCAAACTATAATCAAGAATTAGCACACATCCCCAATGCCATCACCAGATTTGACATCAGTATCCTTTGCACATCTAGATCTTATACTAGCAATCAAAGAAAAGACAAAATCCGAATTTAGGCCAATGTGTGCAAAACCATAATCAGGAAGTAGCCCACATCCTTGAGTCATCATCAATGTCACATTTCTATATGTCATGCAACTAGATCCAAGATGTTTGAATTGAAGGTAACACCTTTGAAATTTTGAATTTAGGTTGCCGAAACTCATGGCTCACACTCCAATCCACAGTCCTAGCATATGCCCAAATTTAATGGTCAATCACAGAAACTCTACTAAATATATTAGAGATCAACTACCCTGGGGATCACAACTTGCAAGATGTTTCCAAATATTCCTACAAATGGTGAAAACTCAGTAGTTCCATGTGTACCCACTAGAGAGTTTACCCCTTTTCATTGGGCGTGAATGTCAAAATTCATTATTTCAACATCTAAAATAGCCAGGCTGTCAACCATTAAGATGCTTTCAATCTCGTGGCAAAAAAATGTGCCAAAAACTAATTGATTTCCATGTTCTCTTGTTCTCAAATCCGCATTGCATTCAAAAATCCATAGTACAGTGCTTAAACTAGTAGTGTAGACTCCCTTCACAATATTTTAAGTGGAATTTATTTTTCTACAAATAAGCTAGAAATATAAGCGGCAAGCAAAACAAAAACAAAATGTAGTCTGCCTTTTTGTAAGCGTATAGAAACATTGAACCTTAAGCCATTTGTGGTATGAACAAGTCACAATCTTTGATGCATTCTTAAACACATGCCCTCTATGTTATGAGTCACCTTATTATTGAGTGATGATTTTAACTTAAGTTGCTCCCTCTACGAACATTTTTTTTTAAACCCAGAAAATCACAACCCTTCAAACAATATATTTACATGATAAATCCATTACATTGTAATGTTGGTCCTTTGGGGCTGAGAAAAATGAACTTTCAGAGCTATAATCAAACATCCTGTCTAAAAAGATATAAGGAATTTCAATCTTCAACAAAGCTTGATGGATAGTGATTGCAGAAAAAAGTACACAATAAAATATAGTGTGAAAGAATATAAGGAGATTTAAAACACTTGACTTTAGCACTGCAATAACAAGCAAGATAATAAGTACACTGAAATTAATGACATCATTAGATTCTAAGAATCTATAAATTAGGGCAATCAAATCTAATTGAATTGCCCTACCCACTTACAAGGAATTATATGATTAATTCACTTTGTGAAACAAGGATACCATCACTATCTGCATAGCACCACTCCCCTTTGACAATGCGCGTGCCACCAATATATATTGACACGTTTTTTTCACCCACCCCTTTCTTGTTGGCTTTCAGTGGATTAGATGCCAGAGCTCTCACCCCAATGTCACACCTGTTTATTTCATCAACATCTCGTATGCAACCATTCACAATTATTCCAGACCACCCATTGTTTTGTGCTGAAACAACAATATTACCCCCCAGTATGGCACATCGGAGACTTCCTCCTCCGTCAACGACCAAAACTCTTCCATTACCTCTCTCTTCCAGAATTTCTCGCATGAGGACATTGTCCTCAAAGACCTTAAGTGTCACTATAGGTCCTGAAAAGGCTCGACGGCCACCATATATCTGAAAACTTGGCTGTAAGACACGGAGATCACCACTTTCCACAAGAGCAGGGTATGTGTCACAAATTTCAGTAGTTGCTAATACTGCCATGAAAGCTTATTTGTTACCAACCTGCATGTAACATGGAGTTTAATATTGCAATTAGTTTAAGTTCAGTCAATTTCTGCGAAACAGAGGATCAACACTGATGTTTGCTGAAATTTGCCTGTGCCAGAAATATCACAAAACCAACACTATTAAATGACCAGCTCAAAAGATCTGATAGCTAGACCAAAAATAAAAGATGAGAAGCCCAAAATGTCTGACCAATAGAAAACCATGATAAAGGATGATAGTCAGATTAGTTGTAATTTTCTCTTGCAGACAGAATGCAGGCAAAAGGTCCAACTTCAAATGTCCATTGTAAACATCCCCAAGGTATCAAAGGCACTAGGAAAAGATATTTTGAGTAATGTGATTTACAGATATTCTCAATAGTTTACGACTAAGGATAAACAGAGAACCCAAGGAGGAAATGATGCAGGCTGCAATGGGTAGGAGAGATTTGTGCTTCAAACCAAGCATGATAACTTATTTTTTGGTCCAAAAAGTAGCAGATGCATCCAGATGCAGCGATGATTTTGTTAGGAAAAGAAAATCCTAAAGAAAGCTTTATGTATCTCTATAACCTCCTATTAGAAAACCTTTTGCTCCAATATTCATGATATTTATCAACCCATATCAGGAAACAACTTAATAAGGTCATCAACCCATTAGACCAACAAGAAACAAAAATAATTCCTGTATGACCCATAACTGAGAACATTGTCTAATAACTCAACACCATTCATCACAAACAAAAAGATAATGGGAAAGAAAAGAATCCCAAAAACTATCTAATGAATGAATCACCTAAGTGATTGGAGGAATATGAAGAATGGCCACTAGTGGATCCATTAATTAAAGTTTTAAATATGGAATCAAAATTACCTCTAATATCATAAATATTTATGTAATGAACAAACGTGTGGATTGCAATTAATAAATTCCTATTCCCTATGGCATCAGGGACACCAAATATTAACGGCTTTAGATTTTATATTCTGCACGATTGTAAAGCAAGAAAGTCGTCCTTTTTTTAAGAATTTAGGACAACGATCCATCTGTTTATTTCAGAAAATGTTACTTGAAGATAATATAATACTTGCATGCTACCAAAGTTATGTGTGGTATCAGAATCTTAAAAAAGAGACAGATTTAAGTTTTAACTAAAGAATTTCTGATGCAAAAGCATATTATCAATACACAAATGCTTGCTTTCGAGTCATTGAAATTGTATGAAACAAAGCTAATAATGAATAAACATTCAAAATGAGAAAGACTAAGGTTCGTCAAATTTTGAAGTCAAATAAAAAGTTGAGTTCTGGATGTGTAGTTTACTACTTTATATCTCTATGCATGGATCTTTGGCTATGGGGCTCAACTACAAATTCCAAAATATATAATACTTCATTCTTTTTCATTCTTATCTTGTCTAGTAATGAAACTGGATAAAAAAGATAAAACAGATTTTACTTTTTTATTACATTGTTTTTTTCTCAGATAACTGAGAGGTTGACCCAATGGTTCCTAGGTTGAATGCCGTATGATGTGGCAGAGTAAAAAAGATTCTATCCATGATTAGTCTTGTTCATTTTCCAAGCGATGCTATTAATTTTGTATCATATATGCATTTTCTCGGATGATATCCAGAATTAGGGAGATTCATTAACAGCTTTTGGACCCAGCTCAAGGCAAGATTGTAATAGATAAATTATTCTGCATAGCTGAAGATAAATCTTCTTTTTTATTTTCTTAGATATGCTGCTTAGCAGAGATGGAGATGACAGTGGATACGTCAAGGCAAAATATTGATTTAGCTTGAGATATACATTCAAAGAGAAATATTTTTTGGTGCAATATATATTTCCTGGCACTTGTCTGTTAATTTATTCTCTGGAACGTAACATTTGACCAATATTGATAAATTAATTTTCTAAGAGATGTAAATACTTATTGTCTATAACGACAAATCTGCTTTGTGACTCAATCTTCCATTCAGAAATTAGAAAAGATAGACCAAATTCAAATTTTAAGTTATTGATTGCAAGACTCCTTTACATATATTAAACTATGCTAGTGTTTTCTTGGTGTGTGTGTGTGTGTGTGTGTGTGTATATATATATATATCCATGTAAATTTCAGATTAATCTTCACCAAAGTTTTAGTTGAGGAAATTCATATATATGATTTTCTGTGCAACTGGTTTTGTTTTACTGACCAGATATTTTTGTCCAACTGCCAAGGATTGCAGTGATCAACCTCTTTTGGACTAGATCAAAAGCTGCCTCATAGGTTTCAAGATTTCAGATCTTGAGAGGGTTGCTAAAAATAAATGTTTCCTGTGGAGACCTCAAATTGGGTAGATGCTTTTCCCGAGAAATTTTAATAAAGTACACTGGTAGCATCTAATTTTCATGCCCTCTCCAGTAAACATAAAAGAAAAACTACTCTAGTAATTCAGGAGCTACCAGCCTCATTCAAGATTTATACAAAGAATAAAACAAGTCCTCGTTTACAACCTCTATTGACAGATATAATATATATCATTTCAGCTGCAGATAAAGGAGAAACTTCCAAGTACATGCCCTTAAATCTAGCATGTCTTTCATATATTAAATGTATTTCTTTTTTTTTGCAATGAAGAAGAGAATACAAGAAAAATACTGTGTATCTTTTAACATGAGAAACTACTGTTTTGAGTCTTTGACCAAAAGGACCCCATACAAATTTGGCATCACAAACAATAGTTTTGAGACAACTTGTGAAGGTGCAAGAGGCATCAAGTGGAATGGTCCTTGGCTACCGATGTAGTATTTGGAAGCAATCAAATTTAGAGAGAGCCCAAAAGGTAAAGTCATTGATCCTAGTCTCTAGATGATTATTGGTAGGTCCATGTGGACTATGTCTTGAATTCCATTGAGCCTGTCATGAGTATGATTGGGTTTGTTAATACAGATCGGCCATTGGGGGAAATCTATGATGATGACTATTCCGTTGTAGAAAAAAAAAGGTCATAATAACTCAAACAGGGAATGACTACAAAGAAACATTTATCTAAGTGTGGAAAAAAAAATTCATCACCGATAGAACAAGATGAACTGACCCGTGCATCTCTTTGCATATGAGTTATCCCTGAACTGTTACAGCTCACATATACATTATTTGCCAAGAAGAATGGAACAATATAGAGATAGTGAAGTTACTAATGGATACGGTTGGCATTCCAAAGAATCCTCTCACATCCAAAAGTGGTGGATTATGCTAGGAAAGAGTTTGGCAAATTCATCTCAAGATGAGGTCATAGTATTTGTGCTCTGAGACCAATACAAGGAAGATGCACATACATGGCGGTACCTCCATGGGAAAATTATTTGTTCCTCCAACCTCTTGCAATCAAAATTCTAGCACAAGTAAGAATTATTTTTATATTATTACTAACCATTCTTTTGAATTTCTTATTCCTAATTTGTATTGAATCTCTCTCCAATTTCAATATGTTGCAATTTTTTCTTCAGCTAGATGGAATTGGAGTACATGCTCCTTCAATCAATAAGTGTAACTAGTTGGCTGCCAAAAAAACCAAAAGACTTGATCTATATCCATTCCAACTTATATCTCCTATCACATAAGAAAGTTGACTACAAGAAAGGGGCAATGAAGAACTATGATATAACCTATAAGTATACCAACTTGGATGCATCTATTGTAGATGCTTGCCATAGTCAATATAGATGATGACTAGTCTCTTAAGCATGATGTACCAAGTAGAAGTGGCGCTCCATTTTCTTGTGGTTCAAATGATGTTGAACCAAGCAATGACTTTAATTAGATGCTTTAGATGAAGATTAAAGACCAAGATACAATAATTTTATTGTATTGTTTTCCAATTTTGTAATTTTGTAATTGTAATGATTTTCATTTAATATTGACTCTAGAATTCTAGACATATATGAAATAATGACATAATATTGAAAGTTTGACCTATCAATTGACAATGAACGTCAAAAATTCAAATGTCAATATTATTATAAATCAATATGATATGTCAAGTTTCTTTTCAATTATGTATACTTTATAAATCTTTTGCATATGTATAATCACACCGAATTGTACCATACCCAAGAAAAAAAATTGTTGCTCCAACTTAACCAAATCCTATAACCTTACCCAACCTTGTACCATTCTTGTCAATTTAGATGGAGACAAAAAAAAAGTTGTAGAAAACTTGCATCAAAGACCCCATGTATGTAAACACACTTGGGAATAAATTTTGGACATCTTCAAAGAAACTCTCAATAGGAGATGCAATTAGCTTTAAGAGTGATGATGGTCACAGGCCCATGCATCCATCTTATGATCATGATGTTGGACTTCTCCAATGGCAAACTTGTGTTCCTAAAGACAGATGAGCCTAGGATTTGTCTTTTTATATGGCCTTTATCAAACTTTAGTTAAACTCTATGTTTATTATGCCACAAACATAATCAAGACTTAAATCTCTTTATTACCCAAAGATACATATAAAGCGCTATGGCATGTTCATTAATGGATGCTGATAAATGTATATATGCTTGGAATTACATGTGTAATGTGATGAATTTAAATTGTTAAGTGCTATGTGCGATGTTTGGTATGCTAATGTTTCTTGCAGCATCTCAACCAGGTCAACTGAGCCAATTCCTACAATTGAGACTATGTGAGCTCCTACAGCCACGGGCAGAACTTACCTAGAAAGAGTCAAAATGGTAGTCTGGTTATCTTGGGCAGTTGGAGGCTGTTAGTTACTTGGAGACTTCTTCAAGGGTCCACTTATCACCTCCAACACGCCATTTATTGATTCTGTTATATTATTGCAAATAGAATAGTTATGTTTTGATAGAGGGAATTAATGCTCTCCTTTATTACTAATAAATCTCCTCCTAGATATAGGTAAGGAGTGATAGGTAGTTAGAGGTTGAAGTTATTAGGCTAAGGCCAATATATGAGTCCGTAGTGAAACCGAAGAAAGTCAATGTTTTATGCCTCTTTCCAACTAAGTATGACAATATTGTAACATATTAATGTTCAATGCATGAATATATGAGTTGATGATTTAGTTTATCCATTCCATTGTTCATCTGAAATTGTTACCCAAGGGGGCCCACTTGAGGTAATATATCTCCAATCTTTGTTTATGCATTATTAGTTAGATATTGATTTTGTTATTGAATTTGAGGAAGTTGTAGGATGTTGCTTTGATTATTGCAGACAGTAATCTGGTAGCAATGACCATTTACTTAATCAATAGAATTTCAATATCATTGTAGAATGCTTTGAAATATCCAGCTTTACTATATTAGTTCATTGTTGTTTGTTATCTTGGGTTGATTAATTTATGTATTTTAAATTAATGCAATTGCTTTTCATTAAGTAGGACATGAGGTCATGGTGCACCAGCGCACACCCATTTCAAGTTCATGTCCCTGGGTTGATAACAAAATGTAACCTATATACCATGAAGGGGTGCTCAATTTAACCAATCTGTAATAACAACCCCTGTTTTTTTAAATACATGATGCAAGATATAAACTAAGAAAAAAGTAACTTGTTGATTGTTAGGTACATTACCATAGAAACTATCATAGCATTACAAGAGAAAGTCTTTCTTCACATCAGCATATGATAACTCAATAACAATATCATAAGCAAACTGAAATCAGACTTCTAATATAATAAAACTCAGACCTGAAATTATCTTCAAAAATCATTAAAGTCTGCTAAAAAATGTTACCAGCACTAAGCAAGGCATAATATGGACTTAGGCAATTATTTGCAACGATAGAATATGTCACCAGCTGCTCCAAGTCTGCTCCAGCACTATTTGTTAAACTCAATTGAAGACCACTTTCCAATGCTCAAATAACAGTCTTAACCTTTCCTTACTCTAATTATTTCAATTTGTCACCAAAGATAACAAATGACCACTCAAAATGAATCATCCAACAATGAAGAATACTCAAAAATAATACCTAGAATGATAGCAGGTCTGATCACTGTAAAATGAGACAAAGTTCGATTCCCAACTACTCAGAAAAAGCATCTAACAATTACTAAACTTAAACAGCATTCCAAAAAGACTCACACCACACCAAAACCAAGAAACCCACATCAGAAACATAAGAATATCTTCATCTTTCTCATATCAAAAAACACCCACAAAGCCAGAATTGCTATAAATCTTGAACCACTAACACCAACCAGCTAGGGTGGGTCTCTCACCACCGAAAACAGCAAGACAGGAAGAGGGTTTTCATCCTCAACCAGAAAAATAAGAACTCCTTGAACTCATTCTAGCAGCATAACATCACCTTCACAATATTCAACATAACAAGAATAAGAGCCAAAACTCTATTTTATAGAATTTCATTGAAAAGTTAAGGCAACTCCAATAATAAAATAATAAACTTTAGCCCTTTTAATATTTACCTTAAAAACAACTTAAAGCTGTCACTTGAAATATCCCACCCCTGATTTGAATATGCAAATTCTGATTTTTTCTGAATATTTTTCTGATTCTGTTTTTTTGGAGTCTGAAAGATAAATGCAAAAACTTGGAAATACTTGGAACTGAAATGCTAAATGGAAATACAAATCTAGGCAATATCAGATTAAAATTTTCCTCAAAATCTTTAAATCTAAAAGTTGGAAATTATTTGATCATTACATACCAAATCTGATTACAAGCAATTCGATAATTCTGGAAATGCTGAAATTGGAATTAATTTGCAATAAATGAAATCTGAACATATCCTATCTCCAACGCCTAGCTGGAAGAATATATTATTTTTTGATGGAAGCTAATACTGATGTAATTATCAAATCTGAATTCTTTGTGAATTTGTCCCGATCTGGAAACTGCTGCTCTATAAACCCTACAACACCTTCTTGGGAAAATTTTCTCGCAGGAAAGAAGGTGTGACTAGCTGTAGGTATCAATAATATTGGATGTGTAGTGCCTGAATGTTCAGATCTGCTCATTGTCTCTGATAATAACAGTGAAAAACTGTGCCCTCAACTCTATCAAACTGATTATCGAAGCAAATGTGAATTCTGAAATAAATTCACCAATATATGCAATTCAAAACTCATATGCAGCCTTGCCAATAGTGGCATGTTGTGGCGGTTAAGTTCTTGTGTTGTTGTTCTTGCCATCAAGGTTCAAATCCCATTGGCGATCAGTTCCCCTATTTTTGGCTTCCCCGGTTCATAGCTCCGGGTCAAAGCGTTTACCTCTCTTTAATTAAAATAAAAATTTAAATAAAAAAAAACTCATATGCAGCCTCTGATTGAAGCCACCTGCATGTTATGTCCTTGGGTGATCTTCTACACTTGCAGGCATTCAGATCTGCAAAGGTTTTTGTCTTCGCATATAATTCCCACCAAACCCTATCTAAGAGCTCTTGAGTGCCAAAGATGAATTCTCCAAAAATAATGATTCCAAAAAAATGCAAAATGAAAGCCACTTTATAAAGTAACTTTAATTTATTAAATTAAAACATTAAAGTCAACTATAGATAACTTCAATATTTTAATTATTATTTTGAAACCATCACCTGACCTCTCTAATTAAAAACTGATGATGCACCTAGTCCCCAAGTGATGTCTAAATATATCAGACCAACTGTCAGTCTCCTCCACAAAAAAAGGGAACCTCCTAAAAAATAGGATGTTGTCTTTGATCATCTGAAATGGCTCATAAAGCATAGAAGGCCATCTCTCAGCCTTGTCGTAAAAAATAAGAACCCTCCTACAAAATAGGAGACTATATATGAAAATATGAAATGGCTCATTAGGCTCCCTGCAAGGCTCCACAAGCTCCAAATGGTCAACAGAGGAACTGTCAATCTCCTAAAAAATAGGAACTCCTAAAAAATAGGAAACTGACTCTGAGCTCCTGAAATGCCACGCAAGCCTCCCAAAGGACCACAAGACCCCCTGAATGGGCTCCCTATCCATTGTATCAGCCTACAAGAACCCTGATAGTAGGCCAACCTCTGCAAAATATACTGACCTGGGAGATGAGGACAATAATTCACTACCTAGGCATGGCCCAAAGGGGGGTCTTTTAAACACTTTATTTCACTTAAATCATAAAGTTATTTTATAAAACATTTAAGTGAAATAATAGAATAATATTTCCAAGCCTTAAGAAAACCTGAAATTGAAGACTTTGCACTTGAAGCTAAGGAAAAGTTGAGACTAAGACCAGTTTCCAAAATAGCATTTACTATAAAAAGTAATATGCTAAAAATAGCCAAAACCATCCAAACCCTGAAATTGAAGATACTACTCTCTAAAGCTACAGAGAACTATGATTGGGACCTGTAAGATATAGCACTTACTAAAAATAGTAATATGCTAAAAATAGAAATGTTCACCAAAAGTCCTAAAAGTGAAGATGTTGCTTGTTGAAGCTAAGAGAAGGCTGAAGCTATGACCATCTGCCAAAAATAGAGGTTACTAAAAATATTACTTGCTAAAAATAGCAAGTACTAAAACTAGTAAGTTAGAGAAAACTCCTAACCAACTGGTGTCCAAACTGACACTTCCTAAAAATAGTAACTTACTATAAATAGTAAGTCTGGGACAAGTTGTCTGAAATCACTCCAAAAAGTGTTCATCTCCATCAATCCGTTTGAACACACTAGCAACATCGAAATACCCCTCTAATCCTATGGACACCAACTCAAAACCAACACCAATTGCACTACAAGATAACCAGAAAATGGGGACAGTACACAATCTCTGAGTTTAGAAGTTGCTATGGTTGCTAGATAGCTATGATCGCAAGTGGATATAGGGAACTCTACAGAGATATCAATCTTCAAGAATCCATTATGGTCAAGAGGAATACAACACCTTATTTGGCACACCCTTGACTATCAAAGATGCATAGAGACTTGAAATTGCTATTGTTTTGTGCATAGATGAGGAGATAAGCTATCAATCAGCTTGAGAAATGTTTTAGGGTCAATGAGTGAAGCACAAATATCATCAACCAACAAGATTGTTATATATCTTCATAGAATCTAAAAGTGGAAGAGGGATGTGATTTCTATTGACTTCTTGGTGGGACACATTTGATGTAACATTGTCATGCTGCACACGGTTCTAAGGAAGATAAAGCAAAAGACTCATTGTTTTCTTCAAGATTCTGGACCACCAATGTGCACAACCACAAATCTTAATTGTACATGGCAAATAGAGTGAATGAACCAAGAGTTTTAGGTTACTAGTTTAACATTAGATTGTTTACAAGGTGTATTGTATGGGAATCTTCTAGACAATCTTGCATAGAAAATTATAACCAATCTTTCAATTCTCACAGCATAACCCATTAACACTGTCATTGAGCACTTGCAATTCATATCCTGCAATAATAACTATTACATTTTCTTGGGTGATGCATCTTATAAGACAATGCATGGAAACCTTGTAAGAAAACCTTGTGCTGGAACTAATATGAGGATCGTGTGACCATTGGATTGTACGTGGTGAGAAATGAAGCAGGTAGAAAACCAAGGTAGCATAAGAGGCAAAGCAGCATGAGAAATTATCAAAGAGATTGTCGTGTGGCACAAAGTTCTGAGGAAGGTCATTCCACAGATATGTCCATTCTATGTTCTAGAAAACTTTCTAAGTTTCAAGCAATAATGCATACAAAGCTTAGTTTAAACACAACTCATCATCCATTGAAGTTACAGAAAATAAACCAGGTACTTAAACAATATGTTGCCTATGCATGTCATGCATCAACAATATGTCAATATCATTGAAACTCACTTGCTATTGGTTCACTTTTCCTACAGCAATAGGTATCACAATTTCTTGGGCGGTGCAGGCAACACATTGCAAATCTTGACAGATGTCCTTCGAGCCAGAGTTGATTGAAGAACAAAGTGGCAATTGGACAGTACATGGCGAGAGACGTAGCACATGGTGAAGATCCAGTAAATACAGAAGGGGACTTGGGATAGACAAAAAAAATATATGCTGATTCTCATAGGTTTATTGATCTGAAAAATTTGGTCTTCTTCATGATCAATTGATCTTTTTTCTCCGCTTCAGGCATGGAAGACTAGTCAAGGAGTTCCTTCATGAAAATAAATTTGTTTTCACCAGTTTTGGAGAATCAAGGACTTGCACGTAGGGTGGTTGAAGACTTGGGATGACCCAGAGCACTCTAGGGAGAAAACAGCATGTGTGGAGGTCTCAAGACATAGCATTTTTCCAACTTCAACAAGTTCGTGGATAGGAGCAGATAATGAAAAGATGTTCGCCCTGGCAAACTCATAAAAACCACTGCAGTAAATATTCATCCTGGCTAACTCATCAGAAGCAGCAAACTATTTCTATGAGAAACCAGTAAAGTCATCACTGTGCATGAAAAACTTAGAATATGAAGGGTTTCTTCTATTCATTTCATCTTCCAAGAATTTTTTTATGTCTACATCCTTGGTAAATGTGAGGAGGTTATTTAAACCAGAATTGAAGACTGCACACAGATAGGAGCTCATGTTTACCTCTTAGAGCATGTGGGATTGCATTCATTGTTTTGCTTAGAGCAAAGTTTTCAAACAGAACAATAGGTTGATGTACATTCACACTCTTGAAACTTGTTGAGTTTTGTAAGCCAAGTTCACAGCTCAATATGTTGTACTCGACTGTTACATGGAGTTGACTATTTGCTCTTAAAACTAGATTTTTCTATCTATTTAGAGTTTTTGCAGGTCAAATAACTTATCTCGATCATTATCATATGATCTCTTGCTGTTGTCTTATGTTTTCCATTGGTTGGTGATGATATTAAGATGTAAATGAATAATTGTTACATGGTTTTATTACAGTTTATACTTTGGCTCATTTGAGGCATTCATTGAGTAGTCACATAGCCAGATATGTAATTGGTGAGCTCATTAGGCGTATCTTGGTCAGTTTGTGGATAAGATTGGTATCAGAGTAGGTTTGAAACACATGTAACTTAAAATTTTCAGACTTCTGTTGAGTTTCCATAATTATGCCCATGATAAGGTCAAGTGAAAGTGGAGATTGGAATGAAGTTAAGCCCAAATTGGTACCTGGCATTGGTATCAAGCACAAATAAGGATGACATGTGAATCTAACAGAGACAGGGCTGCAGCTGAGGAGAGATTTCAGAAATTAGAAGCTGATTATACCATGATTTCTTGTCACATGGAAACAATGGACATGTTTGGGAATGTTTTACTTGCTATTATTCAAAAAATATGTATACAAGAGAGCACCGACAGACAGCACCCAGGGAGCACTTACATACATGGTGAAACATCAAACAGTGGCGACAATAGTCCATTCAAAGCTAAGACAAAGATTGAGATACAGCCTTTTGATGAAAAGGTGAATATGGTGAAGTTATATACCAATGAATCTCACAAATAGCAATCAACTTCAACTTGCATAATTTGAATCCCCACCAGCAAATTTATTTTTTCCCATTTGAAACTGTTTAGCCATGCTTTGACATGGTATGAGGCATATGATACTTAATTGCAAATAAAAAGAGCTCTTCCAATTTTGAAATGGGAAGACTTCAAAGACTTGTCAAAAAAAATTCACCCATTTTGCTATGAGAGATGGAACAATCCAATGGCACTTCTTTCATCAATGACAAGGGCAAAGTGTCCAAGTCTATGTGAGTGAGCTCTGGCAAACAACAATGCAGGTTGGACAGGACATGGTGGACAAAGATGTGCTCATTAAGTACATCAGAGGATTGTTTGGGCATCATCTTTAATGGGCTGTTGTCATGGCTAAACCTCATAATCTTCATGAGGCTAACATGCAGGCTCATTATTTGAAGATGAATACAAAGAAATCTGGTTCATATAAGGAAAAACAGAAAGGTAAAAGGGGCAGCAAAGTAAGGATTCCATTAAGAGTAAAAACAATTGGAAAGATAGAAAACCACAAACAGCACCAGGAGGGACAGAAATAAGGGCAAAGAAAGAGATATTGCAAACAATGTGACAAGGAGTGTCATAATGAAGAGGCCTATTAGAAGTTGCACATAGAGCTACATCCCTTCAAAAAGTTAAAGAAGAGCAAGAATGTCACTAATACTCACTGAATGAAAGAGATTGAATGTGTGTTGGATATAGAAGACAAAATTTCTTGTGCAATTGTGCAATTAAGGATGATGCTCAAGCTCAGAACAGGGCTAATAAGGTGCCTCATGTCTGGATGCAGCTCAAAAGTAGAAAAGTAAGTGCAGTCTTTGATACTTGTCCTCATGCAAACCTGACTTCACAAAGTTTGGTGTAAGAGCTTGGGTTGCAATCAAAGAAACACTAAAGACCATATTCTTTAGGTTGGCACAAACAAGGAGCAGAAATTTCAGTCAAGATACAATGCATAGACTTTAAAGGATGAGGTAACCACAGATATCATTCCTTTGGATGTTTGTGATATAGTGTTTAGAAATTCCTATCTCTATGAATGGGATGCTATCTTCTATGGGAAGTTGAATATGTACCATTTAACTAAGAATTCAGATAATGATAAAATCATTAAGGAAACCCCCAAGTGTCAAGGGTAGTTCTGCCCAAACAAGGCATCTCATCAATGCAAGTGACAAGTTCGCATTATTGAGGTTGTGGGGTAAGCAAAAAAATGAGTATGTAGCACAGGTTCAAAACATAGTTCAAAAATTTGGAAGTAGTTTGCCCATTATTTACAGATCGAAAACCAAGTTCAATTACAAGAATATATTATTATTATTTTCCTATGTTACCAAATCCACCAAGGAGCTGGCCAGATCCAGGTCCAGTTCAACCTACGAGTCCCGCCAAGGCACAGACAATTGCAACCCAGTTCATATAGGGCAAACCCAACAATACACAATGACATTTTTTTTATATTTTTTTGCTCCCTTTAAGGAACCGATCAAGCAAAGGCAAGTAAGCTTCCAAATCCACTTTTGATTGATCGACCAGCATCTCTTTCACCTAAATTCCCAATCAACTAGGTCAAGGGTAATCGTTCAGTTAGCAGACCTCATCCTTCCACCCTGGTGTGGGAATTATAGGTTGTCTTTTTGAAAAAAAAATACCTAAATTTGATTGGGTGCCATCCTCAACCCTAAAGTGACTTCCAAAACATATGAAACACCATAACAAGTTTGTTTTACCTCATTTCTTTTGCAAATATTAAATATCATTCCAAGAGGCTGAACATTTTTTTTGCTTATTGAATCAACAAAGGGAGCTCAATATTGATCTTGGAAGGTTCTACAACAATTGCATTTTCCTATACATTTGCAAGTGTTTGTTGGCTGCCAAGAATATCAAAGAAGAATATTTTTCCAAAGAGGTAAGTTTTTCAATTTTTTCCCCTCCATTTTTGTTTTACAAACATGAAACAAATTCTTTGCTTTGTTTATCTATGTTTTTTCCATTCTTCTATGAATATATCAAAGATTCAAAAGAGCTAGGTTTTAAAAATCTATTTTTTTGTATTCATTTTGTTTAATGTGTTGCTTACAATTTTTTTTGCCATAGGAATCACAATGGCAACTAGTACGAGCTCCATAGCTCAACCTAAATACAAAACAGATCTGCATTCTCCTCTATAGAAACATGTTGTTATGATACAACTAGTTCCAAGTGATGGGGGTTACATTTGGATTTACAATGGATGTGATGCTAGATGTTCTAGCCCATAAAATCGGGTAAAATCCCATTTGCATGGAATGATAGGTATGGCATCAAACCTTGCCATGGAAAGAATGATGTACATGTACCATCAGAGACAAGGATAGGATATATTATGGAGCGAGAACAAGCAAATGAATGGGCAGAGCGTAGACCAAGTCACCCCTTAATAAAAAAAATCAAAGGGAATGCAGCCCCCTATACCCTCATCCTAAGATACTGATGCGTCATGTTTTGGCCTAGAGGCAGATGCCAGTACCTAGGGATGCGGATCGGGAGGCTGGTGCCCTATGTTAAGGTTTTAGGATCATTGCAAATGTAATAGCACTATCTCATTGTATGTGTTTTCCAAATGCAACAATCTCTTGCATTTATATTGAGAATGAGCCAAGAAGAGACATGTCCCTTTATGGGACATGTCCCTTCATTATTTTGTAATTAATATAATGGCAATTATGATTATATATATATATATAATATCTCTTGAGTATTATAATAATTTATCTAATATTTACATAATAATAATTATTATTATTATTTTATCAATTTAACTATTTAGTTATTATGAGAATAATTATAATCTAAATTTATATATACATATATATCAATGTATATAGTAATATCAATTATTATATATATTGATATATATGAATATATAATAAATAATTTCTCATAATAATCATATAGTCAATATTATTTATTTGACCGATGCTACAAATATCAACACTCCCTCTTAGCTAGGGAGGATAAATCAATACAATGTCAACACTTATGACACTTGGCAACACCAATCATATGATTTAAGCAATAAAGGCATCATCCTCAAGATGTAGTCAATTGAAACATAGTCTCAATATGTGGATTGCCTCCATCGGCGATTCTATCCACAAGTTCTCAGGTGGATTGCCTCCATTGGCGATTCTATCTACAAGTCTTGGGTGGATTGCCTCCATCAGCGATTCAATCCACAAGCTCACGAGCTTTGGTGTGGATTGCCTCCATCGGCAATTCTATCCACAAGCTCTCGTGTGAATTGCCTTCATCAGCAATTCTATTCACAAACTCACGAACTTTGGTGTGGATTGCCTCCATCGGTGATTCTATCGACAAGCTCTCGTGTGAATTGCCTCCATCAGTGATTCTATTCACAAAATCACAAGCTTTGGTGCGGATTGCCTCCATTAGCAATTCTATCCACAAGCTCTCGTGTGAATTGCCTCCATCGGCGATTCTATTCACAAACTCACGAGGTTTGGTGTCGATTGCCTCTATCGGCAATTCTATCCACAAGTTCTATCTATTATGATCGGTTTCAGCCATCACAAGATGTCTATCACAATAGAAGGTCAAGTTATTGTAAGATCATCACCTTACAATAACTTTAACAAATACAAGTGATAATCATTTGGAAGTCGTCACTTCCTCATGATTTACACAAGGGGCAGGCCCATTAAAAACATTCATGATTCATTAGTATAATAATCAATTATATCAAGATTACCTCAAAAGTGTTTCACCTTCAATATTGAACTCCCTCTCAATCAACAATTTATTTACAGGAATCAAGTTATTTCTCCCTTGAATGTAATTATCTTGTGCTTCTGTCTTGAAGGTATGTCAGAGAGAGATTAAAAATAGCTCACTAAACTATCTCGACCGAAAATACCAATGATAGAAGCATACAATATTTTACTAACCAATAGTATAGCATGAATTACAAACTCAAAAATTATGTGCATTAATAAAACATGAAATACTTATCTTTTACAAATTTCAAGTATTTCATTCTGTAAGGTGAGCCCATATAGAAAATATCATGCAAATTCAAAGAATGATTTCGTCGTTCTTGAACATTACTTGAATTATTCACATGACTTGTCTTCAATATCCAAAGGTTCTATACACTATTAAAACCTTCAATTTGATCGGATCTCTCTTCAAGTGGTTAGGCTTATAAAGAAGGAACCTCGCTCTTTTACAAAAAAAAATTTATAGACCCGTACGTAGTCAGCCATAACTTTTGAACCTGAAATTTTCTCTTCAATCGCTCTGGTGAGATTCTTGCAAATTTATTTATCACCAACATATCCGAAATTTAGAAAAATCCAACGGTGCATTTGTGAGATATGGTCCTCGTACTGAGACTGTATTTTCTGAGTCAGTCACACATTCACCATCAACAAACTACTCTCTTACATTTGCAACTTGGCTCTAATACCATGTTAAGGTTTTAGGATCATTGCAAATGTAATAGCACTATCTCATTGTATGTGTTTTCCAAATGCAACAATCTCTTGCATTTATATTGAGAATGAGCCAAGAAGAGACATGTCCCATGATGGGACATGTCTATTCATTATTTTGTAATTAATATAATGACAATTATGATTATATATATATAATATCTCTTGAGCATTATATTAATTTATCTAATATTTACATAATAATAATTATTATTATTATTTTATCAATTTAACTATTTAGTTATTATGAGAATAATTATAATCTAACTTTATATATACATATATATCAATGTATATAGTAATATCAATTATTATATATATTAATATATATGAATATATATAATAAATAATTTCTCATAATAATCATATAGTCAATATTATTTATCTGACCGATGCTACAAATATCAACACCTTGTAGGTGCCTACCGAAAGCTCATCCCAGGCATCCGGATGCATGTCCACACACATCCGGATGCCTTCCGAGCGGATCCGGAGGCATTTGCAGGCCCACACCCAAAAAAATAATTTTTTTAATGATTTTTGCCACTTAAAATGCATTTTAACATGTTCAAATAACATTTTTTATTCTATTTTTTTGCTCATAAACCCTAAAATGGCCCTAAAAGAGGCCATGCAGTAGTTGGAGACGATGAGAATACAAATTTTCTTGAGAATCCTTATGATTCTGAGTCTGATTAGTGAATCTTGAGTCTTGACTCTTGATCGATGAACATTGAATCATGAACTAAGTTATGATTTTGTAGTTCAAATTGCATTGGAATCTTGAACATGAGTAATTAGTAATTGAACTTATTTCAATTTGAATATTTGTGTCTGTGAAGTTTTAAGTTGAACTATCAAATACAAAATATCTTGAATCTTGGTCAATGGTGAAGTATCATACTATCAAATGATTTATTTTTGTATATTTCTTGCATTTCTATGCATATAAATACATACACACACATCCAAATGCATCCACATCCCCTAAAAAAAAATTCATGCATCTACGCCCCAATTCTCGCATCCGCATCCAAATCCACACCCGAATCCAAATCCACACCCGAATCGGCAACTTAGCCCTCATCTAAATCCCAATGTTGTGGTAGAAAACCACCCATTTTTTACCACTCCTCACTTCAAAGTGAACCCAACACAATCAGAGGCAAGGATAGGATATATTATGGAGCAAGAACAAGCAAATGAAAGGGCAGATCATAAACTAAGTCACCTCTTAATAAAAAAAGATCAAAGGGAATGCAGCCCCCTATACCCTCATCTAATCCCAATGTTGTGGTAGAAAACCACACATTTTTTACCACTTCTCACTTCAAAGTGAACCCACCACAAACCAAAAACCCACGAGGCCTTTGGAAACTGCATTTCAAAATGATGGTTGAAACATTGCCCACTAACACATAGCAAGATGTATTTATGCAAATGGGTTGGCTCTCAATTTGGTTCGTCATCATATTGGCAAGAGCTGATAAATAAATCAATAAGGCTCCAAAAGGGTACAAGGGCCTAGGTTATGAGGTGGTGTTTGGCACCTTATAGGAAAAAGAGGTCAAGATTGCTAGAGACTAATTGAGGTCTGTCCATTGTTTCGGATGGGAGGAAAGATGCAAAAAATTGACACTAGATCAATGTCATACCAGCGTCCCCTAAAGAGGCAAAGTCAATGATTGTGAGGGATAGGTGAAAGATGGCCAATTTATTGTTGATGTTCTCGTCGCAGCCAATGAAGTGGGACCTCGTAATATTGTTCAATTCATAACAGACAACACAAAGAATTGTAGTGCTTCTAAGTTGTTGGTTGTAGTTAGTGTACAATGCCTATTGTTATGTTTAATAGTATTGGTTATCCAGCAATGTATTAATTGTTCATGTTAAGTTGGTTGTCACTCATAGGTAGTTGTAAGTGTTGGTTAATTGACAGTTGTGTTCCTCTTGGCAACCATTGGGTCATTTAAATATGTTGTTTACCGCCAAGGAAGGAAGTGTGGTGTAGTCGGATGAATTGTAATCCTAGGCTGACCATCTCTGGTCTTCTTCTTTGTAATGAATTCATGAGCAAATAAAGATATATTTTACTCCGCTATCTAGTATGCACTGCCATCATTATTACTATTCCATGTATGTAATTTATCAAGTATAGAAGTAAACATTAATTGAAAAATAATATACACATCTTTTGCACACCTTGTGTAGTCCACTCTCAAGCTCATGCTACAAGAGATTGGGAATAAAATTGATTGGATCAAAGAGTTGTACATAAAGGTTGAGAACATCCAAATGTTCATCACCAATAACCACAATTCTCAAGGCATCTTCAGATCATTTTCAAAATTGGAGCTATTAAATGTCAATGAAGATTTATAAAGTCTTACATTTTCATAATTTGATTGTGTATTTTAATTCTTCTTAATAGTTTATTTCTAAATTTTTATTATTTTTTAATAGGTTGCAAAGACCCGTTTTGTCTCTAATATAATCATCGTGAGACAACTTGAGAAAGTTAGAGAGGCACTTTCTAGAATAATGATTAGCCAAAATCAATCTATATGAGGTAAATCAACTCTCATGATATTAAATAACTCACGGTGGGATCATGTGGAGTATCTCCTTAATTTCATAGAGTCAATTTTGAGCATGATTCGCTAAACTGACATGCAAAAGCCTTGCAAGGGCAAGATATAAGATGGCATCAACTCAATGATTGAGAAGATGACGAGGATCATAATGTGAAAGAACAAGTTCCTAAAGAGACTATCTTCCAACAACTGCACACAATTGTTGAAGAGAGATGGAACAAACTAACCACCCCATTACATCTTCCTTTTGCATGGACTCCAAAATACTTCAAACTGAGATTCTTTCTATGCCAAGAAGAGTTCCCCCATATAAAATTTAAAGTGGCCAAAGAGTACAAGGTAGCTATAGACTCTTCCTTGAAACTCAATTGAAAGATATAGTCGCAAGCGAGTTCATGGATTGCGTTTATAGGTGGCCTGCCACTCCTCTTGTCACCCGTTGCGCCTATCTGAATTCCATATACCTATTCAACCTATGGTGCTGATCTACCCCTACGAGAATAATATCTATCCAAATCAAACCTCTGAGGCTGCATGTATGTGTCCAATCCCTGCAAGATGGCAGGAGACCACTCTTATACCACTGTAATAACCCCTACAGGTTATAACTCCAATTCCGGCTCTTAGTTCTGTTTGTTTTGAGAATTTTGTGTTTTGCATTTTTTTTGAATTTTTGGGGTGTATGCTTTTTTTGAATTTTTAAATAATAAATAATTACAAAGTATGAGAAATTGAATGCAATTTCAAAACATAGCACTTTTTACTTTATTCACAAATAATTACCAAGCTAAAAATATATATACAAGCAACAATATTTAATTCAGATTTATTTGGGAACCTGGAAGGTTGGAAAAATGACATTGATAATCTTCAATGTTGCTTGTCGTAGCAAAAATAGACATAGAGTTTGACATGGATGTTGGGGAGTGAATAAAGGTCCTTTCCAAGCAAGACCAAGCCTTTGTTTATAAACGCAGACCCTCTGAATGCAATCACAGCCCCACAACTGAATATCACTGCCAACTAGAAATGTCATCCCTTCCAACGTGGATGCTGAATAAGCAGCATCTGCACTTGGATAACCAAAACGAGCCTCTTGTCTAATATCGCAGGCTCTCCTAAGACATTATCGTGGCTTCCAGAACATTGAATGTTGTCCCATAAAGAAGAATGGCAGCCTATAAACAACACACAGCTTCAGTCCAAAGCTGCGATTTATTTCCAAACAACTACCACTGTCCTTGTGTTAACTCTGTTGGCAAAATGGTCAGCGCTCCCCTTGGGATTCGTGACAAGGGACAAACCGCCTCTTGTGGATTCTATAAGTCTAGTGGTTGTATCAGACATTGACAAGTCGATCTTTTGGTGCAACGGCAACCACATTTGTAACAAGTGGTATCAAAGCTTGGTCACAGGTTCGAATCCCCTTGGGTAACGCTGAGGGGGAGATTGTTGGCAAAATGGTTAGCACTCCCCTTGGGATTAGTGACAAGAGACTAACCACCTCCTGTGGATTCTATAAGTCTAGTGGTTGTATCGGACATTGACAGGTCGATCTTTTGGTGCAACGGCAACCACACTTGTAACAAACTCTTGGATGCAAAATGCTGAATCTCCTTCACAAATTCAAACTGTTTAATGACAATTGTGGCCTCTGATTGAAGCCACCAATGGCACAATTCACTAGTCTCTATGAACCAATTCAAAGTGTAGAAAAACTATGAGAATTCCCAATTCCCAATTCTGTAGTCTCAATTTTTTCAGAACCCTTGGCACCGTAGCACAACTCACAAATCCACCAAAATATGCATGCAGAATAATGAGACTGGTTCGATTTTCTTCTTGCTTTTATAATTCAAACTTGCCCAAATCGACCAACTTGCTTCAACGTGACTCTTCACATTTTTTTTTGAATATATCAATTTGCTTTTGTTGCTAGCTTTTTAAATTATAATAATTTAATATCATTCCCCTCTCTTAACTTAACACCAAAATACCGTTATAAGGGAGACGTGAAATATTTAGTCATTATTGAAAAAGGCCTCCACATTAATATTAATTAAGTAAAACTTAATTAATAGTTATTAAATCATTTTAAGCCTCCACTTTGGCTTAGGCGTCTTAAGTCAGCCAAATAATAAATGCACTTGTAATATTTTGTAATAAGCTTAAATTTAATCATTTATTAAGTAAAACTTAATTAATGATTATAAACCAAATTAATAGCTTATAATCTCGTTAATGATCCATATGAAATCCAAGTGCTTCCCGTTAGATCCTAACGCCTAGAAGTTATGCTTAAATTGGCAACTGGCTCACAATTGAGACCTTCTAACCCCTTGATTAGTGTAGGAAGGTCACTATAGGCTAATCCCGACTGCAACTCGAGGTGAGCTCAAATGGGGACATTACACTCTTCATGCTAGAATTTGCTCCCTATTTAAGTTTTCTTCAAGTCAACTGAAGTGGATGTAATATGATCTTCTGTTGTTTCGTCTATTCATTGCTTGGTGACAATAATTGTTGAAGCTTATAGCTGCGAGAAAGATCTTTGTACCTAAAAGTGTTTGATCGATCTACCCAGAAATCTATGTGTGGTTCCTATTGCCCTCTGTTCTTGCGATGAAGCTGCAAAGATGTTATGTTCATGATGACCTCAATCTATTCTATATTGCCTCCGTTCGAGCCTCTTTATTTTTGCATACTTGTCACTATGTAATTGCTGACATGGACCCAGACATTTATCTTCATCCTTGGTGGCAGTCTTGCGTCGGCAGTTCTTCATATTAATGTTTGGCATCATGTGTATGTTTGAGGAAGTCAATGGTTTCCTCATGATGGCGTCGACTCATTTATTGTCGGTTCATATTCCTTTGTTTGCATCGATTCTCTTATTATAAGTGTCGGTTGATTTTGTAACTACTACTTTTCTTGTATTGCTTCCGTGATGTATCGGCAATTGAGGCACCTATTTGTATTGTGTAATGCAACAGCTTTTGAGCATTATCAAGAGCTGAGTGCTAGAGTGTATGTTTTCTTTTCGGGAGCTGCCTGATTGCCTGTGCGCCGTGAGCAGCTTCTCATTATATTCTCATATTGGTTGTGTGCAAGAGCAGTGTGCCTGCTTGTCTATCGGGAGTTGCCTGCCTGCTTGTCTATCGAGCGCTGACTGTGTGTATATGTATGTCGGGAGCTGTCTGTGTATATGTGTGTCGAGTTCTAATGTTATTATATGTATATGAGTAAGGCACTGGTTCAATAACAGTCAATGGTCAATTAATGTGATTGGGTTGTTATCCTTTCTTGAAAGATATTGTAAGAGACCCGCACATGTATTATTCCATGTATTGTAAGAGAGCAATCTGAGTATTGTCAGAAGAGTATTCTTCTCAGGGGTGTGATATATACTTTAGATCTGAATGATTATTATTTATTTGATCAATATGTATGATCAAGCTTGTTTTGTTAGACATACTCATCGTGAGAAGTATTTGTGAGATACTTATAGTCTCATATATTCAGTATACTGTGAGAAGGGCTTATTGATTGACTATTGAGAGTCATCAATTATAAGCATAAAGATCACTGTATTTGTTTTGAGCATACAATAAAGGAATCTCTTTTGCGTGGCTGGGTTTTTCCCTCGAGTGGAAAGGTTTTCCCAGGATAAGTTTTGGTGTCATATGTTGATTGGTTTATCTGATTATTTGTTTACTATTCTGGTTCGAAAACATTAACATGGTATCAGAGCTTGGACAGCCTTGACTCTCTCACGAGAGGGGCTGGTGATCGATCTATTATCTGTAGATGCTCATTGAACTGGTTCGACATTCCTGAAGATGGATAAGAAGCTTCAATTTATTGTTTATATTTGAAGACATGATATTTGTCATGAGTAGACATGTGATGTTGTCTATAGTCAAAGGATTAGAGGTGGCAATAGGGGTGGTTCGTCTTCTTGCAATGTCCTTGAGCTGTGAAGAAGATTAAACTATATCCAAATAAGTATTTTGTGATTGTATCTTTGAATATTGATCATGAATTTTGTGTAGTTAATCCATGCATTAATATTGGGAATAGTGAATCGTGTATGCTTTTAGCATTACTTTGATTGATTCTATTACTAATCTCTCTGAAATGCTTCCAGGATGAATTGAGAACCACAAGGATTATGAGAGATTGCAGCCTAAGCTAAGTTGGTGACTCTTGAAGAAGTTATATGTTGATTGTCTTGTGATCAACTCTTCTAAGAGGAAAAAATCAGATTCAGAGGGAGCTTGTGTGGCAGAAGGAGAGTGCCTTGTCCTTAGCTGAGGATAAGCAAGCTTATAATGCAGAATTACTTTGGAAGCTCCTTGTTTGGTCAAACTTTGGAGTTAATCTATGATTTATTGTGATATTCAAAAGCCTTGAGTATGCTGCCCCTGTTGAGAGGGAACCCCGATTGAGAGGAAGTCTTGGTCTTCAGATAATCTTTTATGTGCCTTAATGCATTCTTCTCTGGGAGAAGTTTGAGGTGAAAGCCCTTGTCCACCCTCTGCGAGTAGGCAAGGTGGTAATGCATTCTTCTCTAGGAGAAGTTTGAGGTGAAAGCCCTTGTCCCACCCTCTGCGAGTAGGCAAGGTTGTTAGGAATGAATGCTAAATATATCCTATGGGAGTATTGGCAGCCATTCTGTAGCAGTTGTTGCATTCATGACTATGATTGTCATTTATGTCAACACAGTGATCTACTGGAGATTAGCAGAGGAGCAGACAGTGTTTTGATTAGCGCACATGGGATATTACAAATCAAGTTATGTGATGTTGAGGATTTACTCTTGGATATGTTATATGTTCGTGGTTAAGAGCGCAGACAGTAATTAATTTATTCATGGAAGTTATGAGCATTTTGGTGGAAGCAGTATTCAAGCAGTGTTCCTGAATAGCGGTTTGTGGAAATCGGATGATATCTCTTAATCGGGATGGAATCTAGTTTTGCGCAGTTAAAAGGAAGTTGAAGACATGTTGATAGTGATGTGGATGATAGCGTAAACTTCGAGGTCGCACGAGTGAAGAATTATTATAATTGGAAGCCGACAATTTTGTGTAAATTTGATGTAACGTGTGGAAACCTTTTATTTTGTAATTGGATGCCGACTCATTTGTAATTACTTGAGTGTGGTATAAAAGAAGGAATGTTTTTCCTTGTTGTAATGTATGGAATATGTAATTGTGAAAGCGAATTTGTGAAGAGGACATGAGAGGTACAGAGATCTGAAATTGAGATCTAGTGTAGCAGTGAAGTGCGGTTTGGCACAGTCAAAGAAGAGGTAACATTTTGTTGAGATCAATAATAACTTGATATTATTCTGTTGAATAATCTAGAGATCAGTTGGACAGTGTGTTCAATGATCTTGCCATTGAAGTTGTTTGGGCAGTGGGTCCTTCTGTCTTCCATACCTCCTAACAGAGTTAGAATCTTTTAGCAAGGATTCAAAATCTCCTAACCGGGATTCATATGTACTGAATGTATTTCATAAGGCTCCTAACCGAGTCCATCCTTTCACAAGGAATATTCATATTAGTGCATCTTTTGTGGGCATCATTCCCACCGGGGTTTACTCTTTGATCAAGAGGTTCCCTAGTCAACATATCTTGTGTCATTGTGTTATTGTGTATGAATATCTTTCTATGGTTAGTAATTATATTGCTTACATGGTTAAACTTTGTTGAAGTTGATAAAAGTTATAATTATCAGATAACTGATTCACCCCCCCCCCCCTCTCAGTTATCTTGGTGGACTTTACTTTTTAACAATTGGTATCAAAGCAGCAGGTCCTTGAGAGAAAAGTTTAACAGCTTAAGGAGATCCATGGCGAATTTCAAGAAAGAAAGCCCTAAGTTTGATGAAGTGAATTTTGACAGCTGGAAAGAAAAGATGAAGACACATCTACTGTGTTTAGGACCAGGTTATTGGTTGAATACAAAGAATGAGAAGACTATCATTGATGAGGATAATCTTGAAACATGTTCTGATGATGAGAGAGATCTATTCATGTGTAACACACTTGCCAGAGAAGCACTTTTGACAGCCCTTCCAGAGAATGAGTATAGTCAAGTAAAATATTTGAAAACATCTCATGAAATTTGGAAAGCTTTACACTCTACTTTTGAAGGTGATGAACATGCAAAGAAAGTTAGATTACATAATTGGATATGTACATTTGAAGATATAAGAATGATGGAAGATGAATCTGTTAGAAGCTATATTGGTAGAATGTCAGAAATTGTTGCAGGCATAAAATCTTGTGGAGGAACAAAGACAAAAAATGAAGTTATATGAAAAATTCTGAGGACATTGACTCCTACATTTAAGCAGACAACACAGATGATTGAACAAGTTATACCTTGCACTTCAAACTTTACAAGAGAGACTCTTCTTGAAAGATTGGAAGTAGCAGAAATGAACCTAAGGTTATCAAGAGATTTGCCTAGAATGGAGACAACATTCAGTGCTCTTAGTATTCGCCCTACTTTGTCAAGAAGCATCAGTGTGAGCGGAGATCATGCTGGCGGCAGCAAATCTAGAAATGAAGAAGACGGAAAGATTGAAGAAGGTATTCCCTTACTTGTGAAGAGAGAACCAGACAGTAAGAAAATCTTTAAATGTTGGACTTGTCAAGAATATGGTCATTTGCATCTAAATGTCCTAAGAGAGTTAAGAAGTACAGAAACAATTTCAAGCCTAGAAGATCTAAGGAATGTTATTATGCTAATGATGAAGATCTTGAAGCTAGTATAGAGAGAACTTTAAGTGAAAGTGATACTGAGAATAATGATGACATAGGATTTGTAGCAATTAAAGAAGAAAATCCTGAAACAGATGTTAAGGAAGAAAAAGCCCTAGTTTCTCAAGTTCAAAAGAAAGCTGGTTGGATTATAGACAGTGGTTGTTCACATCATATGACTGGAGACATGAAAAAGTTCGTAAAGTTTAACAATTATGATAGTGGAGTTGTTAGAGTTGGAAACAATGCACCTTGTTTGATTAAAGGTATGGGATCTATTACCCTTGATGGAAAGACTAATACTGATGATGTTTACTTTGTGGATGGTTTGAAACATAATCTTTTGAGTGTTGGACAATTAGTTGATAAGGGATATCAAGTTTGGTTTACTGAGAAAACTTGTGTGATAAAAGATAAAGATGGAAATCTGATTGGAACTGGATCTAGAACCAGAGGTAATGTATTTCAGTTGAATCCTACTGAGATGACATGTTTGATTACTAAGATAGATGACAGTTGGTTATGGCACAGAAGATTTTGTCATATAAATTTTGATTATTGTGAAAATAAGTACTACACTTGCAGTAAGAGATTTGCCTAAAATTATGAAGCCTACTAACATGATTTGCAAGGAATGTGTGATGGCAAAACAGAAGAGAAGTTCATTTCCTAGTAAGAAGTTTACATTTGCAGAGAAGTTGGAGATTGTTCATACAGATTTGAGCGGTCCTACAAGGACTAGAGGATTCTATGGAGAAAGGTATTTTATGATTCTTGTTGATGATTTTACAAGAATGATGTGGATTGCATTTCTTAAAGAAAAATCTGAAACATTTGATAAGTTTAAGGTCGTTAAAAATAAAGTTGAGAATGAATTTGGAATGAAAATTAAATGTTTGAGATCTGATAGAGGTGGAGAATTTACTTCTAGAGAGTTTAACACCTTTTGTGAAGTGAATGGTATCTTTGTAAATCAGACAAAGTACTTGAATGATTTGTTAAAGAGATTTGGAATAGAGAACTGTAAACCAGTTGGAACACCTATGGTAGCTGGACATAAATTATCTAGCACAAATGAGACTCATGCAGTTGAACAGAATAAATACAGATCTATAATTGGAGGATTGCAGTACTTGACACATACAAGACCTGATATAGCACATTCAGTTGGAATTGTAGCAAGATTTCACGCTGAACCAAGAGAATCACATTATGCAGCAATAAAGAGGATACTGAGATATTTAAGAGGCACAATTGAGTATGGATTGTGGTATGAAAAATCTGATGATTTTACCCTATGCACACATACAGATGTTGATTGGGGAGGCAGTGTTGATGATAAAAAGAGCACCAGTGGTGGAGCATTTTTCCTTGGAGGAAGATTGGTTTCTTGGCTAAGCAAGAAGCAGAATTGTATTTCATAGAGCATGGCAGAAGCAGAATATGTAGCAATAGCAAACAATTGTAACCAAATAATTTGGATGAAGCAGATGCTAAAGGATATTGGAATAAAGTTTGTTGAACCTATTGTTATACATTGTGATAACACCAGCACAGTTAGTATGTCTAAGAACTCTGTACTACATTCTAAGACAAAGCATATAGAGATTAAGTATCATGTAGTAAGAGAGAAAGTTGCTGAGAAAAAAGTCAAACTTGAGTACATAAGCACAAAGGAGCAGATAGCAGACATATTTACAAAGCCTTTGCCTAAGGATACATTTGAGTATCTGAGAGGTATGCTTGGGGTTATGCCCCAGCCTACTTTTGAGAAGTGATGCAGATTGGTTGCATCCGTCCAGTGGTATATGAGCCTTATCTTTCTTCTGGATTGGATGTTGGTACTTCCTCTATGGGGGAGTATGTGTATCTGAGCTGAGTCATGAGGACTCTAGTGAATGTATTTCCTGAACAGTGTCTTTTGACATTAGAGTTGTTGTTGACATAATGACAAAATTTCTGTCATTGATGTCAATGGGGGAGAAGTGTACATGAAAAACCATTTGTACCATCTGTTGGAGAGAACTGAATAGGAAAACAAAGCAAGATTTAACTAATGAAGAGGACTTGAAAATATTTGTTGAAGAGCAGCAGTGTTGTAGTATTGGACTTATGGAACATTGGATGTTTTTCATCTATGTTGCCATCAATGCCAATGGGGGAGATTGTTAGGAATGAATGCTAAATATATCCTATGGGAGTATTGGCAGCCATTCTGTAGCAGTTGTTGTTGCATTCATGACTATGATTGTCATTGATATCAAAACAGTGATCTACTGGAGATTAGCAGAGGAGTAGACAGTGTTTTGATTAGCGCACGTGGGATATTACAAATCAAGCTATGCGATGTTGAGGATTTACTCTTGAATATGTTATATGTTCGTGGTTAAGAGCACGGACAATAATTCATTTATTCATGGAAGTTATGAGCATTTTGGTGGAAGCAGTATTCAAGCAGTGTTCTTGAATAGCGGTTTGTGAAAATCGGATGATATCTCCTAATCGGGATGGAATCTGATTTTGCGCAGTTAAAGGGAAGTTGAAGACATGTTGATAGTGACGTGGATGACAGCGCAAACTTCGAGGTCACATGAGTAAAGAATTATTATAATTGGAAGCCGACAGTTTTGTGTAAATTTGATGTAACGTGTGGAAACCTTTTATTTTGTAATTGGATGCCGACTCATTTGTAATTACTTGAGTGTGGTATAAAGGAAGGAATGTTTTTCCTTGTTGTAATGTATGGAATATGTAATTGTGAAAGCGAATTTGTGAAGAGGACATGCGAGGTACAGAGATCTGAAATTGAGATTTGGTGTAGCAGTGAAGTGTGGTTTGGCACTATCAAAGAAGAGGTAACATTTTGTTGAAATCAGTAATGACTTGATATTATTCTGTTGAATAATCTAGAGATTAGTTGGACAGTGTGTTCAGTGATCTTGTCATTGAAGCTGTTTGGGCAGTGGGTCCTTCTATCTTCCATAACTCCTAACAGAGTTAGAATCTTTTAGCAGGGATTCAAAATCTCCTAACCGGGATTCATATGTACTGAATGTATTTCATAAGGCTCCTAACCGAGTCCATCCTTTCACAAGGAATATTCATATTAGTGCATCTTTTGTGGGCATCATTCCCACCGGGGTTTACTCTTTGATCGAGAGGTTCCCTAGTCAACATATCTTGTGTCATTGTGTTATTGTGCATGAATATCTTTCTATGGTTAGTAATTATATTGCTTACATGGTTAAACTTTGTTGAAGTTGATAAAAGTTATAATTATCAGATAACTGATTCACCCCTCCCCCCCCTCTCAGTTATCTTGGTGGACTTTACTTTCTAACAAAGGTGGTAATGTATTCTTCTCTGGGAGAAGTTTGAGGTGAAAGCCCTTGTTCCACCCTCTGCGAGTAGGCATGGTGGAAGTCATGCAATTCACTCCATGACTTTAATCTGATTGTTTTATTTCACCCTCTAGGAGTAGCTATGGTCAATGTTGTTATGCTGAGATAACAATTTTTATATTAAGAAAATTTGTGATGAGATTTTGTTGACATTAATTGACATATTGAAGATCTCTCTCTTGCTAAGAGGGAGTGTTGAAGCTTATAGCTGCGAGAAAGATCTTTGTACCTGAAAGTGTTTGATCGATCTACTCAAAAATCTGTGTGGTTCCTATTGCCCTTTGTTCTTGCGATGAAGCTGCAAAGATGTTATGTTCATGATGACCTCAATCTATTCTATATTGCCTCCGTTCGTGCCTCTTTATTTTTGCATACTTGTCGCTATGTAATTGCTGACATGGACCCAGACGTTTATCTTCATCCTTGGTGGCAGTCTTGCGTCGGCAGTTCTTCATATTAATGTTTGGCATCATGCGTATGTTTGAGGAAGTCGACAATTTCCTCATGATGGCATCGACTCATTTATCGTCGGTTCATATTCCTTTGTTTGCATCAGTTCTCTTATTATAAGTGTCGGTTGATTTTGTAACTGCTACTTTTCTTGTATTGCCTCCGTGATGTATCGGCAATTGAGGCACCTATTTGTATTGTGTGATGCGACGGCTTTTGAGCATTATTGGGAGCTGAGTGCTAGAGTGTATGTTTTCTTTTCGGGAGTTGCCTGATTGCCTGTGTGCCGTGAGCAGCTTGTCATTATATTCTCATATTGGTTGTGTGCGAGAGCAGTGTGCCTGCTTGTCTATCGGGAGCTGCCTGCCTGCTTGTCTATCGAGAGCTGACTGTGTGTATGTATGTCGGGAGCTATCTGTGTATATGTGTGCCAAGTTCTAATGTTATTATATGTATATGAGTAAGGCACTGGTTCAATAACAGTCAATGGTCAGTTAATGTGATTGGGCTGTTATCCTTTCTTGAAAGATATTGTAAGAGACCCGCACATGTATTATTCCGTGTATTGTAAGAGAGCAATCTGAGTATTGTCAAAAGAGTATTCTTCTCAGGGGTGTGATATATACTTTAGATCTGAATGATTATTATTTATTTGATCAATGTATGATCAAGCTTGTTTTGTTAGACATACTCATCGTGAGAAGTATCTGTGAGATACTTATAGTCTCATATATTCAGTATACTGTGAGAAGGGCTTATTGATTGACTATTGAGAGTCATCAATTATAAGCATAAAGATCACTGTATTTGTTTTGAGCATACAATAAAGGAATCTCTTTTGCGTGGCTGGGTTTTTCCCTCAAGTGGAAGGGTTTTCCCAGGATAAGTTTTGGTGTCATGTTGATTGATTTATCTGATTATTTGTTTACTATTCTGGTTCGAAAACATTAACAATAATTAGATGTAAATGATTTGACTATTAAGTGGTTTTATTAAAATTTATATTTTGGTTTGTTTGAAGTGTTCATGGAGCAGTCAAATAGCAAAATCCAAAATTGGTCAGATAATTATGATGATGTTTAGATGCAAATGATTTAACTGTTATTTGGTTTTAGTAAAATTTATACTTTGGCTTGTTTGAGGAGTTCGTGGAGTTGTCAAAAAGAAAGATCCAAAAATCGTGAGCTGATAAGGAGTATCTTGGTCAATTTTTGGATCTTTTAATGGGAGCTACTAGGTAGACAACTGAACCTTCTTGATGATTAGGCTGCATAATGACTAATAGGCATGGAACAAATTTCAAAGGGTTTAACCTTTTTCATAGTTCCTTCTGAGATATTTAGGAATGTTGCTTCATCTATTGGTATCTTGAATGCCACCCACTTAAGCCAAAATTCATAGTGTCTTTCAATCATTATTTAGTGGAGTATGCATTAAGATATACACATTTATTAAATAGAAATAACTTAAAGGTCATGCACAAGGGCCCATTGAAAGCAATACCCAGTACCCTATGTAGATCCTAGACCATTCCACACTACAACTCAAAGGGAAGCTATAGGACCAAGGTATTTTGTGGTGAGATCAAATAGTCCTTGTTGAAGAATTTAAGTGGATGCAAACGAGATGAAAAAGAACTATGCGAACCTCTCTCACCTAAACACTAGGAATGAATATTCCAAAAGGAGAGTAGCATGCAATGCCCCACCTAATAGCATCCAAAACACCACTTCAATTACTCTATATATATAAGCACTTCACTATACATTCATATCAGTTGTACTCCTAAGTTGCACAAAACTTGAAAGCAGGTAAGGCTTTTGAAACAGAAGCATTAACACTCAAATCCTCTGGAAACAAGTTAACACAAGAAATGACTAATTTAAACAATGCTTAGACTCATTAGAATATATACTTGTAACAGTGCAGACCTTACAAATTGGATTTTAAACTCCCACTAGCCAAAACAATAGCACAACATCATCACTAAAATCCAGATCAAAGAAAACACCCTAGTGTAAGCTAATTTTGAAAAACTACTATTTTACATAATCTTGCATTTAAGTAACAATGGACCTAGAATTAGCCCCTACACAACTAAATGAGTTTCAAGAGTGACTTGAAACCCAAATTAACACTTAAAACACTAAATTATTGAGTCTACAAAATTCAAAAAAAAAAAAAAATCGCAAATCTTAAAGCCTTAGATGGTTGGATTCGGCCCCCAAAATATTTTAAAACAAGTTACAACCGGCCAAGGCGAGGTATAGTGAAGTGGAGCTTTCTAAGAACTTCAATCTAAAAAGAAGAGCTCTCAAACAGCTTTGGAAGTTAAAAGTTAATGTCGACTTACACTTCCATATCGTTGTCCCCTAGTTAAAAAAAGCTCAGCTCCTACAAGTTGCTCTAGTCAAGCTCCTACTATTTGCTCCTATCAAATTTCTTCAATTCCCATTATGAGATCCAGATATCATCCTCTTGTTGTAATCCTTCGGACTAAAACAAATACCTCTTGTAGCTACTCTACCTTGTGTTCAATGTTAAACATATGCTATCATCTCTTCTTTCTTGGGACCTACTGCCCTCAATCCACTTCTTCATTATCTTCTCCATGAAATGCATAAACATCACAAACATTATATGCTAGAGAGATCAAAATTTTGTGGTGATTCCACCTCATAAGCAATGTCATTAATTTTCTTTAGGATCTTGCATGGACCAATTATCATATGCTTTAGCTTGTATGTCCCTTGAGGAAATCTCTATTGTGTATGAGAAGAGCTTCTAGGTATAACCATTAGACTCCACGATCCATCATCAAGATGACAAGAAAAAATTTATCGCAAACCATGCTCCCTATAAAGAAGTGAGTAGAGGTGGAAGTAAAATGTTACCGACAGATCGTGGAGTGTGATATGAAACATTGATGCGCAAAAGTAAAATGTGGTCATATCCAAAAGTTCTTCTCATGCATTAAGTTTGCTAAAGTTTCCATCTCAAATATGCCACCACTAAATCCCCCTTTGTATACATCTTTGACCTTCCTGTTTTATTTGTCACTACCTTACACTTATCATTGTTCTTCTATAGCTTTCTCCTCACTTCATCCTATAACTGATGTATGTACTCTATTAATGCCTATGCATAATCGCTAACCCATTCTACAACTAGCAATTGTAGCATGACTAAAACATCCTTAAAATTTCATCATATACAATCTGGAACAAAGATCTTCCTATGGACCTATTTGTAGAATTGTTATTGGCAAACTTAGTCTATGGTAAAGCCAAGTCCCTTTACTTGGACTTATCTCCAACAATACATCTCAATAGATTTCCCCACTCTTATTTACTATCTTGGTCTACCCATATGTTTGAGGGTGGCATGCACTACAAATTATGGTTTAAACTTTAGACCCCAACTTTTACCATAAGTCCTCCAAAAATGATAAAAATTGGTATCCCTATCTAAAATAATGGTCTTTGTCACACCGTGCAATCTAACAACTTCTTTAAGAATAGATCTACTATTTTAGTGACACCATTGGTTTATTTGCATGTAATAAGATGAATCATCTTAAAAATCTATCCATAACAACAAAAATTGAATCACTTCTCTATGTTAATGGCAATCCCAACACAAACTCCATATGCAAATTTATCTATGGTATATTTTAGCACATGGCCTTTTAGCTACTGAGTCCAAGTTGAGTCTAAATTTGCAAATTATGGTGTCTACAACTGAGTCTCTATTTTCCAAGTTATGCTTGAAAAAAAGGTATACCCCCAGAAGAAGATTATCCACTTTGCATGTTTTCTATTGAACTTCTTTTGGGGGAGATCACATACCTTAGTGTCACATTCTCTATATATAGTATAAAATCCTTAGGCACCAAGTAATGCCTCTAATGTCTCGACGCTTATACAATATTATAAAATTCATTAAATTTCTTCCTGGATTAATACTGCTCCAACTCCCAAATGTGAAGTATCACAATACACCTCATACACGTTGTTGAAATTTGGTAACACTAAAATTAGTGTTCTTGTCAACTTCACCAATTTGAAGCTTTTTGTTGCTGCCCTTGTCTACACAACTTCTTCCCCCCTCACAATATGTTATCGGTGCATCAATGCTGCTAAAATTCTTAATGAATATGTAATGCCCCCCCTCAGCTTATAAATTAAAATTATAAGCTACAATTAAATGCTAAACGCCCTCATAGCATTTAATTGTATTTTTAATAATGTTTCTCTAGCACTACTAAAATGACATTAAATAAAAGAGAAATAGTATTGCTTCTTCAGCCTCTTGTCCGCAAATTCAAAGAGCCACATGACAGTTACGTTCAGGAGGAATAAGAGGGTAAGGATTCGCTTCAGGTGACGAGACTGGAGAATTCAGAATAAGAATATTACAGAGTTGCAGAGTTCTGGTTTCTGAAGAATGAATTGCTCTTCAGGGAATCATTTCCTTCAAGGTTGAAAGACATCTTCAGGGAAACTATTCAAAACAGGAAATACACAAACCATGGTTAGTTTTTAAAAGCTTCCGGGCGTCATATCTGCAAGGAGCGTTTCAGGTGGGAAAGACTATGGCATTCTGAAGCTACAGTTGTTTGTCTTGAGTTGTTAATCCTAAGGAAATACGGGGTGCATTCTTGGAAAAAATACTGGCAAAATAATGGGTTGCAATCTCTTAGCTGTGGGTGATTTGAAACAGAGTTTATTTGACGTGAATGTCACTGTAATCAAGGGTGGACTGAAGTGTTTGGAAGCCATCAAAGTTGGGAAGGAGGGATAAGAGTTCAAGAGAAGAAGACAGACTCGTTAGTTCACATGGGAATCGAATATACTGAGAAATAGCCATATCGTTATTGAGTTACGAATCTCCAGAATCGTGCTGAGTCATTATTTCTGCAACAGTAAAGAAACATCACTGAAGATTGAAGGGGGGCAGGAGATGGTTATGCTTGGACAGGAAATGGCTATTGAAAGAGAGGAAGGGTCATTTAAATCATTCACTATGTATCTCACTGCAAAATGAAGGTCATTCTAGATATGTCACTGGTATCATGGAGTATATGTTGTTAGTTTAATCCAACGTCGTCACAAATTACGAATACATTCAGCATTGTTTGTGCACAGAAAACCAAAAATCCATACAAGCTTCAAACAAATGTTCAGTTTGTGGTCATGCTTGCCCAGAAACAATCTGTCTGGTGCATAGCTTTGAAAAGATTGAAGGATATCGGTCCAGTTTGTGGACAGTGAAGAGGACTGGAGGCTTTCTTGTTTGGACGGGTCTGAATCTTCCACAGAATTATGGTAACAAATACAAGACAGGCTGCTGAGAGAAGCGGACTTATGTAGCTGAAGACTTCACAGAGGATCTGGTTCACACCTGGAACAGAGGTCATCTTTTCCTTAAATAATTCTCAATATAATCATCTTAAGGAAATCCCAATAGTATTGAGAAGCCTTGAATATCTTCTGTTGTGTAAAAAGGTTGTTCTCATAATTGTGAATGTTAAATTCATGAGTTTATGTAATGACTGAAGAATTCTCTTACAAAATCAATACTACTCAGAGATTTAAATTCTAAACTTGTATCTTGTGAGTTGAACATTATTCTGTGGGAAGAATTTAATTATTTTCTGAGCAAATTAAGCATTTGAACTGTAACCAACAATCCTGAAAGCAAACTTTGAAGTCCAAGGAAGGAAAGAAAAAAAATTAAAGCCTGTAGGGGTGATTGCTACAGAATACTATAATAAGTTGTTGCACCATGGAAATGTCTCACCTCTTATATGCTCCTTGGAGTAGGTCACTTAACACTTGCACCTTTTCTTCATCCATTCTTAAACCATCCTTTAAAATGGAAAATCCCAAGAATACCTAACTCTTCCACATAAACCTATATTTCTTCAAATTTGCAATCTTTCCTTCCATAATAGTTCTAATACAACTCACTAGTGCATTAGGTGCTCTTCATTACTCTTACTAAATATCAAAATATCATAAAATTAGACTATCACAAACTTACCAATATAATCTCATAATACTTTGTTTGTCGTCCTCAAAAATGTGTTGGGTCAATTGAACAACTTGAATGGCATCATCAACCACTCATTTAAGCCATCCCTAGCTTTGAACATTGTTTTGCATTCATCACTTTCTCAAATTTGTATTTGATAGTAGCCACTCTATAGGTCAATCTTATTGAAATATTTAGCTCCTACAAACACATCCATCATGTCATCAAGCCAAAGTATAGGAGATCTACATTTAATGATGATTTTGTTTATTGCTTGCTATCCACACATCCTCCACCCTCATGCAACATCTCATAGTCTCCTTTAATACACCCTTCCTCACCAACTCAATTACTTGCCTTATTAATTTTTGTTCTATCAAGCTCATCCTATAAGTTGCCTAATTGGGTAGGAATGGTTTTGTAATTAATGTGAAAATGAATGCTTCAATTTGGTTATAGCCATCTAGAAGCTCATTATTTATAACATCAACAAATTATTCCAACAATTTTGGTTCTTCTACTAATACTGACACAACATTTGTACATTCTTTGTTTCCCACTAAAGCAAAATAGAGCTCTGTTATCTTCGTTTCCTTGATGAAATCGTTTATGGGCAACATGTTCTCCATCCTTCCTTCCTTAAGAGGTAATAGAACCCCCTTTAAACTGTGCTTCCAAAAAGTATACATATTCTTCTCCTATCATGAATTGTTTTTCTTCATATTGTCATAGCCTCCTTACCAACACGTGGCATGCATCCATTAGAACAACATCACACAAAATTTCATCTCAATAAGTCTTTCCTATTGAAAAATTGATTGAACGCCTCATATAAATAGTAACTTCACTTCCTTTCTTCAACCAAAAAAATACAAGGATAAGGATGCTTTTTGCATGCAATTTCTACACCATTTCATAAGAAACCATATTTTCACAACTCCAACTATCAACAATTAAATAGCATATTTTCCACCTAAAGTGCCATTTAGTTTGGAAAATTTTTGGATGCAACCATTAGTTATCATCGTAAGGCTCTACTTCCTTGGATCTATCATTGTCTTCATCATAAGGCACTCACCTACACCTATTACTTCTTCATCTTATTCTTCTACTCAAACTAAACCAAATTCGCTATTGGCTATCTTCTTGCCTCCTCCTTTTGCATGATAGTGCAAGCACTCAAATGTTTTATGCGCTTCTTCACCATACCAATTTGTGTTGAGCATTTTGTCCTCTATCACCATAATAGCCCCTACCACTTTGAAATCTTTTTTGCTAAAACCCCTCATCATTATCATAACCTTTGTCTCTTTAAAATTTTCTTTTGCTCAATTTAAAATCCTTGTCTAAAATTTTCTTTTTTCTCCACCTCACAAGATGATTCTCATCTTGTGCGATAAAACCCACCTTGTCTCTTGGAAGGAAATGATGACCCTCTCTTCGCCCCAAATGATCTCCGAAAATCATATCTATTTGCTTATCTTCTATCGTTAAAGCTAGTTGACAGGCATCCTACATGTTATGGATCCTATGCATACATAATTCATTTTTTGATAGATAAATTTCAGCCATTTGCATACCTTACACCCATCTAATCATTTGTTTCATCATGCTTCACTTGAATTGATGGCTTATAAAGTTCATTGTGTATTCATATACACTAAGTTACTTTAGTCTTAGATTCTATAATATTTTGTACAAGGTTCGCTCATAATCAATAAGAAGAAATTCCATGAGCTTCTTCTCCATCTCTGTTCATGTATTGATATTTTCCATACCATTCCTTTGTCTTTCTTTCTACAAGCAATCCCACCATAACATTGCATGACACTTCAATTCCGTGCATGCAAACTTTACTATCTTTTCCTCTATCATAGTTTTCCATCCAAAAAACTTTTGCATACCTTTCAACCAGTTTTATCAACTCCTTTGGTTTTATAATTTCCCCCACAACTTGAAACTTCAACCTTTATTCCATCATCACTGCCTTCTAATGCCCTAATCATCCTTTCTTCAACTGATCATGACTCAGCTTGCTCTTCCTCCTCTAGCTGAATGGATGGTAAGTCATCCCCTGCAACTTGTTCCCCCAGCCTTCATTCTTTATACGTGCCATTTGCACCTCTTTGCCTATGTTTATGCCCCCAAAATAATTTTGTTAAACTCTTCCACTTGCCTTTGTACCTGTTGCATATTCTTGTTCATCTTTGCATAACCTCCACATCTTATGCCATCTTACATAAAAATCTTATTTCTCAGCTGGAGACCCTCTGATATCAAATGGTGTAACTAAAAGTGTACATAAAGAATAGAAAGCAAAATTTAATAAGAAACGGAAAAGAAAAAGAAAAGAAGATTCCATCACAAAATACAAAAAATTTGTCTCATTCCCACCAAATACAAAGAGTCCCTATTCTTAAATACAATTATAATTCATCCACAGTTTGGATTGCTCCTCCACTAAACCCTGATCGATCCCACTAACACACTAAAAAACAGAACAACAAAACACCCTAGAGTTACCAAAAAAGCTAGTTTTGAAAAACTTATTTTTTGTAATTTGGCATTTTAAGTGTGGATGAACTAAAAATTATCCCCTAACCCCTACACAACTAGGGAGAATCCAGTAGTTGGCATGTTCCAATAGTTGTGATAGTACTTGTTGATTTAATGCCTAATATTTTTGAGAATATTACATCAATAGTTGTAACTTTAAAGTTGTTATTGTTGATGATGACTACCCAAAATTGAGTGAAATGCATTCCTTAGATCTAAAAAGCAATGAATCTTGCGATGCCGCATCAGTGCACCATTAAAACATGACTTAGTGCACAAGTATCAGTCTCACTTTTTTTGGGTCGTTTTGGACACCTTGGCAAAAAGCATGCTGATGTGGCATCATATTTGATGATGTGACCTTGAAATCTTAGTTATAAGCAAGGGACTTGCAAAGTATGCAGTTGTAAAAAATTGGTAGTGATTTAAAATTTCCACGTAAGATTTTGAGAAGCACAATGTTAGGGTGCTCAACTACTGGGTCACCTCCCATAAATGAGTCTTGAGACTGACCCAAGATCATGCTCATACACTGAATCATTATGTCTAGAAAATTCAAAAAAATGAAACAGAACATAAAATTGCAATTTTTTGACCTTAGATGGTTAACTTTGGCCCCAAAATATGTCAAAACAGGTTGTAGCAGATAGGGTAGGTCATGGTGATGTGGAGCTCTTTGAGATCTTCAATATGAAAAGAGGAAAAAGGGGGGCCTCAACCAGCTCCCTAGATCAAAAGTTATGTGCTCTGCAAGTTTTGGCTCTCACATCAAGGAGTTTCGACAATTAATTCCTTCAACATAATTCTTGTCACTGGGCAATTTCTAAATATGTGATTACCACAGACCATAAAATAAGCGGTGCATTCTACAAAACAGCTCTAGAAAGTAGTCTAAATCTCTATGCAACACTAAAGAAACACTATACTCATGAAAACTTGAATGCATACAACTATTATAGCCCTCTAATAATGGATACAAAGTCAACCTCAATTGACAGTTGTGCCACAGAGGTAATATGCAGAAGGATGCAGTGAAATTTAATGATTTTGGATGTAGAAGTGACCTTCAACACCAATGCTATTAAATATTTCATGATGTTGGATGTAAAGTGACCTTTAACAATAATGCTATCAATCAGATGGAGAAGCTCCTACCTGTTTTTGAGTTTAAATTTTTATATTATCATATAGATAATATCATGATAGAACATAAAAAACACATTTGAAACCAAAAATATTTATGAGGTCTGCTCTACTTTCCAAGATGAGATGATATTTAAAATCCTTAAGTCTAGAACAAAACTGTTTGTTGTAACTATCAAAGATTCAAAAGTGGTTATACTTGTTTTCTTTATGTAATGTCCCCTTTTGGGATATTCCTAAATTTTGACCTAAAACCACAATTCCAACTAAAAATAAAAAATGTAATACATACAAGATTTTAAATTCACCGGTTGAAATGCCCTTTAAGGGAATTCTCGGTCTAGGTTGTGCACACAATATCAGTCCCTGGAAATTGACATTATACCATAAGCCAAGATAATACCTATTTTGACTAAGCATTAGAGTGCATCATGATATCATATAAACATCATTCACATTAAAATCCAAATAAGGCAATAGTCATTCCAAAATATATTCCTATAGTAATGTCAAAAGGAATTTGTTTGAAACATTTGCAAACCACAATCTCAAGGTTGGTCGCCTTTGTATTGCAAAGAGCAAGAAAGGTGGGTCCCCTTCCATCCCTCAGTTTACCTTGGAGGCTAGTTGTCCTCCTTGATCAAGTCCAGAAGCACGGAAAGACTTCCTGTCCCTTCTACCCCCCAGCCCATGAGCATGGAAGGCTGGCCACCCATTCCATATTTGTGTGGCGTATTTGACAAGAAGCATGAAGGCTAGTCGTCCTTCATCTCTCCTGAACCCGGAAGACTGGCCATCCTTCCTATTTGCAATCCATTTCTCTCAATATAAAATGGATTATTCATATTTATAATAAGAGAAGCATTTAGATTACTCACAAAGATCAATGGCATAAACACATATATATGTGCTTATAATTTTACTTTATTCATGGATTTATCTTTTAATCTAGTTGCTACTATTATAAATATTTATCTCTACTCTTATTTTGATTATGATTCCTTAATTTCTTTTCTGATTGCTGTTTGGTCATTTGATGCCTTCTCCAAGACTAGATCTGTCCTTTATAATCCCCTTAAAGAGATGGAAGAGTCATGAGTTTTTTGTAGTCCTCCACAAGAGACACAACTCCTCCAAGTGAAGCATCCCTTGATGCTAATTGCTACTTTCTATCAATCAATGTTTACTTAAACCTTTTTGTTAAGATACACATCCCTTAGGAGAGTCACTGTCCATAATCCATCACTCCTCTTTGGTGTTTTCTTTGCTGGGCTAAATGATTCTAAGTCTGTGATCCAAGCCTCTATGGCAGGGGCATATCACTTTATAATTCTCTTTACTTGTTTAAAAAATCCCCAAGCCTGCCTTGATTATCTTATACTTCATGAACTATGTTATGAGTCCAAATCTTTGTGTCACTGTACCTAATATCCTCATATAGTGAGCATTTTCACAGAAAATGTATTTTGCCTTGTACTTCATTGAAGTTACAGACAATATGCACCTTCTATACAGGAATGTGGTACGAAAAACAATTATTGATTTTACATTAGCTATGCCTTTTATATAAAAAAGTCATCAGTGGTCCACATATTGATTCCTCCTTATCATTAAACAAAATACAAAAATTGGATTTATGATAATACCTACATGAAAATTCAACAATTTGAGATGGTAGGGTACTTGTACATAACTCAATGTTGTAGAAACACCTCATGATTTGACTGTGGTATGACTTTTTGTAGTGCAAGTTGTAGTAGAGATCAAACAGAACACTCTCCTGTTCTTAATAATGTAGGCCAACAACAATGACTATTCATATGGATATCTAATGCAATATATTCCATCCAATGCATGACTATGACTATCTTTATTTGTAAATATTCAATACTGTACAGTTGCTTATGATTCAAATGTGTCACAATTATTTATAAGGCAATTCCTAGTTCACACTACAGATCAAACAGGGTACACTTGCATTCTTAATGTTGTAAGCCAGCAACAATGACTCTAATTATCTACACAACAGATTCACCCAACACATTCCTATGACCATCTTTTCGAGTTTCTCAGAACCAGTAGATAATTCGTTTCTTGCATGATATTTTACACATTTGTAGGTCCCTTGACATTGCAGAGTGGTCACAGATCATAATTTTGTTTTTTTAAAACTTGAATGAGTAGGAGCGATATTTCATCAAACTGAAAGTGAAGTTGTTCTGATCACATAAGATGATTGAGATATTTTCTAATCACAGAAGGCAAAATGTTCTGGTACTCAATGGAGACAAAATGCATTTGATTGAGTTGCTTGATTCAAAATGAGCAACAATTGTTTAAACGGCAATTCATAGTTCATACTGCAGATCAACAGGCTTGCTTTATTAATGAAGTAAGCAAACAACAATAAATGATCCTATTTACTTCTAACACAAAAGATTCACCCAATGCATCCCTATGACTATCTTTTCCAGTTTCTCCAGACCAATAGAGGATTCTCTTCTTGTAGGTCCCTTGACATTGCAGAGTGGTGTGGTCATTGATCATAATTATTATTTTTTTTAGCTTGAATGAGTGGGAGCAATATTTCAAATTTTCATCAATGTGAAAGGTAAGTTGTTCTGATCACATAAGAGGACTCTGACATGTTCTACTCAGAACGAAAGATATTCTCGTACTCATAGAGACAAAAACAATTCAATTGAGTTGTTATCTGTTTTTTTGGTAGTGGCAATAAAATACAGATTGTATTGAATGCGATTTATTACTTCAGGGCAACTGAACTGCTACTGCTGATCACCACTTAGCAAGCCTAAACTCACACAGTTTACTACTCTAATCAGTCTGAAACACTCAAAAGAGGTAAGTTCCATGAATGTAATCTTAACTTATTTTCTAGAGCACAAACTTCAAAATTTGGGATGCTTAGCAAAGGATGCTCCTTTTTCCACCTTGTCCTGCGGTGCTTTTAAATAGACCAGAAAATGGACCGTCATCATGAGAGCATATTGAGTAATTTGATGTCACAATTCACCAAACACTCCTATATTTCCGAGCATACAACAACTCTTGTA
Organism: Chamaecyparis obtusa; assembly: GCA_027943335.1. NCBI lineage: Eukaryota > Viridiplantae > Streptophyta > Pinopsida > Cupressales > Cupressaceae > Chamaecyparis > Chamaecyparis obtusa. The sequence goes on along the minus strand of BSBK01000103.1, from coordinate 414,889 downwards.
CTAGACCTCCAACAACAGTCATATGGTGAAGCAAGAGCGCACAAGACAAATAAATATTGAATTTAAGAAATCTATGGGATGAACCTAGTGTGTTCTGCTCCTGTTCTAAGTTATATGGAAACCTCTGGTATATGTGCCTTCAGCAGTGCCATGATGTACTTGGAACTGAATTTATCTCTGGTTGTTCTCTAAAGCAAATGAATCTATCTGCCTACGCGTCATGGTTGTGACTATCTCATTTTTTGTTTCTCTATACGTTGTAAGCGGGCAACCAAAAAAAGACCATTACAGAAGAGTAACGCCTGGAAAATGCCAAAGCGTATTATTTGAAACACATAACCTGTCATCCCACTAAGCATAGATGAGCCCGATCTGTATAGTCAAAGCTAGTCCTAAAATGCCTCATTAAGCTGTGCAGTGCAAAATCTATACTCATTACAACTAGGCCATGCCGGAATAGCAACATTTGATCTAACAATTGATAATGCTACAATATGCTTTCCACGGTATTCATACCCTGTCGCAAAGTGTCGCAAGCATTAAAGGTGCTTCCAAAGGCTGATAACAACGGCTTACACCTGACAACTGCATTTGCTAAAAACTACCCAAGGCTTTCCAGCAAGGCCATACTGCGGATATGGAAAAACAGTAGCAGCCCACCAGGCCACATTTGATTGAGATAATCCAACTTAAACCATAAAGCCTCTGACAATGTATAGTTTTTCTATTAATAAATTCTTGCTTCTTGCTCATTGAAAATATGTTTTTAAAAATTAAATTACTTATCATAGCTACGATCAAAGTTTGACAAGAAAAATAACATGTATTCTTGAAAAATAGACTATAAGAAACTTGAATTCTAGACAATGAGAACAATCAAAATTCAGTCCTGAGAAGATCCAGGACTTAACAAACAATAAACCCGCTACAAAATTAATTAGAATCTCAAACCCGCCTCCAAAACAAGCTCTAACGACAATCTACCTCCAAATTTAACTATAAAGGCAACCCATCTATCAAATTTGGGTATACGGATTAAACAAACAGAAAGAAACAATGAGGAAAAGATCAGAAATAGCAATAAGCGTGCTAATACTTACTCAAACGCCAGAGAATATTGAGATCGCGCAAGAAAAGCCTTGGGTTGATTCTCTCCTCCAAATTTAGCAGAAGCTCTCCATCTAAATTCTCTATTCCACATTCATCAAAGCATTCGGAAGGGCCCAAAAAGAAGAGATAGATGAATCGGCGTTGGTAGAAATGCAATCTATCATTGAAAAATAAAACTAGTAATAATTATGGCAGAATTTGGCAGGTGTGGCTATGATTCAAACTATGCAGTCATTTCTCCCCCTCGGAACATTGCCCACTTCTTTAAATAATATACACATATACATGATGTATATATATACCAAACAACTTTACCCGCCGGATTCAATCCTTACCGTTGATACAGCTGTATATATACATCAATCATTCCTGCCCACTTCATAAATACATATACACTGTATGCGCCACTAAATTCTGACCACTAATTGATTAGGTGAACAATGTGTATATATCAACCAGTGCAGCCGCCCCTTTTTGTATACCTACACTCGGTCAATCTTATCTGGCCACCCTACACAAGGTACAGTGATCGCATACCCATAAACCCTGCCAAACTACGCATAGATTTATTTTTTATTGTAGAAGATACTACATGAATTTTACCATTACACCATATTTCCTTTGACGCTATACACAGATGTGTGTATATGCTACTGATAAACCCGGTCCACTTCTAAGTATATACGTACAATCTCCGTAGCTATATACAATGAATGTTGTTCATCTCTTCGATACATATACATTGTGTATATGCAATAAAGCGCGTGTACTCCGTAAGACATACATCCAATATGCGTGCCCATTTGGGTTTAAGCCCTAAATTAAGCACAAGAATAAAGTGTTTGGACTGTGGGGCAGCATCTGTCAGCAACTTTGTTTGTTCCTTATTGTTTTATATGAACGGGGCTATGTTTGAAAGCATTCTCTCTGCCTGCCCTAGAAAGAGTTTCGGATTCATGCGTTTCTAAAATCCAGATTATATTCATGCTGATGTATTGGTGTACCTGTAGGTGTGCGTCATCTTGTACTGACTTAGACCCCTGCACAATTTTTCCATGCAGATCCTTATGGCTTGGTGCGGACTAAATTTGACAATTGATTCACCTTGTCAAATTCTTGTTGGCATTTCATGACGGTTGTTTGAGGTATCCATGTTCATTATAAAAAAAGAATTAGAGATTAGTAGTGTAAACCATTTTTTTTTTAAGGAGATAAAGGCTTCACAACACTAGTAGCTTCTTGGTTAGGTTTCACAATAAAAGAATCAACATCAAAAAGATATTAAAAGCTTTTAGAATCTTTTGACTATTAAGAATCAACATCTTTTACTGATTTCGATCCGTCACAATTTTTCCATTAATTCTTTAGATTGTTGGTCTTGGGACATTATTTAAATTCCTTCATTCATTTATTAACATTAACATTGTTTGGGCCAAGCGAGGATTTGAACCTTGGTTGCACCATTAACAATGCAACCACCTAACCACTACATCAAAAGGTGATCCCTAAAAGATTAACATCCTTGCCAAAATTAAATGGTATATAAATTAAGGACATCGTGAAAATCTTTCATTCTTTCTTTCTTTTTTTACTGGAGGTTCACATCACAAGCGTGGTAGGCACACTAGTCCAACTAGGGCCTTCGCAAAGTAATTTTAGCTACCCAATACAAGAGCACGACCTATAGATTGTCTAAGGGATATCCATTTTGATACAAGAGCATAATGGACCGACTGAGGGGTATCCATTCTACCAAATTGACTCATTTGAAACCAAGAGACAAAGAATCCATTAACCTTTATAATTGTTCATTTACAGTTGTCTTTCAAATATTAAAAATATTTTCAATATATCAATATAATCTTAAACATTCAATTCAAAATCTTACATTTTCTTTTATATATTTTTATTTAATTTTCATTATATTTTATATTTAAAATAATATATCCAAATAGTTAGTATGTATGAAATAAGTGGAACGATTAGCTTCATCCTCCACAAATATTTGTAATTAATATGTATGTATTTTGTACTTATTGAACTCATGATATTATAGTTAGCATAAGTACACTTGTCTTTTGTTATTAAATATGTCAATTTTTAATGTTTAAAATTTATTATAATATTGCTTTTATTCAATAATAAGTAAAAGTAATACTTTGATTATGTCAATTATAATAGATATTAGATGATTAGGTAAGTAATAAAATAATTAATAACATTTATAATATTAGATAATAAATAAAGCACTTGTTAACAAATAAAAAGTGGATGGATAGTTTATTTGGAAGGAAAAAGCTAAATATAATATATAAAAATAATATTGATTACAATAGTAATAGTTAATTAAATAAAAATATTGTACTAATTATAATAAGCTATATAATTGTTAGTCGATATCAAGTTGTTGGTTTGGCAAGCATAAGTATAAGTCTTGATTTCTGACGCAAGGGAGGATATAGAGAGGGGCCAAAGGCACACCCTAACCAGATCCACCTTGCAAAACTCACGCAGAAGAAACAAGACATAATAGTGAGAGAGAGAATGCAAATGCTTTCATATATTATCTTCAATTTGATTCATACATGTCAGGTCGTAAGGCCTTCCCGGTTTAGGCCAGATATTACAATCAAGTACAAAAGCCCTCCAACATGCGAGGATCTGTCCACAATCCTTGATTTACTATCTTCTATCTTTTATCAAAATTGACTCCTAAACTCTAACCAAACAACTATATTTATACAAGAGGCTACCGAATCAAGTTGGCCTTCAAATCCATAATCAACGGAAGGAACGACCAAATCTAGGTCCACATGCTTCCCAATGATGGATACCAACATTAAATCTGCGACCCAAATTAAATGCACAAGTCGGCCTAAAAAAAATCCAAAATAAATAACTCAGCAAGAACGGAAACTGAGCGCCAGACAAGCATCGTCAAGCGCCAAGGAATTAATCGAGCGCTAGAGAGATAACCGACCAACTCGGTCAACAAAGGAAACTGAGCAACACCAAATCGACTCGGTCAAAGCAGGAACCGAGCAACATAAACAAACTTCAAATATGTTTTTGGTGACACAGAATTGCCAAGGACCTGAATGCTCCTGCATCAGACACCTGGGGTTATTTGAAATGATTCTCTGAATCATGAAATAGGTATGATCCGAGCTGCATCCAACTCAGATTGTGAAATCCATGAACTGTCTTCGATCGGTCTATTCTTCCACTTTACCAGATATTCCATATATTATTTTCCTCTTATACTTCTGCCAATTCTTTGCTACAAAATCTGCTCAACTTCTTCATTATGTTTCTTAGGATAATCCATCGGTATTGTCATGTCTTCATCAGGTTCATGATACTCATGCAAATCAGCAATGTTGAATATAGGTGATATATCCATGTCATTGGGTAACTCAATCTCATATGCATTTTCACTGTCAAATTTTCTCAAAATTTTGCAAGCTCCAAACTTCTTCATTTTCAGCTTCCCATATGTTCCAACAAGAAATCTATCTTTCTTCAAATGAACCATCACTTCATCACCAACATCAAAGTCTTATGTCTTCTTGATCTATCAGCTCTGTCTTTGCATTTCTGATTACTTTTCTCCAGCTTGTATTTCACATCTTCATGCAATGTCTTCATGTACTCAGCAAACTTCACTCCTTCAGCACTTCTCTTTCTTTCATCATCAATATCTCTCAAATCTAATATACCTCTCAGTTGTATGCCATTTACAATCTCAAAAGGTGTTTTTCCAGTACTCCTATTCACTAAATTATTGTATGCAAACTCTGCTTGTGCCAACACAGAATCTCAATTACACGGTGTGTCTCCAACTAAGCATCTCAAAAGATTTCCCAAACTTTTATTCACAACTTATGTCTATCCATCAGTTTGTGGGTGAAATGTAGAACTATATTTCAACTCGGTGCCAAACTTTCTCCAAAGAGTCTTCCAAAAGTATCCAACAAATTTACTATCTCAGTCAGAGATAATACTCCTCGGTAATCCATGCAATCTGACAATTTCCTTGAAGAAAAGATCTGCTACATGTACTGCATCTGATGTCTTTCTACGAGGTATAAAATGTGCCATTTTAGAAAACCACAGACCAAAAAGGGGAGAAAGAGTTTAAAAAGGAGAAAATGGAGAAAAGGAGATTCTCGGCCCTAAACAGAGCATTGAAATATCTTCTGATAGAGACTACAATGAGGGGGCAGAGGACATGGATACAGAGGGTGATAGTGTTGATGAGGAGGAAGATACCTATTGTGAAGAAGAGGAAAATAAGGAGAGGAAGGGTGGAAAGAGAACCATTACTATAAAGATGTCGGTCGACAAAGAGGAGGTTTCTGCTAACAAACCTTTTAGGAGGATGAAAAAAGGGAAGGATATTGACGAACCTAAGGAGGAAAGGCAGGAGGAGGGGAAGGATAGCAATGAGGAAGAGGAGAATCAGGGAAGAGGGGATGAGAATGAGTAGGGCTTTGAAGAATATGGGTCTGGCCATTACACTTGCAAGATTTGGGGCAAAGACAAGAATGTGGTTTGGAGGAATTTTGATAATGTCTCTGTGAGGATGGGTCTCAAGAGAGAGATGATGAAAACTCTAGTTAAGGAGAATAAGGAGGGAAAAATTCAAATGGAAGAACTTATTGATCCTGCCCTGGTCATTTTGAGTGACATCACCAAGGAGAACCCTCAAATGGATGTGCTTAACAATGCCAAGAACAATGTTATTGACAGCTATAGAACCACTAAATGGACTTATCATGAAATCCAGGAGCTTAAATACAGGGTGGGTAGACTGGAAAGGGACAATTACAGTAGTAAGAACAAGAATACCGAGGAGGAAAAGGATATGGAAAACATAGTGGAGGAAATGGAGAGGAGAGTTCAGAGCATGGAGGGCACCTTGAAGAAAATAACTGAGCAAAGCTATAATATTCTCAAAGCTTCTAACGATAACATAAAGGTGTTGATTAACAAAATTGAGGAACACAGGGGAAGTAAGGAGGATGACCAGTCTCTAAACAGTGGCAAAGATAAGTCTCCTAAGGAAGGACCGAGGAAGAGGACCAGATCCAGCACAATGAAAAAGGACACTCAAGAACCTGATAAAGATCTTTCAGACCTTAAGGAGGCGGCTAGAAGGGCGACTGAGCTAGAGATTCATCCTGCAAAGATTCTCAGTGAATTTGCCTGAGTTGTTCTCCTGGCTTTGGGCCTTTCCTGGTTTTTTTGTTATGCTTCCCTGTTTTCTTTTTCTGGTTTTATCTTGCTTTCTAGTGGGGGGATGTTGTTTAGCCTGTGGCTATTTTGTTGTTGACACTTTTAATACTATATCTATGTTAAACTTTTAGATCTGTAAGGGTTTCAGGGCCCCATTAAAACCTATTTTCCATAATCAAAAACAAATATAGAATCATTACCTCTTACTGTCTTCGGTAAGCCAAGAACAAAATCCATACTGATGTCAATCCAAGATTTCTCAGGAACAGAAATCGGTGTGTACAATCTAGTATTCTGAATTACTCCTTTTGCAACTTGACAAATTCCACAACTTTTCACAAATTTCTGAACATCTTTATACAATTGTGGCCAAAAGTATTTCTCCTTAAACAAATTCAATGTCTTATCAACACCAAAATGTCTAGCCAAACCACTACTATGTTTCTCCTTTATCAAATTAGTTCTCATTGCTCCTCTCGGTATACACAACTGAATACCCTTAAACAACATACCTCCTTGCATAAAATATTCATCCCATTTAGTACTTGGTTGATCTTGAATAGGTGTTCTCCACTTTCTCCACAGCTCAGAAAAATCAGGATCAAATTCATAAGAATCTCTCATGTCATCAAAGCCTATAACTTCAATTTTCATCTCGATCATCAAAGATCTTCTTCTACTTAATGCATCAACAACTCGGTTAATGACTCCACTCTTATGCTTTATCAAAAATATATAACTCTACAAATACTCAACCCATTTCATGTCTCTAATTCAACTTATTTTGACTACCTAAATACTGTAAAGCCTTATGATCGGTATATAACACAAATTCACTCGGCATCAAATAATGTCTCCATTTCTTCAGTGCTTGAACAATAGCATAGAATTCTTGATCATACACAGAATATTTCCTTTTTGCATCATTCAAATTTTCACTAAAGAAAGCAACAGGTTTACCTTCTTGACTCAATACAACTCCTATTGCACTTCCACTTGCATCACATTCCACTTGAAATACCTTATTGAAATCAGGCAATGCCAAAACAGGCAATTCAGCAACCTTTTGCTTCAGAGTCTCAAAACTTTTATCAGCTTCATGTGTCCACTTGAATTCTCTTTTGTCTCCTCTCATAGTCTCAGTCATAGCATTACAAATTGAACTGAAATTCCTAATGAACTTTTGGTAAAAACTTACCAAACCATGAAATGATCTTACCTCACTAGCATTCTCAGGTGTAGGCCAATTCAAAATAGCTTCAACCTTTTTAGGATCCATTTTCAAACCATCAGTTGAAATCACAAATCCCAAATACACAATCTCCTCTTTCATGAATGAACACAGATTTATCAGTAACTTTTCTTCTGTCAATCTCTACAAAAATTGTCTAACATGCAACAAATGTTCTTCTCTGGTCTTACTGAATATCAGAATATCATCAAGATATACAATCATGAACTTACCCAAGAATTTCTTCAGAACTTCATTCATCAACCTCATAAAAGTACTTGGTGCATTAGTTAAACCAAAAGGCATAACCAACCACTCATACAAACCTTCTTTTGTCTTGAAAGCAGTCTTCCATTCATCACCTTCTTTGATTTTGATCTGATGATACTCACTTTTCAAATCAATTTTGGTAAAATATTTTTCTCCAATCAAATTGTCCATTATGTCATCCATTCTCGGTATAGGAAACCTATATTTCACTATTATCTTATTGATTGCTCTGGAATCAGTGCACATTCTCCATTCTTCTTAGGTACCAATACAATAGGTACTACACAAGGACTCAAACTTTCTCTGATCAAACCTTTCTGCAACAATTCTTGAATCTATCAGTTCAATTCTTGATTCTCGGTAGGTGTCAACCGGTGTGGTGCCTTATTCGGTAAACTAGCTCTAGGGATTAAATCCATGCAATGATCAATGCTTCTCTTCAGTGGCAAACCAAAAAGAATATTATCAGAAATAATTTCATTGTACTCGGTGAGTAACTTATCAATCTCCTCAGGGACACTATCCTCTATTTTCTTACTCGATTTGTTAAGAATCACAGCAAAACATACATCATTCTTCTTCGAATCCTTAACAAACTTTCTTCCCTCCATCAAGAAGACTTTCACAGATGTGCAAACATTACTAACATGTTCTTCAATCAAAGGTAACAAGATTTGTCTTCTCTCATCAGCCCAAATAGTATATTTATGCAATCTCCCATCATATATAGCATGTCTATCATATTGCCAAGGTCTACCCAACAAAATATTACAACAATCCATAGGCATGATATCACATAACACCTTATCATAGTACTTCCCAATTTTCAAATTCACATAACATTGTTCACTTACCAAGAGTGTATGCTCATCCTTGATCCATGAAATTTGATAGGGCTTTGGATGTTCCAACCTTTTCAACTGTAACTTTGTGACCATTTCCACAGATGCCAAATTCTTTGAGCTACCACTGTTAATGATTACCTTCAAAACTTTATCAGAAACTCTACATCTGGTCTTGAACAAACTTTTCCTTACCGGATCTTCCTTTTTACCTTCATTCGAAAGTGCTCTCCTTACCATCAAGTTATTTTCCTTCTCAAGTTCATTTGGTGATTCTTCTTGCACCAAAGTATTTATGTTGTTACCAACCTTCTTACTTGCATGTGTTAACTCAAATAATCTATGTCCTTCTTCTCCACAATTGTAAACCTCCTCGGTAGCTACTGTCTCTGCCTCTAGATGAACTTCACCTTTCCACTCTGTCTTGCCTTTATATAGAGTTGTCTTTTCAGGTTCACATCTACTATTTTCACCATGAGATCTACCTCTTCCTCTAGGGAACCTACCACCTCTACCTCTTTGTCTTTGCTCATGTCTCTTGTTCAATTTATCCTCAGCTTTCAATGCAAATTGATAAGCCTCTTCAATGTTCTCCAATTTGACCAAACTGATTTCTTCTTGGATGGAAACTCTCAAACCATTCAGGTATCTAGCAATTCTTTCCACATCATCTTCATCATGTCTGGATCCGATATCTAATTTATAGAATTCCTCAGCATATTCTTTTACCGAGCTATCTTTCTGCCTCAAACTTTGCATTCGCCTAACTAGGTTAATCTAATAATCACAAGGTAAGAACCTTCCTTTCAATTTATTCACCATTTTACTCCATACATTGATTTTGTCTTTACCTTTCCTGTTTCTGTCCAACTATAGATGTTTACACCACAAGGATGCATGAGTTTTCAACTTTGTGCTTGCAATTTTCACCTTCTTTTCCTCAAGTACATTTTCATACTCAAAGTAATTTTCCATCTCAGTGATCCAATCCACCAATTCATTAGAATCCAATTTTCCACTATACTCAAGAGGATTAAAGTGTGGTGTAGACTTCAAACTTGTCAAAGCCTTTAAGAATCTTTCCTCACCCTAATCCATCATAGGTGTAGGTTCTACATCACCTTTTTCTACCTCCATTTCATCCTCACTAACATCTTCAAGATGTCTTCCTCTTCTCTGGGTTGTTTCAACGGCTTCTAATTTAGCATCAAATTATCTCAACATGTTTTCCAATCCTGGATCTGCATCTCACCTCCCACAAACCATCTTGAAAACCCTCTGCAATTACAGGTCAAATTGCAATCTGCTACCCCACAACAATTCAATTAGGGCTTTGAACAAGAAGGAACCTTCAAACCTAGATTCGCAAACCTAGATCCAGATCTAACCTCACTCTGATACCACTTGACGCAAGGGAGGATATAGAGAGGGGCCAAAGGCACGCCCTAACTAGATCCACCTTACAAAACTCATGCAGAAGCAACAAGACACAATAGAGAGAGAGAGAGAATGTAGATGCTTTCATATATTATCTTCAATTTGATTCATACATGTCAGGTCGTAAGGCCTTCCCGATTTAGGCCAGACATTACAATCAAGTACAGAAGCCCTCCAACATGTGAGGATCTATCCACAATCCCTGATTTACTATCTTCTATCTTCTATCAAAACTGACTCCTAAACTCTAACTAAACAACTATATTTATACAAGAGGCTACCGAATCAAGTCGGCCTTCAGATCCACAATCAACAGAAGGAATGACTAGATCTAGGTCTACACACTTCCCAATGATGGATACCAACATTAAATTTGCAACCCAAATTAAATGCACAAGTCGGCCTCAAAAGAAATCCAAAACAAACAACTCGGCAAGCAAGGAAACTGAGCGCCAGACAAGCATCGTTGAGCGCCAAGGAATTAATCGAGCGCTAAAGAGATAATCGACCAACTCGGTCAACAAAGGAAACCAAGCAACACTGAACCGACTCGGTCAAAGTAAGAATCAAGCAACATAGACAAACTTCAAATATGTTTTTGGTGACACTGGATTGCCAAGGACCTGAGAAGCTCGTGCATCAATTTCACTAAAACTAATGGAGCAGGAGCAGGGTCGTAGTGAGGGTTTGAAGGCAAATTTCACTATGGCAAGACATGGGTGGATTGGGATCGAGGATTGGGAAGACTGAAATGGCTCTTTCCTACTTGGCATCCACTAGGGAGAATGAATGAAAATAAACCCTGCAATGCAAGGGGAAAGCAAGAGGTGCCTCCAAGAAAGCCCTTGGTAGGTTTGGATTATCCAAAACTTTTGGAGAATCGTAGTTCAGACTAGGAAAAAGTAGAAATGAAAATTTGGAGGCCGGAGGAGAACTAAGAAATGGCAAGACCCTCCTAGATATGCATCCTCGCAAATAAGAGTAGAATAACCTTTGCTAATATTGAGCACCTTGGTTGGAACAATTCAATTAAGTGGTTAAAGGAAAATGGTTTGGTCATGAAGTGGGCAGGGGAATGGTTGGCTTTGTCCCATATTAGAAAATGGTGTAATGTAATATCCCCTACTAGGAGGCTATCAATTTTCAATGATTAACATACCTTACTATGCATTTAAATCAATTCAATTTAAGAAAACCATAACTAATTCATAATACAATTGGTAATTAACATATTCAAGCTCTGATTCCTTAATTGTCTCCTAAACTCAACCCTAAGGAGCATGTGGATTTACTTGTCATAGGGCACTTGGCACCAATCTATAAGTAGGTTCCCTCAATACACACATATAACAATATTTCAATGCTATAGATATATACATATATGACTCAATTCTTCTTAACGAGTATGATTATAGTTTTGATATCTTTTATACATACATATAATAAATCTTCCAATTATATAATCTAGTTATTTACCTCAATATATTCTTCAGATACACACACACACAAATATATTGTTGAATATTGAGAAGATGTTGGCATTTTTATCATTGACGTCAAAAGTCTTATACTGGTTGCATATCTTTATCAGTTGGTTGTCGGTTGGATGTCTATGTTTTGGTTATGTGCAGAACAGATTCATTCTATGCAGTTTTGGGTTATGATGGTGGATGCCCTTGTTCTTGTTATTGAATTATATTCATCTGGTACATCTATGATATTCAATGATCGATGTAGTATGAGGTTTTGGATGGATATATATGGCTACTATGTTTTAGAGCTCTTATGGGTATCCCTACTGCTTGGACATTCATATAGTATATCAGAAGGTTTTGGCATGACGATTGTATTCCATTTATGAACAGGTTCTATCTAGTTCTATCCATTAGTTAGTTCAGAATTTTTGTAGATCAAGTCATGGACATGGTTGTGGTGTTCCATCTGTTCCAAAATTTACTCTTTCAGTAATTGTGCTATGAAACATGCTTATCTTATGTGAGACCTATCTTTGGGTCCTATGGTAATGTAATCTAAAGATTTTATATGTATGACCTATTTTTGGGTTTGGTGAGCTAGCATGTTAAACTACGATGTAATATTTTTTGAGTCTAAATCCAACATGCTTTGTGGCTAGGTTGACATATGTATCAGATATATATATGGAGATCAATCATTTTGTATCTGATGTATGAGAATGAGAGTATGTTGAAGGTTGTATGATGTGAGTATAATTATGAGTGTGGATAATTAGCAGTAAAGTGTGTAAGCAGAAGTAAGGTGTGTGAAAGGTTATTGCGACATCAAGAGGATTCATATAGAGTTGTAGAAGATTGGAATATATTGGTAGGGGATCTGTAACTGGATCTGCTACTAGTGGTAGTTGTTGAGCTACTAGATGGAACTGTTTCATGCATATGAAAATGCAACTTCATCAATTCACATTTTGTCTATAAGATATATTTTGTAAAAGTCTTGTGTATCACGGTAGTTAGCCTGACCGATAGTGAACCTACCTATTGTGATCAAACCGGTAGTGAGCCCTTGTAAAAATAACCTTAACTAGTGTTTAATTTCATGAGAATTAGTTTCTTTGTGGATTTTCCCATCTTAGGTTTCTACATTATATCTAGAATATGGTGTTTGATGCTCTTGTTCTTTCAAGTTTCTATTAGTTTTAATTATCTATATGGTTTATGATTATATCAATTCACTCAAGTATTTGAAGTGTTATGGAATAACTAATTCACCCTCCCCCCTAGTCATTCAACATGTTCAACAACTGTTATCAAAGCCTAATACCTTATAGATAGAGCTTATCCACTTGAGGTAGATCTAGGATGTTTGAATAGATGAAAGGAGAATACTATTCTAATGAGGATTGGCATGTCATAATGGGTGATACTGAGAGTACTAAATTAGAGAATGTGGAACTAAAAGAAAACATTAAGGAAGCAAATGCGTGTATCTTAAAGCTAAGGGAAAATATCCAAAAATTCAAATAAAGACACAAGGAATTAAGTCAAGATTTGCAGGAGTCAAAAGAAAAGGTGGCAATTCTAGAGAAACAACTAAATGACAATAAAAATGCTGAGGAATTTCTCAAGGAAAACTTCAAACAAAAATGGAGGAATGAGGAAGCTAATGAGGAGAATTATGTGGTACTAGATCCTGATACTAGCTCTTCTGGCTATTGAGCCTAATGCTTTAGCTCAGGGAGAGTATTAAAATGCTAAACTTGTCACTTCCCCTATTCAAGTGTGATACTAGTTGCAACTGGTTTGTCTTTGGTATGTGTGTATGGTAAATTAATGATTGAATTTATTTTGGTTGATTCATGTGCATTATGTGATTGTTTGTGTCAGTGATATTAATTCTTGGTGGGAAAAGTAATCATGGGGAATTAATGATGAAAAGGTAATTTTTCAAATCATTTGCCACCATTGTGAAGAAGAAAATTGAGAATTTTGTAGAGCTTACGAGGGTTTGGTAAAATTGTTCAAGTGTGAAGATGGAATCAAGAATGGTTATTTGTAAATATGGTACCACCATGTCAAAGATGCTAAAAGTATTTGAATTTGAAGAATTTAATCATGATAAGACAAGTAATTGGAAGTAGGGTTATCTGTAGAAGGGCTGCAAAGAGTTTGTGCCTTAGCTTTGGATATTTGGGTAGAGTTTCCCTGGTTTGTAGAGAAAGATTAAATCTTGTTTATACTAAGTTGATTCAAGGATGAGAACTTGTTGTTGGATAAACCATATGTTGTGACAAAGGAAAAAAATGAGGAAATTATAGGGTTATGCAGTATCAGAGATCTTCTAGGAAAGAAATTAGTTAAATACAAGGAGGTGTAGGAGTTGACTGGAGTCGACAAAGATCAATGTGCCCTATTGATTAACACACTTGGTCAATTTGGTGTTGAGGTATGTTACCTATGGAATCACATATAAAAACTTCTTTGAAGGTGCTACATCTATTGTAGCAGTTTATATTACACATAAAATAGTGATGGAAAGCATGCAATTTGATCTGTGTAGTCTATTATTGGAAAATTTATTTGAAAATGTCAAGAAGTCATTGGAAGAAGGTTATGCCTTCCATTTTAGTTTTTTGGTCTTGTGTTTGGTATTCTATTTTTTGATATCTTTACCACGTAGAGATAACATGGAGTGGAGGTCTGACATTCCTATTGAAAAATAGATTTACAAATATATCGAGTTGTTGGAAAATAAGGAAAATATTTGCACGACATATTTTGCTAATTTACATATGAATGTTTCTTTCGGTATGGTTGTCTAGTGAAGTGTTTGTTAGTCATGTCGAGGAGGGTTCCTCCAATAAAAGAGAATTAGAGATTGTTATTGAAGATTCCCTTTCAAAATTAAAGAGGAGAAAAATCAGTGAAAAAGGAAAATAAATTGTTACTATCTTTGAAGATGAAGATGAAAAAGCAGAAAGTGAAAAAGATGCAGAAGTGAAGGAAGAAGAGGAAGTAGAAAAGGATTATGGTTCTTGATCAGAATATGATTTTGTGGATTTTGATGTTGTTCAAACAATGAAGGAAGAATGAGAGTTTGACATAAATGGTGATATGTGGGCTAGTTTCTCTTTGGTGAGAAGAACTGAAATAGATATTATGTTGGTTGATCACTTGATTAGTAAGAAAATTATTGTTTCTAATGTATCTAGTGTGTTACCAAATGATCTAGTAAGGATTGTTGAGAATAGATTGTTGCAGGATGGAGCTGATTGTAGAAAAATCAAAGAGGTAAATAAGAAGAAATGTACCAATTCTACACAAAGGATGTCTAGGTTGATTGGTGAAACAAGGGATTCTATTAAAGAAATTTATGGTATTTACAAGTATTTTCTTCGATGGCCTACTACAGTTGATGATTTTTGAGGTAGAATTGAGGCTATTAAGATAGAGTTGAATGAACTAGGAAATACTTATAATTTCTTTAAGGATGGAGGAAAACAAAGAATCAAAATCGATCATATCTAGGCTGAGATGTTAAAAGTACAGAGACAAAGAGAGGATTTGGTGAAGACCTTTTGGCTTGTGAAGGATATAGTTGAGGTTAGGCTAGAACATGTCTCTGGAATTCTTTCTGATGCATAGGACTATGAGCGTCATTTCAGGTCTTCGAACTAGACTTCATCATTTGACATGTTGGTGCATCATGATAGTTTGTGTGCCCGAACGGGTGTGGTTGTAGATGATTGGATGAAGAAGCTTTTGATTATCAAGGAAAGCATGTACAAGAAAGTTTTTCTTGTGAAATTTGTTGTTCTTATTTGATTATTTGAGTTGTGTTGAGTGGCTCTTTTCCATTGTGGAAAAAAGGGGGAGAGAAAATTAGGAGAAAAATGCTAAAGAGATATCTAACTAAGGGGGAGTTTTTGTGTTTTGAGACTTTTGGAGTTTGTGTGTTTTGAGACTTTTGGAGTTTTTCTATTTTGTTGTTTTTCCATCAATTCCAAAGGGGGAGATTGTTAAATATTGAGAAGATGTTGGTGTTGTTGTCATTGATGTCAAAACCCTTCTACTAGTTGCATATCCATATCAATTGGTGATCAGTTGGACGTATGTGTTTTGGTTGTGTATAACATATTCATTCTATGCAGTTTTGTGTTATGATGGTGGATGCCTTTGTTCATGATATTGAATTATATCCTTCTGGTACATATGTGATATTTGGTGATTGAAGTAGTACAAAGTTTTAGATGGATATATATGGCTATTATGTTTCAAAGTACTTATTGGTATGTCTGCTACTTGGACATTCATGTAGTATATCCATTTTTTTTGGTATGATAGTTGTATTCCATTTCTAGACACGTTATAATTTGGTTCTATCCATTGATAGGTTCAAATTTTTTGTAGATCAAGACATGGACATGGTTGTGGCATTCCATTGGCTCTAGAATTTACTCATATTTCAATAATTATTCTATGAAACATGTTTATCTTATGTGTGACCTATCTTTGGGTCCTATGGTAATGCAGTGTAAAGATTTCATATGTATGACCTATTTTTGGGTTTGGTGCGCTCATGTTAAACTATGATTTAATATCTTATGAATCTCAAGCCGACATACTTTGTGACTAGGCCAACATATGTATAAGATATGTGCGCACACGCCCACACACACACACACACACACACACACACACACAATTCTAAGTGTGGATAATTGGTGGTAAAGTGTGTAAGCAAAAGTAAGGTGTGTGAAAGGTTACTACAACATCAAGATGAGTCTTACATACAAAGTTACAAAAGATTGGAATATACTGGCAAATCATCTATAACCGGATTTGCTGCTAGTGGTGGTTGCTAAGCTACTAGATGGAACTATTTCAAGCATATGTAGATGCAACTTCATCAATCACATTTTGTCTATAAGACATATGTTGTAAAAGTCTTTTGTATCAGGGTAGTTATCTTGACCGATAGTGAGACTACTGATAGTGAGCCCTTGTAAAAATCACCTTAACTGATGTCACCTTTACTGGTGTTTACTTTCACAAGAATTAGTTTCTCTATGATTTTTCTCATCTTGGATTTCCACATTATATTTGATGTCATGGTGTTTGATGTTCTTGTTCTTTGAAATTTTTATCGGTTTTTTATCGGTTCAATTAAGTTTGTGAAAAGTATTTTAGAATAACGGATTCACCCCTCTCCTCCTCTCAATTATTCAACATGTTTAACAATCACACACACACACACACGCGTGTGTGTGTGCATGCACATGCGCACGTGTGTATATATGTATATGTATATGTATATATGTGTGTATATATATTTTATTATAATAATATTATTCCATTCCATACGAAGTCCATGATGATTCTTCCATGTGATTAATACTCTATTAATCTCTTCTCCTATCCGATGATATCTTCCCTAATATACCAGATATATAATATATAGTGATATGTTCCTGGAACTTTTATATCCTCCTTGATCATTCCCATCCATATATATAATGATATCTTGCATAATTTAAAAATTTGTATTGTTTAGAAGTTAATAGACATTACCACTACATAGATTTGTACCCCTTCAATTATCATTGGGTAATATCATCATTACTAATCTTTGTGGGTAATTGTATTATTTAATGCTTAATACTTTATCTCTCATATCATAATAATACTTTATCTCTCATATCATAATAATACTTTATCCCTTCATGAATAAATTAATATTAATTTCAATTCATTCTATATTCCTTCTTCAACAGTTGACTTCATGATGTATATTTATTTATTTTGGAATATCTCTCCATTCATTAAACTATGTATCCCAATTTTGTGCCAGTATTAGTTTTGGACTATTAGTTTAATGTTTGCTGATTGTTTCTCCATCCTAAGTGGCAATATGTTTAATAGTATTTGTCTTTATTCATATGTGACCCGGTTGTACAACTTATGGTTAACGATTTAGATTTTTTTTCTTTTGATCATTACCTTCTTAATTGGATTAATATTGTGGTTTTATCTTACTTTATTCTTAACCTCCCGTGTTTGTAATGGTTCACATACTGATTATTTAATTGTTGTATAGTTTTGTTGACTGATACGTAATCAATATTCCTTCCATCTCCTGAGTTGGTGTTACTTAGTGCTACTATTATCTAAGTCTTTATAGATTGTGTCTTCAAGCATACCTCTTGGAGACTTAGACACTAATCACTCGCTTTGATATTTATAACATTTGGTATTAAATATTCCCATTTATGTCTCCCATGAGTTTCTCATTGGCTACTATAGTCAATTCATAATTTTGATTTTGTTTAAGACTTAATTCTTTTGATCACTAATTACCCAATTCCTTGTGACTACAGATGGATAAATGATATGGAATTTAGAGTGATTGTTTAACTAATGTTCATCTCTCTTCAATCACATTCTTTAATATATATGCCCTAGTCCATAATTTAAAGCTATTAGTGTTTTCTTATTTAGGTTTCATATCAATATAATTCATATTTATTTATTTATTTAATTTATTATTATTTATTAATAACTCTCTTTTAGAAAAGGGACATTATATGTGATAAGTCATGATTATTCAAAGTAAATCTCAAAACCTTAAAGTAAATTTCATAATTGTTGATTTTGATAAAACCTTTGTTGGTTCTTTGGAACTTTTGGGTATATTATTGAGGGGCATCACTCATATCAACTGGAGCCATTGGAGTGGATGACTCAAACTAGTTCACTCAAAGCTGATAATTATTAAGAATTGCACACAATTGGATGAAATAAGTAAAATTAGAAAGCAATATATTATCTCTAGTGTATTTTTTCAAATTAGAAATGAAAATACATTGAACATCTATATCAAACATAGGATAAGAAATTAGAGCATGTAAATGTTTAAATCTACCAATAAAATCAATCACCTTTTCCATTATATGTCTCCAAGTGAGGTATTTACATGTGTTGAGGGATAATGACATGAATGATATCTTGGGGCAAAGGGCTAGAAATATCACAAGTGGGAATGTTGAATTTGGATTGGTTTATCAAGGCAAGTCCTTGTTGTAAGGATGACACACTTTGGGAAAGGTTATGAATGGTGGCTTCGATGGATATGGTAGTATTGGATTTGTGTGAAAGTGAAGGATGTGGAATGCTATGAAAAATGGATGGAGGTGATACATTATGGTGTATAGGTATAGATGAAGTTTGGGAAATACATGGAACACTCATACGAGGAGATATGATAGGATTATGAATATTTTCAAGATTAATAATAAGTATATGTAGGAACATTAAGTAAGGATGTTGGAATAAGAATATAATCATCAACATGGTGATTAGGATTAGAAATATTAATATCTTGAGCACAACTTTTCATAGTATTGAGATTGACAACAATGAGATGGGATATGTCAAGCAATAAGTCAATACCATGTTCATCATTGTGAATTAATTTCCTCAATCCTTCTACTAAGGGGATCAACTCACTATTAGAATGATCTTGACCTAACCATTGCTCAAGCAGTTCAAATTCATGACAAAGTTTTATCACTTCGATAGAAAATACTCTTAAGGATTCATCCTCATCATGGGTAGAATGGGAAGAGGGATTCTAAAAAACAATAGGTATGTCATTAGTCAACATAGTGGTATCATCTACATTCTTATGGAATACATTAGAGGACCCAGGATCATCACCCTTAAAGGAACCCATAAGTCTACACCTTCTTCTCACTGGTATGTTATATGTAGGCCTCAAGGTGATGAAACTCATGTGCAAAGTGATGAAAGAAAGAGATGTCTAAATAATGCAAACTAGTAAGCAATTGATCATTTATAAATTTTATGAAGTAAATATAAATAAATATGAAATAGAAATATAGAGATAATGTAAAACAAGATCTAATACATCATAATGATCACAAGCTAACGAAATGCATGAAGTAAACTCTAATAATTCAAAATATAATGACAATATGATCTAAACACCAAACCAGAATGGAAATGTAAGGATTTTGGTTTCACCAAAATGTAATGAAGGAAAAACATGGAAATGGAAAAGACGGATGGGGGTTGGAATGAGTGTTCACTAGGATAATTGAACAATCTATGAAGCATCATATCCCAAATTCTATCTTTCTTTCATTACATTAGGAAGGAGAAAGTACCCATTAGGCTTAAGGGAACTCAAGCACTCAACTGGTATAGGATTTTTTTCCCTTCACAAAGAGTAGATTGATTGATGTAATTTGGAATGAAGAAATAAGGGAAGTAGGCTAATATATGATGAAATTAAGACAAATATATAGATGCATATGAGAAATGAACTGATATACAAATTATGAGTCCAAATATTGGAAGCATTAAACAATGTAATTGACCTACACAAAAAATGTTTCAACCTAAAATGATTATCAAAGACAACTTGGAGTATAGGGGGTGAATAGAATCCCCCTGATATTGGGAGGCACTCTTGATTAGCCAAAAATAGATGAAGAAGATAGGGATATGAAGTAGACCATTTGGTCATCCTAAATCCAAATTTGAAACCCTATCACTTTTCACTTGCACAAAAAAATGGGGAAAATATTGGGAGAAAGGGGTTTTCCTCAATCAAACACATGTATAGGAATTAACCTTGAAATCAAGATTTGAAAATTCATAAAGGAAAAGCATAATTTTAGTAGCATAGGATTGACAAGATGCTATACCTTCACAAGTACTAAATTGCTCATGAAGATGCTTGAAAGTTGACTTGATGTAGTCTTGACCTTGGATCTAGGAAGAACATGAATGGCTTCACACATGCTAGGATCTAGAGATTAATCCATATCTTCTATGCTCAATGCTTGAATGAAGTTGTTTTTTCCTTGAATGCTTGCATTCTTGAATCTTGAATGCTTGAATGCTTGGACTAATAGATAGATTGATTGTATTTCCTTCATATCCCAAAATGAGGGAGGTAGCCTTGTACTTATATCTCTCCTAGCCATTTCAGAGCTCAAAGCTCGAAGTAGACCAACAAGGATTTGAAATCCCACTCAAAACCAAAAGATAAAACTCCAATTAAAAAATGGGACCAATCTATCATGTAAGGGGTGATTTGCATTGTCCCATATGCTCTAGGATGCACTTTATGAGGACATTGGGGTTCAAATTTAAATTGGGAGTCCTTATGGACATGAGGTATTAGAAAATGTGTTTGAAATCAAGACATGATCAAGCATAATGGGAATGAAAATCTTGGACACTAAAATAGGGCCTAGCTAAGGAGCAAATTTGTAAGTGTTTACAATTTAGCACATTACACCATAAATGACAAAGGGGGAGATTGTTAGCACTATAAGTTCATTGCTATCATTTATGTCAACATGTTGTGTGCATTGATGTCAACCTGATGCAATAGAGTATTTGATATAGAGAAGTATTAGAGTCGTGTTCAATATTATATCTAATGGTGAGAAGTGTTGTTTGATATATGGAATGTTGAGATATGCAAGAAAGCATATCTGAAGTCCAAATATGTAGGAAAAAGTATTTGATGCAAGAAAATGTATCTAAAGTCTAATATGTAAGAAAGAGTATTTAAATTTTTGTTATGATTCACTTGTTCTTCTAATATGTGGTGGTGATAACATATCAATATGTGATATATTTGGAAGATGGAAGTATAGGAAGATGGATATGCAGAAAAGAGTATTTGCAGTCCTTATGGGAGAATTCTCTACATTCCTCCACATAAGGTTTTGGTTTATTTTGGTTTTGGTGTTGTAATATATGGTATGGTTGCACTACCCTATTTTCAGGTCCACAAAAATTTAGAGGCAAAAGTTGTATTTTTTGTTTGTTGACAGTAAGGGTAGTTGTCAAGAAGATTCATGACAAGGTCAGAGAATGCTTGCATTTCTCTACATTGGTAAATTCAAGTTGTGTGATTTTTGGACATGTTTCAAACATTTGTACAATGATCTAGTTTAGATATCTTATGTTAGTTTACTTTTCAAGTGAAGCTATGTTGTTATGGGTGTGATATTGGTGTATGTGTTGGTTTAAGCGTTAAAATTAATTATGTTGAATTGATTTATGACATTGGTTTGAATATAATTTGGAGAAAGAGTTAAGAGATTCAAATAGGTCCTATTGTGGCATGTTGTGCTTCACATGGTGTTACATTCATTATCGATTATTTTGGGCTAACCAACTAACATGCTTTAATGCTTGTATACACATTTCATACTGGTTTGACATTGGAGGTTGTTCTGATATTTGTGCTTAGATGAAATCATTTATGGGAGGCATTTTATGATGTATTTGGGCCCTCTTCATTCTTGGGGTGGACCAAATTGGGTTTATTTACTCAAGGTGGCTGAATTTTTGTAAATGATTCATATCTCTACTCTAGCCAACTAGTTATACTTTTGATTAATCAAATTGATAAATATATGTGAGTGTGTGAGTGTGTGTGCACAATTAGATAAGATTAGGATGGAATTGTGATGGATGTGAGTGGATTGATTTGGGATCAATGTGAAAGTCTAATGCAAATGTGAAAGAGCAGAGGTGGAATAACAAGAGTTTGACAGAGTTGATACAGTGTTTGATCAATAGATCCTATATCTTTTTATTTCATCATTTCCCTCTACCCACTAGAAAATTATTTTCTCTTTTGGAAGCTTGTTCATATTTAAACAATTCCCTAAGACAATGCGTCTTAGTTTGCAAGTCCTTCAGGGAGCAGTGGATTTCCATGGAAGTGAGCTGAAAACCCATATTTTAATACAATTATTCATATTTTGAGTAAGATTATCTTTGTGGTTTTTCTTGTGTTGGGTTTTCATGTGAATCTAGTGCTCTTGTGTGTGTGTGTTATTATTGCAATATATGTTCCTAACAATTGGTTGGATTAAAGTTAATCATTAAGAGATTATAAGAGAATCTAGACAAGTTTTTTTTGTGCATGTTGATTCATCTCCCACCCTCTCAAAACTCAAAGGTGTTTAAGAGGGGGATTACATATTTCTCCCTAGCAATGGAGTGATAGATAGTTGCATTACTTGGATGATAGTTCGTATAAGGAGGAGAATTCATTCTTATTCTCCCCTTACTCTTTCAAGTGTGGTGAAAGAGAATTCTGTTGTATGGGTCTAGACCCTTGTTTCTCATTAGTTCCTAGCTCTGATTAAAATCTCTCCCTTTCTTCTTCTTCTTTTTCTCAATCTCACCTCTTGTGAGATTTGTTACTTTTTCCTTGATGACTAACATGTAATGGGTTTGGGCCCTTCCTGTACTTATCTAATCAAAATAATTTCTCAAAGGGTGGTAAGAAGATTCTTACATGAGCCTGTCATCACACATATAGCAGTCCATGAGTGTCTTTGAATGAATTATGATGGCCTTGTTAGTCTAAGTAGAGCTAGACAATATTATTTTCACTTTCTAGTGAAATTTGTTAGTTCTTAAAAGTGAAGTAGAGATAAAATTTTATATCTAGAGAGCCATTCTTTAAATGAATGATTCTATAAATGTTTCATGACCTTATTCATAGTTCATATGTAGGGATTAAACATACTTTCACACTAGGGGAAGGTATGCAAAAATAATTGTTCTAAGTTTTTCAATGGATCCTAGAAGAGAAATTTGGTACAAGATTAATATTAACAAAGCATTAATAATCTAAAATTTCTCCTCAATAAATTATGTCTATTATTTACTTATGTTACACCAAGTTTCCAACATGGGGATGGGGGACATGTTTCAAGACAACTTTTTTGAAGATAATTATAAGAGATGCTATTGAAACATAGGGAAAATTCTAAAGACATGGGAAAATTTAAAATATTTCAATGATAGCATCAACAAGACATTCATCATATAAATTCCCTCGTATCACAACATCCCCTAAATATCACCAATTTAGGGATACATATAAAAGGGTAGTGGATGTCATGAATTAGAAAAGTGCAAGGAATAGTTAGGGAGAATGATTCCTCAAAACACATTTTCCTAGCCAAAATAAGCATACAACACTAAAACAACTTGTCAACAAGGCCAAAAAATAATCTCACAACTAAATACACAATTACATGTTTAAGTTTTCCTTGTTAAATTCTCACTTGGCTTTTACGTTTCTACAACAAACCTTCATAGACCATAAATCAAATTTATGGATTACAATTTAGCCATCACTAAACATTGCTATTATTCAAAATCAGCCCACTTGCATTTATTGTAGATGCACCATGATGTGTATGTACATGCTTGACAATTGTATATCAATGAATCAAGAGAATTTCTACATACCAATATTTTATTTTCTTGTCATTATTTTTATTGATTCACACAAACTAACTTTATATTAAGTACAATAGTATACCTTTAATAGAAAACTAGACATGCCTTTATGATATAATTCTAATAACTTCTTGTTCTAATATGTAGGAACACACATAAATAAACAAGCAAAAAGCTCATTCAAAACTCACTTGATAGAAACAGAGGAAATTGTGGATTGTATTCCAAAATTAAAATTCTAACAAATTATTCATCCAATTGATTATTGTGTGTGTGAATTTTGTACCTAGTTGCAGACACAACACTTCAGTAAAACATTAGAGGTTAGCAAAAACTGAAATCTACAAGTAATTGAAACTATGCTAACCAGACAATTTATTGCCTTCTAGTAGGTGCAAGTATGATGTTCTTAGATTGAAATCGAGATCAGTGACAATGCAACACCTAAACGAAGGATTTGAATGCAAAAGAATGAAAGACTATATGAGTGCAGATTAATCTATATTTTTGTATTTTCTGTGCAATAATATGAAAAATTGTACGAATCTAAGCTATCTAAATGAAATTGAATGCATATTTAATCTAAGAATGATATGAATTGATATGAATGCTATGATATGAAAACTATGCAAAACTATGATCAACAATGAAAGATCTCACAAATCGCCTGTCGCAAGTGTTTAATCCTTCAATCGCCAATTTGCCAGAGTAATTGTGCAAATTCAAGTGTTGATAATTATGAAGAGTTGAGCCTTGATTTTATAGAAATCCAGGGCTTTGAGGATGCAAGAGAAAAGCCATAAATCACTCTTGATAAACTCAGGTTGATTTTTGAGTTATCAGGAAATCAGAGATAATTAACTCACAAAAATCATGCAAAAGTAGTGTTTAACTCAAAATAGAGTTTAGATCAAATTTCAACTCATCATCAGATGTTGAGTTTCAATTTTAAAATTGATTTTTAATTTCTAGTTGCCTGCTTTTCTGATTGTGCATGATTTAATTATAAATTAATTTAAAAATAAAGTGATTTATTCTCAACTTAATTGATTTTTGAATTAAAACAATTGATTTATGGGTTAATCAATTATTAAATCAAACTTTTATTCAAAAAACTATATTATTGAAAATTGATAACTGACATTAATTAATTAAATAAGAATTTAATCAATTAGTCATGAGATTTTAGATTTTATTGTCAAAATTAAATAATACAATTTAGGAATAAATAGAATTAAATTTAATTAAAAAATTAAGTGGCAGTATTAAATCTAATTAATTAAATATTCAGAATATTCAATTAATCAAACTTTAGGATAAATAAGATTTATCGCCAAATAATTATTAAATCAAAGATAATTAGGATAAATAAGAATATTGCTAGGAATATTCTTCGATGCAGAATTTAGGATAATCAATTAGGATTCGATAATATGCAGATGTGCCTTAGGTTAGGACTTTGATGTCGATTTCATTCAATTTGAAGATGTAGGAGGTTAATGAACCTATAGCCCATTTTTGGGGTATTACATTTTGCCCCTCTTTGAATCACTATGCGAAGCGTAGTGGTTCAAAGAATAATTTGTGTATGATAAAGATGTATGAAACTGATTTGAGAGATTAACCGATTCTGAGACCGAAACTGATTGACCAAAGATTTAAAGATGTAATATTTAGGTCCTAATTGACCAAAGATAAAGTTAACTATAGCAGCAATGAACCGGTGATTATGAAAAAGTGCCAAAACGCCTGATTCTGAACCTTATGATTGCAAAGAAGTGAGTGATCGATTCCAGACTTGATTGTCCCAAGAGAATCATATTAGTATCACATCCTGAACCCATCAGTTACAAAGAACCAGGAAATAACACTAATGAACCAATGGTTACAAAAAGTTGATACAGTTTACAAAATAGATTTAGGATACCAGATTGATATGGATCTCGATGAATCTAATATGCCCCAAGCAATGATAGATTTGCCCCAAGCGATGAGGACTTTTGATGAATCAATAACTGGACGTGGTTGTTGTCTTGATCACTGAGGAAAGATTTGATTACAGATGTAGATTTACAGACTTGAATGATGTGTAATACCATGCCCCCTTCGGGATTAAAATTGAAATCTGACAAGAAAAGTCAGTGTTGAGTGGTTTAGAAGTATGTTAATTGATTTGAGAAGTGGTTATACACGTTCAAGAACACATTCTGCATCGTTTAGAGGTCTTGGAGACCAAGTTTGACTATGTTTGACCATGAGTTGACCATGGTTGACCAAGTCAAATTTTGATAGTTTGATGTAAGATAATCAGTTAAGTTGAATTCTGGATTTCTGTGATGATTGAAGGTTTGATTATGCAAGCAGTCAGACATCCTAGGTCCAAAAATTTGAAATCACGATTTTGACATAGTAAACGATCTCAGATTTCAATTTTGATCCCGAAAATGGATTCTACTTGCTATTTCCTTGGAGGGACCTTCATACAATGCACAATCTTTGTGTCATGTTTAGCATAGTTCTGGAGAATCATTAAGCATTCTAAGTGTATGCAACAATTTGTGAGATCATGCAATTATGCAAAGTGTAGAATGAAATGCAGAACAAAATGCAAACCTAAGACCTAGGACCTAGTCACTGATCATGTGTTGATTTGTTTTCATCATTGAACTTTTATTAGGTAACCAGATAAATCAATACAACATCCACTAGTTTAGGAAACTATAGACATATGAATATCGATTTGTATGTGCAAGAATCAATACAACGCCCATTGGTTAGACAACCATAGACATATGAATATTGATTTTGTTTTCGAAATGTCAGATTAGATATAAGCACCAAGGCATAAACACCAGGATGACCTGAATATCATGTCCATTTTAATATAACAATTTGTATAAGCATCAAAACATAGATGTCATGATGACTAGAATACGCCTTGCGGTACAAACACATCAAGCAATCAAGAGATCATTCTAAATCCAGTGTGAATTACTTGTAGTGACCCTTTATTGTTGACATCCTTAGGTAAGATCGCGTTTCATAGTAGGAGTAAGAAATCACTCAAAAAGACAATAGTTAGATTAAACTTCCTTGAATTTTCCAGGTATCAATGGTTGAGGTACTCACGACCATCCAATTCGAGATAGAGGCTCTTACAAACGGACACCATTTCAATCCAGAATTTCCAAAGTTGTTAGATTTTCACATACAAGCAAAAAACAAAGAAAACATTATGCCCCCAGTCATCACTCTCTAAATCCCGTAAAGGACATCATTGAAGAGCTCGAAGGGACACAATATGCAAAAATTAGAATGTGAATTAGTAAGCATACAAGGAGATAAAAGCATGTAAAAGCATAAATTATTGTCAATTTGTGTTGATGTTTGATTGCATTGTTGTAGATGCAAAATCCTTTCTAGAGAGGAGACTGACTGACTGACTCAGATGAAGCTTCAAAGGACTCTGACTGGATATGACACATCTAAGAGACATTGGAGGCCATAGGATATGACATTGATTGCCCCCAAGTTTGAACATTGATAGGATAAATACGCTTGAGCTGATTGGTGTACATATCAACTTATTGAAAATAGGAATGCAGAAACAAACCGGGAGATATGTACAAACTAAAGCAAGACCAAAAGATGGGAAAGACCAAGA
The DNA here is from genome assembly GCA_027943335.1 of Chamaecyparis obtusa. Classification (NCBI taxonomy): domain Eukaryota; kingdom Viridiplantae; phylum Streptophyta; class Pinopsida; order Cupressales; family Cupressaceae; genus Chamaecyparis; species Chamaecyparis obtusa. The sequence continues at coordinate 387,313 of BSBK01000103.1, read as the reverse complement.
TTGCACTAATAGATGGAGCATTTTGAAACAAGTGGCGCCCATGTGTTGGGTTTTCACCATCTTGGCAAAGATTCTATTTTTGCTACCGAGGTGCCTGTTTCCAAGTTTTCACCAAGGCACTTTTTCTTTTTTTCATTTTTTTTGTACTTTTTTTTTTTTTTTTTTTTTTTTGTACTTTTGATATTTTTTGTGAATCATCAAGGCACCTATTGCTAGGTTTTCACCAAGATGTTCATTTTTTTTTGGACTTTTTCAATTTTTTATAAATTTTTTAGGACATTTTGCAAAGACTGAATGCCTTAGGCGTAGAATTTCTTCAAATGGAGAACATTGATTGGTTCTCAGAGATGTTCTCCTTCAATCATTGAGAGTTGATAGGCTCCAGAGCTAAAAGTAGCAGTGATGACAAAGGGACCTAGCCAGTTGGGTTCAAACTTCCCCTTGCGTTCTCTATGTGATTGATTTTTAGGATTCTCTCTCAAGACTAGATCACCAACCTGAAATTCTCTATGTCTGACTTTCTTGTTGTAGCCTCTAGACATTCTCTTCTGATATGCTCTAAGATGATCATATGCTACTTGTCTGTGCTCATCTAGTAGTTCAAGTTCTTGCAACCTAGACACTCTGTAGTCTTTATTAGTTACTAGACCATGCATTCTGATTCTTAGTGATGGGATTTCAACCTCAATAGGCAGTACCACTTCAGACCCATAAACTAAAGCGAAAGGTGTAGCCCCAGTGGGCGTTCTAATACTTGTTTTATAGGCCCAGAGAGTTGGATTGATCACGAGATGCCAGTCTCTTCCTATTTTATTAACTGTTCGGTTCAAGATTTTCAATAAATTCTTGTTTGAAGCCTCTGCTTGTCCATTCCCTTAAGGATAGTATATAGATGACCAATGTTGTGTAATCTAGAATTTGGTGCATAGATCATCCAAGTCTTTGTTCTTGAATTGTCCACCATTATCTGTGACTATAGAATGTGGAATACCATACCGACATATGATGTAGTTCAAGATGAACATTGAAATTTGTTTGCCAATTGCTTGAGTCAAAGGAACTGCTTCTACCCATTTTGTAAAATAATCTGTAGTTGTGATTATATGGGCATGTCCATTAGAATAATGGGGATGTATGGATCCTATAAGATCAAATGCCCATTGGTGAAAAGGCCATTGTGTAGTGAAGGGAATTAGATCTCTCCCTGGTGCATGAATTAAGTTGCCATGCACTTGGCACTTTTGACAGGTCTTAGCAAACTTGATAGCCTCTTTTTCCATTTCAGGCCAATAGTACCCAGCCCTAATAAGTTTTCGAGCTAGTGTTAAACCGTTCGAGTGTGACCCACAAATACCATCATGGACTTCCTCTAATGCACATTGAGACTCTTTTTGTTCTAAACATCTAAGTAGTGTACCATCTAGACCTTGTTTGTACAGATCATGACCAATGATGACATATCGGGATGCATTGCAAATAAGGTATCTCTTTTCATAGCGGTTAAAGGTATCGGGAATGATTTGGTCTTTGAGATAGGAGAAAAGGTTTTTATAGCGGGATGAATCATGACCTACAACAGTGCAGATCATGCGGGTTTTAGGGGAATCATATGCAGGATAGGATAGTGCTTCCACTAGGAACTCATAGCATAGCTCATGTTCAGGCTATTGTAATAAAGTAGAAAGTGTTTCCATTGCATCAGCAACCTTATTCTCTATCCTAGGTATTTTCTCAAAGGTGATAGATATGAAGTATTTCTTTAGATCATCTACCATTCTTTTATATGGAATGAGTTTTTCATCTTTCATTTGATACACATCATTGACTTGATGGATTATAAGTTGTGAGTCTCCATGTATGTGTAGTTCTGTTACTCTCCACTCAATTGCTATCTTCATGCCATTAAGAAGAGCTTCATATTCAACAATATTGGTTGTACAAGGAAATTTAATTTTGAATGCCTTAGGGATTGATTATCCTTGAGGAGTGATAAACAAGATACCTGCTCCAGATCCATTCTGTGTATAAGAGCCATCAAAGAACAATTGCCATCTCTAGAAGAAAGATTCATGATAGAAGAATCCAGGAATTCCATTTGCATTGGAGTATCATCAAACAAAAGTGCATCTGCTAGTTGATCAACAATAACTTGGCCTTTAATAGCTTTTCGTTCAATATATTTAATGTCAAATTCACTTAAGAGCATGACCTATTTGGCTAATCTACCTGTGAGGGCAACTTTGCTTAGTAGGTACTTTAATGGATCAATCTTGGCTATCAAATGTGTTGTATGGGCCAACATGTAGTGTCTCAGTTTCTGTGATGCAAAAATCATAGCTAGACAAGCTTTTTCAATCATGGAATAGTTCTTTTCATATGCTACCAATGTTCTGTTGATATAGTATATAGCTCTTTCCTTTTTATTCTCATCATGTTGTGCGAGAAATGCTCCCAGTGATGTATCTGTAGAGGAGACATATAAGATCAATGGCTTCCCTTGAATAGGAGGCATCAAAATAGGAGGATTTGATAGATATTTCTTGATATGATTAAAATTCTTTTCACATTCCTCGTTCCATGCAAAGGTCACACCTTTATGTAATGTCTTTGTCAAAGGCTGTGATATGTCTGCTAGTTGAGATATGAAGCATCTAATAGATTGTACTCTCCCTTGTAATGTTCTCATTTGACTGATATTCTTGGGAGGTTGCATCTCCATGATAGCTTTAACTTTAGCTTGATCAACTTCAATGCCTTTCTTTGAAACAATGTAGCCTAATAGCTTTCCAGAAGTGACACCAAAATCACACTTCTTAGGGTTCAGTCTAAGACTAAACTTCTCCATTCTATCTAGTATCTTGCTCAAATCATTTAGATGTTTAGATCTTATCATAGATTTTGCTAAAGTATCATCAACATAATCCTCCATAGTTTGATGCATCATGTCATGGAACATAGATGTCATAGCTCTCTGATATGTAGCACCAGCATTCTTAAGCCCAAATGGCATGACATTCCAACAATAGGTACCCCACACACATGTGAAAGCAGTTTTCTCTTGATCCTCTGAAGAAATTTTTATTTGGTTATATCTAGAAAAACCATCCATCAAAGAATACATCTCAAAGCCCGCAGTCATGTCCACTATCATATCAATATTAGGTAATGGAAAATCATCCTTAGGGCATGCTTTGTTTACATCTCTGAAATCTGTGCACACTCTTATTGATTTGTCCAGTTTTGAAACGGGTAAAATATTAGAGATCCATTCAGCATAGTCAATAAAATGGATGAATCCGGCTTTTAGTAGTTTCTCTAATTCATCTTTGACCAAGAATGCAACATGTGGATGCATCTTTCTCAATTTTTGCTTAACAGGTTTGACGCCTGGAGCTATAGATAAATGCTGCATTAGAAGATCAGGATCCAACCCTGGCATATCTGAATATTTCCATGCAAAGTTGATCTTCTTTTCTGTTAGGAATGTTGTAATTTTTTGCTTTTCTTCTTCTGATAAGGACTGTGCTACATGGATCAACTATGGTTCTTCTGTTGTTCCCAAGTTGATAGATTGAGTGGGCTCAATTAGAACTGGAGATCTGTCCTGTAAATGACTCAAAAGGACATCAAATATCTCATCCTTAGGTGCCTCATAGAGGTTTTCACCCTCGAATACATCTTTTATTTTTACTTTTGTAGGTTTTGAGACTGCCACAAAGTGGTTTTCACCCTCAAAACTCCTTTTCTTTTTATTCTTATTCTTATTTTTTTGACTAAGATACTTGATGTCTGACTCCATCATGCTAACGCTCAGTTTTCCAATGGAAGTCCTCATGGGTTCAACTACATTGAGGTAGCAAGAAAGGGCATAGTCATTTGGAAATGTATAAATACCTTGGCTCATATTCGTAGAGGTTTGGTCAAGAAGTTCAGGATGTTGGATAGTCAAAGTGGTGAAAGATTGGGAAAGAGCATTTACAGATATGGATCTGTCATCATTGGTCCTAACCTAACACTTGAGTTCAAAGGTGATATTACAACTTAAGATGTTCAATTCATGAATAGGCTCAATGTCATTGTGGGAGTCCACTTCAGCCATCGGTGGATTAGACTCGTTAAGTTCATCATTTTTCCCTAGACTTACATTTGGTTTAGGTGCATATTGGTGAATAACATCAACATATTTCTCTGTATTAAGCTCATAGTCCTCTGGAATGGCTCCCCATTCATAGTCATTAGATTCTTCATCTATGCCTCTAGGAAATTTAAGAACATGAGTAAAGTCAAGATGAATACCCCAAGAAGGGTTACCCTCATATTCTGATTTAAATTCATACTCATGGGAATCTATCTCACTACCACCTTCCTCTTTGTCTGTTTGATTGTCTTCGAGATTAGTTGGTTATTGTGGTGCAACTATCTCTTGTTCCATAATAGGTTCTTGTGTTTCTACTACATTGATTCTTTTTACTAGATCATCTTCAGCTTCAAGGAGGTCTTTTATTTCTTTAGGCAAATGCTCATAAGGAATGAGATCTTCAATGGTGTCTGAATCATCACTATTAGATTGTTCTATCGTGTCTCCCTTTAATTGAATTGATGTGGAGGGCTCAATCTGTTCTAAGATGTGGGGAGTTCTTGCTAAGATAGAAAGGTTTCTTCTTATATCCTAGACCTGTTGTATTCTTGTTTGCTCAGCCATAATGGTCAAGAGGTGACATAAGACCTTTACCCTGTAGTCATATAGGTCCTTTTCCTGTATATCCCATTTTTGTGATCAATTTGTCCCCTGGGTCATATGACTTAGAAGGGATCTTCAGTGTTTTAGGTTCACATGTTTGAACAATTTGATATTCAGGTTCATCTTTGTATAGCCATGCAAGCACAGCTCCATCCTCTTCAAACCCTTGTTTGGACACTTGTTCTGCAATGAAATTTCCTTTATATGCCTCAAGAGGTTCTTTTGACTCCTTTTTAGACTGTTTTAGAGTTTGTCCATAAGGCTTAGGCGAGATAGGTAGAGATGTCAAAGATAAGACTAGTTCTATAGTATATTCTCCCATACCATTGTCCTTGATTTTGACTTCTTTAGCAATGTCTTCCATTTTAGATTTGAAGCAATATCCCTCTACTTAGTGGAAGATTCTCTATTATTAGGAACAAGTTTATCATCACTTTCTTTCAATGCATTGCAAGTTGTATATAGGTCAGCTGGAATTGTCACCTCTACCTCTTCATAAGGAAATTTCACACATTGATGGTATGTGGAAGGAATAGCTTTCATTTCATGTATCCAGGGTCTCCCTAGAAGGATGTTGTAAGCCAAAGGTAGATCAAGAACTTGACATATAGTATCTCTGATGACTGGACCTATTCTGATAGGTAAGACAATTGTTCCTTTGGAGGATATTTATTGCTCATCATATGCTTTGATAGTTATCTTCTCACTAGTACAAAAACAATAATATATGACCAAATAAACTACCAAAAATTGTAGATAAATGACCAAATTTGGTCACATGACCAGTGGTAGTTTATTGCCGGTCATTTATCTCGTGACCAAATTTATGACTAAACTATTTTAGTCATTTATTTGGTCATTGATTTGGTCATATATTTAGTCATTTATTTGGTCACTTGGTAGTTTATTTGGTCATTTATTTGGTCGTTTGGTCATTTATTTGGTCATTTGGTAGTTTATTTAGTCATTTATTTGATCATTTGGTAATTTATTTGGTCATTTATTTGGTCGTTTATTTGGTCATTTATTTGGTCATATATTTAGTCATATATTTAGTCATATATTTAGTCATATTAGGGCACGATGGAATCAAACCATCATCCTCCTACTTGTAAAGTAGGTGCTCTTCCATTGAGCTAGTACCCTTTAAAGAATAATCATACCATGTATACTAGTACTTTCCACTAAACATGATTTTAATTTTTTCCATCTATAGTTCAAGGGTAGCAAAGCTTAAGAGGAGGATGACTAGTGATACTTTAAACTCAATGGTGAAGTTATTCAATGTGCAATATAAGAATGAAGTGAATGATGTCATTGGAAAATACATTACATGTGGCTTGTTCCCCTTATGCCCACAACATTTGCCCATTTCCCCCTCTGCTGTTATGATAGGCCTTTAAAAGACCTCTTTTATGTGTGCATTTGCATTATTCATTTGCATAGCTGAAAACATTATATCTTAGTCTGTGTTCAAGGTTTGTTTGTTGGGTGAGGAGCTATGAGATGGGAAATAATTTTTATCATTTTGATGAGCAAGGTAAGATGAGCCTATATCTTTTCTCTTTTTAACACCTTCATCATTGTTAGCTAGTGGTCTAAATTCACTCTGAGGAGACTCTTCAACCATTTTTTGCGTCTCAATTATATCACCTGACAAGTGCCTTGCATGATCAGATAATGAGGTTTGTGAGTATGGCTTGATTCTGGACAATGGCACAATGGCATTTTGATTTTGAAATTGATTTTCATTTTTCACTTGCTGCAGTGCTAGATCGTCCATACTTATATCACTCACCCACTCCATCATCTCAAGACCACTTTTTTAGCTATGTTAGAATTGCCACTCTCAGATAATAGGGTCCTTTGGCTTTCTATCATTCCATTTTTTTTCATACCCTTGTTTTTAGATCCTCTGACCTCCTTTTGTTTTCTTTCAAAGAGATGTATGGCATCTTGGACACTCAGTCTTTTGATAGACTCGGGCTTTTGAGTAGGCTCTGGTACATTACTACTACCACAATTACTCATGAGCATCATCACAATCACTACTCAATTCCTTATTTGAACCTGTAACTATATCCTAAAAGTAGTTAATGCTCTTAATCACTATAGAATTAGATCGGCGTGATCCTACTCTCCCATTCTGAACTTGTCTCATTGGAGAAGATGATTGTCTTCTTTGAGGAGACCTGGCTGAATGCCCATCTTTATCCGCATAATATTTATTAGCCATGTTTGATCCCTACTGATCAATTTCAAAGGAAGCTATATTTATGGATTCAGAACTTGCATCAGCAGTGAGATTGTTAAATCTAGAATACACATCAGGCTTTACAAGGTAATTGTCAATAACTGATGAGTTTTCCAAAGCACTGCTATTGTTGGAATTCAAGTTAGAAACCCCAATTTAGGAAGAGGAATTACTTCCTTCCTTATTACAACCAAAGACTGGTAAGTTAGAGAGATTTAATGTAGATTGATCCTTTACTGAATTAAGAGGGATGATAGAAACTTGATTCTCTTTCAATATTTTGTCAATTTTCTTTGTGTTTGAAACAGAAACAGCAGAGTCCAATGACCTGTAATATGCTTCTTCTGGAAAACATGTTAGAGTCAAATCTAAAGACTTTTGAGATGTAATACCACTCTATACAGAATCCAAATCCTCATCTCTTCCTACCATGTCTCTAAATTCTCCTTGAGCATCAAGTTCTTTGTTGTTTTTTGGGGAGAGAAATGGTATGAAGTTGCCACATAATCCATTTCTCAATACATCTGAACTTGGAAAGATGACATTTGACTCATTGACTGTGCAGTAAATTTCTCACCATTTCTGACATAATGCCATAAACTTGGCACAAGCATCCTTGTGAATCATCTTGGTCAGAATCTATGATAATTGACCAAAATATACAAAATTAATGGTACATATGGTAAGGGATAAATTAACTTTTCATTGCAGAAGACAATCTCAACACCCAATGGGTGCTACAATAGATCGTGACCATTATTTTAAGTCCAGTTTTATCAATTAGCTTTTGATTGTGCAACTTGGGATCTGGAAAAAATAGAAAAAACCACTGGACTACATGCATGTAGTGTTTGATCTCTAAAAATTTGTGAAGATGAAGTACAACCAAGAATATTAAGAGCATTACAATATGCCTATTACAGTTTTGAATAATAACCAAGTGAATTGAAAAAGAAGAATTACCTCATACGAGTTGCACCAAATCTCTTTGAAAATATCATGAGATTGCCCATTTGTTCAATCTCAAAACCAGCAGCAGCAACACGAGCAAAAGCCATCCTTAATTCTTGCTCTAATGCCATGAGTCTCACATCTATTGCTCATAGAAGTTCCCTCTTGATTAAACATGAACTTTTAGGCCTGAATAAGCTTAAATATTAGAAAAAAAAGGATAAGCCCTAACTGAGAGCACCTTTCAATATTTCATTTGCTTCCTCAGATTGTAATACTTACTTTGAAGCGTCAGTTGCTTCTCTTCCACTCAACTGTACACCAACCAAACAAGATATTTCAAACAACTTGATTTTTAGCATACAATAGAAAATGTGTTCAACATCTAAAAGAAAATATTGATCACAGATATTATAGAACCACATAATACAAGTAAAAATAAATGGTAAAAGATAAAATTACCTTCAAGATTTCTCCTTGCCCATTGACATCTACCCCAAAAGTACACAAAAATGTGAATATCTCAGTATTCAAAAGATTGTAATTGAAAGTTACATTGCAATTGAAAGTAACAAGTATGCTAAAAGATCTCAAAAAACTCCAGAAACAGATAATGAGTTTGATATATTTCCTCTCTTAAACATGTCAAACTTCAAGAAACTTAGATTATGAACTTGCTCTGTTAGTTAAATCCAGCAAAAATGAAACCATATATGCAACCAGTGAAAGATACATGTAAACAATCAAAAAGAACAAATTAAAATGCCATGATTCCTGCAAATTGAGTGAAGACTTGGTTGTTTGAACAATTATAGCTTGGGTTGATGTCTAGAACGTACACATCAAAATCTGGTTGCGAGCATAAGATTACAACTGCCTGTTCCTAAACACAAAACTCTTAAAATGGATCACTGAAAAGACCACTGCACATTTGTGTTCAAGAACACTAATCAATGAAGCTGAAAATATTAAATTGTTCTATACCATCAGTAAGTGCAATCAATCCCCTAGAGCAAAGAGGAAAATGTGAGGTGTGGAGAAAATATTCCCAAGTGGGATGTATGTACTACACGTGTGTTTTTAAAGCTTCAATCAAAAGATTGTTGCACCATTTCCTAAAAGCCAAAATATTGTATGGTGAGCATCATGTTATCACTCATAAGGCCTCTAGGATCATCATAATGAATAATTGAGGCAGAATATGCTTGACTTTGAAACCAAGTCACAATGCATCTACTAGAAAAATTTCATTGCAGAAAAGAACTTCAGTTCAAGTGGTTTTTGGAAGATACAAAACCTAAGCATTCCAACTCATTAACATGAACAGTGGAAATATCATATCTATTATTAGCAGAGGATTTGTCAATGCAAAAGTAGATAATCTTCATGTAAACAACTTATTCTGCAATAGAACTTTTAAAAGATTCTAGAACACAATGAAAATTAATGAACAAAAAGTTATGAAGACAGTCCACATTAATCCATAAACACACAATGCTATTAAAGATATTCTGATGCCACATTATTAATATCTGGAATTAGCAGGTTACTCAAAAAAAAATTCTTCATTCAAAGTCTTACCATTCTATTGGATGTTGAAGGACCATCCTGTCTAGGACTTTTGTATTTAGATTGATTGCCAGACCGGCTGAAAACTATAGCATTAGCTCCATTAACCTTTTGATGGCATCCTTCCAATGCCCAAGAATTTGTTACATGACTTTCTTGGGCAGCTGTATGCAAAGAAAGATTTGATAAGCATTAAAACAAACTTGATCGGTTAGAGCAAGGTGAAAAATATGTTTTTTACAAATAATGGAAAAAATCATACCACTGTCCATGAATGACCAATGTAGGTCAATGGAACTCAAAAATACAACAAGCTAGGTCACTAAGTAAACAAAGCACCCACAAGTAATGAAACAGGTAAAACACAAAACAACAAAAACATAACAAGAGATGTTATATCAAACAAGTACAAACACAAATAAACATGACATGGGAAGAGCCCTCAAAGAAACAAAGGGCCAATGAAAAAGAACTTAATAGTTGTAGGGAGAGAGCAGGATGTCCTCCAGCCAGAACTTCTTAAAGCCAATGCTGATTGAACTCCTGATCAGAGAAAATTGGTAATACATGTCTACCTATGTGCTCTGAGCTATGACTGAAAATAACTAGATGGTTTTTGATATGGAATAGATGTAAATCAGAAATACATAATGTTTCGTATGAGATTAAGGAATAGGATATGCTAGGAGCAACTTGCAAATATGAATGTGTCTTACTAATAAGTCTTTTTCATGAATAAAAAGCATAAAAAATACTTCAAAGTTCCAACATCTAAGATGAGTTGAATAGAGCAAGAAATCAACCTGGAAGCCTAAGGGTCTCATGTAAATCCCTATGCTTTAAAGTAGTAATGACTTCAATTTCAAACACCATTAGAAATAGTTTTGTATGTATAAGGATACCCATTTGAGGGTTTGATTGAATTGATCAGAGAGAGGAGCCATTTTGATTCAGGGATTCCATGCATTCTCAACTTCATAATTAGAAAAATATCCATTGGGGAAGATCAGGGGTATATTCTGACCCATTGCGTGAATGAGGCAACTTGGTTTTGTTTTCTGGATTGTTGGGGAAAAAAAAGTGGACAAGTGGAAAAAATTTCAATGTACTGAAGTTTTTTATAACTTCGGACAAGTGTAGGCTCATCTTGGGACAATTGTATGCTTCACAAGGTACAAGGAGGTCTAGTGTATTAAGGTCTAGTAATGCAATGTATCACAAGTCCCAAGAAATCATAGTTTTTTTTGGTGACATGTAGCTAAAATTGTAGAGTTGTGGACTGGTGTACCATTGGTAAGCAAGTTTTGGTTCAATGTCATTGATTTTTTCCAATAGCATGTGTGCTAAGAAAGATTTAGTACCAAGGATGGATAGAATTAGACTTGTATCTTCACATTAGGAGGAAGATCAGAGATAAAGATGATTGGCAAGCATTCTAGGCCTATCCAGGAGACACCTAGCAAGCTTCATTTGAATCTTTATTATCCATATGATTCATTAGACCATTCTAAAAATAAACCCAAATTCTTCAACACTCCTAGGATTTTCATAGGATTCAGTACTCCAAAGGTAGGCTTAGATTTAGAAGAAGTTAGAAGTCCAACTTCTCCACTAAAACACATTCAACCACTAAAACACAATCTACCGTTATTGTCTAACAATCAGACCTTTTCTTCATTCAAACAGGGATAGGCCAATGTACTATACATCAAGGACAAATGGAAATGAATCTATGGGTCCCCCTTGCAACTTTCACATCCCTTAAAAATCCTAGATCTTCATTAGGCAACCACTATTCCACCAAAAGTACTCTGAAAATGTTGTCACAGTATGCAGACAGTTTTGACTGTGAATCTATAATCAGTAGACATAAGACTATGAATGAACTTTGTTATGAACTTTGAAGGGGAAGTTGAGTAGTTATGAAATGGTACAAGGTCTATAAAACCATGAAATGGTCATGATCAATTCAGTGAAAAAAGGTTAGAGGAGGGTTTTACAGAGGTTGGATCAATTAATCCTCTAACTGTCACCTTCTTTGCAGAACAATGGTGATAGTTAAGAGTTTTGTGTAAGATTTTTGATATAGACCTTCTTGTAATGGTTAATCAATATGAAGGAAGGAAGCAGACATCATGAGAATCAGTTTTAATGTATTTGGTTGGAAGGCTCAATGAGTAAATGCATTGTTTTGTTCAATTTTCTCTGATCAGTCACGTTTCTCAGAGTTTCCATGCATTTTCCTATATGTAAATGGATTGTAAGTAGCCTAAAATTGATTAGAACATGTTACATGATGAGTTAAATTTACAATGAACCTATTTTGAGCATTGGTTGTGATGTATAAAGGAAGAATGAATGAATTTTCTAAAAACTATTTGTAAACCCTCAATGATAAAGGTATGTGGAAGGGTTTGATGATACCTTCTATTATAAGTTATAACAATCCAAAAATTATGATCTTTTGGTGTTTGATAGAGAACTGAATTCACTTCAATATGGAATTGGTTTGGGATCAAAAGGTTTGGTTTCCTATGAGATTTTTTATGCCCTAGGCAACTGTACATGCATTTTTCTTCTTGTTTTTATGGCAGTCATTCCTAGTTTTGGTAGAATAGCCACAACTCTCATTTTCACTGTTGGATCTTTGTGATAATTGGATATTAGGTCCATAACTAGGTTATCTAAAACCTCACTAGAGTGATTGGATTTATTTTGAGTATTGCAAAATTTATTAATGTCTATTCGTGACTGTTTATTATGACCAGCAAGCCATGAATTTCAGTCTTTTTATGGCTTAATTGATTGCTTTCATTATTGTGGCTATATAACAGGTTTTTAAATGGTATGTAATGATCAAGTAAGGTTTGATACACCTTCAGTGACCTTTCAAATCCATGGAAAAGTGACTCTTAGCTAGTTGGAGTGCTGGATTCATAGTTAAAGTTGACTGTCATGATGTGGATAGTCATGTTGTTTATTAGATCACAAATGTTTGATGAATACTTAGTAAAGGATGATTGAAATACTCCAAGGAAATAAGATATTTCCATTTTTTAGAAGATTGATTACTCATTCATTGTGGAATAAGTCATTGTCATAATGAGATGTTAATTCATAGTGATGTTACTGTTACAGATCTCACTTAGAAGAGATGTTAGAGACTCCATGTTTAGAAGATTCTAAAAAGAAAACCATTTCATGGGATCATGATAGAGTTAAAGAAAATTTATGATTAATTCCAATGAAGTTCTACTCTCTATTTCATGCCATTATATTTCACCAGGCTAGGTGGAACTGCACTTGCAATTCAAGTCTATTAGGCTGCAACAACAGTAGAGCAATCAAGGTTGAAGCGAAGGATCTAAGATGTCAACATTTGAAGTGCCATGTATACATCTATAGAAGCAGCCACACAAGTATGAGTTAGGGCTTTACCATAGATTATTAGAGTGAATGAATTTCATATGCTTTAATTAAAATATCACAGTGTCATTTATTAATGCTATCAAATAGACCCACAAACCCCTCCACTGTTGTAACCTGCGAAAGCCTGACAATGTTATCTTGACTATTTAAAGAGCACCTGAAAGTGTTCTTGTTCAGAAAATTAGTATGAAATATCCATTCAGAACTCTAAACTGTAGGATATATTGAAGGGATTGTAATGTTGTTCATCTTTCATACAAAATATTAGTGGAGTTGATGTATTCTATAATTTTATATTAAATCTATCTTCCGTGCGATCTGGCATTTGGGTGTTGAGCATCTTTCATAATTTTACATTGCTGTGAGTTTCAGTATTATAATATAAAAAGTTGTTTTTATTTGATGGGGTAATTGGTTGAGTTTGAAAACAATTTTATTATAGAACTAGCTAAGGATATTTCACATATATGTGACCATTAAAAATAAAATGTTCACCAAGACTACGATGGGTAAAGAAAAAGATATTGTGATTGTAACAGGCAGTGTTGTAGGATTAGCCACTTCACTTCTTCTCTATAAGTAATTACTGCTCAAAAATTTCATAAAATTTAATCAAAAATTTTAGTAGCTATATTCTCACAGTGAATTAAAATGATAAAAAATTGCACTGGAAATGAAAGGATAATATGATTGTTCCTACCATAGTCATAGCAATTTGGGAACACACTTTTATTATTAGCAATAGTAACACCAAGATCCTTAATTTCCGATTGAGGTTTAGGAAGTTTCTTCGGATTATGGAGGTTCCTTATCAAAGAATTGATCCAATTTCAAGAAGTGTATTTTAAATGATGACAAACAATGGAAAACCTTTAGAAGATAACTATCAACACAATGATCAGAATTTGATAATCCTAACATAGCACCAAGTTGAATGTTGTGAATAAGTCCAATATTTCATGTGATTTCTTGTAGAAATGGGGAGTGTTGGAATGGTGTGTTGATGACTCCTTGAACCAAGTATTGGTAAGGCTATGAAATTTTAATCCTTTTTCTATCTCTACACTATCCTGTGTCAGTCTACATTTTAATCACAATTTACTATTACTTTCAAATGGATGTTCTTAAACTTCTTTACCATCCTTGATAAAGTAATTAAGTGGAGTTCCATTCTTAATGTACCCTCAAGGATTGTAATTTTTTGTAACCTCTGTGGTACTATCATCAGATAGAGAAGGGATAGTTGACGGTCCAAGAGAAAGTGTCAATCAAAATAAAAGACAGCGAAAATGGGATGCCCTATGAATAAGGTGTAGGTTGTTGTATTGAATAGGGTAATGGAGCTTATGTTACCTCATGCAATAAACTTTCTAGGAAACTTGGCAATTGGTCTATGAAGTGTTGAGTCTCCATTTAGAGAAGGAGTTAGAAGATTGGAAAACATGTTAGTTTTCCTTGAATCGGGATCACTCAAGGAAGAGTTATTTTTAAAAGGTGGAGTTCATTTTTGAAGGTGAAAGCCTAAGGTTTCTAGGTCTAATTATTAAGGGTCATTTGCAAGCCTCTGAGTCAAGGATGAAGATGTGTGTATGAAGAACCATTACATCAAGTATGGATCCTACTAGAGATGGTCAAATAGAAGAGAGTTCTCAATCTTGCTAGATGCCTCAATCCTATTAAATTAAACACCTAGAATGGTGTTTGGGTTAGAGAGTACCCTAGGAGTTGGATTGGTGTAGGATGCTCCACATCATTCTGGAACTCTAGCATGTACTCTTCCTCTATGCCTCCAGCTTCTATTAGATAATTGTATGCATTTGTCATTAATCACCCATTACAATCATCATTACAAGCCTTTTTGTTCTGAGGATCACACTGTGAGAATATAAAAGGTTGTACATTAGAATGATGTTTTTATACTAGTATTTCATAACCCAACAATGAAATTTCCATGAAAGTAAGCTTTCAAATGTGGGAGCTACACATTTCACCTTCTGATCACAATCAACAAGTTGCTGCTTACTGAGGCTTAACAGATTTCCAATGACAAGAAAATTTTCTCCTTCAATAACTCCTCTGGTGCTGAATGCCCAACATTAACCAGAAGTTCCCTACCACCATGCTTGTGTCAACATAATCAAATGTAATAAAATATTATAAAGATGATCCTAGAAAAAAGTTAAAACCCTCTGGTTAATGCTTCAGTTTGACCAAAGTAATAGTTTCCCAAAAAAAAATCATCAAATAATGAAGAAAATTTGACTATCTTCCATCTGGTTAGATAATAGTTTCATTAAAGGTGAATTTTCTACAAACTCGTCCATCTTGAAATCACATACCAACTAGTCATGATTCAGTTTCTTGAATCTGATTTTGTTCTTATCACTCATGGATAGTGGCATCATTGAGGGGAATTTACAGTTTCCTCTTATGTCATTTAGTGACCACTTATGAGAAATGAAATTAGAGCACTAATCTTTTCAATTATAAGATGTAACCACTTACATCAAAAAGGGAATAAAGTATTAGAAAACCCAAAAAAATTATTGCACAACATTAGAATACTATAACTATAGATAACAAGGGAAGGAAATAGGAATTATGCTCAATGTGCAATCTTTGAAGAAATCATTTTTGAAAACTTACAAAATATTTAATTCTATGTAGCATTTTCAGAAGGGTGTTCCAGGATCATTTTTCAAGGAAAGATAAAGATTGCATTATTATAACAAATCCAGGAGATAAAAGGAACATTTGTATGCCTAATAATGAGTGAAGCGGCTAAATTGAAACACCAAAAAGTGCCATTAACATTCTTTTGTAGAAATCTAAAATCTCAAACATTTGACACTCTAGATTGAAATGTACCTCATTTTAATAGAAAAGACAAGGTCAAAAAAAGACAAGACAAGAAAACTAGACAAAAATCCCTTGGGAAATTAATATTTTAATTAGCCAAATCAATTTTCTTTCGAAAATATAGTTCATAGAGAGCTTGGGGGAATAAGGTCTATATATATTGATTGGAAGGTTTAAATGGAGGGCACACAAACTTTTAATCCAAGGGTCATGATTGGATCTCATATTTCAATTTCAAAATAAGGTAGAGAATTTCCCTCTTTTGTCCAATCATATTAAATAAAATAGGAAACATGTTCTAGTTCCAAAAATTGATAAATTGTTGTAGTACTCATTATGGGTTTCTCTGAATAGAGAAAATTGGGTTTTGAGGTGTTAGTCTGACTAAAATAATTAGTTTCTTTTAGATAGTTGCACTGACCATCTATGAAGATGACATAGTTCCCACTAATTATTGGGTAATCACATGTACTCGGGGCACTTGCAAAGCTTGGAAAATAATCTAAACTGCCATGATAATGACAACCATAGTAAAAGGAACCCTTTGTTAATTTGAATTGGTTCTTGATCCAATTGATGCCACTAAATTTTGTAGGATATCTTCATTGTTCTGACAACCTTCCAATTACATAATTTGGACTCCACAAATGTTTGGATTGAGTCTGATCACTCATTTCTTGTTCAAATTGTTTGATAGGGACAGTCAGTTTTGCAAATTTGTTTGTCACTGGAAGTTGTTCATTGCTTAAAGTCTGTGCTCATGGTATTAAGGCACATTTCCTCTTTGTACATGAGTAGATGGAATATGGATGAAAGTTTTGGTGCTTTCTTTGGGTTGTAATTAGATTATTGAATTTGAATAGTGATAGTCATAGAAGAAACTTCCTTGATAAGGTTAATAGACAAGGTTGCTAAGGTAACTTGAAATGGAATCTCCTGTGGTCTTAAAATGTCTGGACAAAATACATTAGGTATTGATAATGGTTAGACCAATGAGTTTTTACTGTGACTAATGGTTGTATGGACAGGATGGGATTCTTTGACCTGAACATTTGAGGGAAATAGTGAAGTTGTCTAAATCTTGTTCAACTAATCATGCCCTTTTGAAACCTTTTTGACATCAATAATTGAAGGTACAATTCAATAGATAGTTAGAAACATTACATTTACTTAGTTCTTCTCACTGGGCATCATTTTTCTCATGGAATACAAACTCTTTAAATATCAAACTAACTGCATCTTAAAGTCTACTGAATCCACTCTCAGAATATCCAAAAACAAAAAAAATCCATCGATAACAACTCATGAAGTCTTGTTGAAGGGTGCCTAATAAAATACCATTGGGAGAAAAATAGATAAGAAGAAGAGAACTGATCATTGGGAAAAAAAATAGATAAAAAGAAGAGAAGAATTGACCATTGGGATAATAGAAAAGAAGAAGAGAAGAACTGATAAAACACAGCTTCAAAAGAAATATATTTTAATGTGATGTTCTAATTCTTTGTACAAAAGGACTATGTAGGTTTGCTCTGTAATAATTTGGTTCTGGACCCATTTCTTCATGGAAGGAACAGACAAAGCTCCGAAATAAAATATAGGAGAGGAAAGATGCTTTTTTATTCATGTTCTTCTTCATATACACAGACAATGAAGAAGAATGAGTTTTTTTTTCCTTGGCACAAACTGAGCTTATCAATGAAGACATACCTGCAATAGATAATGATTTGTGTAAATTGTTCATCAATCTCCACTGTGTGATCTTAGATGTTTTCAAAACCCTCATAGCGACATTCCGTTGGTGGTCAGAGCTCCAAATGACAGAGACGAAACATAAAGTGATTTTAGTTTCTAATCTACTCTAAATTGGCGCTCATTTGAAAGAGGCATTTTTCATGCCTTCTTTCATTTAATTTCCTCCACCTAAATACCCTTGCGGGTATGCCACTCATAGCCTCTATGTTAAGTTGATTTTTTGTGCCTTATATGTTTGTATAAACTTTGCATTGTATAAAATGAATTTATTAATAAATGATACATTTATAAATATTTTTATTAATATTATTGAATAATATAATATAAGGATGACTTTCAAAAGTAAAAAAAATAGATATGTATTTGTAATTTATAATGATATTATTAAGTAATTGATAATCTATTATTTTAATAAAATGATAATAATAATAATAATAATATCATGAAGTGTTTTATAATTATCGCTTAATAAATATTAGTATTATAATTAATAGTTGTTAAAATAGTGAACTATAAATTACTTAATAATTATTATTAATAAACTAAAAGTATTAAATACTTTATAATTCATTACTTAATGAATATTTGTTATATTTATTAACAACTAATTGTATTTGTATAGAAGTTTACATCAAAGATCACTAAAATAAATATTATATAATGCTAATTGCAAAATACTTAGATGAATTCTGCAACCCTCTAACAAGATCTAATTGGAAGACGTACAAAGCTATTTTACACTTTAAAGAAAAAAAATAGATACCATGTTGAAGGGCTAAAGATTCACGCATGCAAACAAAATCTGATTTAATTTAAACATCTAATATTACATGTGAGTCAAATTTGTTTCAGGTGTGAGATGAGAAACAACTTTGAAACAATAAACCATGACTGAAAATTTGCTTGATGGTAACTACTCCTTATAGTGATTCTATCTCTAAATGATGTTTATCAATCAATTTTGAAATCACCTAAAAGCCATATTTTTGGCATGAGACAAGTGTAGATGGATTGCTCATGCAATAAGCTTATTTATGAACAAGCATTACTAGTGAAATGGAACTTCTAAGTATTTAAGTCTATAAATGAGTAATAATCATTCATTTAGTCATTTTTGTTTGGGTGACTATTTATTTAGTCATTTTTGTTTGAGTGACTAATTATTTATTCATTTATTTAGCCATTTATTTAGTCATTTTTATTTATTCGACCTTGTGATTTTACCCAATGACCAAATTAGTCATTTATATATACTTGTGAATTGTATAAACATAAAAGAATCTGATCAATTTTAGTCATTTAAATGCTTCCCCTCTTGATAGCTACCACAGTATAGTAACCAATCTACTACCACAAATAACACTTTAAAAAACCTTGATAATGTCTATGAATTATATGCACCTGGTCTATATAAATTCTAATTGCAAAACGCTTAGATGAATTTTAAATATATAGTTACCATTTAGAGATATTGGCAAATAGTGGCTGGAATAATGTTCGCACAATAAGTCTATTAGCGAACACACATTATTGGTGAAATACAACTTCTAAGAATATAAGTATATGATATTATCAAATGTTAATGTGTAAGTGAGTATTAATCATTCATTTAGTCATTTTTATTAGGGTAACTAATTATTTAGTCATTTTAGTTGTGATTTTACCCGATGACCAAATTGGTCATTTATTTAGTCATTTATATTTGTAGAACAAGATCAGTTTTAGTCACGTGACTAAAAAGTTTAGTCACGTGACTAAAAAAATGGTAGAACATGATCAATTTTAGTCACATGACTAAAAGTTTTAGTCACCTGATCATTTATTTACCCAAATTCTACTAGTGTCTTCTTAGGATCAATAGTAGCTTCAGAGAATCCCAATTGTGTGATCATGTTGTAAGAACAAATGTTGAGACCAGTGCCTCCATCTATCAACACATGTTTGACATGATGGTTTTGGATTAAGACCTCAATATGAAAGGGCTGGTTATGCGGATGACTCAAGAAATTATCATCTTCCTCTGAAAAGGAAATATACTGTGGAGACGTAAGATGACCAACCATAGCCTGGAACCTGTCTAAATCAAGGTTATCAGGAACATTGGATTCGAGAAGAGCTTTGTCTAGAATGGCTCTATGAGCTGGAGATATCCGAAGCAACTCAAACATTGAGATTTTAGCATTTGTATGCTGGAGTTGTTGGCCAATATTGTATGATGTAGGCCTTGTATCTTTAGGATTTGAAGATTTAGATGTAGCCTTCTGTTTAGAAGCAAATGAAAGATTGAAAGGTATCTTAGGGACATTGGATGAATCTGGGATTTGTCCTTGCAGATGCGCTTGAGCTTGTGATTGAGTAACTGCATTAGTTGATTGATTTTCTCTATCTTTTCTTACAATTTTGATGACATTGCAACGCTCAGATAGACATGGTTAAACCATATTGATAACAACATTGTTTCTAGAGTAGGCATAATTGACTTTAGCACCCATATTAGGCTAAGAAGAAGAATCTTCTTTACCATGTTTCAGAAATGGTTTCATGAATGTTGTATGATCATTATTGCTCTTATGATTGTCAATCATGATTTCTCCATTATCAATTTTGTCTTGTATGATGTGTTTCATGTGAACGCAGTTATTAGTCTTATGACCCTTATTGCGATGGAAGTCACACAAATCGTTCTCTCTCCACCATTTCAGTTTAGGTTCAGGATCAAAGACTTTTATCTTAGGCAAGTAGATGATTTTGTTAGCCAATAGAGTTTTCATGGAAAATTCCAAGGATTCTCCAAGAGGAGTGAATTTGCGGTTAGGATCTGTAGCCCAAGGTTTATAATCAGAGGACTTCTTGTTGGGCTCTGTTGTTTTAGCTTCGGAAGCTTTGATGGCTTGGGTGCCAACAGTGAGATTGAAAGCGGGTGCCTTAGATGGGGCACAAATAGTATCAACAATGCCGTCAGTGACAATGCCTTTATTCTTATTCCAATTTTTGTTCTTGTCCTTAGAACTAGATCCAGGTTCATACTTGTCCTTTTGAAGTGTGATGTCTCCTTTTTTCACAAGTACTTTCTCAATCTTGATCGCATTATCTACCATCTTATCAAAGGATGTTTGATTTTGCATTTGTAAAGGGTAGTTGATTTCTGGAACAAGATTATTGATGAAGATTTCCAGTTTCTCAGTTTTTGGAATGGGTCTAGCATATAGAGAAAATTTCTTCCTCCATCTCTTGAGAAATGTCAGGAATGGTTCTCTTGGATATTGTTTCAGATTGTAGATGTCGATCATGGTGACCGGATGTTGGATATTGTAGGAGTATTGTTGATAGAACATTTTGATTAAATCCTTAAAAGTTTTGATAGTTGGAGGCATTCTAGAGAACCAATGAATGGCTGTTCCTCCCAGAGATCATGGGAAGAGACGCATTAAGTAGGTTGGTTCATGCATAAACTCCATAGATTGAGTACAGAATTCTCTGACATGATCTTAAGGATTAGAGTTTCCATCATACTTATCATATTTAGGCATTTTCACTCTTTTAGGGAATGGTGGCATGTACAAGTCTTTATCGAATGGAAAAGGGCATAGAGCCTCCATGGAAAACTCTTTAGGCTCCTTTTCTTTTTCAAGTTTGTTAAGTTTGACTTGCATAGCATGCATCTATTTCATCATAGTAGTGATAGGGGTTTCTTCCTCATGCGTAATGAATTTGACATTAAAGTTTGGAAGAAGTTTAGCTCCTTGATGAGCTAACTCTAGAAAATATGCTTCTCTATCTTCTTTCAAGAAATGCCTCATAATTTTCTTGAAGTCATCATCATTTTGATATCAAGCAATTTCAGAAGGTGTAGGTTCTTGATCCATACCATGTTAAGAGTGAGGTCCTTGAGACCCGTGATGTGTCCCTCCGTGAGACATGTTAGGAGTTTTAGGACTCCCTGGGATAGATTGATGTAGAGATTGTTGATTACCTCCATGAGTTGATGGAGGGGGTATGTAACCGGTTTTTAATAAAAAATTACCAAGACCGTCGTCTTCGTAAAGACCTAAATTGTAGAGCTGCTCGAGATTTGGACCTACATGAGTAGACAAAGGCAAGGTATGAGATGCTTCTCCAAATTTCTTGTGTGATGAAGCTCTAGTTTCCACCATTAACCTTGGGTGAAGCAAAAAAGCAAGATGAAGACAACTGAAGAATGACTTTATTCAAGAAGATCGAACGACACAACCTTGTCAAGATTGAATTGATTTGAACATTAGATCAAACGTAAATGAAGGATATTGTGCCACAGTAGTATGGGTAGACGCCCAATAGATGGTGGGCACGAGCTCACAATACTTAGCCGTTTTGTAAGAAGACTGAATTTGAAGATAATTTTGACAAGGTTTTGACACAAGATGAAAAAGACTCAAATCGATAAATCAGACTTAAGGGACCACTTTAGGAAAATGATCGAATTTGTTCTAGTTTCTGCTCTGTTCCTGACACAGTGAATGTTTTGAAAGAATCTGGAAATAGGCTGTAAAAATTGGATTCCTGACAAATTTGACCAATCTTTGACAACTTTTTTTAAAATTCTCAAACGAGTTTCTGAAGGCTCGTACGACACTGGGTATGCTCTCAAACGACAATTGCAAGACTCATACGATAATTACTGCCAGGTATAATTGTTCTTTTGATTTCTGGTGACAACACTTGTATGACACAATACTGGATACTGTACGATAATACATGGGTTATGAAATGACTTTTGCTCAAGACTCGTACGACAATCTGAGACTGTGGGATAATTTTTGACTCCAGAGAGGAATTTTGCTTCAGATTTTGCAATTTTTGGGTTTTTAGTTTAAGATTGTTTGCAAAATTGCCTATTCAGATTTGAAGATTTGTTTAATAGTCCATTTCAAATAACCAAGTAGATACCAAGCACACAAAACAACAAGCAAGTGATTTCAAGAACGCCTGAAAACAATGAACAGGGGACAAAGCAATCCTGCGCATGAACAATCAAGTGACTGAATGTGCTAATCCCTAGAAGTGCTAATTGTGTATGTTCCAAAAATTTTTTCAATAATGCACATATTCCTAGAAAATAAAATTTTGGCCTCACTAGGGTTTGTAGTAATGGCTTGACTCTGCAACTTTTATGATCTCAAGAGGGCGAATTCCAATCCAGGCGCACTGGTGTTTTGACATGGTCTGAGAATTTAATCAATCAAGAGCTGCTAGGGAGATCTGACAGCCCAACAAGAGACCACACCTGTGAAGATTTCCTCCACAAGGACATTTATATAGCGACTGCTGCTACCACGATGAAAATGACTATTACTGCTTGAGGTTTCGTCCACGTGGTTGACCCAATTAAGGGAATGTCCACTATGGTTAACCTTATCTAAAGGTGACTCACAAAAGATACCACATGGAGACTGGTTCTAGATTCAAGGATCTGAGTTTCTGATACTACCCAAAAAGGGAGTAGAGCATAGTCCTCTAGCCTTCTCACTTTTAACCAAAACAAAGCAGACAGATTAATCTAACATGCTAAGACCAAAATTATCTCACAAAGATCTATGATGTCAACTGCTTATGATCTATCAACCTCTCCGGAGAGAGAATGTATCAATCAAAAGTTGAAGATGCACAAATCTAGTAGAATGCAAGACAATCTCAATAACCTCCCTATCTACAAGGGGATCCTTCGTCAAGAAGAGCTTCACATGCGTGAACAAGCAAAAGAAGCCCACTCTCTCAAGATCATCCACAAATAGTGTTCATAGGGCCTATTTATTATGTGTAATAGATATGCGGAAAGCAAATCTATGTTCATTTTATAGCCCAAAATGAAGTCTGTGATATGAGAGCAAGAAAAGCCACACAAGCTTGACACGTGAGAGTTTGTTTTATGTCCAAATTGAAGTGTTACCAGATCGTAGTAGAATACCTGAATTCCTCGCAACGCGCTTAGTAGATTTTACCTATTTTAACAATTTAGTTGCACTTTTCCCAATCAAACTTAGCAAACATCAGTCAAAACAAAAGATCTCAATTGTTAGGGTTAGCTGTTAGTTCAAATCTGAAAAATTGCTAAAAATTATGAAACGACAATTGAATCCTGGCACTAAAACTTGTACGACAGTGGATTACCTTCCAGACGACAGTCAGGAAACTCATACAATAGTGGGTGTCTTCTCATACGACAATCAAGCTCCCAAATGACAATGTATAGCTTCTGATACGAGCCTTGATAGAATCAATTATTGTACGACAGTGGGGTCTTCCTGGTATGACTTTCTGACAAAATTCGTACAAAAAATGTAGGGACAGAGAATGAAATCGTAGAATCGACCAGAAAATGACAAAAAAATAGATAGAAGTGAAATAGAAGAGATGGAAACCCATTTCATGGCCCCACGGTGGACGCCAAAAATGTGTGTGTGAATTTTGTACCTAGCTGCAGACACAACACTTCAGTAAAATATTAGAGGTTAGCAAAAACTAAAATCTACAAGTAATTGAAACTATGCTAACCAGGTGATTTATTGCCTTCTAGTAGGTGCGAGTATGATGTTCTTAGATTGAAATCGAGATCAGTGACAATGCAACACCTAAACGAAGGATTTGAATGCAAAAGAATGAAAGACTATATGAGTGCAGATTAATCTATATTTTTGTATTTTCTATGCAATAATATGAAAAACTGTATGAATCTAAGCTATATGAATGAAATTGAATGCATATTTAATCTAAGAATGATATGAATTGATATGAATGCTATGATATGAAAACTATGCAAAACTATGATCAACAATGAAAGATCTCACAAATCGCCTATCGCAAGTGTTTAATCCTTCAATCGCCAATTTGCCAGAGTAATTGTGCAAATTCGAGTGTTGATAATTATGAAGAGTTGAGCCTTGATTTTATAGAAATCCAGGGCTTTGAGGATGCAAGAGAAAAGCCATAAATCACTCTTGATAAACTCAGGTTGATTTTTGAGTTATCAGGAAATCAGAGATAATTAACTCACAAAAATCATGCAAAAGTAGTGTTTAACTCAAAATAAAGTTTAGATCAAATTTCAACTCATCATCAGATGTTGAGTTTCAATTTTAAAATTGATTTTTAATTTCTAGTTGCCTGCTTTTCTGATTGTGCATGATTTAATTATAAATTAATTTAAAAATAAAGTAATTTATTCTCAACTTAACTGATTTTTGAATTAAAACAATTGATTTATGGGTTAATCAATTATTAAATCAAACTTTTATTCAAAAAACTATATTATTAAAAATTGACAATTGACATTAATTAATTAAATAAGAATTTAATCAATTAGTCATGAGATTTTAGATTTTATTGTCAAAATTAAATAATACAATTTAGGAATAAATAGAATTTTAAATTTAATTAAAAAATTAAGTGGTAGTATTAAATCTAATTAATTAAATATTCAGAATATTCAATTAATCAAACTTTAGGATAAATAAGATTTATCGCCAAATAATTATTAAATTAAAGATAATTAGGATAAATAAGAATATTGCTAAGAATATTCTTCGATGCAGAATTTAGGATAATCAATTAGGATTCGATAATGTGCAGATGTGCCTTAGGTTAGGACTTTGATGTCAATTTCATTTCATTTGAAGATGTAGGAGGTTAATGAACTTATAGCCCATTTTTGGGGTATTAAAATTATAACCAAATATGTAATACAAGCATATCTCAAATGTCATAGTCAATATTGTAAGTATTTTAAAGTTATATTTTGAAATTGTATACACAAAAAGATAGTAAATTAAACTAATGTATTTTGTAAGCACATTTGAAATCATATATCCAACATTTTAAGCTTACATATAATTTTTTTATTGACAACTGGATTGTACCTCCTTCCAATTTAGTTGATCCTCTTCATGAAGATGGGTAGCTTTCAATTCATTGTAATTCAACATATGTAATTCTTGAGACTAAAGTGAATTTTCATCCCCTTCCTATGATTTCACAAAGGGAGCATTTGAAGCATGTACAATTCAATTGGATTCCACTAGAAGGCATTTGACACTAAGATATTCCAAAAATTATTCAACCTCTTAACTCATGCCATCTCAATGGCATCATCTAACATCTACTGATATCAATGCCTATTTTTTACAATTCTATGAGAAAGTGTGCTGGATTCAATTGAACATGTCCAAATGTTGATGGGGGAGGGGGGCTGATTTAACATTAATTAAACCTCAACCATTTATTAATTTTTAACCATTAAATCAAATCTACATAAGTAAAAAACTAAAACATAGCATACATCACATAAGAACACTAGGATTTTTACATTGAAAACCCCAGGAGGGAAAAACCATGATGAGAATTACAATGTTTCTTTTAGGTACACTACCAAGGAAGCTCATTGTTCCCTAAAACGACTTGTAGGCTAAGCCACACTACCAAGGAAGCTCATTAATGCTCCCTTAATAGACTTGCTCATTGCCCTAGGAAAGAACAATGGACTTGCAAGTTGAAGATCACTTCTCCAAGTAAGATACATGAAAATTACAAAGATTGATATAAGTTGAACAATTGTAGAAGAAGAATCTACCTTATGTTGAAGTTGTAGTCCTCTTTGTAGCACAATCACTTTGTTATACAGATTTGACACACTTCATGCTTGACTGAAATATCATTGCAATATCTTGCACATCATATCACAATCTTTTGTCAACACATTCCTTTCCCTTTACCGATGATTTGTCCTTCCTTATTTATCCTTTCCAACATCCAAAAACATCAATTAGATTGGCTCAATATGACCTATCAAATGAAACATGTGACCTTAGAATAGGCTAGCTTCAACCCTACATATCGACCACAAAATTAGGTTGTGGATCAATCCAAGAAAAAGGAAAACCTCAAACACATCTTAACACATCCTTCAAGGCAATTAAATAGGTCAGGTTGAACCACACATGAATGAACACATCTTGTCGACTCAAATATCACATTTGTTGATTGTTTGCTTCCAAACCTTCAGAGGGAAACCAAAAATATCATGTGGACTAAGATGAATACATTGAATACCATCTAGAACCTTCTACAATCATATTCTAAATGAATCAATCATTAGATCTTTGCAGCAAGAGAAATGATCCACTGAATAGACATGTCAACCTTGACAGACTAGGACACTTCATCATAAAGAATATTGCATTGCGGAGCACCAAATTACTTAAACTTGAATCACTAAACCTCCGGACAATTACCCTTGTTGATCTCAAGACCCAAACTATGTAGAGGCACAATTGCTCTCAAATATATCTCATTAACATTTGTTGATGCATGACAACATAGAACAACATATGTTCTAATAATCTCTTTAGTGACAATGTATATTGCGAGAATCAAATTGACATCAATGACAACACTAATTGCCAATAGATATTTAATCATCTCTTTAATGACGATGTATATTACAAAAATCATATTGACATCAATGACAACACTAATTGCCAATAGATATTTAATCATCTCTTTAATGACGATGTATATTACAAAAATCATATTGACATCAATGACAACACTAACTGCCAATAGATATTTCTCTGATAATCTTTGACCCCGAAGTGAATGAACCATACCTCAAACCTAAATATCCTCTAACTCAATGATGAAGGAACTACTTTTCTTGACGGTATATCCAAAGAAAAATTGTGTGCCATATAATCATCAGATTCAGACATAAAAACATAAAAAGCTTAAATGAATCTGCTAAATTACTTTTTCACACCGACAATTTACAAATTTTCTCGTACACCTCATACCTTACAGCTTTGAGTCCCATTGTAGTTATTTGTTCTAGAGGCTTAGATTTTACATACCCTGAAAATATGTTCCACATTGTACATCTGGAAGAAAAATCTCTGCATAGTCTTTACTGTCCACAATTGATTTGATTACAAATATTCCTAGCTTCATGCATTCTGTTGCCCTTCTGCATTAAATAAATTAAATTTTCATTTGCTTTACATCAAATTTTGAATGCATATTGGAGGACTTATTTTACTTGTCTGAATGGAAGAATTTAAGAAAACAGATAAGAGTTTTAAAACAAATCCTTTTTTTTTGCTTTCCTCTATAATCCATTTTTTGATATATATTTGAAATATTTTTTGTATTTTTTTTATATGGAACTAAAGAACAATTCCAATTATTCAGTACATTGTATAGATAAACTATTTGCATTCAATGAAATACAATATACAATCTAAGTATAGCTTACATTTTCATTAATCTAAGTATAGTTCACATTTTCATCAACGGGGCTAAATTGAACAAACCAATTTCAGTGTATTGTATAGAAATGAAATACGATCTACAATCTAAGTATAGTTGGCATTTTCATTAATGGAACTATATAGAACAAATCCAATTATTCAGTATATTGCATAGATAAACTATTTCAATGAAATACAATCTATAATCTAAATATAGTTCACAGTTTTTACAAACTGTAAGTTATATTCATAAATATACTATCATACTATCAAACATCCAGAACTACTTTGTAGATTATTTTCTTAATTCAGAACTAACCTAACCAGAGCCTTACCTTAACTATCCCGCTAACCTCAAAAAAATAATCTAAAATTCTTTCTATTTATAACAAAATCCTTGGCATTGATTCATGTATAGCTGTGAATCAATAAAATAGTGATCTCCAATAGAGTTGCACTTCCTGAACTGGCCCCAATTCTGATTTTGGAAAAGTGTAGCCCATGTCGTCAACTCTGTTATCCATGTCTTCAACTCTGTTATCCATCTAGAAAAGGCTTTCTAGTCTAATATTGTTAAACTAAGTAAATCCTTGACATGTCTCTCTTTTATAATTTAATTTGATTTTTCCCTTGGTTTGTGGCTTTATTGCACTGGCTTTAGAAGCATTTAATTGGTTTGGTTTTATTGCACTGGTTTTAGAAGCATTTAGTTAGTTTTTCTTCATAAGTAATGAGAATCATTTTGGTGACAGGTTTTTTTAAAAGAAAAATAGGTAAAACATTTCGTATTTATAATTGATGAGTGAAAAGGGCTTTATAATGTATAAGATATAACACTTTCTGAAGGTTTTACCAACCTTCAAAATAAGGTAGCAAGCTGAGTAGTTTTAATTTTGGAGGAAATTCTATGATTAAACATGTTTGAGTTGGAGTTGTAGTGGGATGGGTAATCATTCCGGAAAGCCCCATTACTTCACCTCTGTGAACATCACCTAAATGCAATGAGTGCTAAGTATTCCATTCATTCTCATATTAGAAAGTTTAATAAAAAATATTTAAGTAACTTATTCAAAAAAACAGATTATGTCTTGATTAAATTGAAGTTGTCTTTGTATGGATTATGTCACTAACAATATAGATATCAATGTGCCATTAATTCAGTTAAGCTCTCAAAAAAAAATTATTTTACAACTTCATACACAAATTATTTTACATCACCTTTTAAAATACAAATTTCCAATTACCATATTCTCATTCTGATTATTTAAACTATAAAGAATAATATCAAGACCTCATTCTGATTATATGGAAAAAATTCAGGAAAACTTATTATCATAATTTTAATTACTTAAACTAATAACAACGACAATAAGTTATAAAAAAGCAGTAAATAAAAACAGTGATTTCTGGATACATTGTTGTGGAGGAAGTTTACAACAAGTAAATAAAAACAATAAATTCTGGATACATTATTGTGAAGGAATTTTATCGTCTATTATCTTGTCCTCCCTGATAAAAAATATCTGTTTGCAAACTACCAATGCGAGTAATTATGTCATTTACTGTAAAAAATATGGATCCAAACTTGAACATAATTCATTCTGTGAAATATAGATACTTCTAATAGCACTACATAAACAATTTTTAAGACCCATGCACTTCATCTTTCACCTTCTTTGTGCTGTCCCATGACTGCTCTATCTTCCCTGTCTCTCCTTCAACAGACTCTGCATCATTAATTTCTTCAGCAACAGACTTTGCTTTCTCCCCTTCTTCTTCAAGTTTGGACTGAATGTTCTCTGCTGCCTTGTTTGCCATTTCCTTCACATTCTCAAGGGGTCTCACAGCCCTTGGCTTAATCTCACTTTCATCTGCAACACCTCTGTCCAACTTTTCCACCACAAAAACATTCTCAAACTTTACATGTGGGAAATGCTTAAAACATGATACTAAGTGTTGATTAGGAAAGATCACAAGAAATGGGAAATGTAGGAAGACTAATAAGAATCTTAATTTCATAAACATCCTAATCTACCAATAGAGAAAACAAATCTTAATTTCATAAAGATCCTAATCTACCAATAGAGAAAGCAAATCTTAATTTCATAAAGATCCTAATCTGCCAATAGAGAAAACAAATCTTAATTTCATAAAGATCCTAATCTGCCAATAGAGAAAACAAATCGAAATGTGAACCAATATTAGTACATCTAATCTACGAAACCTCTATCGTCCTTATTCTTCTTCAAAATGGTTCTCAGATTTAAGTGTGTACAATTGCATATTGAAAGCAGATATAATTATTAATATGACAAGAAATCAAAGATTTGTAGTTGATAGTTGTTAAAAGTTAGTTGTTCATGATTCTAGTTTCTTCAAAATGGTTCTCAGATTTTAGTGTGTACAATTGCATATTGAAAGGAGATATAAATATCGATACAACAAGAAATCAAAGATTTGTGGTTGATAGTTGTTAAAAGTTAGTTGTTCATGGTTCTAGCCAAAAGACTATTCATTGGCTACAAATGGGAATTGGAAGAACAAGAACAAGTAGATTTGATATATAAATAAAATTTATTATTTATTAGGAAAATTAGATGATGAAAAGAGATTAATTATTATTTATTTAAAGAATGGATTGGTTAATGGCCCTAGTTAAGCTTTAGACAGAATGTATCAAAGACAAAAATTTAGATTTATGCAAAGATTATGAAGAACAGATGCTGAAAATTTTGCAAAACTATGTTGTGTTTTCCATTTTTTGGTGGTTTTTTTTTCAAATTTTGTGTGGGAACAGATGCTGAAAATTTTACATAAATATGTTGTGTTTTCTGTTTTTTGGGTGATTTTTTTTTCAAATTTTTTTGGAGAACATGAAGAACAGATGCTGAAAATTTTGCAAAAATCTGTTAGTGTTTTCCGTTTTTTGAAATTTAGTCAACAGTACATTTTGTCTAGAAAATAGCCACGTCCCTGATTAATTTAAGACAACTTTGATGACCAAAATCGATTGATTTCGTTGAGAGGTAGAAGAATAACGCAGACATCAGATGACTTATAAAGCTTCTTCAGTAGACGCTGAAGAAAAATTAGTGAAAGGCCTTGAACAATTTATGGTATCTACACTAAACAGGCCCATGTTATATACTTCAAATACAATTTGTAAATATGGATTTAACCATTCACAATATTTGTGGGAATTAAATGAAAGAAATATGACTCTTTCAGATGCATATGCTGGTTTATGAGATCACTTAAAATAATTAGATTAAACCAATTTACCTTTTTTGAGCAGGGAATACTTCTGAAGAAAATTCTGTTGTGTATGGCAGATCTTCCCCTCACCAAGCCAAGCTGACAAGTTTTATGCATACTGATAAACCAGCCAAATCTACCACAATTTATTCTCAAATATGAAGCCGCCTCACACAGTGAAAAGACTGTATCTTTGTTTATTATCATGAAAATGATTTGATGGGGTTGCAGCAATTGGAGATGATATAATCAGGGATAGGATGTAATTGTGATGTGGCAGTTTTGAAGGTGTGGTTTTGCATGTGTAGTTGACGTGTTTAAAGAAGATGAAAGGAATATTCAAAGTTTACAGGCATGACAATTATAAATCCTCCAAATCCTTTGCTTTCATTTCATTCTGCGTGTTATCAATTTGTGTTTTTCTTACTAATAAACTTGGTATTAAAAGGGAAAATGTTGCATTGATACACGCAGTAGTCCAGTTTGTACTGTTAGTGCTTAAAGTCGATGATAGGAGCATATGCCTGAATACATGATTTTTTATAATTATCTCATCTCACTATAATTTGTAGGCCTTTATGAAGCACACTATTAGATATTTTATTGAGAAAAAAAAATCACAAGTGCATTGATGTGATTTATGGGGTTATCATTTATGAATTTTTTAAATGGGATTTTTATGGGAACACATAAGGTTGTGTTTTTCTATAAATTCTAATTGAAATATATAAATTGATTAGTGAAATATACAAGACATAAAATTATCGAATACCGGGGGAAAAGATGGAATTAGTTATTTACAAATAGTTTCTAAAACTTTTATTGTGTCGGTAAACTCACAAACCATGAAAATCATAATAATTGTTAGATCTATATTAACTTATGTTCTAACTATAACCACTTCAAGCAATTATAACAAATGCAAACATGAAAGCACAAAAACACCAACTCAAGGAACACCAGAATTTATGTGGAAATCCAAACTGGGAAAAACTACGAAGACGCTAATTCTCATGAAATGAAATGTCAGTTAAGGTGATTTGTTCAAAAGCTTATTGTCGGTTTGCTTACTACGGGTCACTCATTGCGGTTGGCTCATTATCGGTTGGTCTAACTGCTCTGAAATATGAATAGGCACATTGTCAATACAGATAGGTTCACTGCCAATATAATTAAGAAATGAGATTGAATCCACCACTAATAATATTGTCACCGACACTATATAATACAAAAATGATATATCAATTGGCTACTGAATGCATCCACACACACAATCATCAACACAGAGATATTCTTTTGTTAGATTCACATTCACTTCACATACAAGCATCACACAAGCTACACAAACAACTGAAACACTCTCGTGGTGGTAACAAATGAAATGTGGACCACCTTGCTCAATACAACATGCCTTGAGCATATCAACATGCTACACCATCTCCAAAGCTTCCGATACCAATGGATATGATCGACCCATTACACAGTAGCTGCTAAGACGGAACCATAAATGATTAACCTCTAATTAGGACTGAACCAAAATAAAGAATCACCACAAAAATGGATAAGAATAAACATTTAAAGCGAATCCTTCGTTGAACACCCTTACCGATACTCTAAGGATATCAGTACACATCAACCTATTAGAAACAAGGTAGCACACACAATTGAGAGAGAGGGGGTGTGAATCAGTTGTTTCCAATAATCTCAAAACTTCACCCAACACATAACCATAAAACTTAAATTTGAATGATGAACATCAAAGCCCTGAACGACAAAACATTAGAACACATAAGACCAAAATTTTGCGTGGAAACCTAGTTAAGGGAAAAACCATGGTGGGGATCAAACCCACAAGATGATGTACTAACACAATAACCTTCTTAAAGGTACAAAGGGGAATGCACATGCATTCAAGCTTATAGCCTAGAGTTCATTGCTTAAATACAACATACAACAACAACCCTAAGAATACAACAATGGCTACAACCCCAAATGGACTACAATCCACTGTGGACAACAATCCATTGATTTATGAACTGATTGATAATATCTCTAATATGTCAATACAAATCAAGGATGAAGTACAAAAAATATATGTCTCAATTATAGGTTCCACTCATACCTCTTCACACAATCTCTGATACACACGCGTACAAACACACACACACAATGTGAAATTACAATTGATTACATCTTTAAATATATTTCATCAACCTTGAAAGCATAAACAAGGTCGACATCAACCTTAACACCTCAATTACAAAATGTATTGTCAAAAAATGGAAGCACTTCCATTTAGGACTGGTTTAGCCCTTCGAGTAAGTGGTTTAGGGTCATGCTAAACACCTTGAATGGGTCTTTGACTTGGATCTAGCTTTTTCCCCTATCCTACCTTGTTTTCCACTTCTTTTCTACCTATTTCTGGCATCCTGCTCTATGAATTTGAGGTTCTTGACCTTAGGGTCAAGGTCGACCTTTTGGGTCAAGGTCGACCTCTACCCTGACCCAGGGTCCAAATTTCAAATTCTGAAGGTTTTTGAATGTCAGGTTTTGGAAATAATTATTTCCCGCTTCTGGGTCGGTTGTTTCGGGCTTCAAAATGGTAAACTCTCAAAATATATTTAATTTAGGTCTACTTCTTGTTAGGATTAACAAGGCAGAAATAACAATTATGAGCAAATATAACCAATATCAGAAAATAATAAACCACATAGAAAAGATCACAAGACACAAAGATTTAACGTGGTTCACCCAATCCCTGGGCTACATCCATCAACAATGAGTCTAATATTTTATTATCCAGTGATTACAACCTGATTACAATCCGTAATCCCTTACAGCTCAATTTTGTCACAAGTACTAAAATCATACATCATAATGAAATCCCTAACCCTAAGCCAATATAACAAGGCTTATGTCAGTTAACAAGTTAACCCTAAAATACTTGACGAGTCAACCTAAGAAAAGGCTTGATGAGTCAACCTAGGGAAATGTTTGATGTGTCAACTCAAAAATGCTTGACGAGTTAATCCTAATTTTTTTTATAAAGTGTACAATACTTTCTTGGATAGTACTTTCCTGATCAGTCACCACAAGCTAACAATCTCCCACTTGGGGACTGATCAGACTCCACACCAAACAACAATCTCCCACTTGGAGACTAATCGTGTAGCTAAACCGCTACCCTATGAGGTTCCCACTGGATCCAACCACCTTGGACTCAACTGTCCCTTTATTCTGTTCAGTCTAGTAGACCAATCAAAGTTGAACAAGAGTTCAACTTCTCCCTTGTTACTACCAATGAAAAGTGTACAGTACTTTCCTGATCAGTCACCACAAGCTAACACTTCTAAGGGTATAGACTTAATGAGAATTTATTTCTCCTATGTTAGCCTCTCTAAAAGTTTGTACCCTAGACTAGTATATAAGGAAGCCTTCTCCTCTCATTTAAATCCAAGCGAAATAAGTAATCGAAAGCAAACATCAAGAAAGCAAGATCAAGAAATCTAAAAAGGACAATCAATATTCATTGTTCGCACGATAATTCTATTAGAAAAAATCAGAGAGCAAATTTTTGGCAAAACAACAAGCAAATATTGATGAAAAAAAGATGAAAATGCAGAAAATGAAGGACAAAACAAGAATGTTCTGCCCCACGGTGGGTGCCAAAAATGTACACGCTAAGATGTGCACTTCTCTAAGTCTTTGCTTCCAAAGGAATCCATGAATGGGAGACTTTGAAAAATGACCTAGAGCTCCCTAGGCATGGAGTGTAAGGAAATTAAGTGTGCTCTCAACTAGAGCTATTTAAGCCTATGACCTTGCTAGTAAACCATGCAATTGGAGATTCAAAGGAGACAAGGGCAAGAATGCCAATATCCCCAAGATTCAAATGGAAATGGAAATGCAATGCAACTATGCTAGAAATGGAAATGCAAGCTATGCTATGAAAGGAAATATGCAAGCTATGCTATGGAAATGAAAGAACAATGCAACTAAGCTATGAAAGAAAAGAACAAGTATTACAAAGCCTCCTAATTAAGCTACATGAAGTAATCTAAAGCATAAAGGAAACTAAGCTAAATATGAAGCTATGAATGTTATGATAATGCAAGAAATGAAACCATGATAGCATGTAGATGCAAAAGCCAAGAATGCTCCAAATCTTCAAAAGCTCCAAAGTGACTTAGAAAACCTGCAGCATAACATTAACATTCAAGAGATGGATCCAATAATGAGAAGAGAGCTCTCCTTTTATAGGAAATGAGAAAGAATGGACCATGGAGATTAAGAGGCAAAAGATTTAATCAACAGTGGGGCATCAAATAGGAGCAATCCATGTGCACAAGTATCCTCCAATGAGAAAATAAGAGTTGACTTTTGTGTCCATATGAGACAAAAAGTGATTTTTTTCCTTTTATAAAATAAGAATAATATTTTATTTGTGCAACTTAGGATAAGAGGAAAAGTGAGGGCTTTTATTTAATAAAAGGAGAGAAAATTCCTTTTAAATAAATAAAGACTTTAGGATAAGATCGTTAACCTATAGAAAATAATCAAATAAATGATAGAACTAGGATTTGATCAAGAATAAGCAATTGATGATTTTAGCAAATAATGCTAGAAATGGGCTAATAGCCTAGATGACCATTTTTAGATGATTACAGAATGTAGAATTAGTAGTTGGGCAGAAGGGGAAGGGAAAAGAGCAA
Source organism: Chamaecyparis obtusa (assembly GCA_027943335.1). Taxonomy (NCBI): domain Eukaryota; kingdom Viridiplantae; phylum Streptophyta; class Pinopsida; order Cupressales; family Cupressaceae; genus Chamaecyparis; species Chamaecyparis obtusa. The sequence continues at coordinate 351,517 of BSBK01000103.1, read as the reverse complement.
AAGGGTAAGTGGGTTTTAGACCTAAGCATTCTACTATTGATCATTGTGTTACTCGTAGGCATTTGATAGAGATAATATGGGACAACTAGTGGGAGAAGCATATTGCTATTTTGTAGACTTCAAGAAAGCTTTTGATACGGTACCTAGAGACAAGCTATGGAACAATGGAAGAATTAGGTATTCCAGATATGTATATAGCAACAATACATAGACTTAATGAGAGAGTTAGAGCCCAAATCAGAACTAAGGATGGAATGTCCGAATGATTTGGTAGTGACATTGGTGTGAAGCAAGGGTACCCATTATCCCCCACTTTGTTTAGCTTATATATTGATAAACTTGAATCTTGGTTAGATAAAATTGACAGGGAGGGGGTCCATTTGGCTGGGTATGTGGTGAAGCCTCTTTATATGCCAACGATCTTATCTTGATATCAAAAACAACTCAGGGATTAAGAGATTATTTAGAAGATTTGGAACACTTTTGTCATGAAGTGGGGATATAGATGAACTTTACCAAGACAAAAATCATGATTTTTTCTTTGAGAAGAAAGGAGAAACATACTAAATATCTTTTCGAAGGTAGCCCATTAGAAATTGTGAAAGAATACAAATATTTGGGGATTGACTTCTATTATAGGCTCAACTGGGAGACTTGTAGAGAAAAAAAGATACATGGCGGATGGAAAGCATCCTATCTGCTTCAAAATAGATGTAGAAATGCCAAGCTTTGGGATTGGAAAACCAAAAAAACTTTTTTTTGTTTTGTTGGTCACGCCGGTTGTTCTTTACGGCTATGAGGTTTGGGGGGGCAACATGACAAAGTGTGGGTGGAGACAGTTAGAGAGAATCCATAAACACTTAATCACTAGTTGTATCAAAGTCAAAGCCTCAGTGCCATATGAAATTTTGTTAGTGGAAGTCGATATTTTCCCATTGGAGGTAACAACAATAACTCGGTTAATAAGATAATTAAAGAAACTTGAAAATATGGATAACCAACGATGACCCAAAATTGCTATGAAAAAGGGTTTGGCTTGCAGGAAGAAGACTTGGATGAAACAAAACATCTTGTTGAGCGCGTGGAGCATCAAGCTACAAGTTTGTCCTAATACCAATGTGAAAATAAAGAAATTTGTCATGGGAAAATTTTAGACTGCCATGTGGTCTAATAACATGGGTTGGCAAAAGACACATTATATATAAGTGTTCAACTCATCCCGAGAACATGGGGATAAAGCTTACCTAGGGGCAACTATTAAAGATAAGGCTAGGGTGTTAGCAACCTACCTAAGGATGAGCTCACATCATCTCAGATGCGAGACAAGTAGATGGAAAATGCCTAAAGAGGAGTGAGAGGAGAGGACTTAAAGGTTCTGCAACAAAAATGCAATTGAGACTGAATGACACTTTCTCATTGAGTGCATAGCTTATGAAGACATTCGGCTCAGTATGAGGTCATTGTGAAACATTATGTACAATTTATTTGAGGAGGATAAGATCAATCAGAGAATTAGTTTAATTATCAAGATTCATAAAAAAAATTGGATACTAAAAAAACAAATTAATTTAAGACTATATTGTAGTCGCTTACTCATAGTGGTCTCGACGACGTGATTAAAAAATCTTCATTCTTCATTCATTCATTATTTTTTCAATTTCACGGCAATGTTTTTTTGACCCTTCACTCCAGCTCTGCAAGCTCTTGTTTTTAGGCCTAGCATCGCATCTTTGGGTTTCCCTCTAGAATTAAGACAAATTATCCGCTGTGCGCCACTTCACAGATTTATGAAAGGTTCCCAGAGTTTGATCGCATTTAACACGTACCTTACAAAACCACCGACCATCACTCTAAAAAAGTTCACTGATATTTTCAATGCAATCTTGGCAATTGTTTTGCTCTGGTTTTCTGCAGAAAAGATGCCTGTGCACAACCAAAAGATGGGGAGTGAAGCAGGTCACAAGGTCTAATCTAGGGCCTGCCGTTGAACAGCTGAAAGACCAAGTTCAAAATGCAGATTTTATTGCCGTTTCCGTGCAATGCACGGGCTCTCATGCCGCCTCTTGGCGCAGAATATTAGAGTTTGACAACTGCGAGAGCGCTTATTATAAGGCAAAGGACAGTGCTGAGAGGTTTCAGCTGCTGCATTTTACTGTATGCCCGTTCAAGTGGTCGGGTGATTCCAAGATTATTGCATTCCCGTGAGTTTTGTTGTTTTCCTTCTCTATGTTTCTTGTTTTACGTGGTAAATTAGTTGGAAGAACAACCTGCATTCTTTGGACAGGAAAGGGTCTGTAACTCAGCGATAGAGTAGCTAATATACCCTAGGAGGCCTAGATTTGAGTGACCTTTTGCAGAGTTGCCACGAGATAGAATAAAGGGTAGTACCTTTGTCGTAATTGCCACGAGGTAGAGAACGCTGATAGCTCAGTGGTAGAGAATCCCAGCATTTGAGGTCCTCGGTTTTAGCGACCTTTTAAATAGTTGCCGCGAGGTAGAGAACACTGGTAGCACATTTGGCATAGTTGCCATGAGGGAGAGTACTGATTGCTCACTAGTAGAGAATCCCAGCATACCTTATAGGATGTCGTAGTTTTGAGTGACTTTTGGTGTAGTTGCCATGACCAAGGTGTATCTTTGAGTTGAATTCCCTGGATACTTATATGTCACTTTTGTAGGATGAGGCAATTCACGGGATTTCAGCACTTTGCCCTTTTCTTTTTCACCCACTTCAAAGAGTGCTAGTACTCACACCTGTATAATTGTTTGTCTTGAATATCACTATGTAGTAACGAGTGAAAGGGACGAAGAGAAACATCTGATACTATTGTAAGGATCCCTCTTTGATTGATAGATATTTAACTGGTATTCCTTTGGTTGGTTGAATATTTTAAATGATTTTTATTCCAGATTAGGAAGATCCCTATATTCAAGAAATGTATTACATATTCATGCAGAATAGTGTATACTTAGTATCAAAATTAGTGCATTTTGAAAAGTTCTTATTTTGTTATTGTTTTATATTCTTGGTAAAACTTGGGTGAAGTCATGGGCTGCAGGATAAGCAAAGCACGGCCTACAATCTTAACAATTGTGAATTTGAATCGCAAGGCATTTTGTATGGATTAGAAATTGAATTTCATGCTACGTAACAATGCATACAAAGCTATGTTGATTTCACTTCTCTAAACATTGTAATACAAAGTCTGCAATATTTGGAAAACAATTTGTAATGTCCCCATTTGGGATCACCTTATACTTTGCCCTAAATTCACAAATCCAAAATGAAACAGGAGCAAAAATGTAGTGAGGGATGTAATTCTTACTCAAATAAGATGAGATAACCTGTATAAATATCTGAAGTCTGATTTATCATATCAGGTTGATCTCTTAGATCAATCTCGTTTATCAAATGGAATTCTTCTGCTCAGTCTGCTCTCAAAATCTGAATAATACTCTTTTATTGTTGCCCCTCAATGTCCCCAAATTGGCAAACCCTAATTTATACCAATTCTGACCTTAGTGAGTAGCCTCAATGATAACCTTGATATTCGCAGAAGCCCAGTTAGTGCCGTAGATCCAATAGCTCTGGTAATTGGAGGAAGTCCTGGATAGGATCCAGCACTCTACTGGTGCCAATAATCTTTAGTAGCTTGCCATTGGGAAGCGCCAAGCAGGTTGATAATTTGAAACTTCATTGTGCCGTGAAAGAATTAGTGAAAGCTACAATTCTGTAAACTTGTCATGCATGGAAGTCACCAATTGTAACCAGTGAAGAGTAACTTCAGATGATCAATATAGCGACTCCAAGATATAATTCATCCTTGACTTCAAGACTCAAGTCTCCGTGGCAAATTGAACGGCTATGTCAAGCAAAAGTATTGAAGTTGTAGATAATATGTTCAGCGCATGTAGAATACCTGTCACGACATAGTATTATTATCCCCGCATGAATAATATAGCTCGCTGTCCTTAGAAACGTTGGCAGACCCCAAATTCAATAGGCTTGCAGTGCTTGATATGGTAATCCATCTGCTGGAATTTAGGATGATAGCTGGCGTTTTTCCTCTTCCTATGCTTTCCTATCTTCCTTATTTTCTTATCCAATGATATCCAAAAATCGATTCTCATTTCCCTTATGTATCAATTACCACCGAATAGACACACCCTTTCCACATATATCTCTTCATAATAATATCAATTAGTTTGTAATCACTATCCTTATTGTTTAAGCATTTGCTTGACTGACAATATTATTATAGTTTGAGTCAACTTCAATACTTTGATATCTTTGCTTGTTAGAGGGCTGCCAAGCTCTAATAATTCATGATGTAGGATTGCAATTCGTTAATCTCTGATTATCAGATTGCTGATTACCAATTTATTGAATTACTAACCGACTGACTAGTAGTCTAAGGTAATATTTGTCTTCCACTGTTGCTGATGATTCAACACGGGAAGATATATACTTGATCATTGTATATGATCTGGTACAAACTGCAAACTGTTTCATAACATTAAAATCCTGATACTATAGTGTTGTGAGGTTCCTCTGTTAACTATTACAAGGGCACAATGATGCGATGATGTGAGGAAATCTTACTCCCTCCATCTACTTTTGCTTTCCTCCAATAATGAGCTCTCAATGCTAATAGCATTGTATATATCCCTTGCTGTTTTTAACAGATATATTCTATCTTCTATTTACTTCTCATGATGAATCCTCAACATGTTTGCAATTTTTTCTCTTCAAAGACTTCATAAAATTGAGATGCTTGGTCCTCATGAAATAAAAGGGTGGAGACATCATTAATTAGGGTTTCAAACGGGGAACATGACACAATTCAATTTATCTCATCTTTACAAACAAACAAAATAATATGAGTTAACATGGTCTTTGAATACGCCTCAAGACCCTACTAAACCATCAGTGTGATACAAGTCTACAATAATTATTATGTGATGTTTCACTCATAAAATCGCATAAGCCATAGAATACTTCAGCATCTTCAGCAACAAATAGGCATGGAAATTACCATTAGTCAATATTTAACAATAATTTTTTTTCCTAATCAAATGGGGTTTAGCGTAGATAAAACCACAAGAGGCATGCTAGTAAAACTCTTATTTCGTGGTACTTAACAATATTTTAATTTTCTTATCGAACGATGTTTGAAATTGGGTTTAGCACAAATAGAATCACAAGAGGCACACTTGATGAAAATAGCAACTTTAATATGTTATCAAATACAGGTGTTTACAGAGTGATGTGAATCTATTCCTGTCCATGAGCAGCAAAAATGAACAACAGAGAACAATGGCATTCAGATAGCACAGATAGCTAGTTTTCCTAATTACGTAAGGCTAAACAAACTATGAATTTCATAAGAAAATATTTTAGACACCCGCGACCAATGGTTGTCTCCTTGCAACTCAGAACAATTAATCATCCAGAGGCCAGAGGCTACATAGCTTAGGGGCTTGTTTTCTCCAGTAGTTGCCAAAGTTTGGTCCATGGCCGAGGGAGGGAGGGAGGGAGGGAGAGGGATTCCTAATTTATATCTTGCATGATGGATGGGAGAGAGATTCCTAATTTACAACTTGTATGATGGATGGGAGAGTAGGTCTAGGGCCATGGAGTTTAACATGCTGCATGAACAATTTTTCCTTCTTGGGATCTTCCCCATTGTTGCCCTAAAATAACAATTTCAACTCGAGTTGAAGAATGCAATTCATTTATAAATATAACTTTATAATAAGATTATCAATTGTAATGCACGATATAAGATAATCTTGGTTTAGGCCCTATAAACAATATTAATTAATAGAGATTGATATTGGAAATCATTAAGCATTAAGAATTCTTTATAACATCTAAATTCACAAAGTATTAACATTAAATATCAAGAATCCATGATAACATATAAATCCACATGAGCATCATTCTTATTCAAATCAAAATACCTTAATATCATTAATATGTATTCCAAATTTCCAAGGTATATTACTATAGTCAACCATATTAGTAATTCATTGGAAATGTTTTTGAACCATAATTTTAAGGATGGTCATCCTTGTATAGTGAGATCATGGTTCGATTCTTTGTCCATCTATCTTGGGGTGGCATACTTGAGAACAAAGATGACAAACTCACCGAGTAATCGCCAAGTTGGAAAAACTCGCCGAGTTTTCTAGCTGGGCGATTAACTTGGCCAAAAACTCGCCAGTTTAAACTCGCCGAGTTAAAACTTGGCGAGTTTTTTTAAAAAACTCTCCTGCCAAGGTTTGAATGCTATATAGGGCATTTTCGGGCATAGTTTTTCATCTGCAACGTTTTGGTCTTTGAGTAGAGGAGGAAAGTTTCCAATTTTCCACTTGAGGGGCGGGAGGATTTATACAAATATAACATTTAAGTATAAGTTTGATTTATTTAATTTCTTATACTTTAAGTTATATTTGTATAAGTTTGATTTATTTAATTTCTTATACTTTAAGTTATATTTGTATAAATTATAAAATATATATACTTCAGGATGTTTGAGATAGGTTCCAGCTTCATAGGAGTTAAGATGCAGATTCTAGATTCGAAAAATTCCAGACTTAACCAAATTTCAGGAATTAGCAAGCCTTCAGCAGGGTTACCTCCCACAATCCATCATGGCTTTCTAAGGTCAAACTGAAGCTGGCAAGAGGATTCCCAAAGGGTTTTAACTCGTTTTATCACAAATCACTTGGTTTCGACCCCATCTCTACGACGGACTTAGCTTAGCTCTCGCCCAAATCCCAGACAGACATGACTTCCCAACAGGCCAAAATCACTCAAACCTCATTTGTCGGACCTAGGGACTTGAAAACAACCACCAACAAAGACTACCTAAGACCTAGTTATGAAGACTTTGACATTTGGCATTGATCAATGATCAAGCATCATAGATCATACTAGTTTTGTAGAAACTGTTTACTATTTTGCTTCCAGTCATCAGCATTCCACATGAGAATGCGATTTTGTACCCACTTTGCATTTATATATATCTAAACTTAGCTTGTTTCTTTTGTTTTCTCATTAATTAACTCATTGGATGCATCTTCTCATAGAATTTTGCAAAAAAAATGCATTTTTAATTAAATTTTTTGCTATTTTTAAGTTCCCGAGTTTTTTGCTGAGTTTTTCCAAAAACTGGCTGAGTTTTCCCGAGTAATCTTTTTCAGGGCTTGGCGAGTTTTGGGCGAGTGAGAGTTTGCCATCCTTGCTTGAGAAGACCCTCAAGCCAAGGGGCATGAGTGGATCCCTTATCCTTAACACCCCTTGGCCCCCTTGGACATGGAAGGATTCCAAGTTCATTTCATTTCTCAGTCCACCTTGGAGGTTTGCCGTCCTCCTTGATCAAGCCAAAGATTTGTCTCTCAATCCACTACCATGGTAGGTGCTTGAATCCATCCTTCTCAGGGTGGCGTGCTTAATAAGACGTATGAATAATGCCTTCTTGAACAAGCCCAAGAGCACTCATTTGCCTCCTAGCCCATGAGCATGGCAGGACCTCCAATCCATCCATCACGGGGTGGCATACTTGATGAAGAATGGCCAGTTCTTCAACTCTTGTGAACTCGGAAGGCTGGCCATCCCTCCTCTTTGCAAGACACCTATAATCAATTCAAAATAGTAAGTGATAACCTTAATATATATATATATATATATATATATATATATATATATATAATTGGATTTCTAAATATTACTCTTATTAGCAATCAATATTTATCTTATATATTCATTTTTAATTTTATATCTCAATTTCCAGTTGATTTCTATTCTAAACTGCTGTCCTTAACTTCTAAATCTGCCTTTCTTATGTACGCTGTCTTGTTTAAGGTACACAACCCTTAATGGTGTTTTTGACATTTTGTAAGTTGAATTTAGTTGGTATTTACTAGTTATTAAATGAGTACTTCCTTTCCGCCTTCAATCTTCTCCCAAATGCTTCTCTGAATTATCCGATCTCTTTTCATTCTTTTGTCTTCTAGCTTCTTTTGTCCTTATTATGGCTGATGTGGTTTGTCGTATTTGGCACCACATTTAATTTCTTTTTTGTTTCTATCTTTAAGATTCAATGGGAGATGTATGAGGGGTGTTGGTTAATTTTGTTCAAAATATAGGAGCATTACATGAATTCTATCAGATCCACCACTTCATGTTTACACAACTCTCTCTATGTATTAATAGGCTGCTCTCTACCTTTAAGAAGAACCACAACAATTTGGCATGCTCAGTTCCACCTCCTTCTCATCGGGTTTGTCTACTGAAAAGAAAATGTGAATCAGCAGGTAATAGGTATCAGAGTCTCTTGAATGTTGATTCAGACAATGCTTGAACAGAGATTGTGAATCTTCAATTGGGTGTTTGATCACGAGCTGCTTCTCCCCCAATACAAAATGGAAAAATACCAGTTCTGTTACATCGAAGATGTTTAATGCCTCATGAAGCCCATGCATGGAAACCATTTTACAAACAAACAAATTTTAATGCAGACAACAAAAACTTAAAAATAGATAATGAATTTAAGTGGTGGGAGTGGAGGTTGCCTGGTAGAGAGATGTGATTATAAAAGCCCAATTTCTATGCAGACAACAAAAACTTAAAACAAATAATGAATTTAAGTTGTGGGAATGGAGGTAGAGGGAAGTGATTATAAAAGACCAAATTCCAAAGCTTGGGAGGGAAATAAGGTCATATCATGCACCATTATATATGGAGTTAGCAAGCCACTTAAACACATGTACTGACATGAGCCTTTTCGAGAAGGATATCCCCTCCAAATTCTCCCAAAGTACAGGTTCAAGGACCACCTGAAAGTCTCGGGGAGCCTAACTGATGACTGGCAATCAGCTACCTTGTTACTCTCTTTGTAGTAGTTACACCATTTAAGATGCCTATTTTGTAACTTTTTGCTATACAACTCTCTGAATTAACATCTCAAGAATGATTACGAACTTTGAGTAATTAAAAATAAAACATTGTTGATCAAGCTTCATAACCCACTTCAATTATTGACCATGTTTACTTTTAAGTCTTGTGCAGAAATTCCCTGGCCACACTTAGAATTAACATATAGAAACAATAATTTTATTTATAATATTATAAGAATAAGTTAATCAAAATCACTGGTATAACTTCTTCCAATGGAAGGCTCTATATCTTCAACAGGTCTTGTTGTCTGCACCTTGCCATCAACACTGTAAGTATAAGGTGTTATCTTCAGTCAGGAATTCAAATATGTGTTGGACCATGATTTTTTGTTTTTCTTCACTTTATTGAAGATTAATGCATGTCTAGCCTGTCAAAGGGTGTCTCACAAGTATGCCTTTGCTTCACTATTAGAGGGGAAAAACACTTGTGATAAATTACTGTCTTTCATTTTTATTTCATCCGTAATCTTGAATATCATAAATTATATAACCATACTTATTGTTTATTCATTGTTTAAAATTTTAAATCACCAAATTTGAATTTATTCTTGTTTTGCTTAAGAATAGCTACTATAGTCAATTCTTCAAAAAATAATCTTTTGCAATGGTGGTAGTTCAATTCATGATTTAAATGTTTGTGTTATGGCAGGTATAATTTTCATTTGTTTCCACGTGATGAGCAGAGGGTTGGGATGCCTTCTTACAGTTTTTTGTGCCAAATATCATTAATAAGTTCTATGGCCCAAAAAGGTTTTGATTTCAATTCCTGTGTATATGAAGGTGAGCTCAAAGCAAAAACATATTTGTTTGTTTTTGTGCCTTTCAAAGTTTAAATTTGTGCCAATAAATAATCCATGTAGGGAATATCATTTGAGAAATCCTAAGCCCATGACATCTTATATTTTTGTTGTTTACATAGGCATTTCATATTTGTCAAGGGCACAAGAGGCTTCTTTAAAGCAGCAGTATGGGAGTACAAGGATGATTGGAGCTTATCCATTCTCATCATTTGTAAATAAGTCTAGTGCTGAAATTATTTTAATGGAAAGGATTAGATTTCAGATGCAGCATTGGAGAAATGCTTGTTTAGCCTCAGGCAATGCATCTGAAGGTGTAGAGTTCAGAATTTTTATTTTTGCTGATGATATATGGTTTTAATGTGAGCTGGTAATTGATGTTAGTGTATTTCTTATGGCAGGCGGAGTGGTATCTTCTATTGAGACAGTAGCTCTGAACAATGAAATCTTTGGCACAAGACCTTGTTTGAGAATTAATGCTGCCAACAATCACCAAGTGCAGTTGATTCTAGAGGTTAGGCTGCATTCATTATAACATACTTTTCCTTCCTGAAACAAAGTTCTCCTATCCATATAAAAAAGTGGTGTTTGTTATTGGTGAAGTAATTTACTTTCCTCATTTTTCTCTTTTACTCAAATTTGGCCCAGATTTAAAATTTATTGGATATTTTATTGTAAAGATTTTAGAGTTGTCTAGAGGGAGCACCCTTCTTATTCATCAAATTCCAAAGTTGATTCATGCTAATCCCCTCATACAAAATATATATTGTAATGAAATAGATTGATGAATTCTATAAGAAACCATAATTTTGGGACACAACAAAGGTTATAATTACATTGTCTCTATTGGATAAACACAAAATATATTGAAGTGATTTGGCAAATGATTTGTGTAAAAGTCTTTTTCAAGAAATATATACAAACCATTTGTTTACCTGTTGGGGTAATGACATCGTAATGATCATACCATCATATCTCTCATGTCCAACCTCCGAGAGAGTATATAAAGTACCCGAAGGGCCACGACCGAATCGTCGTGACGTAATTGTCTAACCTCTCGGTCGCTAACGACCGAGAGTAACATAATACTTTACTAATATAATAACCCGTACATACAATTATCCCGACAACATCATCCCCCCCCCAAAAAACAAGTCGTCTCCAACAACTTACAACAACAGGGAGATGAAATACACCACATAGAAGAAGAAAATCACTGAGAAGGGGCAGAGGGGCGTCCCTAAAAAGATGAAGTGCCACCCTCCCCATCAATGCTGCGTCCAGTAGGTCTTTTCCGTCACATCCCATTCCTCTCGTGCCTGCACCAAACTTGTCTCCAAAACATACTGTTCAGCTATAGCCTCCGCTAACACCATACTGTCTCCCTAGCCAATCTAACCTTGATAGCCACCCGTGCCAACTTCTCTGCTTCCAACTCCTGGGTACGCTGAGCCAAATATTGCTCTACTACCTCCAACTGGGTGGTTAGCTCCTCCCGAGCTCTCTATGCATCCACCAAGACAGTCTCACGTCCAGCCAACACCTACTCCAAGTGCCTCAAAGCGTAGTACCCCTCTTGAAAGACTTGCTCCAGTGCTCTCTTCACCTCCGGCATGCAGACACTCCATGCTTGTAGCAGCTCCGATCTCATCAACAGGTCACACTCTCCAAGGGCTGATAACTAAACCGACTGGGGGTCTAGGGGGTAACGCCCCCAGCGGGGTCGAGGGGCAGCGCCCCCGCGGGGTCCTGGGGCAGTCGCGGTACAAGGTGGGGTCGAGGGGCAGCGCCCCCGCCGCCAAGACCAATTTAGCACTCTCAAACCCACACAGAAGTCTATGGAACACACCATTTTGTGATTTTCTTTTGATCCCATACTCTTTTCTGTAAAGCGCTTATGTTTTCCTTACTACCTCATTATGCCTTTCCCTTCGGTACCATAAGTTACTCATTTTGAACTGTTTTGATTTGTCGTCGTTTTTTTTTTTTAAGAACCTTCTCCTCCTTGCTGCCAGTCCTTCCTTGCTGTCAAGAACTAAATTCTTCTGTACTCTTTTTGATTTCTAGACTTATTCCTTGCCGTACGAAATGCTACATTCCTTGGACGGTATTCCTGTTACACCTTTTAGTACCGTACGCTTGCTCTTGTTTCGCCTTCCAACTTTTAATTTGCCAGAGAAGGCCGTACGGTTCAACTTTTATTACTTGCGAGCTTCTCTTAAAATTGTCGTACGTTGTTTCCTATGTATTCTTCCTTCAACCGTACAGTTGTAACTTTGCAATTCATATAGCCTCTGCATGGTCTTCACCTAAATATGAAACCTGCCGTACAGTATCTTTATTAATGAAATGGCCATACGGACATCTCCCTCATTTTCCTTTCCTCTATTTGGCCGTACGGTGCCTTTTTTGCTTTGCCTGTGATGTCCGTACAGTTAAATACTCATTCCCTTCAAACTTTGAAAGTTGCCACTTAATACTCATTAAAACTATTACCTTACGGTCATTTTTGCTTGACCTATGCCTTCGTCAAATCGCCTTCAAACTTATAAACTTGCCGTACGGTTATCATTTTGGACTTATACTAACTGTACGGTACCTTTTCTAAGCTACCTTCATTTCTCCAAGTTGTCGTACGGTTTCATAAATATGTCTTCGGCTTTTCTTTTTCAACCTTGCCGTACGGACCCTGTTGGTTGATTGTGCCTTCACTTTTTAAAATCGCCCATGCATACCTCCATCCGATATTTTATGTCTTCGCCCATACTTTACGTCTTCGTTTAATACTTTTATGTCTTCGATTATTTTGTATCTTCGTTTAATACTTTATGTCTTCATCTTCGGACTTTATGTCTTTGTCCATATGGTGCTTTTTATGTGCTTGCTTGCCCTCACTCCCAAGTTGCCGTACTGCCATACGACCTTTACTGCTTCGTTTCAAAATTTTTTATTTTTATTTTTATTTATATTTTTTTTCATCAATTGCCAGGCGGCTGCCTGTGCACCTCCGACCTGTGATGATATGCTTTTAGTTTCGAACCGTTCATGACATCCACAATTTCCTTTTCGAAGACTTCTCTGGTCGCCCGTACGGACGACTCTACCTGCCTGACCGCTCGAGTCCCTCTCGATTGTTCTGTCACTCCTCTCAAATCCATCCTCTTCGGGGAAGGTTTCAATTTGGTCCCGTTGATGGCGTCATGTATCCGTTCGTCGAAAGTCCACAAAGTGTGCAGCCGTTCCCTCTCCTTGTCGCCGAGTCTGTTTCCAATGGCAATCCAAAGGCTTGGAACCATAAATTCTACCAGGACCATGATCTCTTGCCCATACATCAGAAGAAGGAGAATCAAGAGTTTGAAGGCTATAGTCTTCCACACAGGATTCCAGTCGTCTCCCGTGGCGATGGTTTTCGGATTTCTCTCATCCGTCTCCGTACCCAGATTCAAAGGTTTCACAGTCTGTTCTTCATACTTCATAGCCTCCTTGTTTTTAAACTGATGTGCGGGTACGATGTCCATTGTAGCTTCTCCTTCCTTATACTCCCCGTACTCTGGAGGATATTTATCTGGCTCCTCTTCGTCGACGCTTAATGCATTACAGGAGGGTGAGAACATCTCATAGTCCTCCTGCTGCCAATGGAACAATCCATTTAGTGAATTTGTGTCATCCTCCGAATAGCATCCTCCGAGTTTTAGTATCCCTTCGGCATCCGGATCCATCCCCTCTTTGCCTTCGTCTCGTGGGTCATTCTCCCCTTCGGATTCGGATCCCGAGGAAGAGGCAAGTTCCTCGCTCACCAACTGGGTCCGAAGATCAATAGTAAATTTCTTGCCTCTGCTCTCCATCGAGGGTGTATTCCGTTTCCAGTTGTGGTTTGCCTTCGCTGCCACCAGCCATCCTCTTCCGAGTATGGCATCATACCCTTTCTGTTTCAACAGAATGACCACAAAGTCGAGCACAAATGGTTGTGCACCCACGGTGACTTGTTGTGCCATCAACGTGTCGAGGGGTTTAATCCCGTGCTGGTCGGCACTTAGCAGATTAAACGTAGGTGGCCACAGAGTGGGCTTTCCTAGCTTTTTCCATGTGTCCTCCGGGAGGACGTTTACCCCGGATCTGCCGTCTACTATAGTATCCGTTAGGATGGTGCCCAGGATGCCCATCTCCACCACGGCTGGATGTCTGCCATTGTTGATGGCAAGCAGCATTGGATTTGTTGCCGAGCTTCCTGGTATGGAAGCGTCCGTGTGTCTCGGTTTGGGTTTATCAACCTTTGTACCCAACAACACTGTCCCCAATTGAGGCATGGTGTATAGGAGGTCCTCCAGCTTGACAGACACCTCCAGTTGAAGCATCTGCCGTACAATGTTCCTCTCCGCGTTTGTGCAATAGGGTCCGGATGATTCGTGTGTCTCTCCCCGTTGGGCTATCATCGCCTTTTCAATTTCCTCCCTTGCCTCCGCCATTCTCTGCTTCTCCGTTCGGGGATGGGGGTAGCGGGCTTCCTTCGCTTGCCCTCGAGTAAGAGCAAGTATAGCTTCTTTAATCCGTGTGTTGCCTTCGATATCAATCAGATTGGCCCCTACGCCAGACTTCGAACAATCGGCATCTTCATGGTTACCGGGCCCACACCACTAACATAGCTTTTGAGGGGCATCATTATTACTACATTCCCTTGCGAAGTGACCCCACTCGTTGCACGCCCGACATTGAATCATTGGGCGTCCCTTCGCATCGTACTGGACTCTACTTCGGGTGGAATTATTATTATTCCCTCTTTCGCCTCCTCGGTTTCCTTGATAGCCTCCGGAAGATGCGTTATTGTTTGAATCTGATGTGGAAGGCTGCTTCTGTGTATAGAGCACTTGCTGGTTACGCGCCTTCAGATTGTATGGGCATTCCTTCGTAGAATGTCCCATAATCTGGCAGATGTCACAGAATGCCTTCTTGGGACAGGCACCCTTCGTGTGGCCGCTCTCCTTACAATCCGTGCACCACAGTTCATCATCCTTGCTTGTTGTCCCCTTCATTGTCTTAAACTCTTTTAACATCTGTTCCATATCCTTCTGAAGGGCTGTGACTTTCTTCTTCGGCTTCTCGTCGCTGCCACTCTCCTCTTCAGATGTATCGTCTTCGGATGACGAAGATCTATTCTTCTTTTTGGCCGTCTTATCTTCGCTTTCCAGGTCCATGGCCCGGTTGTATGCATCATTGTAGGATGTCAGAGGCACAATTTTCATCTTCCGTCGTAGCTTAGGATTCAGGCCCTCGACAAACCACCTCTTCTTTAGGCCGTCAGCCGGTTGGCTTTCCATCTTTCCGACTAATTCCTTTAGCCGGCGGCCATACGCTCGTACGGTCTCCCTCTTCCCTTGCTTCGTTCCATAAATCTCTGAGACTCTCATTATCGTCTCGTAGTAGCCAAAATTCCTTCTCGAATCCCCCCTTCAGGTCATCCCATGTGGTTATGTTCGTTCTATCCAGATCCGCGTACCAGTCAATGGCCACGCCTCTCAGTGTGGCGGGGAATTGCCTCATCCATTCGTTCTGGTCAGTCACCCCATTGGCTGCCCAGATGGTTTCACACGTACGGCAATGCCGTACTGGATCGTCCTTTCCATCATCATGGAACTTGGGCAATTTTTCTTTGTGAGTCGCCATAGGTGGTTGGGTCGTTTGTTGTTTGGCACCACCGCCTGTGGTACCCGCACCCACCCCTACTGTATTGCTTCTTGTAGTATTTACTAATGGCACTTGCTGAGCCTCCGTAACCGGTGGAGCTGTGTTGTGTGGAGTCGTGGGCTCCAATGGAGGGTTTACATGCGCCTCCCGAGTGTCTTCGGTCGCACTATCTCTGGTACCTCCGGCTGATCCGTCACCATCACCCTCAGCTGTACGGTTCCCTTCGTGATCACGGTCTTCCGCACGTGGTGTACGGACCCAGTCTTCAAACCGGTTTCGTTCTTCCTGGAGGAAGGTCTTCAATGCTCACGTTTCCTCAATTAATTCTTCACTACTTTGCACCTTTCGATGTTCCGGCGAAATGAACTGTTCCAATTCGGCTTCTGCACCTTCCGTGCCACTTCCGAGGTCCCCTTCGGGCAACCCTCCAGCAAGCTTGTCCTTGGCAAGTTGCCTGAGCCTACACCGACGTTCACGTTGTTGCGCGGATATCAAAGCCTTCTGTGCGGCTTCCCCTTCGTCATCTCGTGCCTTTTTATTTCTATCTTTATTTAAAACATTGGGCATAAATCCTTTCCTCACTTCTCTTCCCGAGTACGTCTAGGCAACGGCGCCAGATGTTTACCTGCTGGGGTAAACTTAGTATTGCACAGACATAGTACAGGAAATATAATAAACACAGAATGTATCATAGAATAATAAATACTTTCATTAATCATTCCATACTGGCAAGTACATTTACATCGTAATGATCATACCATCATATCTCTCATGTCCAACCTCCAAGAGAGTATATAAAGTATCCGAAGGGCCACGACCGAAACGTCGTGACGTAACTGTCTAACCTCTCGGTCGCTAATGACTGAGAGTAACATAATACTTTACTAATATAATAACCCGTACATACAATTATCCCGACAACACCATTAACACAAAATGATACATTGGCCATCTACAAATGAACACTTATTTACATTAAAAGGGCGTCTATGGAGATATTGTTAGCTGCAAAGCTATTACGCTACCAATTGCCAATATAAAAAGAACATAACAAAACACACCAAGTCTTTGCAGATGAACATCATTGATTACTTTATTCCTATGCTCCATAGCATTTCGGGGACGGGGACTTGGGACAGTAGGGGACGCATTTCTGGGACGTTTCCTAAAGAGCCTAAAATAGGGGAAGGCAGGCGACGACAGTATACAAATTTTTAAAAAATGTGTGTGTGCGCGTTCGCGCGTGCACGTGTGTGAATTTTTCAAACTATATTAAGATATGAGAGAGAGAGAGAGATGTCAATAATTGATAACAACAAGACAATATGCAAATAAATCACCGATTCACAACTTACAACAGTAGTATAACAACATAAATGATAATAGAAGCAGTATAAATCAGCATAACAGCATTATAACAATAGTCTCAAACATCAAAAAATGGTCTATCAATATAAATATTCAAATCAAAATGTCTCAAACATGTATCTGGAAGTCTCAAACATCTAAATATAATAGACTACAGGGACAGCATACGAAACTAAGCCTCATTCTAGCTATCAATAGCCAAAGGCTCAGAATCATCTGAGTCACTATCTCCCTCTAGCAGAAGTGGATCACCAATGGTAGTCCGACCAGTCCTGGTTACACCTCTTTCATTTGAATTTTATCATATGCGGACATGAATGGTACACCTCATACATTGCCGCTTTGGCAAAAAGAATTTTAAAAAAATATTTTTTTGTTTTTTTAATGCCGAAAATCATGCAAATGTGTAGGGGACACTTTCGTTTCGGGGACGGATCGGGGACGTTCCAAGCCTCCCCTAGGCGTCAAATGTTCCTGCCGTTTCCTGCAGTTTTTTGAAATGGGGGATGGCTGGGGGATGTCCCCTTTTCGTCCCCGTCCCCTAAACATTTCACAGACAGAAACGAGTCCCCTGGGGACAGGAAATGCGTTCCTGTGTAACATAGCTTTATTCCAATGTAGTGCTTGTGCAATAAACATGTAGACCAGGGAGGAACATGTATAAAATTAGACACCTTCCTCAACTACTAGAAACATATATACACTGCCTGATGGTTGCCAATTAGAACACGACTGTTGGAAACCATTGACAACTGATTCATAGCAACTACTTGTTAAAATTCTAATTACGATATTTAATTGCCTAATGCCTGAAAACATTGAATCAATCACACAAATCATAGAAATTCAGACTACAGAAATGAATACAAGTATCCAAACAATTTACACCTTGAAATCCGCTTTACGTTCTTTGAAAACTTACAAGGAAACCTCCACACTTTTCAAATTAACAGCTGCATGGAATTTTCACACTGTATTGGGCCATTAAACATCTATCTTGCATTTGTCTTTATACTATTACATTAAATATCTAATCTTCCAAAAATAGCAATCTTATCTCACAAAAAAAAAGCAACTTCATCTCATGCAAGAGATGATTTGGAAATAAGTCCAAATCAGTACTTTATTAGACTTAATTAATTAAATTAAAGATTTTCACTTTATCACTTAAGTGAATTAGAAAACAAAAGTAATTTGAACTACTTGCATGGTCACACTGAACTTGAGAAGTTCCAAAAAGAAAAAGAAAAAGAAAAAGAAACTCAACACTATCCACAAGCCAGCAAGTCATTAACACAAAGTTAGTTACAATCATAGTAACATAACATAACAATGACAAATTAAGAGAACGATGTCATAGGTCACCTGAAAGAAAAGTCAGATTCCAGCTGACTACTAAAAACAAATTTAGTGATTTCACTGGATGATGATGGAAGGAGACAACCTTGGTGGTGCTTCAGCATCTGCTGAACTTGA
The DNA here is from genome assembly GCA_027943335.1 of Chamaecyparis obtusa. NCBI lineage: Eukaryota > Viridiplantae > Streptophyta > Pinopsida > Cupressales > Cupressaceae > Chamaecyparis > Chamaecyparis obtusa. Next base: position 333,230 of record BSBK01000103.1, on the reverse strand, counting down.
AAAAGGTGGAGTCGGAGTTTGCTGAAGGGCACGCTGAAGCTTAGAATCCTCTTAAGTTCATTATTTCAAATGATGATTAGCTATGACTTCGCTCTACTTAGAGGTTCTAACTGTGTGTTCAACTTCCACAAGTTTATTTCTTCTTTCATAACTGGAAGTCATGTTTTTTCAGTGAGTTGGGTTTGCTGAGCCAATTGCTCTTGAAACCTTTCTTGTTTCCAACTGATTGTGTAAAGTTTGACAAGTTAATGCTACTTGATCTGCCTCCTTGGAGGCTTTCTTTTAGTGCACACATTTCAAATTGCAACTTGAGGTTTTGACAGTGAAAATGTTTTCTCAATAGAGTTCAAAGCTACCAAAATCTCTCCATTTGAAGTTTCAAAGGCAGGGATCTGAGCATGTAACTTTGTGAGTTGCCCAGGCCAAACTTGGTTTAGAAATATGAGTATGAACTTCATATGGTACTCCTCCTCAACCATCTTCTAAATACACAAGGCCCCTTGTAATCCAAGGGGAGTGGGAACTATCCATACTTTCAGAATGGTGAGAGCCATGGATTCCAATTTCTGAATAAATTGTTGTACAGTACCCATTGGATCAGCTGGATTGGACTGCAGAAAATGTGTAGGAATTATATTTGGCTGTCCATCCAAAGTGTTGGCCGGCTTAGAATTTGTAGGAGTGGGGGAGTTGATACTCTGCATGTGAATAGAGTTGCTTAGTGCTAAGATCTGGATGACTTCTATACTCGCTCCTGAAAGATGAGTCATATGCAGAAGCCCTCTTATATCTTGCATAGGACTCATTGGAGGAATTTCTAGCGACTCCAGGGAAGCTCCTAATTAGTCAAGCCACTTCTTAATCTGGTGTGCCACATCACTAAGGGGAAGAGTGGTTGTTGGAGATGTTGAAGGTAGAGCTTGTACTTCTACTTCTGGATTCTTCTTCTTGCTCACTTTCTTTTGTGGCATCTTCTCAAGATGCTGTGTCTTCTGCTGTATTTTTCCTTTTCTTTGCAGTAGTATTGCTTTCCTCTTGCCCTTGTACATTTAAATATTATACTCCCAAGGATTTCTAATGAAAAATAGAGGGTCATAAAAGGTCATAGGTAGTATATTGGGCCGTAGTTCACTATTTGTTGCTGTAGTGTATATTGTATTAATGAACAGTCCTATGAAATGTTGGGCTTATAGAATCCTGTTAGTGAACAGATTTGTCTTTTACAAAATTGCCTAAAACTAACTCTTAGATGCCCAAATCAATAAGACAAACTCTATGACTAACAGTCGGGTCACTTTGCAATGGAAGTGCATAAGTGCCCTCTGAATTGTCTTGGGCACAGCTCCCCATATAAGATCTTCAATGAATCCCCTAAACTATTTACAAGAATGCTTTTAACCTGAAAGCAAGAAAGGTACACAAACATCTATCTGTAAACACAGAACAGATGCGGAAGAAAAGAAGACTAATTAAGCACAATATAAATGGCACTCAGTCCATTTATCAAATCTGACATAACAAAGAGTGCAGAAAAAGAAGATATAAGATCCATTTTAGAATGCATGCATGACCAAGGCTCACAGACCTGGAGACAAACATGCATGTGAATAAGTAAGGGAGAATAAACTCAGAAATGATTGACTAAATTCACAGATTTAATTCAATCAAAAGATAAATACCCAAATTCACAGATTTGAATAGCAACTATCCTCTTTCTCTGAATAAACACAAAAAACAATACAGATCTTTTGCTCCTTCCTTACAATATTACCACTTCCCAAAACAAAATACTCTATCTTCCCCTGCAAAAACAACGGAAACAGAAAGGACTTTCCCTCTGGAAATACACAGTCCTCCAAAACTCCAGCCAAAATCTGAACCCCTGCCTCTCAATCTTTTTTTCAATAAATAGTCATGAGCGACCCTATTCAGTTTTCCCCAACTGAATCTTGGAAACCGAAATCTTAATAATATTTTGCCTTCTAGCATTATGAAAATAATGTTCCAATATTTTGCATTTGTACCTGTTGACATGTGGCATCTGAAATCATATTTAGAGAAACATTACTTGTTTGCGTCGACTTACATTAAGTCTTCTAAGCTCATTTAAAACATTACTCTAAGGCCAATGGTGAATTTCGGTGATGATTCATCACAGCTTCTTTTCAAAAGCGGACAGCTCATAACGTTCACAGATTCCTACGCATGGTGGCACGTAACATGTGTAGGTTCCATCAAGGTGTGACTCACATTATGGAGGGTGTCCTTATGTAAACCTTCTTTAACTGCTGCCTAGCACCTTCGCTAATAGCCCAACCTTTATTATTAATGCCAACTCCAACTAAGAATGGATCCTCTATTCTGTTTTACTCCTCTGTATATTTATCGGGCTCAGGTACGTGTCAAACAAATTTGCATACTTCTCCTATACGTGTACCATGCAGGTTTAACTCATTATCACCATGATTCTTTATTTGCCGATAAAACAGTGACACCTTTCATTTTGATTGGAAACGAGTTTGCATAATCAAAGATTATTGGTTCTCAGTCTCCAATTGGGATCCTCCATTTGAGTCACATAAGGCCACTTCGAATGATGCCTCATTCTCCTATGGCACTTGCGAGACTATTGACTACCTCGATGTCCTCCTTTTAACAACTGACCCATAATAACCTCCAATTAATTTTGAAATGTGTCGGCAGACATTCTGTCAAACATTTCACCACCATTCTTCATTCCTCTATGTATATTTGTATATGTAATGACACATTGTCGACGGATGCAGTGCTAGATCCGTTGATCTCTTAATGTAGAAGCTTGGACACCTGTGATATACGTTCTTACTCATTCTACCTTTTATGGTCGAAAGCCATAGTTGAGAAGACTTTATTGATGAACCAAAGGATCAAATCCCCCCCCTCTTTTGTATATCTGATTTGCTGCCGTACCCGAATCTTTGTGGTTGGAAGACATTTCTAAGCTCTCCGCGCCTTATTTTCTTATCATGAGGACAGATTATAATGCATCAGTATGTGGGTGGCATATTTTTTATAGAAGACCTTGATCTTATCGATCACTAGCCCATCTTTCTGATCGCAGAACATCTACCTTAAAATGATCAGGCTTGATGCATTTCTAGAGGGACATATCATGTCATTCGGCGTTAGCCCCATTGACAAATGAGTATAATTTTTATGATGGCGCCCGTCCATTAAAATCTATACACCAGCTACTTGAAGTCTTGCATTTGGGTGATTAATCGAACTATGATTTCAACCAGCCAGGTCTCTACATGTAACATATGCGAATTGCCATTTTGTCAAATGATTTACTTGTATCTTTCCACATATACGATATGATCACATACTGAGCTTCGATCAATGGGTCTGATCCTTTGTTTTGAGTTCTTGCATTGGTGTTTATCTGTTTGCGCCAAGTGTGCCATTGTTTCATTTGTTGAGAAGGTTCTTCCTATAACATAAATTACGCCCGCAGCCTTGACACCACATCAGACTTCAATGATGAAAAGAAATTCCTTAATTCATTGAATCTGCAAACCATTCATATATTTGAACCCCCAAACCTTGTGATCTTTCACTTCTGAATTTTGGATTTTTGAATTGAAGTGTCTTTGAACCTTGTCTCCAAACCACTGAAACTCTGCATTATACTAGGCTATATTTGTACTCAATGAACCTCCTGAACTTCTGAACCTGTGAACCTACCTCTGAACCATTTGTACCAACTGAACTTAGTTTAATGAGGTTTCACATATATGCATGACATATTAATGTTTGTCTTGAAAGGAATGACATGGAGGGGACCCGAATTTTAAAAAGTTCAAATTAGGGTCGATATGCAGGCTAACATGGGCTCTACAAGGGGATTGCTTTTCTTGCATAGGATCTATTCTCACAGGAATATCTTCTTCATTTCCATAGGATTTAATATTTGCTCCTATATATGCTTTTCCCTCATGATCTCTTGTGAGGCTAATTTTTTTTGACATAGTATCTTTTTTCGTCCATTTTGCTTTGACCATATGACACTCCTAAATTTTTCTCCGACAAACTTTTTTTTTTTTCATTTTTATTTGGACATTCTTGAATGTTAACATCCCATTTTTTCATCCATTTGTTGTTTTTCTCCATCCACATGTTCTTTCTCCTCTCTAGTCTTTCCTCCATAATCAACTTAGGTCAATGATGTTTTTCCATATTTTGGGTTTTTTTAGGTAACTCAACAACCAGATCATTTCCAAACCTCCAACGGGAAGATACTTGTTTCCGCCAATAAGATCTCATAAGGTACTGCTGTTTTAATTTTGAGGCTGTTAATGACAAGATGTTTCTGAATTTTTTCTATTTGTCTCCATTTCTGATCTGACATGCTGCTGCCCCAAATTTCACACCCATAAAGGATCACTGGGGTAACCAACAACCCAAACAACATTTTTTTGGCTTTCCAATCCAACAGCTCCACATTCCTACACGTATTTTGTAAGGAGTATAGTGCTTTCTAACCCCCTTGAATTCTTTTTGCTTTGCATGTTTCCCAACCAAGTTTGTTTTGAAAATCGATCTCTAGATATTTGTACTTATTCACTATCTGTAAAGGATTTCCTTAGAAAAGGAACGTGTTTGGGGTCTTCCTGTTTCTTTTCAAAGAGAAGATCATCACCTTGGTTTTATTGGTATTCACTTGCATCCCAACCTTGTGACAAAGAATTGTCATACACGCTATCTAACACATGCGCCACTGAACTGTGCATCTGAAAGAGGTCATGTACATGAGGGTCAAAAGTAAAACTGTACGTACTCGACACCGTGTACACACCCCAAAACTCCTCTGCGAGCCTTGTCTGAAATCCCGATGCATTGGAAGGATCCCAAACTCCAAATAGAAGCTTGCCAAGAAGAACATCCTCAGACTTCTGCTGCTCAAGTCCGATCTCAACTTCACTGTGTGAAAATTGGTGAAGCCAATCAATGGGACCCACTCAGACTGCAGTGCCAACACTATCATCACTCGGGTTTGTCATGTCCCCTTTCTAGAGACATGTTCGTTCATGACGGGTTTGCCTATCATCGACTCTCGTAGGCAAATAGTTTGGAGAGAGAGTCATTGTGTGGATCATTTGATTGCTTATTGCTGATAGAGCCTACATTCGGCAGAGCCTATATCCAGTTTGAGGCCTACATGCAGTTGTAGTGGAGCCTACGTCCAGAAGCGAGCCTACATCCAGTTCGAGCCTACATTCAGTCTAGTTGGGCCTACATTCGGTTATGAGACATCTTAGCCTACATTGTTATATTTTTGAGTTGAGAAATGTACTTTATTATTATAATGTTATTTTATTATAAAGTACATTATAATTAGATGTTTCTAGAAGTTCTAGTAACTTCTCAAGAAAAAGAATAAATAAGGGGCTTGGGCTATCATTTCTACATGCTTGGATTTGGGATTTCTTCTACTTCTTCATTGTGAAGCAATTTGTAGTCTTTTGGGTCTGCAAATACTATTCGATCTTTGGGAACGAATCACTCCCCTAGATTGGCATAACTGAGGTAGTGAAATATCTACTGAAGGGTTGCAAGTTTGGAGTTGGTATTTAGCCATCTCAATTGTACTTCATTGAGAAATTGTCTGAAGGGTTTGTAACTGGTTGGAATAAGGTTTGAAATTCATCATTGGCATTGGTGAATCAATTTGGCAAAGGATTGAAGACAAACTGGCACATTTTCAAAATTGCAATATCAGGGTTTGGAACCAATAAATTGCTCATATCTCCTAATCTACTTGGAGAATCTTTTTGGAGGATCTTAGCACAACCCTGGCGGTCCCTTTCATAGCAATTTGGGGTGTTAAAAACCCTCACTGAATTTCCTAGGAAAGCCGTACATGTACGGCCTGGTACGACAGCCCCAGCAAAGACAGTTTGCAAAGTTCGGTTGGCAGTTTGGTGTCTTCATTGCATCAGTCTTCATCACCATTTCATAGCAGATTATAAGGAGCGATAATCAGGTTCTTTCTATGTGTTTTTGAGTACTTTGTGCAAGTCAATAAATTATGTAAAAGTCGCATGTATTCAGACTTATAGTAACTGTCCAGATTTGAGAGTTGTTAGACCTTGTTCTTTGGTCATAATTGCATGGTTACTATTACTGTTATAGCAGTCTCTGTTATAACTAAATTGTCATAGAAGTAAGAGGGTTTGTGGGTAACAGCACTACCATATATTTTGACATGTAACAGTCAATGTATTCAGACTTGCTATTGGTTTAGGAAAAGTGCATTGATAAGACTTGTTCGTGAAAGATGGTTCATATATCTCATGTCTTAGCTATTGTGTTGTAATCAGTCCATAGACAGTGCTTATATTCAATTGTTGGAACAGTCATACATCGCAAATCAGAATTTGAGAAAAAATATGATACATTACCATAGGGATCTTTGCATTGATATTAGAGTTGCATTGTTGTTCTTTGTGCTACTTTCTATATTGGTATTGTTATCTCAATAACATTTGATGCTCAAAACAATAAACACTTTGAAACACATCTTTGCAAGCAAACTGTTCAATACATGCCAAGTGTTTGATGAATTGCCACAGATCAGATTTGGGGGTTTTAGTGATCCTATTAGTAAGGGTCATTACAGTAGTATCAGAGCGGTGTTCTTGCCATCCTGTTGGGTAAGAAACCTATATGCATCCTTCAGCATTTGGGCATCACAGGTACTACACACGAAGAAGGGCAGCACTAGAGGGTGAACAGGAATTTGAAGATACTCTTACCATGGGTGAGAGACAGTCACAGAGTCCACCTAGAGTTCCTAGGAATGCAGATGATGATGCTAGGGATTATTTCAGAACCATGGATACTAGACAGCAGGAGATAGTCCAGTCATTGCGTACTTTGACCACTATGATGGAGAGAGTTGTTTAGGCCAGAGTTTAGGAGCATGGTAGAGGCACACCTGATCATGATAATAGGAGTGTAGCTGGTTCACAGGGTGCTCCCAGGCATAGGTCTTGGACAGCAGATAGACCTACTCGTCCTACTTTCCTTAGAGAGGAGGCTCAGGAGGAAGGAGAGGGTGATGTGCAGGAGGATTTTTAGGATGATCTTAGAGCTGCTACTGCAGAATGGCAAGCATTACCACCACATGTGTGGGAGTTACTCAACTTTGATCGTTACCTGAATCAGAGGAGAGAGCACATGAGGAGTACTCGACAGAACAGGAGACCTAGAGGCCATGACAGTGAGTTGCAGCGAGCTGCTAGTAAGCTCACTTTACCTTTTTTTGATGGTAGTGGATAGATGACAGCACAGGCATGGATACATAAGTTGGATACATTCTTAGCATTAAGGCCCATGTCAGAGATAGATGCCATCAGATACGCCACCTTGCATTTGGAGAGTTTAGCTCACGACTGGTGGTCACATGGTATGGTTACTTTGCAACACAACCAGGTGACTTCATACCAGGATTTTGTAGACAGATTGGTGGAGCGTTTTGACAGGAAGGATCCTGAGATATTCTTCCGTGATCTTGCACAGTTGAGACAGACAGGCAGCTTGGAGATATATATTAGTGAGTTTCAGCGGTTGTCAGTTATGGTGCAGGATGTATCAGAGAGGCGATTGGTCATCTTATTCACTAAGGGATTGTCTGAACCCCTCAAGGGTTGGATCAAGGCATTTGATCCATCATCACTACAGGAGGCCATGAGGAAAGCTCGTAGTATGGAGCTTACAGCACCTTCTAGCAGGTTCACCCCTAGGAGTTGTACTTTTTTAAGAGATAATAAGAAGTTTGATAAGGGGAAGGGGAAGAAGGTTGATACCAAGGGGAAATCCACTCCACCCTTGGATACTGAGGCACTTAATGACCTACACAGGAAGAAGCTATGCTTCTATTGCAAAGGTCCATATGATAGGGATCATGACTGTCCTTTGAGGCCTAAGGGGAAGGCCAATAGAGTTATGTGGGCGTACTATGAGGACTCAGATTCAGATAGCACAGCACATGAGGATGAGCATAGTGACACAGAGCCTGAGATAGACGCAGAGGCTTCAGAGCCTAAGGTTGAGCCAGAGTTACATTTGCAGCAGGTACGCTTGTCCAGTATTCAGCAGGAGGGGTCCTTTAGATTGCGTGGAGTTTTAGCAGGACAGAAGGTGATTACCTTAGTTGACACAGGTGCTACGCATAATTTCATTGATACACGTTTGGTTGAGCGCCGTGGTATTGAGACAGAGGAGTTTGAGGTCTCCGAGTGCAGGTTGCTGATGGTTACACTCTTAAGTGTAACAGGATGATCAGAGATATGCCCTTACGCTTGAGCAATTATGAGTTCAAAGCGGATTACCATGTAGTCAACATGGGTGACCTAGATATTGTGTTGGGAATGACATGGTTACATTCATTGGGTGAGGTCACTTTCAGACTCAGGGACATGGAGATCAAGTTTGAGGCAGATGGTAGGCAGCATGTCTTGAGGGCTATCAGAAATAGTGATGTCAGGACTATTTCTTTTAGGCGCATGGAGAGGTTGGTTAGACATGATGGGATTGGGTGGTCAGCCATGTGTACTCTCATGCCTACACAGGAGGAGCACCAGACGACAGAGTATCACCCTGATATTCAGAGATTGAGAGAGCGGTATGATAGGGTATTCAGTGATATTCCACCTGGCGCACCACCTGACAGGGGGATAGAGCACATTATTGAGCTAGAGGAGGGTGCTAAACCCGTGATGATCACACCATACAGGCATCCTAAGAGGCTCAAGGATGAGATAGAGAAAACCATCAAGGAGTTGCTTGAGATGGGGCATATTCGACCGAGTAAGTCCCCTTTTGCCTCTTCAGTAGTATTGGTGAAGAAGAAGGATGGTTCTCTACGTATGTGCATTGATTATAGGGCGCTGAACAAGAGGACTATTAAGAATAGATACCCTATTCCGTGGATTGATGAGCTGATAGATGAGCTTCACGGGGCTTGCTACTTCAGCAAGATAGACTTGAGATGAGGATATCATCAGATCAGAGTCAGAGAGCAGGATGTGGAGAAGACAGCATTTAGATGCCATTGTGGACACTTTGAGTTTGTGGTCATGCCATTTGGGTTGACCAATGCACCAGCTACTTTTCAGTCTACAATGAATAAGGTCTTCCATCGTCAGTTGAGGAGATTTGTATTGGTTTTCTTCGATGATATCTTGGTATACAGTCAGACATGGCAGGAGCATGTAGCACATCTAGAGACTGTATTGAGTATATTGCAGAGGGAGTCCTTGTATGCCAAGGAGTCCAAGTGTGATTTGGGTATGACTGAGCTCTTGTACTTGGGTCATATTATTAGTGCAGTTGGAGTGCGGATGGATCCTGATAAGATCCGTGCTATAGTAGAGTGGCCTATTCTTGAGAACCTGACACAGTTGAGAGGGTTCCTAGGCTTGTGTGGCTTCTATCGCAGATTTGTTAGTGGTTATTCACGACATGCAGCTCCTATGACAGATTTGCTGAAGAAGGGGGCCTTTGTTTGGACATCGGAGGTGCAGGCTTGCTTTGACAGGTTCAAGGAGATTATGACTTCATGCCCGGTGTTAGCATTGCCTGATTTCTCGAAGCCATTTGAGCTTCAGTGTGACGCATCTGGAGAGGGTATTGGTGCTGTTTTGATGCAGGATAAGCACCCTATTGCCTATGAGAGCAGGAAACTTCGTGGACCCGAGAGATCTTTCAGCATTTGTGATAAGGAGATGTTAGCCATCATGCACGCATTGGCTAAGTTTAGACAGTATCTAGTGGGTGGTAAGTTTTGTATCAAAACTGATCACAACAGCTTGAGGCATTTCCTTAGTCAGAGAGATCTCAATGACAGGCAGCAGAAGTGGGTGAGTAAGCTACAAGCTTACGATTTTGACATATCATATGTGAGAGGGACTCAAAATGTGGTAGCAGATGCATTGTCACGTAGACCACATCTTAGTGCATTGATTGAGATATCAAAGGATTGGAGGCATTTGATAGTGGCAGAATATGCTAGAGACCCATGGGCATCAGGGATAGTTGATGGGTCAGTTGTTGATACCCGGTATACACTTGTGGATGACTTGATCATCTACAAGAGCAGGATATTTTTAGTCCCAGGATCAAAGGTGAAGAGATCTATTTTGAGAGCTCTTCATGATTCACCTACAGCTGGTCACCCCGGGTACTTCAAGACATATAGACAGGTGCGGGAGCGGTTCACTTGGAAAGGACTGAAGTCAGATGTATTGCAGTATGTTCGTGAGTGCCCTGTTTGTCAGCAGAACAAACAAGAGCACACCTTTTCGGCCGGGCTCCTACAGCCACTTCCCATTCCAGATCAGAAGTGGGAACGCATATCCATGGACTTCATTACAGGCTTGCCCAAGGCCCAAGGTCGGGATTGCATCTATGTAGTAGTGGATAGACTGACGAAGTATGCACACTTCTTTCCCATCACTACTACTTTCACAGCAGTACAGGTAGCTGAGGTCTTCTTCAGAGAGGTCTTCAGATTGCATGGGATACCTCGCAGCATAGTGAGTGACAGGGACAGCCGATTTTTGAGTCATTTTTGGCAGGAGGTATTCAGACTTTGTGGCACTGAGCTTACACCTAGCACCAGCTATCACCCGCAGACGGATGGACAGACAGAGATAGTCAATAAGTGGGTGGAGGGCTATTTGAGGAACTATGTGGCTGGTCAGCAGAGGGCATGGGTGAAATGGATACATTTGTGTGAGTATTGTTACAATACCACTTTCCATATGTCGATTCAGATGTCACCTTTCAGGGCTCTATATGGATATGATGCGCCTAGCTTCATTGATTTGCTGATGTCTGATATTAGAGTTCCGCGTGCTGGTGATTTGATTCAGGAGAGCAAGGACATTGTTGATGCTCTCAAGGATAATATGGCCAGGGCCCAGAATCAGTACAAGCAGTATGCAGATCAGAAGCGGATTGAGAGGAGCTTTGAGGTGGATGATATGGTTTACCTCATGCTTCAGCCATACAGACAGTCTACTCTCAAGAAGAGTGGGGCGGAGAAGCTTAAGCCGAGATACTATGGGCCTTTCAGGATCATTAGGCGTGTTGGTGAGTTGGCTTATGAGCTTGAGCTTCCAGCTGATAGTAGAGTGCATAATGTGTTTCATGTGTCACGCCTCAAGAAGGCGTTAGGGCAACATGTTGTACCTTCTACAGTGTTACCACCCTTGGATGATGAGGGGAAGTTGGTTTTGGTGCTAGAGTCTATCTTGGATAGCAGGGAGAAACAACTTCGTAGGAGACTTATCAGGGAGTATTTGGTGAAGTGGAGAGATCTTCCTGTTGAGGATGCTACTTGGGAGTCTGAGGAGATTTTGCAGCATCCAGCTTTGAGATTGCTTGAGGGCAAGCAATTTCAGGAGGGGCGGACTGTCATGTCCCTTTTCTAGAGACATGTTCGTTCATGACGGGTTTGCCTATCATCGACTCTCAAAGGCAAATAGTTTGGAGAGAGAGTCATTGTGTGGATCATTTGATTGCTTATTGCTGACAGAGCCTACATTCGGCAGAGCCTACATTCAGTTTGAGGCCTACATGCAGTTGTAGTGGAGCCTACGTCCAGAAGTGAGCTTACATCCAGTTCGAGCCTACATTCAGTCTAGTTGGGCCTACATTCGGTTATGAGACATCTTGGCCTACATTGTTATATTTTTGAGTTGAGAAATGTACTTTATTATTATAATGTTATTTTATTATAAAGTACATTATAATTAGATGTTTCTAGAAGTTCTAGTAACTTCTCAAGAAAAAGAATAAATAGGGGGCTTGGGCTATCATTTCTACATGCTTGGATTTGGGATTTCTTCTACTTCTTCATTGTGAAGCAATTTGTAGTCTTTTGGGTCTGCAAATACTATTCGATCTTTGGGAACGAATCACTCCCCTAGATTGGCATAACTGAGGTAGTGAAATATCTACTGAAGGGTTGCAAGTTTGGAGTTGGTATTTAGCCATCTCAATTGTACTTCATTGAGAAATTGTCTGAAGGGTTTGTAACTGGTTGGAATAAGGTTTGAAATTCATCATTGGCATTGGTGAATCAATTTGGCAAAGGATTGAAGACAAACTGGCACATTTTCAGAATTGCAATATCAGGGTTTGGAACCAATAAATTGCTCATATCTCCTAATCTACTTGGAAAATCTTTTTATGCTTTTTGGAGGATCTTAGCACAATCCTGGCGGTCCCTTTCATAGCAATTTGGGGTGTTAAAAACCCTCACTGAATTTCCTAGGAAAGCCGTACATGTACGGCTTGGTACGGCAGCCCCAGCAAGGACAGTTTGCAAAGTTCGGTTGGCAATTTGGTGTCTTCATTGCATCAGTCTTCATCACCATTTCATAGCAGATTATAAGGAGCGATAATCAGGTTCTTTCTATGTGTTTTTGAGTACTTTGTGCAAGTCAATAAATTATGTAAAAGTCGCATGTATTCAGACTTATAGTAACTGTCCAGATTTGAGAGTTGTTAGACCCTGTTCTTTGGTCATAATTGCATGGTTACTATTACTGTTATAACAGTCTCTGTTATAACTAAATTGTCATAGAAGAGGGTTTGTGGGTAACAGCACTACCATATATTTTGACATGTAACAGTCAATGTATTCAGACTTGCTATTGGTTTAGGAAAAGTGCATTGATAAGACTTGTTCGTGAAAGATGGTTCATATATCTCATGTCTTAGCTATTGTGTTGTAATCAGTCCATAGACAGTGCTTATATTCAATTGTTGGAATAGTCATACATCGCAAATCAGAATTTGAGAAAAAATATGATACATTACCATAGGGATCTTTGCATTGATATTAGAGTTTCATTGTTGTTCTTTGTGCTACTTTCTATATTGGTATTGTTATCTCAATAACATTTGATGCTCAAAACAATAAACACTTTGAAACACATCTTTGCAAGCAAACCGTTCAATACATGCCAAGTGTTTGACAAATTGCCACAGATCAGATTTGGGGGTTTTAGTGATCCTATTAGTAAGGGTCGTTACAGGGTCCCAAAGCAAACTGAACTCACATCCGTCTACTATGTGGAGGTATGAATCATTGAAGGTATCTGAAACCATTGAAGCATAAATATGCAAAAAATCTCTATTATACTTGATTAATCTTGCATTCTAGAGCCAGACAATTTTTCCCTAAAAAAATCCCAATTCATGAAAAAATCGTTGACTGGATTTTCAATGAGCTTTTTGCATTTAAATCACATTAAAAATGTATTAAAATCCCTAAAAGATGACAAAAAAGGTAAAAAAATCATTGCAAATACCTACAAATCCCTACAAAAAACTCACAAAATTGGTGAACCACTTAGAAATAGGGTTGATTCTAGGACGAAAGCAAAGTCAATGGGGAATCAACATGAAAAAAATTTGTAATTTTGTCCCTTTAGTTTTCTTTCCAACCTTTGGAAAACCCTAAACAAAAGAGTAGGAGGAGCAATGGTGGTCATCAACGAAATTTGGAGGGGCCTTAATCATCCTAAATTATGGGGGACATGTGAGATAGTGTTGAAGTAGCTAATGAATTTGTTCTAAATCGTGGTTTCAATATGACTAGAGCTCTTTGCTTGCCTCGACTCATGGATTCTGATGAGATCAAATATATAATTATTAATGTCATACACTAATTTGAAATGTATAACTATTATGCACTATTATAGATGACCCTTCAATAGGAAAGCAATGAACCCCTATAGTTTATAATTGATATTATACAGTAGTTTCAAAATTTAAATTATTATTGTGTGTGTGTGTGTATATATATAGCATAGAAGTAGAAAACGACAAAAAGTTGCAATTATACGTGATTGATCGGGAGTTGTCATTTGCAACAATTTAAACTAGCAAAAACTCTAAAAGCGTCATTGATGGGGAAAACCCATAAAAATGTGGTGATTCTCTACGAAATCAACATGTGACACTAAAGATGCAATCGAGAAAGTTGGATCGAAAGTGTTGCGGGGTCGGGAAGTACTGTGGGAGATAGGCGATTACAAACAAAATATTCCTCTTTCTACATTGAATATATTGTATAGCTTGACTGATACTATTTCTTTTTTAACATTGATTTTGTTTGTATAAATCTCAAATATTTAAATTGTTGCAATATGAAACAAAAGAAGACTGTAACAAAGCTGCCTTATTTATTTCTTGCGATATGATCTAAAAGAGCAGGTAACAAAGTTTTGCCTCATTTATTTTGGAGAAAAAAAAGAACCCTACAATAATCATTATAATCAATTTAGGCTTGTTAGTTATGACATATAAGTTCTTACTATTAATCAAATTGCTAGATATTTAAAACTCTCTCAAAATTAAATTAAATAATTCATGAAATTCAATCTCTAAGCTCAACATATATAAAGTTGTTTTGGTATATATGTGTATATATCACTTCACATATGTGTATACTCTACCAACTTTGTATATAATTGTTTGTTGTGTATATATAATAAAAGGAACTTGAGAGAATTCTAGAGAATGAATTCTACTTTTTTGTTAATGAAGATTTTCTGTTATTGGAAATATTTTGCAAAGAAAGCTTAGTTCTGATTTTGAAAAATAAGAAAGCTCACATCATATTTTGGTGCTACTTCAAATCATAGCTTGATTAATATTTATACAAACAAAATCAATGTTAAAACTTTGAGTCCTCCAAGTTAAAACTATATCAAGAGGAGGTTGTACAAGTGCTTTGAATCATTTATATAAGTCCTTTATCATCTATGCTTATGGAAATGTTCTTTCATTTAAAAAAACAGTAGTTATTGACTGTTTTTCTTCAAATTTTCACTTTTTTTGTAAATCTGATTTTTTTTGGATTTTTTGCACATTTTTCCCGATTTTTTCAAAAAATCCTACTGCTCTGGTTTGTTGATTTATTCCCCAAACGACTTATGCTTCTATGTCTGAAACACCACAACTATCTCCAACCTCTGCTAGACTCCCATAGATGTGTTGACTCTGCAAGTAATTCCCCACCAAAGATGGAGTCGAATACCTGCAACTATTGCTTCCATCTAATGAGGATGGTGAGTACCCATCCCACAAAGGATGGTACAACCTCAGAGCCAATCCACACCGATGCATCATCAAATCCTTCGCATGTGGATCATAAAAGAAGTGATGATTACTCCTCCTTATGCAGTCACGATAACAAGCTCACACCTCGGTCAGTGGTCAATTGTCATAGTTCTAAATATAACCCTCATCATCTGACTCATCACCATCAACACCTGCGGTGGATGTAACCACAGGAGAACCTGGTGCAACATGTGATTCTTTGCTGCTCTCAACAAATGCACTCATCCCATATGTATCAACTGCACCTGTAACTATGATAGGTGTAGCCACATCCTCAACATGCTCACAATCATAATCCATAGATATAAGATCATCACCAATTGCCAATGTAGAAGACTGTACTGTAACTATAGCTGGCGAAGCCTATTGCAAACTCAACTCCATGGTAAGCTCCAAAATCTGTGACTAAGACTCACAAAGGGCCAACTGTGCGCACTCCAAAGAGTCCATAGTCACTTCAAGCGCATGAGTGAGCTTGTCTACCTCCTCATTTCCCTTCAAGACGTCATAGCAAGTGCAATCCCACTCGAGAA
The DNA here is from genome assembly GCA_027943335.1 of Chamaecyparis obtusa. NCBI lineage: Eukaryota > Viridiplantae > Streptophyta > Pinopsida > Cupressales > Cupressaceae > Chamaecyparis > Chamaecyparis obtusa. The sequence goes on along the minus strand of BSBK01000103.1, from coordinate 317,514 downwards.
GATAGTCTCTATCAACCAATAACTGTAAATAGTTACTTTTCATTATTCCAATGGCTTCTCAAAGTGCATGGAACTCTGCTAGGGAAAGACCACTACCACTGTGCTCATCCGTCAAAGGAGTACTCCAACCAAAGGTAGCCAACATTTGACGAGCAACGTCAAAATGCTCTATGGCTGTGGCAATCATGTTGTCATTAACTTTAAGTTGCCCAACCAAATGATGAGGACTCTGAAACTTATAACTCCCATGCAAGAGATCTGACCCAAAATCTGCACTGTGATATGAGACTGTATCAACATCACTCACCTCATGGTAAGCAACATCATGTGTGCTATCATTAGTGCACACATCAACAACTAAGGTACCGCTTCTATGTACCTTAAAAGATGGCTCAATTGTTAAGGTGGAAGCTGCTGTAACTGCATCACCATCCAAGTCATGATCCTGGGTTCAATGCCACTAAATGAACTTTCTAACTTGTTTTCTAAGGTCTGATTTACAAAATCAGTTTTGTTTTGATTTGAATTTTCAACCCATAAATCGTTTTTAACACCCAAATCTTGAGTGTCATTGCTAGGAATCTTCATACAACAATCTTCCACACGCGGAATGGCTGTTACCTCATGAAAGTGCAAAAAAATGGACTGCTGCTGCAAAAATCAGAACTGTTAGCGCTTGTATCCTCTGCACATTCCTCATCTTTGACACTTCCAACTTGGGTGCCAACATTGATAGATCCTTCTACAACACTTTTGTCATTTACTAACACCTCTACATTATGATTAAGTTCAATAGTTTGGCTGCAATGTAAATCAACATGTGTATAAGTCTCTTTAATCTCAATGGCTTCAACATGGGATTCTCGTCGTCCTTCCAACTGATGTGATTCATGAATCCCATCATCTTCATGCAACATGTACATCTTCAAATCTGCCTCCTTCATGGCTTCCTCTTTAATGCATCTGAGGTGTTTCTCAATCTCCTTTACCTCATTATCTATGCATTGGTGGTTAGGCTCCCGAAAACCTTTGCAAGTGAAGCATAGACCTTGTCTTCTCATTTTATCCTTGCTCATGATAAGAGTTCCTATAACTTGATCATTGCATTTGGAAGTAGAACCACCTACATAATCTGATTTAGTAGCTCTACCATACTTGCTCACACTATGCCCATGACTAAATGTTTCCCTTTAGATGAAATCGCCTCCTTATCCACCCTCTTAATGTACTTTACCAACCCAATCTTGTTAGGCTTCGAGATAACAACAAAGTTCAGAAAATTATTAAGAGAGTACTATACTTTAAAAGCATCTGACATATTCTGATAGTCCTCAAGGAGTCCAGGAGCTTCCTTTTCACATCTTTCCTCCATCTCTATGGCATCCCGTTCAATCTCTTCCCCGTATTTCCCTACTATACTGTTGTAACCCCCCCATAACTTGAACTTATGAGTGCTAGTTACTCAAAAAATCAACTATGCGAGCTCCATGAATTTTTAAATCAAACCTCAAAAATTTGTACAATTTGAAAATGGCAAGCACAAAAAAACCTGCTTCGTTAAACTGATTTAAAAGTAACATGCAATCATTTGGGTATCCACCAAATTGTCATGCAACACAAATCCATTAACTGTTGGTATTTTCAGATTTTCACCAAGGAATATATTCAATCTAGAGATCTAACACAACTAAGCATAGGGTATGAATAAATAAACAATAAGAAGGAAGATAATACCCGGATTGTAACTTAGAGATCCGTCCTTGGAATCTGATCCTTCATATTCTTCTAGATCTGCCCTAATTGTTCATCTAGGGTTGCTTTAGATCTGCCTTTAATTTACTCCAGTTCTGTCCTAAATCGCTGCTCCTAGGGCTGCTACAAATTTGCCCATCTCTGCTGCAAATTCGGTTTGCCCTAGGTCTGCTGCAAATTCGGTTTGCCCTAGGTCAGCTCCAATTTGGTTTGCCCTAGGTCTGCTCCAATTCGCTGCTACCTCCATAAATTCTCTGCTGCCTTCATAATTCGCAAATCAGATCTTGGGGAGAGAAGACACATTATGTTTTTGGTGCTCTCTTGCTCTCAAAATCGATTCCTATATATATGAGAATATAATCAAAATAGTCATCCTCAAGGAGGGCCGACTTGTCCAAATAATGGACCCTTTTTAATTATAAATCACAATATATATTAAATACTTTTTACTTTATAACAATACTATTATCATTATAAAATCGGCAGTTTAGGGTGTTAATTAATAATAAATAATTATTAATTTTGTAGTCCAAGTTTGATCTAAGCTGACAGGCTATAAATATTAACATTAACTAAGTGTGCTCGGAAATAACATGCAATGACAACCCTCTTCATAAACTGCTTCCAAAATGACATGCAATTGAAAAATTTGACATGCAACCTCACAGGTTGGTAGAAAACTGCTTTGACACCACTGCAAGAACCTTTGCGAATTCTAATTCTGCCAAACCACTACTTTTGCTATGCAAATGATATATATGACCGATTTTTGAAATAAATATGCAATTCCTTGAATTTTTATGAAGTGTTGCAAGATAATAAATTTGCATAAAATATAATAATCTGAGAACAAGCTGAGAGTATAGAAGAGCTACCAACACTACCAATTGGGGCCCTCTAACCATCAGTCTTAAGTCTTGGTTAAATGATATTAAGACTCGGTTAAATGCACTCAGATGCATGATTACGGGGACAAACAGTTTTGAAATATATATGTATATCGGTTTGAGTCACATATCCCATAAACTTATTATATGGTGTGATGTAATTAAGTTATCAGCATTTCCTGTCTTTGCCGAAGTCTAATCTGTGATATATATCATCACGAGTAAATTGGTGTGTTGTGCTTTTTTGAGTGTATATCATTAAACAATATGTGTGTTATGAGTACCGAACCAGAGGAATTAATCATTTCCCGTGATTTATATGCCATGTCCGATAGATGCAGAAACAAGGCAACATTGAACATAGTGGAACAAATACTCAGCAAGGATTACAATACCAATTATTATTTTGTACTGGTATCACCACGATCCCATAACCTGGTTGCAACATCGAACATAATCTTTTATGGAAGAATCAACAATATAGTCTCTGGAAATATATCACGTTAGATGTATGAGGGAGTCAAAGTTAGCGATAGAAATTAACAAATCACTAATCCAAATGATTAATATTATGTTACCAGCACACAACTGTTGGTTAGTAGTTAGTGCTTGAAAATTAAAAGGATGCGATTAAATAAAATAATATTACATGATTCTTCATTCCCTAAAATTGGGTAATAAGAAGGCACACAATTACAGCAATTACGGGAAGGGTGATGACGGGAGACAAGGGACGTAACTTTTGCAAAGAGTCGTGATCTTCCAAACCAAGAGAATAGATATAAGAAGGCATTCAACATCTTTTTATCTGGGATCATTATGGAACATTTTCTATTTCTTATTTTCATTCACAATGGGGAGGTCTGATGAGACCAAACCCACAGCATCATTGCACACTTCTAAAGAATTATTGGGAACTACAACTATTATTCTATTGCCATAAGTTATATCTGAAACAGCAGGATTATTAAGCTGATAAGGTTCACATATCACAGATCATATAGACATTACTCTATTGTATCGATATAATTTTTGAATAGTACATGATAGAAGATTCATAGTACTAGTGCAATTCAGATAGTGCAACTATATATACCAGTTAAAATTCAAAGGCTATTATTCTTACACAAGGGTTGTCAACCATATAATTCTTGCAAAGTATCAAGATACTGTATTCTGTCTGATAAGTAAAGGCTTTAAATTAGAAAGAATTCTCTTACAATTGAAATCTAAGTATAAAGTCACATAATCCTTAAGAGATCCCGTAAGGAGACATCACAACGAAGGCCATTAGCACTGCAAGATTTGTAAGGATTGATTATTGGTCTTAAAGGAGAAGATTGTGCAAGCATTTGTTAAGAGATAGCTTCATTCGTATTGTCATTATATATATACATATATTATATCTATATATATTATACAATATTAATAATGAAGAGTTGTGATATTTATATTATATTATTATCATTATTATATTATTAAAATAGTAATGATAATATTATAATGCAATGATATATATATTATATTATTGTTATAGTTAATTATATATTTATATTAATTATGGTTATTACCATAATTATCATATTATATTATTGTTATATGGTCATGACTCTTCATGATGTGACTATTCAAAAGATATAAATATATATCAGTGGCTGGTGAAAAGATCAATCACAATGGTAATCTATTTCACTACAAGCACTTAGATATATTCTCTATAGGACGATTCGGGTTTCATAACATGGTATCAGAGCCTAACCTATAAGAGAATATCAAACTAAAGAGTTTTTTTAATACACAGCAAAAGTATGAACGAACAAATACATAAATGAAAGAGCTGATAATTTTTACTTTTCTGTCAAGGTCGCTCATAATCTACCAGCCTAGAAAACAACTGTTTGAGAGAATTGTTTCATGAGGATCACATGGAAAATGTCAAGAAAAAAATGATATTTCTGATTCATTGAGGGAGAATATCCGCAGCTTACAGGATTCCCTTTTGAAATTCTTCAAGTACATTTGTGAAAATGAGAAGGATCCACACCTGAAAGATCTGGTAAAGGAATACACCGATATCAATTTAGACACAAAATTCTACTATGGGTTGGTAAAATCCTTGCGTCTAGAGAAGACCAGACAGGATATCATTGATTGAGAGTAAAAATAATGAATGCTGGCAATAAGAAGTCGAAGAATATGCATACAATAAAGTTGGGCGGTAATAGAAACCAATACACCTCCGACGTTGCTGTCAATACTAATGCTATATACGCATATGCCATCTATCTTCGAAACTATACCGCACACAGATATGCCAATCAATAGCAGCTTTCTTTTCCGCGGGGCTCATACCGTGTAGTCTACACAAGCACCGAAAGGTCTCCACGGTGGAATAGGAGACAGCTGTTACCAACATAACCGATACCATTCAATGAACCATCAACAACCAGATGTATACATGTCAGTCATAATCACGAGCCACCTCAGATATAAGGAACCATGATGCTAAGACATCCCATACTTTTCTGAATAATAAACACATAGACGGTCAAATGCCGAGTCCAGACCCTTACGTATTCAAAGACAATACAGCGTAGCGCACAGGACAAAGTTATAGACAGACTAAGAGTGATATAAATTCACATAAGTACATTTGGAGGATTATAGAGGAAAGAGACAAAAGACATCTTCATAACAGAAGAAAAAGAAGAAGATCACAGGGAGATTCAAATGAATTCAAAACTCCATAATGGAGAACACAGCCAACAAGCGACATAAAATCTGGAGAAATCATAGTCAAAAAGACCATGGGAAATTGAGAAGAAGACATTAGAAATACTACGCAGCAATCCAGTCCAAGTCTTCTATGCCCAAGGTGAAACATAACTTATAGTTTAGTGATCAAACCCAGTCAGTGGTGAATCAACAATAAGGAGAACTCGCAACATTACCACAGTTAGCGATTCCATAATATGGGATAAAAAGGCTGGGTTACATACATGGTCAAGAAGAAAGGAAGACGAATGGGCATAAAATTCACATACAAAATAATAGAGGTAGACAATTACAAAACCATTGATTTAGATCAGTGAACCTTAAAATATCGAATATCAGCTTCTAGTCTCATAACATCCAATCATTGAACAGTGGCAACATACAATCAACCACTGTAGACAATCGTTACTATGTCTCAGGCAAAGAGGAGGAAAGATTGCCAATACGTGGCTAAAACATTTAATTCCTTGGAGACTGAAATTTATACTTCTGATAACAAGGGTGCCTGAATGCAAACCAATTACGATTACAACAGGTTCATGAGTTACAAAATCAGATATAATCATCAATCTAAGTATCCCTAGATTGGAAGAATCAGTTAGTTATAATTGTTCATAAGAGAAGATATTATATTTGAAAGACCAAAGCAAGTGATCTGATCCATGTTTCCGTTACAGATATAAACTCGATGATAAAATGTTAAGAGGATCCAATTAAAGTTTCCATTTCTGACTACAAACCAAATTTTAGTTTAAGACATTAAATAAGGTCCAATACAAGGGGACATAATTGATTTGTTATGTTTGCAACCGGTTGGCAGTTGACAACGGATCCATAACTTCCTTTCAATACTTATATATTCTCAACTACGCTTTGTGCACTGTGTCACTTTGATTTGTGAAATTAAAAAGGGAAGAATGATTGAATGAATAAACCCGAGTATGGATGATTGTATTTTTCTATAGAATAGAAAAAGGGAGTACAAAAAGAAATATATTAAGATGCATGAGGATCTTTAAAACAAGCTAGAAGCGCAGCCATAATTCTTTCTAAACAGTCCACAGATTTGGAATTGTATAGACTTGTTTGGAATATATATCTCTATTTTTTACTTGGGACAAAGTTGTGGCAGATAATTGGCAGAGAGACTGTTTCAGGAGAACATTGTGTCAATTTGAATTCAGTAAATAGAACATTAACTATTATATCAGAACAGTTTTTAAGTCACAGAAGGAAAGATGTCAATCCCATCACTCGGAAAGATATATATGAGATATCATTCCCATCACTTGAATCAAATACCAATAATGTATGAAGTCAACATCTAATCAGTAGTTATCATAATGAGATGTGATTAGTAAAGAAGAAAATTAACACAAGGATTAGAATGAAACCAATATGCTATAAAGAAGGATGATGGATACGAGTTAATGGGCTCACCTTACGAAAGGAAATTCTTGAAAATATTTAAAATTTAAGATTCAGAGGGAGACTGATATCTTCAGGAAAGTCAAGAAATTGATGAGCTTGAGCTTCAGAGGGAGCATGTACGATTCAGTCAACTTACTCGATCATATTGATTGAGAGGGAGATCATTGCTGAAACAATTCTGAGGTTATAGAAGTGGAAACATGTGGATAGAATCACAGATGAGATTGCACATGGATATAATCTCTGATTGAAGTAATTCATACATCTCGAGACTACAGTTTATTAAGATGAACATCATACTAGAGGTCCTTATTATCTTCCCTCAAGTCCAAGAGGGAGTGTTAATGTTATGGCCTTGAAAAAGATCAAAATGCATCCTATGCTAATCCACAGCCTTATGGAAACCCAGTATGAGATATAGATTCTCTCATGAAGGAAAGTATGAAGTGACACCCTGCAGTGACACCGAATTGGGTATATAAACAGGTTATGTCTTCGTAATAGAGGGAGAAGCTAAAAGATCTGCATTAGTGGACATTCGAGGATCTTGATTCAGAGGGAGTAGACCATGTTTTGTTGGGTCTCTAGTAATCAAGAAATTATAGCAGACAATTATGGTTATTACCATGTGAGAAGGGTATATGTCAGAATGAGAAGATCAAATTAAGCTGTCACCCCAGAATCTTGGTCATACAAATTCAGAGGGAGTGTACCATGTCAAGATGGTGTATACTTTGTAAAGCTCAGAATTCACCAAGACTATGAGATCGTGCAAACAAATGTAATTCAATAGAGGTACATCCTCACTAAAGAATGAACAACTGATACTCTTACCAAGCGTCTTGCTAGAAAGAAGTTTGTGTACCTTCAGATAACCTTGGTATGTTGAGGAATAAAGCCTTATTAGGTGAAAAGAAGGTATCTTGAACACTATGTTATTACTCATTGTGTAATAACTATATGGTGGTTAGACAACATTAAGTTGCTGGTTTCAAACTGTCATGATGTGTTCCGGACTGTATTATGTTCATGGCTAGACAACATTGAGTTGTTGGTTTTAAATTGTCATGACTGAGAGTTTGACTTGAATTTTTTGTCTTTAATAGACAATTCTAAGGTGGAAGTCTTGATTTCCACTCTCTGGATGAGCTAGAGTGGATCCACCCTTTGAGAAGAGTCAAGGTGACTTTATGGGTCCTTTCAGAAACAAACTTGGCATGATCAAGTTGTAAAGTATGGATTAAATTCCTCTTATTTGTAAGTTTTTTATTCATGAATAAATGTAAAAATGTGTATATTGCAATATTGTGTAAAATGATCATTTGTGTGTGGGTTAACATTTCAAGGTGACGATCTTGTAAATGGTTAACCAAAGTGTCAAGATAGACTACTTAATTGTGTGTCCCGACTGTGCGGAGATCTTGACTCTTGTTATTACTGGATGTGTAATAACGAAACCATATCATGATAGACTACTTAATTGTGTGTCCCGACTGTGCGGAGATCATGATATTCAAGTCTATTTTCATGACGAGACTACATTAACTTGTGTGTCCCGAAGTGCAGATGTCATGATAGACTTTTGATGTTTAATACTCACTCGCTAAGAGGGAGTGTTAAGATATAGCTTCATTCGTATTGTCATTATATATATATACATATATTATATCTATATATATTATACAATATTAATAATGAAGAGTTGTGATATTTATATTATATTATTATCATTATTATATTATTAAAATAGTAATGATAATATTATAATGCAATGATATATATATTATATTATTGTTATAGTTAATTATATATTTATATTAATTATGGTTATTACCATAATTATCATATTATATTATTGTTATATGGTCATGACTCTTCATGACGTGACTATTCAAAAGATATAAATATATATCAATGGCTGGTGAAAAGATCAATCACAATGGTAATCTATTTCACTACAAGCACTCAGATATATTCTCTATAGGACGATTCAGGTTTCATAACAGCATTAACAAGGGCATATGATTCTCACCAATACATTGAAGATCTTATTTGGAAAACTCAAATTGAGCAGGCAAAAAGGAGTTGCAAGTGGAGTCACTAGTACTGAATTGCACAAAATCGTAGAAGCATTTGAAAAGATGATTTCAGATTACTTTCAGCTGTTTATGGATAAGGATCTTGCTATCAAGTTTGCAGAAGATAAGGAAAATGAGGCTGATGATCTTTGCTACCGGTTTAGTATGGCTCATTTCTCACTATACAAAGCAAAAAATCAGATATTATAGGGATTGGGAACTACATTAAGAATCTGAAATCTTGAATTTGGAGGATTAAAATTTCCATGATGATGCAGTTTGCAGCCTTGGGATTACTGCTATAACAGGTTATGGAGGCAGATTTCAGAACTTGATAGATCAACAACTATTGATAAGCAATCAAATTTAGGAGAAGAGTTGCATGAGTACTGCGAGGACACCAATGAAAAGTATGCGACAGATGCTGATTTTTTGATTATGAACATCAGTCCATTTAATTTTGTGCATCATAAGAAGATGGATTAGATCTATGCAGGTGACATTGGCTTGGGGTATCATTTTGCTAATGAACAAGATTGTAAGGCTGCTCATGAGGTTGTAGTTGTCGACCCAAGCTACACACAAGAGAGAACGTTGAGTTTGCATGGATGATATCTTATTGAAGGGCTGATTATTGAAACTAAGAAATCACCTTTAAGTAAATATTGATAATGCATGAGGTGTGTTGGACATCATTACTTTGAGAAGGTTATCGGATGAGGCATTGATGTTTCCCAACATTGATCTTTCTGTTCAACATTCATTGCTAACTAATAATCAAATATTTCACATCCCTTGTTTGTTGAGTTTGTAATTGTATAGTTCCCTTAGCGTGCAGCAAATTGAAGAATTTTCAAATTTGGTTCAAAAGATTTCAGCATGCACCCCTATGATTTGTGGCTGTTCTATAACTCTGATCACAAATTTTTCAGTCTTTGCATTGATGTTTGCAGCTGATTGCAGTAATCTCTATGCTCAGGGTTGTCTTCGATCCTTGGAGTGTGATTTTTGATATTGATGATTTGATGTATGATGAATATCCTTCCACTTTGAGGATTTATGATGATCTAGTTGGAAGTTGTAGAGTGGATACCATTGGTGATGATTCAGCAAGAGTCATTAAAATGCACTCTTGATGGGTGTCACATGGAAATTAGAGAAGTGCAGTGTCAGCTCAGTGGAGTTACTCGGTTGACATTTATGCACAAAGTTATTCTCGGGTTACTGATGACTAATGATGATGAGAGACATCCGATGGGAGGTTATGGACTCTAAAAGTGATAATGTTCCTGCTGTTACCTCTTCTTGTAGAATACAGAGGATTCCATTTGATTTACTGCGAGTGGAATGGAGGGAGATTATGAGTAGAACTTGGTTTCCTATCGAGTTGGTGACTTATGGGAAGTCATTTTTAGCCAGGGGCACAAACAAAATATTTATTTTGGCTAAGATTTTTTTAGTTCTGCAACGTTTGTTTTTCTTTGCAAATGTTGCAATTTGAAAACTCAGACTCATTGTTAGAGATAGTTTTAGGCTTCAGATGGAGAGATTGATTGGCTGGGCTAATCAGTTTGGAGGTTGGTTGGATGGCTGGGCACCAAATTAGTGTTACTACTTGTATACAACTTGCACTTGTATTTGGAACAGCAGATTTGATTTCAGTGACAATTACAATGAGGAAGTAAGATATGTTTGGAATGAGTTAGCTTATGATGACTTTTGTGAGCTTACTCCTATGATGAGTACGAGTTGGCAGAATATATGCAGCATTGGCTTGTTCTTTGAAGTAGTTTTGAGGTGATCTTTACTACAGGTGTCTAAAAAGATTGTGTTGAGCTTACTCCTATGTGTCTAGGTTTGAGATTTTCGAAGGGCAATTTTTTGAGGAGCTGGCAGACTACATGCAGCATTGGCTTGTTCTTTTAAGTAGTTTTTAGGTGATCTTTACTATAGGTGTCTAAAAATATTGTGTGTTGAGCAAATGGTGCTGTAGATATCTTTGGCCTTGGGACCTGACAATTTCTATGATGAATGGATTGCACTCTAGTAGATTGCTTCAGGGTATGACAAAGTTTGATAGAATTTTTGGGTTCAGTTGCGTTAGATTGATATGATGGATATATGGTGAAACATTTTACAAGGTTATCTAGGACCCTGGTAATAACATGCAAAATTAGATTGCTTGAGGACAAGCAATCACTGGGAAGGGAGGATTGTAATGTAGTGTCTTCTTTGAGATTAGCACCCAGTTAATCATTTGAGACTTGAGCGATTTGTGGATGTAAGTTTGTTTGAACTAATTTGATTGGAAGTTATTAGTCATTAGACAAATTGATTGATTAGTCAGATTAGTTGATTGATCGGTCAATTTGAGTGTCAGTCTAGTAAGTTGCAAGCTTAACTTGGAGATTTATTGATACTTCTAGTTTCTCTTGGTTAGATTATTGAAACACTTACTATTTAAAGGGCACATATTCTATTTTTAATTATGATCCACATAGTTTCTTTTCTAACTTTTCATTCTAGTGTAGTGTAATTTTTAAGATTTAGTGAGAAGACAGTTGCAGATTTGGGAGTTCAAATATTGTGTGTTTGCTGTTCATATTTTCAGCAATACGTGTTTGTGGGTTCAATATCCATAGTCAGAGATTATTGTTTTGTTAAGTTTTTGTTTTTTAAGCTGCTTAGTTTCTGGACTAACTATTTTTAATGAATAGTTAAATGAAGGGTATTCTTTGATTTCAGAAAGTATAATAAGTTCATATTCGTATATTTATCTGTGATACATATTGATATGATAATTACATTACAAAAGGTCAGAAGTTAATTTGTATCTGAAATGTTATAAAATTTCAACTTCAACTTTTTATAGCTTAAAAGAATCAGTTACTTCTGGTTGCAGGTTCCAAATTAATTGACGATTCATCTGAAATCTTGTGTTGTTTATCTTCTCACTTGTTTGTGTTTCTTAACACAAATTTTGTTAACTGTTCCTCCTCATCTGGATGAGACTTTGGTTAGGTCTAATGTTTTGAAGTGGGTGTCCATATTCCCGCTTTTTGTTTACTTGATGCTTTATATTTATGTGAATTCATGCTGGCTATAGTGGCCTAAAATTCCCGCAAATTATGTATTTTGCCTTGTTCTATATTTTCTCTGTATTTTTGACCCATTTTTCAATTGTTGGTGATTTTGTCTTAACCTGTCTGAAATACATAATGATGGGAGTTCACGATGGAACATCTATAATGTTATGCAGATGTGTTATTCTCTTGAAGTAGCTTTAGATTTGAAGTTTATTTGTTGCAGGTGTTGAGAGAGTTTACCGAAAATCTTGTTCCTCTTACTAGCTCCAATGGAGTCGGTACAGAAAAAGAGTTGATAGTGGTTTTTACAAGTTCTGAAGAAGACAAACATCATCTTCTGGTACAAGAAAGCTTGGCATTCAACTCTTTCTAGCCAGTAAGTTAATATTATTGTTTATGGGGATGGATTTCAAGCTTTAGTTGGAGACACATTTTGACATTTAATTTCTTACTTGAAGAGTGAACTACAACATCAAGCAGAACGCCAGGGGATTCGGGATGTTTTAAACACTATTATCAACTCAAGAAAAACCATTGTTGGCTACAACTGCTTAACCGGTAGTTTGATAAAAGCATTTGTATGTTTGATAGTAATTCAATTCTTGGATGCTTTTTAATCTGATTTTTTATTAGTTTAGAACTTTAGAATAGTAAAGATTAATTTTTAGATGGAATTTATTTATGTTTTTCACCGGTGCCTTTTTTTGCAGATTTGGCTATTATTTATTCAAACTTCATTGCACCCTTGCCAGCTACTGTGAAGGAGTTTTTATATTCTCTCCATGGCATCTTTCCCCACTTGCTAGATGTCAGTCACCTGTTGAAAGAAGCTTATTCCAAGGAGATATCTCCCATGACAAAAGCAAAAACCTTACAAGCAGCTCTTTTGCACTTGAACAGGCAGTTCATTCTGCCTATGAATCTGGAAGTTCCCCTTGAATTTAAGTGGTATTGTCATTCCCTCTTGGTGACATGTCAAATAGTTATTACCATAGTAACAAACCTAATCTACTTAGAAACTGTATCATCTTTATTGAAGAGACAGGTCAAAGCAAAATCATTTCCTAGCTTCCATGATCTTTGTTTATTCTGATGATGATTTATATAATTTTTATGGATCGACAAGATTACTCATGACATTTTATTAACATCTTTTTTTTTCCTATGCAGTTATGGGTACAGGGGGCCTGAAAGTCATGGATATACTGCCCTAAGGTTAACTTATTTGTTTGCTAAAATTTGCCGACTTCTGAAAATCAATTCATCAAACGCGACAGCTGATGGATGGTTAGAGGCTTTGGTAGACTATGCTGATATCCTTTACCCCAGTGGCACACTTCTCAATAAATCAAAAAATGAAGGGGAAGTTGTCAAATTAGTGGGGGATTCTTCTAATTTAAAAACTTCAAATATAATTTTTATTTGGGGATTTAAGATTGGATCTTCATCTAGGAATCTCTTGGAAATGTTGTGCAACATACACAAAGTGTGTGAAAAAGGTGTTAAAGTGCAACTAGTTGACAAAAGCTGTGCATATATTAGTTTCAAGAAATCACGGTATGCAGAGATTTTTCTTCAAGATGTACAATCTGGAACTAACATATCAGGGTTTGCAAAATCTAAGCCTCTAGAAGAAATAACTAAAATGGGACTCAAAGCTGTAAGGTATGATGTGTATGAGAAACTTTGTAAATCGTCTGTATGGAAAACTAACTTAGCAGATTCATTTAAGTGTTTTCTGTCTGAATCTGATGATTATATGGCTCACAATTTTACCATGGATATATTGTCAAGCAAAAATAGTTCCTTCATCATCGAGTTAGAGGATCTTTAGGTTTGAGGTATGGTCAATTCACTCCAATGAGAGAATGCAGCCGTGCTGCACATTATCAAAGAAGAATCCAGCACATTTTCTCTCAGAATTGTAAAAAAGAGGCATTGACAGCAGTGGATGATAGATGATGCTATTGAGATGCCATAGGTCAGAAGCTCGATTATCTGTGGTAGAGTGGATCATAATGATGTCATTTAGATGCCATAGGTCAGAAGCTGGATTATCTGTGGTAGAGTGGATCATAATGATGTCATTTAGGTGCCATGAGTCAGAGGTTGGATCATTTTTGGAATATCTTGCGTATAATGCCTTCTACGAGCACTCAGCAACAGGACTCCAGTGAAATCTAATTGAATTGAGCATGCTTCAAATGCTCCCCTTGTGAAATCAGAGGAATGAAAATATACTTTAGACTCAAGAAGTGCATATGTTGAATTACAATGATTATAAAGGTACCCATTTTCATGAAGAGGAAAGAACCTACGGAATTTCTATGGGGAAGGCAAACAACATTACTAGCACTTGCATTGGAAGGAGGTGCAAATGAAAAATTAATGTAAGCTAACATGCTGGAGAGTATAATTTGATACGTGCTTAGAAAATACATTAGTTTTTTTTGTTTTTTTTAATGCATGCAATCCACAACTTATTTTGCTTTTATCAAATGAACTTTGAATGAGCTTTTTCCTTGTTTATTTATGTTTGTTTTTACACATTGGAACAAAAAGTTATTAGAATCGTGTCATAAAGTTATGTTTGGTTTTATGTAAAGGTATATATTATACATGATATTTGTGTGAAATAGTGAAAATAAAGATAAGAAAATAAAAATATTTGTACTATATATTTGCTTATAATCAGTTGTTTGAAGGAATGATTTGAAACATTTTTTTTGGAATCCATGCAATTCACAATTTATTTTGCTTTTATCAAATGAACTTTGAATGTGCTTTTCCCTTGTTTATTTATGTTTGTTTCTACACATTGAAATAAAAAGTTATTAGAATCATATCATAAAGTTATATTTGGTTTTATGTAAAGGTACATGATATTAACTTAGTTTGTGTAAAATAGTGAATAATTATAAGAAAATAAAAACATTTGTAATCTAGAAAATCTCTTGATGCATTGATATACAATTGCCAAACATGACCTGCACATTGTGGTGTATCTAGAATGCATTAAGTGAACCGATTTTGAGTTATAGCAATTCTTATTGCTGGCTAAATTGTAATCAATCAATCTGGTTTATTATTTATGAAGACTTGTAGCAACTTAAAGCAAAGTGAGCATTTAACTTGGAAAACGTAAAAATATAAATGCCTATTTAGCTGTGACATTAATAGTTGGTAACTTGTTGACAAGTTATTTAAGTGGCGTGAGCTTATTTTGGCCAAGAAAATGAGTTTCGAGGAATCATTCTCCCTCATTATAATTTGATTATCTAATTTATGATTTAACAAGTATCTATAAATAACTGTCTGTTGGAGATGCATCCACTGCTCTTTTAGATGTATCTCTATATTGGGGATGTTTAGGGGATAATGGGATACAGGGGAATGCATATGATGAATGCCTTATCAATATAATCATATGAATATTTGAAATTTTCTGATGTCTTTAGAATTTTCTCTATGATTTAACAAGCATTTTCTAAAATGATTTCCTAAAATGATTTCCAAGAAAGAAGCCCTCAAAAACATGTCCAGAGTTCCCATCTTGGAAACTAGGTGTAACATAGGTAAATAAAAGAGGCATCATTTACTAAGGAGAAAATTTCAGATTGTTAATGCTATGTTCATATTAATTAATATCAATTTTGTATCAAATTTCTCTTCTTGGAGCTATTGCAAAACTTTGAACAACTATTATGGCATACCTTCACCTAGTTGTGAAAGGATGTAAATCCTTACACATAAATGATGAATAAGGTCACCAAACATATAGAAGAAATTCTAAATGAATGATGCTCCAAATATAGAAGTCTTGGTCACAAACCTTGCTCTAAAAAACCTTCAACTTTCAATGGAAAGTTAAAAGAATGTTGTCGAGCTCTTCACAGACTAACAAGATATCATGATTCATTCAAAGACATTCATCCTGTTGTATGTGTGATTGCAAAATCACATAAGAATCATCCTACGACCTTCAAGAAATTGCTAATTATTATAGATTGTTTGCTTTGGAGGTGTGTTCTAATCATACGAGGGCATGTAATTGTAGTCACTTATCTAGAATCCTTATTATTATCCAAGATATTTTAGCATCAAGCTTCTTATCTACTTCAAGAAGAACATGAAACTTTGGACGTGTGTTCTAATCATACGAGGGCATGTACTTGTAGTCACTTATATAGAATCCTTATTATTATCCAAGATCTTTTAGCATCAAGCTTCTTATCTACTTCAACAAGAACAAGAAATTGCCATTTTGATGGATACCTTTCAGATAGAGCTCAAGATGTTGCAAAAGAGGTAGTTTTTGTCACTTTTTTTTTCTTTTAAAGTATTGAAACCAAAAGGTGTTGTCTAGAAAAATGTATTCACTATTTGTTGACTTAAAGAATTTTATTTTTAAATAAATTAGAAAAAAAATCAAACCATAAGCTATAATTTCTTCTTTTTATTTGTTTTAAACAAAGGGAATTATGTATATTGACTTTCAATATTATTTAGAATGTATTAAATCAAATTTATGAAATGATAGACATAATTTTATAGTTGGTACAATGCTATGAAGAGTTCTTTAGAATCATAGCTAGGGATCAACTTGTGCAAATTATTGTATGATGAGAATCTTGCATGGTTACCATATGTTTATATCCCTCTTGGCATTTTATAAAATATCATCATTAGACGATCATGTGTTCATCACCTACCTTATAGTTGACAGGAGTCTAAGGAAGAGATCCATAGCCAAGAACTATATTTTTATGATTGTTGACTATATGACGTGGTTTTGTCAAAGGAGGCGTAGTATTAAATAAGTTGTATTCATTCACGATAGAAAATGCATCACCAATAATAAAATTGAGAGACATGTTATCAATAAGAGATTGTTAGTTAAACATTATATTCATCATGAACATGTTCACCTATGCTATCTCAAATTTGCTATTTGAACTTTTTTGAAAGTGTCTGGTTTATTTTCTAAAATACTACAAACCCTTGCCTTGCATCAATAGTGGGTCACCCATGTAATGCATTCCACAATTTTGTTGAAGATGTTAAACCCAACCTTGTTTTAAACAATACATACCAAATAAGTTTGTCCAAGCTAGATCAAGAGGAGGGCTTGAATAACCTCCCACTTCCTCTAAGAATAACCTACAAGGTAACCTAAACCACTCCCTCTTGCAATATCCCTCTTCCTCTAAACATTCTAGTCCCAAGAACATTTATAAGTCCATTGTCATGATATTCCAATTGAAAAGATACTTGCATGGAAACATGGCACAACTCAATTGTACTGATGAAGTCAACAATGCATATTTGGTAATGTATTTAAGAATAAACATTTTTGAAATTATAGGTTGGCAATACATATTATCTCTCCACATTGAAATCATCTTTGGATTTTGTATGGTTATTAACCTTTCATTAGTAGAGGCATAAGAGCTGACACGTTTGTTCTAAGGAATTTTGAATTACCGTTCTATAGTTCAACCTTTTTACATAAGCATGTGCCTTCAGTACATATTGTGTGCCCTTTGACACAATTTATTATGTCCTTGTTGATCCCTTGGTTTGTAGCTTGCATCGATTGCCGAGGGGCAGTTCCAATAGTGTTACAATGGTGGGAAAGGGTGCGCTCTGTAACACAACCTCTAGGATTTTAGAAGTCGACTCTTCATGGTTGGTGTTTGGAGAAAAGGGAGGGAGACCACCTTCAATCAAACGACCTAAGCTAAGGGGAAGCGAAGTGCCAAATCAAAGCTTTGTTGGACATGCTCAAAATTTGTCAAGTGGTATTTGCAAGGGCCAATCTTCTTTGGTCAGAGTTTCGTGTTGTCATTCACTCTTGACACGGTGCACCACATTCCCTTCATTGTTGGCAGAAGAATGAGAAGCCAAAGTCCTAGACATAGGGCTCACACATTCATATCCCACCATGGGAGGCATCTCCAAGGTTTTCAAATTACGACACATCCTTCCTAAAGTAAGCGAAAACCTTTTTAGCAAAGGGCACAATATTCAAAACTATCATGAAACAAACAAATAGTTCGAATAAGGGTCGAAAGAAAAGACCTCATTTCCTAAGACTTGCATTCTAGGAGAGTAGACTGTAGGTGATACAATCCATCCTTGTTAGAATTTAATCTTTCCTGGTATTTATGTATTTAATAGGATAAACCAAGGTATCCTAATGTATTTTTGTTCTCTAGTCCAAGTGGGAGGACATGCCATATTTGTAATTTCCTTTATTAAGGAAAATAGATATTCCTCCTTATGAAGAATTCTACACTTGTCTCACACACTAGTGAAATGTGGCACACTCAAATATGTGAGTTACAATGTAACTCCTCTCTCACATCTCTATTAAAAGAGATGACTCTCCTTCTTTTTCTCATTCTCTCATGAGATTTTTCTTCTTCTTATTGTATGAGCATTGCTCTCTCTCTCTCTCTCTCTCTCTCTCTCTCATCCTTAGGCATTTGTTGCCACATTCATTAAATTCACAGGGGTTTTTTTATGCTTTTCCCCTTCAAAATCTTGTCTCCTCTTTGCTTATTTTTTGGTGTATGCTCCTAGTTCTTGTGCTAATTCATGGTATTTTTCCTTACTCCTAGCTCTTGAGTTAACCAATTTCCTGCAATTCCATATTTTGTTCTTTATCATTTTAACATGGTATTAGAGTAGGTTGGTTTAATCTCATTTTGAGTGTACAGGTGAAGGAGCTACCATATCTTGGAGCACTCCAATTTTTGAGACTCTTGAGAAAGATTTTATTAATATATTCTATTGGCTAATCTGATTTGAGGAAAAAAAATCAATTTTTTTTTTTGGGTTTGACTGGTTTACCGCCAAACCCGATTTTTTCTAGTGGTTACATTATTGATAAATATTTCAATTTTATGAAATTCTTATTTTTTAAGCAAAATTACACTTATTTTTACTTCACAATCTTAATAGTATTTATAATTTACAAATAAAAAATAAATTTAATATTATTATATTATAATACTTTAATATTAATAGTTCTAGAGTATTAAAAAAAAGTTTATTCCTTGTTTCATGTCGGTTCTTGGTTGATTCATCTTAAACTTCATATTATTCTATTATTGGCAGTCGAATTTTTTTAAAAATCTATCCTTTTTTAGTTACATGCTATTTAATTCAATTTAGTAATCATAGTTTCTTTTTCCCTCTGCATGCCTTTCTAATTGCCTTATCATCATTAGAGGCGTTATTTTCATTCTGTTAGTTTTGCATGCATTGTTTCTAACCTCTGCTTGCAGGTTCTTTATTATTGCATTGCATGCGTTACTTGCATTGAATTGTTCTTTTCATTATATCTTTGGTTTTTTTTAAAATTCGCTTGTTGTGCCATCTTTTCTTTTCTTTATATTTCAGTTGCATGCTTTATATTAGATGTCTTTTACGCTTGAATAGTCTCTGCAAGCCCCTTTTACTGATCCATATTTTATCCCATAGCCATTCTGTTGAATCCATTTTAGTCCTATTGTGCTCGGAGGACAAGGGCCTTTTGTCAAACACAACTGTGTTTTGTCCTTTGTTATCCTGATTCCTTACTAGTTTTTCAAGTTTGTTATTGCGCCTTCTTCTAACGCTTTTTTTCTCTTCGTATTGCTCTATCCAGTATCTTCTTTTTAGCTAAAGTTTTTTTTTCAACTCTGTTTCTCAACCCGCGGCGATGGTATACAAAAAAAATGCTAAGCAAGTTGCCTGTTTCGTATTCTCCTTTGCCAATTTCTTAGCCTACTTTTTGGCATGCTTCCACTCCTTTCTTCTTTCAGCTTTTGAAAGCTTCTCCTCGGATTTCACAGCTCTAACATCTTCGGTTTCATTGCTCTCAACTAAAATTCCTTCTTTTTTTTTTTTTTTTTTTCTGAAGAGGGCCTGGACCCTTAGAATCTGTTTTATAATAGAGCTGTCCAGTGAGACTCTTCACGAGAAGCACATCGACGAGATCTACTAATTTTGATTTGTTCTCTTCCTTTTTTTAAGTCGCTTCTTATCATTGTTTTTTTTCCATCGCCTCCTCATCCCTTCCCTCATCAAGCAACCCCACCACTTGTTTGCTGATGGTGTGAGTATCCAAGCGGTTGAGGAAGGAATCATATTGTGTCATCTGCGTCTAGCTCCTCTAAACCGTCAAAGCTCGAAGTCTTCATCTTTCTTTGTCATTCCATTGCCTTTGAACATACCTGACACCTTATGTGTGCTCTTAGACCGAGCTTTTTTTTTTTTTTCTTTTTCTTGCATGAAAGTTCTCGGCACTTTTCTTTGAAATTTCTCTTGTTTGTATATTAGCTAGATTCTATCCTTGCAAGTATTGGGTTGTATGTTGTTTGTATTTTATCTAGATAGTTCTTAGCTTCATATTATTCTCTAGATCTCTTTGCATGTTTCATCATCATAATATCTTTAATCTCTGTTATGATCTTTGTTTAGTTATTGTGGCTTGTCTCATTCATTTTTTAATCAAGCTAGTATTCAGATGCCTTGTTCATTTTTTGTTATTATTTTGTTCGTAGGGAAATACTGGGCGCAAGCTCCTATGCATGAACTGCCTGCTCCTTAAAAATCTTTGTTATAACTGTGTGTCCTTTGTGTGGCAGTGTTAGATCCCTGCTGGTTTTTCATTATATGGTTATCGTTTTCCCTGCAATATATGGGTGTTTAAGTACATATCTTAAATCTTTGCGAAGTTGCTCTGTCCATTTCCATTCTGCTCTCCCCCTCTCTTTGCGTTTGATATTATGCATAAATAAGAACGAATCTTAAAAAATCATGATCTGGGTTTTGTGCAGAACCCTCCAAATTAGCTTTCATGCAAGCAATTTTCCAGTATTTGCCCACATTTGAGAGAAATGCTAAGTTCTTTAATAACATTTTTCTGCATACTTACAAACGTACCTTAGTTAATTCATACTTCTGTTTATGATTGTTTTCACTAACGTTTCTTGCAGGCTACTCATAATAACTTTCTTGATGTTTTGTGTTTTCCTCAGCATTCAACACTATTCTTTTTGTTGAGCATTCAACTTTATATATATTGTTCAGCTTTATTTTGTTTGGCTTCATACTCCTTGCGTAACCTTGTTTAAGGATAATTTCATTATAGGTTGTTGCCTGTTTTAACATAAATACTTTCATATCTTTTCGCAGCATTCACTTCTTTTTTTGGCTTCTTGGATGCTTGGTCACGCGCAGCTTCATTTGAATCATATTATTGTTTTTTAACTCTGTAGCTTTATTTAATTCTCCTTAACGCTGCTCCTCATCTCATATCCCTACTACTTGGCTACTTGTCTACTCCATTTGGCAGATTTCTCTCTGTCTCCTTTCTTACGCAGCAGTTTATATGTTTTAAATCTGTTATATCTTTTCTAAATCTTTAGTATTCTCGCATAGCATTTGCATGTTCTTCCCTTGCTGCTCACGCAACACTTGCATGCACTGTCCTCTTCTGGCAGATTTAGTTAGTTCATAACATTTTTTGGTAAGTATCCTAACGGTTTCTTTCTTTGCAGTCCATCATTACGTTTTTTATATCTATAGGTTGCATTATATCTCTGTTCTCTGGCAGTCCTCGCAGTCTTATTTAGTCTATACGTTTTGTTATCATTTATTTCCATTATGTTTTCTTATTATAACATCTTTCTTTCTAACTTTTTTTTTTTAATTCTATGCAGGGTTCTTCAATCTCATTCCTTCAGTTTAATCATTAGATTCTTTACAGTTTTTTTTAAAATTATCATATCTTTGCTCATTTTTTGTTGCAGGTTAATTTTTTTTAAAAACATCTAAATATCTTTTTTGTTTCAAATCTCCATCTAACGTTTTGTTGCAGGCTTCTCATTATCAGTTTTGCAGGTTTTTTATCATTCGATTCTTTTTAACTTTCAATAATTAAATTTTATATCAATTTTTTGTTCAAATTTAATATTATTTTTACCTTTATCTCAATGAAATTCATTTGCTAATATATATCTCATTTTTTTTAATTTTTAAAATTCATGTTAAATTTAACAAATTTTTTGTTTTTCTCTTTTTGCGTCAACAAATCAAATAAACTGATAAGCATTGTTCTATTTATCCTATTATTCGCAAATTTACTCCTAATTTATTTTTTTAATTCCTAGCTCATTCATCTTACGCTTTTATTAAATTTTTAATTTTTTTTAATTGTAATTGTAATTTTGTTTAAATCATGACAACATTAATGCCATTTTTTAAACTTACAAGTTCAAACTATACTATTTGGAGGCCGCACATGTTTAATTTCCTAAAATCTCGACACCTTTCAGATATTGTGACTTCACCATTTTTGAAACCGACATCCACCACTCCTTAGGCTGACCAGGATTCCTAGCAGTTCAAAGATGAGGAAGCATTTGGTCTAATCGGACTCTCATTACATCCAGATTTATACCATCTTATCTCTGATTGTACTACAGCACATCAGATGTGGCATGTCTTAGAGAACACATTTCAAACTTACACAACACCTGTTCCCAATGGTAAACTCCATGTTGTTCCTGTTTTGAAAGATAACCATATTTTTGTTTCTACTCCTAACATTAAGGATAATACTGATACTCTTCAAAAGGATAATGATGAACATGACGATAGTAATGATACTCCTAATGATTTTGTTCCTCCTAGCAGTGATGATACTGATAATGGCAATAATCTGTTTACTCCTCCTTGCTCTCATCTTGATATGTTTGACCAAGAAGAGGAAATTATATCTACTTTTCTTAATGCTACTTTGCAAGATATGTTTATTACTCAAGATGAAAATCATGCTGATAGTACTAATCCTATGACTGTTATGGAGGTTAATGATAATGATGCTTATATTAACTCTCCTATTGATGCTTCATATTATGATGAATACACTACAGATTTGCCTTATGCAACTGAAGTTTGCATTCCTAATTTTTTTCCTCATGATTCACAATATGATTTTTTCCAAAGTGTTACTAATTCAGCACTAGGTGATCCCAATGATAGGCACTCTACTAGTGTTTTTTGCCTTTTCCTAGGCTCAAATATTGATTATGTTCCTATATGCTCCAAAGTAGATCATGACTTTCGTGACACTCAAATGCTTCTTATGGAGGACCAACCTCCTTCCCTAAACTCTAATCTTCTTGATGATATTATTGATGGTGATTGTGCTTATGTATCTAGTAATAAATTTATTTGGTTTCCAAAACCTCTTTATGATGAAATTACATTTAATGATTCACATTCAGATTTTACTGATTCATTTTTAGGAGGAAATCCCAATCATGGGAGATCCTCTCATTGTTCTTGTTTTCTTGTAGATTCAGGTGATCCTTCCTAGACAAGTAACAACGAACAATCTCAAAGTTTACTTAAAGATTTGGGCCTATATCCACAAACACCTACACTCTTGCATTATGAAAATCGAAGGAATCCTATTTCAAGATCCCAGCATTTATCATTGCACCATCACATTATATCAACACAAAGTGAAGAAAAACAAGCTTTCCTCCTCTACTACAAGAAGGATAATCCAGTTGCAGATTTTTGTAATTACCCCAAGTAAAGATTAATGGGGGGTGTTAGAATTTAATCTTTCCTTGGTATTTATGTATTTAATAGGATAAACCAAGGTATCCTAATGTATTTTTGTCCTCTAGTCCAAGTGGGAGGACATGTCATATTTGTAATTTCTTTTATTAAAGAAAATAGATATTCCTCCTTTTGAGGAATTCTACACTTGTCTCACACACTAGTGAAATGTGGCACACTCAGATATGTGAGTTATAATGTAACTCCTCTCTCACATCTCTATTAAAAGAGATGACTCTCCTTCTTTTTTCTCATTCTCTCATGAGATTTTTCTTCTTCTTATTGTATGAGCATTGCTCTCTCTCTCTCTCTCTCTCTCTCTCATCCTTAGGCATTTGTTGCCACATTCATTAAATTCATAGGGGTTTTTTTATGCTTTTCCCCTTTAAAATCTTGTCTCCTCTTTGCTTATTTTTTGGTGTATGCTCCTAGCTTTTGTGCTAATTCATGGTATTTTTCCTTACTCCTAGCTCTTGAGTTAAACAATTTCCTGCAATTCCATATTTTGTTCTTTATCATTTTAACAATCCTCTATTTTAAACTAAGCAAATATCAAATAATTGCATCCAAATTAATAGACCGAGACACACCTATAAGTGATCAACACATGACACATCGACTAATAAAAAGGAAAAGGCACTAAGTACATAGTCTCTATGATTTATTAAGAAAAAACATGCCAAGGCGAGAGAGAATGCCCCAAAAATAATATGCTACTATATACACCCCTGGACTACAAGCCATAGGGTCTTCTTCTTAGAAAAGTAGAACCTACAAATAATACAATATATTTCTCGACCTACGGAACCTAAGTCTAATATTTCCAACTTATTTCAAATTACAATTCGCTAGGGTTTCATAGAACAATCCTCAGTCAAGATGGTCTTAGAATGATTACATTTGTTACAATCAACTGACATGCCAAAAAATCCAGCATGGATTGCTCAAATCCTTGTGTTACAAGAAAATGCTCAAATCTGATTGGTTTATTGAAGTGTGACTGACATCTAGGATAACCACAAAAAATCATGGCAGCTTGATCATAGTTGCCATGGCTATATGTGCTGATCCTAGTGTCGAAAAGAGAACAACTATCTAGAAAGATGTTAGTCATGGATTTCTGTCTAGGAAGGAATATTGCTAGAAATGCATCAGTGGGCCTTATTGAAGCAAGAGTGTCCAAGGGGACATGTGGCAGTCAGTCAGAACTTGGGAGAGGTGCATTCTTCATGGAGTAGTTAGAAACTTTGACGGGTTGACGTGTGTCAACTGACGTTGGGTTATGGAAGTTGTGACTGCTCTACGCGATCAAGGATCGAAGGTAAACATGAAGCGCTGAAACAATGTAGAAGGAATCTATAGTCCCCATAGTCATTAGATGTATTTTAAAAGACCTCAGTCATATTCAGTAACCAAGGATCATCTTATGAATGTTAGAGTAGTCATATTATAGCTAATAATTAATTTATTTAATTATTAGTCTATTATTCTCTACACTTAAGTTAGACTTAGGCATCTCATTATTCTTTAGGGTTTTCACCTTTAGGGTTTTGGTATCCTTTTATAAGGATTCCCTCTTTGTAATTCCTAAGGAGATTGTATTTTTTTCATCATTGTTAATAGAAGATTATTTTCTTGCAACATGGTTTTGCAGTCTCTGGCCTATTGGCCGCCATAGCTTTCTGTCTCTCTTCTGTCTTCATTCTTGTAGCAGTCTTTGCATGCAGGTGTTCTTGGGAAGATTTGATGGTTATCAAATCCAACATGGTATCAGAGCTATCTTGCTGCTCGCTGTTTGTGTTTTGTTGAAGTGATTCAGATGCAGGAGGGTTTCAGAAAAATTTCAGTTCTGGTACTCTCTGTAGGACGTTATTTTTTGTTTCTTTTTTGCCTGCAAAAAAGAAAAAAAATTTTTTTGGGGGTATTTTGTGCAAAAACGGACGCCGCCATTGCACTCAGAAGGCCCGGGAGAGTCAAAAATCATATAAAGTTTGCAGTTTTTGGCCACTGTGACTTCTGGGAGAATTTTTTTGCCCTCCTAGGGCCGTACGGCTCGAAAATCGAAAAAAAATATTAAAAAATCATTATTTTTAATGATTTTTTGCGTTAAAAATAACGCAGCCTTTGTTTTTAAAAGGCGCCGCCCAGCGGCCACCAGTGCACCGCCGAGCGGCCACCCCGCGCCCGTGCCGCCGCCGCTCTTCGGTGCTCCGCTCCGCAGCTCCTCCCGGCGGCTCCTCCGCCGTCCGCTGCCCGCCGGCCCAGCGCCCGCTCGCGGCCCCCGCCGCCCCCACTCCGTTCTGCAGGCCACCCCGGCTCCGCCAGCGCCCCCGCGCCCCCGCTCCGCTCTGCAGGCTTTGCCCGGCCCACCGCCGCTCCGCTGGCCCCCGCCGCCGGTGGCGGCCCGTTTCAGCCCCCGCGGGCTCATTTCACAGTAGCGCGGTCATATGACCGACCAGGGGCTGCGGCCCAGCCCCCGGAGCGCGCCATGCGCCCGGGGGCCTATTTTTTTTAGCGCCTGGGGCTCTTTTTTTGCCTTTTTGGGGGTATTTGGGCCTTTTTCGCTCTACAGGGAGCATACGGGGGTCTTTTTCTGACTTCCATATATCGTCGGAAAGCTCTTTCCGAGAACTTTTCGATGGTGGAGGTTAGGGTTTTTGGTTCCACCATTTCAACAGTATTTTTTGCTGTTGAAGTCTGATATCTCTTTTTGCCTTCCGGGAGTCATATCTGGCTCATCCGGACTCCTCTTTCGGCAAACGAGATATCGTCGGAAAGCTGATTCTGTGTACTATTCAGTGGAAGAGGTATTTCTTCTAGATTCTGCTCCAGATTTTCACTCCTCCGAGTTATGCAGTTTATGCCCTCTGGTGGTGTGCTTGGTTCTACAGGTCCGAGGATCTCTTCTTCTGGTTTCTTAGTGCACTCTTCTTTCTGACTTCTGAGCTTGCATGCTCTTTCTGATGTATCTTTGTTCTGTAAACGCACTAAGATAAAGTGCCCTCTTCTGCATTTCTGGGATCTTTTTCACCTGGTTCAGTTTTAGTATTCGCACTCAGTTATAAAGTGCCATGGGGGGATTCTGATGCATTTGCCACTATAGGCGCATCCACTCTTGTCAAGTGAGCGTACCTTCCATGACATTAGCCCATGTAGACTGTGTCTATGACACCGCCCTTTATCCTGTGTGTGTGCTTCTGTTGCACTGTTGGTGTTCCTGGTTCTTCTTCTGCAGCTATTTTTGGCATCGCATTTCAGTGTTCCTGTCACCTCTCCCAGTTCAGCATTATGGGGGGGTTCACCTGTTGGTTCTATTGCTTCTTGGTTCGATTGATCAGCTCTTCAGACACTTGTCTTCTCTACCTGGTCATGCACTTCAGTGGGGGTTCCAGCAGTATCTTCTGACAGAGTTTTCAGACATGCTTCGGAGGAGCTTCTTGCTCTCTTCTTGTTCCTTTCTCTGGGACATCTTTTGCTTTATGTACTTGGGTACCTGATCAGGCCTTGTTGCCGGGACCCATAGCTCTTTCATGCATTTTTGTTTTCATGCATCTTGTAGTCCTTAGTTGTTTAGCTTCTTCCTAAGTTACACTTAAGGGGGGGTGTTAGAGTAGTCATATTATAGCTAATAATTAATTTATTTAATTATTAGTCTATTATTCTCTACACTTAAGTTAGACTTAGGCATCTCATTATTCTTTAGGGTTTTCACCTTTAGGGTTTTGGTATCCTTTTATAAGGATTCCCTCTTTGTAATTCCTAAGGAGATTGTATTTTTTTCATCATTGTTAATAGAAGATTATTTTCTTGCAACATGGTTTTGCAGTCTCTGGCCTATTGGCCGCCATAGCTTTCTGTCTCTCTTCTGTCTTCATTCTTGTAGCAGTCTTTGCATGCAGGTGTTCTTGGGAAGATTTGATGGTTATCAAATCCAACAATGAACATTGATTTCATAAGTTGTTTCTTTTAGATGAAACATGATTTCCATATAGTGATATTTTTCATGGAATATTTTTCATTTTTCTATGATTGCAAAGTTTTTGTATTCAAGCTTGTCCATGTTTGGCGTGCATTTTGAAGCCAAAGGAATCCATATAAATGTGTAGACCCTCAATATTGACATTCGTATTTTTACCAATAATATGAATCATGGATGCATGCATAGGGATGTTATAGATGAGTTATTAGTTATGTTATCTATATTATTTTTGTTAGTCTATGATCTAGATGTTATACCATTTGAAAATATTTGCTTTAAATATAACTATTTAGTATCCACAACACTTAATGTGAAGAAGAGAGTGGGTGAATTTTTTTGGTTGATCATATTTGTAGCTCATCATAACACTTGTACTGATATGAACACGTTCCTCTTGAGGAAGAACCAAAATGCATTAGTTTTAAACTAGTTCAGTGTCAAGTAATGTTGTATATGGAGATGAAGATTGTTAATGGTAGTTGGTATGCAATCCTTTTCTTTTTTCTTGATAAGCATTGTGACAAGTCCTTGGTTGTAGTGGTGCACCATAATGTTCAATACACAATATCAAAATCTTGGATGGATTTTGAATATGTTTTTACAAAACCTTATTATGGTAGAAACATATTCATGTGTCTCAGCTACCCTATATTGAGGTTAGTGCATTGCAATTCTATTTTGAAAAAAAAGCATGAGAAAATTAACATCTAAAAGGTCTTTATCAAAGAGGAGTCCAATTGTGGCTAATAAATAAGGGTGTCATGTTCATCTCTAATTCAAAAGGTTTCTTTGATGATTTATAGCTCATGATGTGTATTGGAAGTCTATCTATAAATGATGATGAATAAGTTATTTCATTTTCTTGTTATTCTTAACTAGTAGATTCAAAATACCACACCACTATGTTTTCACTTTCAATATTAACGGTATGAAATATCTTTGAAATTTTCATATTTGTATATGGGAATTGTGATAATGAGTCAACATCTATTTTAACATCTTTGTAGCATATATGTGATCTTATATTATAATGCATCAATATATGAATTTTACTTAGATAGCAATCATAATGGTTTCCTTGTGTATGAAATCTTTGAACTATTAAGGCATCCAAGTATTAATTTAATGTGGAGGAGATTTTGACATTCTTTTGATTCTTTTGAGAAACATCTTGTGTAAACACTATATTTATATTACCTTCCATGAGCACGAGTCACTTGCATCAAATATTTACTCATCCTATGAGTATTTCTAATAGTTGAGTTAGATTTTTTTAACTTATCTAGTTGTTTCCCTAGACTATATTGCTACATGCAAAGAATTGATGTTTTCCAATATCAATGAAGTGTATGGTAGTTATTGGATGATTTTTTATTGAATGGGTGCACATGCTAAGGTAGCATTCATTGCATACTGTGCATGATTACAAGCTTGATGAGGCATCTATTCTGTCAAAATTTTCTACAAGTTGTTATGAAGTCATTGTTGAACATCTAGTAGATTTAGAGGGGAGGGGTGAATCAATATACCCTTGAAAATTTTAAAATATTTAAGCAACTTTCCACATAACATAATTTAAACTTGTTGTAAATGAAATAATTGAAAGCAAATGTTGTAACACCACATAACACTAGATTTTTTTTATCATGGAACCCAAGATGGGAAAAACTATAGAGAGGGTTAAATCTCAAGTATTAGGTAACCAATTATAAAACACAGGGGTGGAGCACTACTGGTGTGGCTCACTACCGGTTGGGTTGACTGCTTGAATTACAAAAAACAACAAATATAGCTAATATTATGATATACAAAATGTGAAATGTTATGAATGCATTTGCATATATGCAAAAAATATGGTTCTCGTTGAAGCAAAAATATCCTTCTATATAGTCACTATAATACATACAACAATCTTCTATATACAACAGTAGATTGCATATACAAGTCACATTTCATCTATATTATCATCATCTATCATATTCTGAAGTTGCATCCAATATATACCATCATTAGTATATCATCCTTCTATGTTAGTTGTATATTTTGATGTCGGTTGGGACCAAATATGAATATAGCGAATACACCATCAAAATGTGTCAGTGAATTCAGCCATGTCAAAACTATTTCTTACGCTAAGAACTATCAGTTTGGACCAAAGAAATGCCATGGTAGAGATAAGTGTAAATCATTGATACCAATGTCAGTGAAACTATTAGCTAAGCCCAAAGATGTAGCTGGAGAGATACTGTACCAAAAATTCTAGAATTATGACATCAATGACAAAAAAGGGGCAAGTTTACAATCCCCCCCTTTGTCATCGATGGAAAAACAAGAATTTCTAGTAATTCTCAAAACTACAAAATTTCCAAAAACTCCCCCTATGTGGGATAACCTTGTTTTTCTTCTCTTTCTTTTTTCGAAAAATTTTCTTTTCCTTTTGTTTCTACTTATTACTCCTGCTTTTGACATCAATGAAAAAGTGTTACCTTACCAAAAAAAACAATGCACATCTTCAAAACAAATAAACTTTCAAGAACATATCATGTTTTACCAGATTTTTCTCTCAAAGTTCTTCTTCAGTTCATGAATCTCTATGATCTATTTGTCCTTGTTAGAGTTCCACTTTTGAATTACTTTTGCGAGAAAATAAATGTGTACTTGAATCAATGCAAGTAGATTTTATCCATCTTCAATGGAGCTGGCATCGATCAAGGTGATTTGTTGTGCTATTAAATTAGCATGACTTACTGACGTTATATAATTTGTACAAAGATCTTGAAGATTTCCCAAAGGGATGATGATGATGTTTTCTCTATGTTGTTGCAATGTAAAGAAATTTTTATACAACTTCTCAACGGTAGTCCTCCCAGTTCCAGTTAAGTCTTATGAAATTTTGAAATAATGATGTGCCTCTTAGACATAAAGCTCAATAACTTCAATCTCTTTCTTGATTTTATTAGTGGCCTCAATCCATTGTAGACTATACTCATACAAACAATTTTTGTTCTCAAGAAGATCTTGTCCTTTCTGAATAAGAACCTGAAGATCAATGAAAGCCTTTGCACATCTATCCTTCAATTCCTATAGCAACTTATTCTTTATGAAATCTTCTCTCAAATGAACTCGTCTATCTATGGATGCAGTCAAATCTTTGACAACATTGACACATGTTCTACTTTTGTCCTTTTGATTACTAGATTGGTCTACTATATAATTTGGTACAATGCTCTAGAGAACAAAAATGGTTTCTTCAATGATTTTCTCCTTTTCTTGTAAATCCCCGAATAAATCATTTTGGGTTGAAGCTAAGATGGTTTCACTTATCTAGAACTTCTGACGAGGGGTAACTTTAGTAAAATCAATAAATAACTTGGAGGTGGTGAATGAATGAATCATAAGAGGTGAAGGAAGCAAGTTTCTTAGAGATTTATAGGATCTTGTGTCGGTGAGATCTTCTCTTCTGTTAATGATCTCAATTTCCAATTCTTTGTCTTTCTTATGTTGCATTGTATCATGTACCAGATTACTAGTAACAATTATCTCTATAGAAACCTCTTCTTTTCTAATCTCATCTTCCTCTTTTCCTTTTACCTCTTCCCTCATTTTCTATATTTTTTCCTTTGATCTTTCCTCTACTTCCTCTTCGATTCTTACTTTTTTTTTTTTTCCTTAGTTCTCTTTTTTTCCTTTTCTTCAACTTTTTCTTCTTGTATTTCCTCTATTACCATAGATTATCTTACCAGATCAATAGTTTTGACCAGAGAGCAAGGATTCTCTAATTTTGAAGGATTCTGATCAAGTTTATATACCTCCTCACCATTGTATTCTAGAATAGGATCTTCTTTAATCATTTATTTTTGTGATGATGAAGGGGTCACAAATGATTGACCAGGCTCAACATAGGACACCATGCTTAACTTTCTAGCCATACTATTCAATTCACTGATTAAATCATCTTTAAACTGAATTGCTATAGATTTTATTTCCATAAGAACAGGCACACTTTTTCTTGTTCTTCCTACCTGATTTTTAGCAATAGATTAAAAAGATGACAAAAATTGTTTATCTACAATCCCATAAACGTCAGCTATGACAGTTTTGGGAATATTCTGATCACTTTATTTTTCTTCCATACAAATTTCATTTAACTCTTTCCATAGGTCTTCAACAATTTCTTTTTGAAAAGTATCAATATCTACATCTAATCTAGCACAATATTGTACAAAAGCTTCTATAATATTATTTTTCTTCTAATGTGGCAGACTCATATAAATTTCCTACTTCATCTCTACCACCATCTATAAGCATATCAAATAGAGTTTTTATGTCAAGAGGGTCTTCACATACCTTTTTATCTTTCTTCTCATGGACATGAATCCAAAACTATTCTTTATCCGATTCTTCTTCCGAGTCAACTAAAAATGGATCATATTTGGTGAATTTTTCTTTTATTGGTTTTACCTTCTTTGATGATGTAGGAGCATAAATGATTTTCTTTCTTTTACTGGATGAGCTTCCTTTCTCTGACTTCTCGATCTTTACAATTGGAGGAGAAACTGAAGGAGTGGTGTTGAAAGAATTTCTAGCAGAACTCCGAGTGATTCTCTTAAGAGAATGGTACTTTTCTTCTATAAGTCCTCCTTGTTCCTTAATTTCTTTTATATGTTTGTTGCCCTTCTTTTGATATCTTTAACAAATTTTTCTCCATGTATCTCACTGCTATTCTCCTGAGCAGTACCAAACGTCTTCTTAGAGGTATCCATCAAACTTTCCAGGAGCACCTTAGCATAGTTTTCAACTAATTCTTCTGAAAATTCATAATCAAGTGTTGGTATCCATTGTGTCCTTGGTTCTACAAATTCCATTATATATTTATCAATATTGACAATAAAAAGTGATATCGTTCTTATTTTTTCAACAATAGACTTCGGGATTTTATCCTGATTATGCATTTTATATTTTAGTACAAAGAAAAAATTGGGTAAATTGCACATCTTGATTAGTAATATCCTTGTACATTCTCAAACATTGAGTAATTTGGTGTGCAATTGGTCTATTAGGGGACCAGAGAATGTTTCCTTGACTGGGTAGCATATTTGAGATGTAGAACAACGTGCACAATGCTAGGGTTCCAAACTAGAACACAACATTATTCTTGCTAGTCTTGACTTGGTGTACATTTGCAATGAATTGTTCCTTAATGAGATCATAGAGATCATAATCAACACTATTAACAACCATATTTGAGGCTGTGAATACCGCCATAGAAGTGTTGGAAACTACAATTGAAACAATTGTTATATTGTCATTGATGTCAAACCTTAACTGGTAAGATAGTTGCTATCTAGTAGAGTACCGTATCTTTTGATTGATGAAGAGGATTTGAAAAGAGGAGATAAAAAGAGGACCTAAGGAAAGGTTGAGTTATGTGATACTTCAATGGGTACTTGATTAGTTGGCACATTGATAAGGTAATGTATTGTTTATCTTTAACACTAAGTGAAGAAGTAAATATATTTGAAGCATAGGCTTAACTGAGCAAAAAGAGAAGAAATTTAGTTTAAGCCGAGTGATGCTAGTGTCGACCGAGTGCCAATATAAGCCAAGAAAATTTAGTGTCAACCGAGCATCAGTAATTTCCAAGTATCAAATAATTAACCGAGTGAAGACAATGATTTTCGAGAAGAACAGTTTTAGCGACAACCGAGTTATCCAATGATGATCGAGTAGATGAACACAATATTGACCGAGTGTGAGTAATTTGCAGTTTGTGAAGGAATTGAGAATCCCTACCAACATAGTTAAATTCTTGGGATATGTAAAATGTGTTAACATTAATAATTAATGATCTAGAGCATTTAATGCATGGTAAACTATTTTCTTATGGATTCAAGGAGAATTTTGGGGAAGTATCTAGAAGGATAAGGAGGAGAACAAAATGATGGAAGGATTCGATGAATTTGACCTAAACCTAAGATTTACAAAAGAGATTAAGTGGAAAAAGATTAATCTACCTAATCAAGGAGGTATAAGGATGACCTAACTGTGAGGTTATGTATAGTGTGGAAGGAGGTTGATGTTATTGACTGATGAATCTAAGCAGAAGGCTAAGAAGAGCTGAACAAAGTTGAGGTGATTGCTTGAAGAGATTCTCGAGTAAATCAGAGATGGAGATGGTAATGAAGGCCAGTTAGTAAATCAACATAAGAGAGTATTGGATATGTATTTGCAAAGTGATTTGTATATTCTAGATCAGAACCTACTATTACTTTCTAAATATTGTATCAGTTAAAATTCTTTAATCAAGGTTGACCTAATAGTCATTTTATAAACCCTTTAATCAAGGTGACATTCTGATGGAATTTTCTTTATCCCTCTAACCAGGCCACTCTTAACAAGGTGATTAAATCCTTTAACAGGGTCACACCTAACAATGTGTATTATAAACCTTTGACACGGTTGGCTTCTCACATAGCTCACTTTAGAAGAGTGAAAATTTAGTAGCATGTTACTGGTGGTTTTTCCCATATTGGGTTTCCACATTAAATCCTAGTGTTATACTTGTGTGAATGTTATTTGATGTGTTATATTGTTGAAAGATTTATATTCTGCAAGTTGATTACTTTTGGACAGTGGACTGCAAGTTTTATGTTACTGATATATTCTATAGAGACCAAGTGAATTTTTGAATAGATCTAAGTTTGTTGAAGAGTTTAAAAGTTGAGTTGGTACATCTGGACCTAAGGATAACTGATTCACCCCCCCTCTCAGTTATTCTAAAATCATTCTAACAAGAAGAAATTGGATTTTCCTTATTTGAATAGTAGACTTTATTTACTATTACTTTTGTTACATACCTCACTACAGGGTCTGGATTAGGATTAATTTCCAAAGACCTTCCACATGTACAACCTAGGTGAGATCTTCAACATCCTTGGTCTTCATAGCCTTTTATTTTGGTAGAAGACCGATATCATTGAGTCTAGTTACTGTGTTCATCACTTCATTGGTTAACAGATTAGAGTCATCCAACCATAGGAAAGTGTCATGAAACTTTCTTATTGCCATTCTGACCCATTTTTCTTCTCCATAGTAATTAAGAAAGTAATTCCATAGATCTAGCTTCTTCTCAACCAAAAACCTAAATTGTGACTTGACCTTTAAATCCTTATCAGATAACTTCTCAACCCATAAATCCATCAATTTTTAATGATCAAACTCATCCAACTTACAACAGAGTTGAGTTCTCACATCCTCTGTAGGAAAAACACCATGAGGGATCCTTGACAGACATCTCGTCAAGTCATTTTCAATTGAAATATCTGGGCAATGTTTAAACATAGGAAAATGTTTGACAAAAGCATCGACCGAGATGGGAGTAGCAGGAGAAACCATTGTACAAAATGCAAAAAAATTATAAAACACTGAAAAAGTACCTTTGTTCACAACTGAGAAAACCCTTGTTCGCTTTGACTCTGCTTCTCTTTCAATCTTTTGAAAACCTTTTTCAAAATTGTGAGAAAAATCCTTTTCCAATTCCTAATTAAAAGGTAACCTTAAAATAAATTCCCTTAATCACATTTAATGCATCATAGTCCTACTACGCGACCACTTTTCACCACATGAGACACTCATTGGATACTAATCCATTTCTTGCTCTTTTATTTACCAAAATCTCCTTAATGGAGTAGATCTAACATTTTTGTAGAAACTTAATAATAGTAAGTGAGAAAACCATTGAATATTTATCCTCTTGATAATAGTCGAAAGACTACTAATTATTGAAATAGGTTTGTGTACTAGAACTAGAGAAGCTATCTTCCTTCTTTCTCCAGATCCTTTTCATCTCTACCTTAGCTTCCTCTTTGTTTAACTACTTTACTAGTTTGGTAATTTTGATTTTAATATATTTGTAGAATATTTCTATGTTCCCAAACTTGTTGCACGTGAAACACCGGTTGGTTTTCTTCTCCTATCTTGACTTGCATTAGTTGGCCTTGTGTCCATATGCACAACAGGTGTAACAATAATTGAAAAATTGATTGTTTCTACTAGGTTTCCTACATTGGCTTGCCTTATGACTATAAATATTACAATTAAAACATCTACTAGAGTAAGATCTATCATTCTGTTTTGATCTATTTCTACAATTTACCACTTTATATCCTAATTTATTTTAATTGAAATAGTGTACATTAAAAGAGTAGGGTTTCTTACTTACCTGGGGATCTATTGGAGCCTTACCTTTGTCCTCTTTGTTTGATTTAATCTTGTCTTGACTTACCTAATTTGATTATTTCTTTTCCTTATATTTTCTAGGAGAACACTCATCGATTTCACAACCTAGGCCTTTCTTATCTGCCAAAGAACTTTGAGCATTTAGCATTTCATCGAGCTTCTCCAAACTAGTTTTGATTTTTTCTTCTCTTTTCTTTGATTCCTCTGGCTTTATTCTAAGAGAGTTAACTTCTTGTTCTAACTTCTTTCACTCATCATATGTGCCTTTGATCATATTATTCAAAATTTTTTGGTCTTTTCATTTTCTTCTCTTTTGGCTCTCAAATCAATGATAGTTTCATTTTCTAGCTTGAGTTCAGTGTTGACTTCTTTATGTTTAGATTTGAATTTTAAGATATGTTCCTTTAATTTCAAGATACAGTTGTTGTCCAATTGAATATTTTCTAATAATTCCTTGGTCTCATCTTCAATGCATTAAGATCTTCATATATAGACATAAGCTCATTTTTATCCATGGTGGATCTAGGCAAAGTATGTTCAACCCTTTGGATCTCGTTCAAGCTGTTAGAATCTTCCAAAGGAACTATCTTTGATATCAATTATTGAACATCTACTATATTGAGATGGGATGGGTGGATTAGTATACCCTTGAAAAATTTAAAACATTTAAGAAATTGTCCACATAGTATAATTTAAACTTGTTGTAAATGAAAGAATTGAAAGCAAATGATGCAACACCACATAACACTAGATTTTTATTATGGACATCCAAGATGGGAAAAACACAAAGAGGGTTAAATATCAAGTATTAGGTAACTGATTACAAAAGGGGTGGCACATTGCCGATTAGGCTTAGTGCGTAAATTAAAAAAATAACAAATATAACTGATATTATGATATACAAAATTTGAACTGTTATGAATGCATATGCATATGCACAAAACATAGTTCTCTCTGAAGTAAAAATATCCTTCTATTCAGTCACTATAATACATACAAAAGTCTTCTATATATAATATTAGATCACATATACAAGTCTCATTTCATCTATATTATCATCATCTATGATATGCTAAAGTCACATCCAATATATACCATCATCAGTATATCATTCTTCCATGTCGGTTGTATCTTTTGATGTTGACTGGGACTAAATATGAATCTAGTGAATACGCCATCAAAAAGTGTCATTGAAGTCGGCCATGTCAAAACTATTTCTTACGCCGAGCACTATTGGTTTGGACCAAAGCAATGTCACGATAAGGATAAGTGTACATCGGTGATACCAATGTTGGTGAAACTATTAATCAAGCCCAAAGATGTAGCCAAAGAGATATTGTACCAGAACATCTAGAATGATGTCATTAATGAAAAATTGAAAAAGAGGAAACTTTAAAGTCATTATCAGATTTTTGGTAATATCATGTTCTTATTGTGAAGATATTACATTATTTGATGTGAAATCATTATCCAGCTTGGGCATAACGACTTTCAAGTTGAGATCTTGTACATTTGTGTGTTATATTTTGATAGTTTGGAAGAATATTGGTTGGTTGTTTAATAATTTTTAGATAAATATGGCTTGCCCCATTTGTTTTTGTTGCATTGATAATCATGAAAAATGTTAATTTCCTCTTTATGGTGAGCATGCTAGATTTGACTTCTTTTATGACATCATAAATTTTGAATTTTAATTTCAAAGATTCAATTTAAGAAATTTTAAGGGGTGGAGGTCCTCATTGGTATAATAAATAATAGGTTTCATTATTCATATTGATAACCAAAATAATGTACATAATACAGATAAGACAAATATAAATATTAAATAACATGTTTAAGTTGTATGGAATGAGGTTTACAATTACCTTAATTCAAGAGAAATCTGACACGTGGTTATCATGTAGTTTAAAGGAATGATCTCATGAAAGATAATCCAAACAAATTTACATAAACATAATATGTTTTGAAAATGGGTACACATATGAAAGTAGATTAACAACAATTGAAATTTACAAATATATAAAACTTGATAATATATAAAAGTAGGAATAGGAATAGAAGCCTCAACACTATTGTTAGGTTGATTTATACCAATATATTGAGCACACTCTTTAATAGGATTAAAATTGTTATTGTAAGAATTTGCAAATAGCAAAGATTGAACCAAGGATCTAAGGTTAAAGAAAAGCACAAGAGAGATGATATGAATGCAAGAATTGATATTGAATTGATCCAATGAATTCACCTTGATGTATGATTACATAATAGGCCTCCTTATATATGAAAGGTGATAAGGGAGAATGATAAGGAGCTGATAAGCTATCACCTATGCTAGGTGTAATCACATGTCCACCAAATGTGGATCATCCTCCATTAAGCAATGACGTATGTGCAGTGGGATTAGGATGATAATGTGATAAGAGCACTAAAGGTGGATTTCACACCAAAAGTGGAATCTCTCCTACACCATGTTCTTAATGAGGTGCAAAATCCTAGGTGTCTCAGTCACAAACTACTATGCAATGCATTAACCTAAGTAAGATTAAGTAAAGTGTAATTAGGAATATTTAATTACAACAACACGTCCCCTTAAGTGCAACTTAGGGGAATGCACTTAAACTCACAATGCAAGATGGGTCTCGTCAACTAGGCCATGTTAGGTACCCATGTACAAAATGCAATACATGAAATGCAATAACTCTCATAAAGCGAAGAAGAGGGAAAACCTCATGGGAAAAACCCTCCCCAAAAAAGAGAGAAGAAAACAAGATGCATGGATGGATGGAGTACTCAAGACCCCCCAA
This sequence comes from Chamaecyparis obtusa, assembly GCA_027943335.1. Taxonomy (NCBI): domain Eukaryota; kingdom Viridiplantae; phylum Streptophyta; class Pinopsida; order Cupressales; family Cupressaceae; genus Chamaecyparis; species Chamaecyparis obtusa. The sequence continues at coordinate 278,859 of BSBK01000103.1, read as the reverse complement.
GAACTACATACATCATGTATATACAAAGAATTATCCCCCCATAAGAAGGATAGATGGAGACATGATATCCCCCCCATAATGTAGAAGCTCCCATGTCGATGAAGAGTACCTACACATAATAGATTAACCAATGCTTACAAGAAACATGTCTCCCCTTAGGAAGAAATAGATACATAAAATGATGAAGAAGCCAATCCTTGTACAAATGAAAGGAGGAAGAAGATGAAGGTCTCCATGCATGAATATCTAAAGACTGAATAGGAATCTCCAAGCTCAAAGAATCTATCACCTCAAGTGACAAATCAAATGAAGAAGGAGAAGAATCAAGAGTGCCAATCTCCAAAGAAGATGAAGAAGTATCCCCAACTATGATGCTATCATAAAAGGAAAGAGAAACCCCCTCATGTCTGTCTTCCAAATCTGCATCATGAGAATCAACAAATGCTGAAGAGGCATATAAGTAGTCATCACATTCTGCAAGATCTGAAACACTATGAACATCCTGCTAAATAGTAGAGCCCATGTCTGAAGAAGCAGGAGGTGGAGGAGAAGGAAGCTCAACACTTGACTCAACAACAAAATGATTCAAGTGCCCAAAGTTCTCCTCATAATTATCCCTTGGAAAAGGGATGTGTACATCATTAATATCATCATCATCAACAACAATATATGAAAAAGAATACAAGCGTGATGTATGGTCAACAACTCCCATAACTATGACATCCCTAGTCTCCATGTCCCTAATGTAGACAAAATTAGGAGTGAACTCAACAATTTTACCTTGTGCCCCATGTGTAATTTGGTAAATAGGAAGGAGATTAGTGGTCAAGGATGGTACACAATGAACATCATTAAATCTCCCCTCTCCCATAGGAATAGAACCTTTCCCCAAAACTCTCATGAATGTGTTGTTACCCATAAAAATATTAGGAGAATTACAAGGCTCAATAGAAGAAAATGTATCCATAGTAGATGCCATATGATGTGATGCACTTGAATCAAGAAGCCATTTACCTTTCTCAGGATGTGTGGAAGCCAAAAGTGCTTGTCCTTTACCTTTATCTTTGGATGATGATGGAGATGTAGAAGCTGCCAAATGCATAGAAGAAGGAGTAGACACTGATGAGGGAAAATTAAGGTTGTGCTTCTAAATAATGTAAGTTAGCTCATCAATCTTCTTTTGAAAACACTTATGCTCATCATGTCCTAGCTTTTTACAATATGCACATTTATCCCTCTTTCTTCTAGATGATTCCTCTCTTGAAGAGGACTTGGATTCAGTAGTATTGTGTGAAGGAGATTCATTACCTTTGTCATGAGGCTTATGATCCTTATGATGTTTCTTTCCTTTTCCATTAGAAGCCTTTGATGTGGACTCACTTGCAAATAATGCATGATGTGTGGAAGGCTTCAATTGACCCATGTGTGCCAACTTTGCTTGTTCCCTTGTGAGTTGCGCTGCAAATTCATCAAGAGAAGGCAATTTGTATGCACTACCAAGAGCATCCATAGTAGCATAGAATGTAGAAACAAAGATAGAATAATCAGGACCTAGCTTGGAAATAATAGAAAAGATCAATTGTTCATCCCCTTTAACAATGCCACATGTAGAAAGCTCCAATCTAATAGAATTGAACTTAGAGAAAAATTCTTGAATATTATCAAAATCACTAGGATTTAGACCTATGAGCTCATTCTCTAATCTGAATTTTCTCATTCTATTAGGTTTACCAAAGAGTCCTTCCAATATGACCCAAGCATCATGCAAATGTGTGCAAGATACAATATGAAAGTGCAAATCATGAGAGATGGATGATCTAAGAGAGCCAAGTGCTTTATCCCTTTGATCAAACCATTTCCACCTTTCTCCAACACCTGTTTGAGGTTCTTGATCCTGCCCTTTAGTCATTCTAAGCAATCCAATACTCAACAAATGATCATTGAAAGATACTTTCCATTCATGGTAGTTATATGGAGTGAGGATTTTGACCTTTGAATTATCCATAATACAACAAAATATTGACTGATAACTATTGATAACTTCTTCAAATGACTGATGCAAATCAGAAAATTGAAATCCAAGGATTAACCAAGTGCAATTATAGCCCCAAAATGACCTATTTCTGAAAGTGATATATCCACCCCAAATCACTAAAAAATGATTGCAGATATGGAAAGTAGACAAAAAATTATACACTTTAAAAAAAAACACCTCAAAATGTTACCGTATGTGCCCAAACGAAGCCCTGGAAGTTGCAAAAATCAGGAACAAATAGGAACAGTCAAAATAATCTACAATTTATGATAAATTTGGCCAAAAATACACAAATATAATCTCACCACTGGATTCTTCAAGAAATTCAACCCAATTTCAAAAAAAATTGCTCGAAAAAAGGAGCAAAAATGAGCAAGATATGGCCCTCTGAAGTTGGATTGCAAAATGAAAAACTCCAATGGTGAAGGCTGAGAATTTTCAAACCCTGATGACATCAGAAGAATACCGTGTTAAATTTGACAGTCGTACAAACGTCACAAAATGCCAATTTGGCCTGTTTTGACAACTGGATGGCTGTCAAAGTTAGGTTATAGTATCAATGATGTCAACAAAAATTTGACCCCTAGGCTGACGTAGTGCTGACTGTGCGGATGATGAGGAGTGTCATATGATGATATCATCTGTATGAAAGATGACATCACATGATGAGATCACTTGGGTGACTGGGTATGTGATGTGGCACGGTGCCACGTGTCCTCATCTGATTCTCTTTTGATAGGCTGAGGGTGTAGCCACGTGGCACTGACTGGGCAGTCGCTGGCAGCGCCTATCACACCGGTGGCGGAGGTGGCCCAGCAGAGATTGGGTGACTGTTGGGTGGAGATGCAGTGGGCAGTGGGAATTTTAGTCACACATGCTGTGTGGAGTGGAAGATTGCCGAGTTTATAAGATAATATGCCTGGAGTGTAAACAAATGAACCCGATGCTTGGCCCTTGGGCTCACCTTTGGGTTTGAGCTCGAGGTCCACTCTCGATGTGGGTGTACTTTATGGGAATTTAATGACATCATTGCTGATGTCATCTCTTTCATGCTCAGAAACATGAATATAAATAGAATATGCAATAATTTCAGGGCACGTACTGGGCCTGTAAACAAAATTTTTGCAGAAAAAAAATTTGAATAAATTGTAGAATAATTTATTTTTTCAAAATTGTACCGCAAAGGTGTAGATTGGTTTGTACGGCTTGATTTGCAATTTTTTTGCCTCGATTTGGACTTTCGCCAGATATGGGTGAGTTTATAGTCGATCTTAACCGAAACAACCTCCTGGACGCAATGGTGAAGTCAGATCTGCTCCAAGATGCTTCTACAACATACTGGTCTTCAAATCTGAGATTTGGACCTTCAAAGCTTACAACTTGATCTCTTCAAATCGGCTAATCAAAATGCTCCAATGGCTCTGATACCATGTAAGAATTTGTAAATAGAAAAGATTGAACCGAGGATCTAGAGGTTAAAGAAAAGCACAAGAGAGATTATATGAATGCAAGAATTGATATTGAATTGATCCAATGAATTCACCTTGATGTATGATTACATAATAGGCCTCCTTATATAGGAAGGCAATAAGAGAGAATGATAAGGAGCTGATAAGCTATCACCAATGTTAGGTGTAATCACATGTCCACCAAATGTGGATCATCCTCCATTATGCAATGAAGTATGTGCAATGAGATTAGGATGATAATGTGATAAGAGCATTAAAGGTGGATCTCACACCAAAAGTGAAATTTCTCCTACACCATGTGCTTAATGAGGTGCAAACTCCTAGGCGTCTCAATCAAAAACTACTATGCAATGCATTAACTTAAGTAAGATTAAGTAAAGTGTAATTAGGAATATTTAATTACACCAACAGTCATCAATAAGATGGAAAATAGTACACAAAAAATTAGCACCATTCTCATAATTGTGAATCAACTTCCTTAAACCTTCTACTAAGGAGATGACTTCAGTATTAGAATTTTCTTGATGTAACCATTGCTCAATTTTTTCAAAGTCATGGGAAAGTTTTTGCGCTTGGGTAGGAGGAACTCTTAAGGTCTCATCTTCATCATGAGACACTACTACATTTGGGGCCAAATTTTGACAGAAACTTCTGACGGATAATTCTTTTTTTATGCATTTGGTGTTTTTTTTGTAATAGTCCCCAATGGTGTCAGTATTTCTATGGGTTTTAAATAGACCATCAGAATTCTGATAGTTTTGGGGTATAGATGAAAAAAAGTGAAATGGCCAAATCATTTTTATTTCGATTGCAGAGAAAACGAGCGGGTGAAAGTTGAGTGCGAGAGAAGGTATGTGATTTCTTCATCTTTTATTGGCATCATATTCGACTGCAAATTTCAAATGCATTGCATTTTATTTGATCATGAATGCTCACTGAAATGACCGCATTCTACTGGTGTCGTGCCCTAGCCTGTGCTTTATCTCCATTGTTTGATCTTATTGGTGCTTGTGCTCAAGGATATCGATCCACTATTTTGAAATGTTTGGATTCACGTTTGTTGATATTACTAGCACGACCATTGTATATTGCTGAGATGCTCACTGAAATGACTGCATTCTACTGGTGTCATACCCTAGTCCGTGCTTTATCTCCATTATTTGATGTTATTGTTGCTTGTGCTCAAGGATATCGATTCACTGTTTTGAAATGTTTGGATTCATGTTTGTTGATATTACTGGCACGACCATTGTATATTGCTAAGATGCTCTTTGAAATGACCGCATTCTACTGGTGTCGTGCCCTAGCCCATGCTTTATCTCCATTATTTGATGTTATTGGTGCTTGTGCTCAAGGATATTGATTCACTGTTTTGAAGTGTTGATTGTGGTTATCAAATGGACAGCCCGTGAGCTTCTAACTAGGTGCCATTTGTATTGATAGCTTAGGGCATCAAATGTATTGTATCATTGATAGTTGAGACTTTGTTAAAATGAAATAGGACAAAGAATGATTTTGATTTATTTTCTCTATTTTGATCCCTAAGTGGCTACCGCCATGTTTTTTTATTTTGAGTGCAATTTTGATCAATAGAAAACATGATTCATACCTTATGAATTGGTTTTTGAGGTGCACGATCTTCATCAATCTCCTCAGAAGAAAACCCCTCCTCACTGCTAGTGCTTTCTTGTTTAACAATTGGTTTGGAAAAATACATTTAACACAAGAAAAATTACAAAACTAAACCAATGGCATGTTTACAACAAAGAAATAGAATGATAATAATATGCTGAAAATTCTATTATGTTTAATACACGCCAAAGGACCATTCCTGACAATTCTTAAACATACTTTATCTAATATGATGAATTGTTAATAAAGGTCTAGTTCTGTAGACTGCTAGCACGAAGGAAGATTTGACCTAGCCAAATCTTCCTTGTACCACACAAAAAATTGTGTGATAACTATGTCTACTCCAACCTTAATTGTTTAAGAATTCATCATATCAGATAAAGTATGTATAAGAATTGTTGGGAGTTCTATTACACCTTTGTTGTAAACATGCCATTGGTTCAGTTTTGTAAATTTGTTTTTTTGTGTTAAATGCATTTAAATGGAACATTAAGCATAGTAATAAAATGCTTGATCTATTAGTAATTGGCAGATTAAATGCAGATAACACCTTTATCAATTTAGCATGTTATTATAAGATACTAAAGAAGACTTGCTATTTGTCAGACAAATCTTCATTGTCCCCCATAATGAAGACAATGAAGATTGACCTCCTGCCCCACAAAAAAGAACATTGTAATAAGACCTTTTAATCCTACTGACAAGAACATAGAAGCATTCTAACTCATTTGTAAAGAAAATAAGCTTTCTATAAAATGAAAGGTTCAACCTAATTAATACTAGCACTTGCACTCAAAGGATAGTGATCTGGCTGAAAGACTTAAGAGAGACTTTGACCCAAGAGCTTCATCATCAAGCTCTACAACCTCTTGTAGCTATCTTCATAGCAACAAGAGTAATTGGATACGTCAAATTTCTTGGAAGTTTGTACTTAGTTTGTAGGTTGAATTTGTACAAAGTAGATTGTAATTGAAAATTTAAAAACTATTTGCATCTAGTCATTATTCATGCACTATGCAATATGCATTGTGCAATGCAATGAAATCAACAATGTGTATAGAAATGACAAAAACTATATTCCACAATTCTTGAGCTAAACTCTAAATTTATTTTCTTTTTATATCTCTATGCTATTGAGACCACTTCCATTTTATTAAACACATTTTTTCCCAATTAAAAATATCAATTAGAATAAGATATAATATAGTGTTAGAATAAACTTTGTACACAGACACGTAATGCTTATGTTAATGATCAAATACACATATGGATTCACTTTTCTATTCACTGTTCCACGGGATAGTGGATTACCAGAGTTGCAGAGAATGTAATCTTCTATTGATATTCCTCTTCTTTGTTTTATACATCTTGATTCAGAGCCCTCTACTATTACCTTAAGGAGACCAATTCAACTTGAGGATTCAACAAGTAACTTGGAATCCACTTAAGGAATTAGCCTCAACTCAAGGATTAAGTAGAGTTCCCTGAATTTGTTAATCACTTCCATAACCCTACTACACAAGTTCACTTCCTCATTTCTTGGTAATTCCTCCTAGCACCATCTCCATCCTAGGCCACCTAGTGCACCTAGTGCCTCCACCATGTCAAAACCTTAACTAGGCTTTTCACCCTGATCCTAACATCAAGTATCATCTCATCATGGTCTATTCACCATGTTTCAAGACCCCATTCACTCTGATCTATTCAACTTACACCATTCTTCTTCTACAACCCTTTTAGGCATGTCTTGCTTGCAGTTATTGGTCAAATGCAAATATTTTGTCAAGTTGAAAGGGCAAGAAATCAGTTTGGTGTTTTTGGTTTATGTTAAAAGTTGATTTGGTAAAATCCTCAGAAAACACACTACATGTTCTAAAATGTAAAGAAGTTGAATGTTAAATGTAAGATATATATCTCATCCATAGTAATCAAAAGAAAGGACATGAAACAAAGGAGATTTACCAATCCAAAAATATAAGTGAATAGAAAACATGATTGGTACCTTATGAATTAGTTTTTGAGGTGCACGATCTTCATCAATCTCCTCAGAAGTAGATCCCTCCTCACTGCTACTGATTTCTTGTTTAACAATTGGTTTGGAAAAATGCATTTAACACAAGAAAATTTACAAAACTGAACCAATGACATGTTTACAACAAAGAAATAGAATGATAATAATATGCTGAAAATTATATTATGTTTAATACATGCCAAAGGACCAATCCCAACAATTCTTAAACATACTTTATTTGATATGATGAATTGTTAATAAAGGTCTAATTATGTAGACTGCTAGCACGAAGGAAGATTTGAACTAACCAAATCTTCCTTGTACCACACAAAACTGTGTGATAACTATGTCTACTCCAACCTTAATTATTTAAAAATTCATCATATCAGATAAAGTATGTTTAAGAATTGTTGGGATTGGTCCCTTGGCGTGTATTAAATAGAATAGAATTTTCAACATATTATAATCATTCTATTTCTTTGTTGTAAACATGCCATTGGTTTAGTTTTGTAATTTTTTTTTGGTGTTAAATGCATTTAAAATAAAGGTCTAATTTTGTAGACTGCTAGCACGAAGGAAGATTTGACCTAGCAGTCTACAAAATTAGACCTCTATCTGTAGCTTTGTCTAATTCTGTAGACTGCTAGCATGAAGAAAGATTTGACCTAGCAGTCTACAAAATTAGACCTCTATCTATAGCTTTGTCTAATTCTGTAGACTGCTAGGTGTGTTGTAATTTGAAGATTTGTTTGACAAATAGCAGGTCTTCTTTAGTATCTTATAATAACATGCTAAAATGATAAAGGTGTTATCTGCATTTAATTTGCTAATTACTAATAGATTAAGCATATTATTACTATGCTTAATGTTCCATTTAAATGCATTTAACACAAAAAACAAATTTACAAAATTGAACCAATGGCATGTTCTTCACGTGGTACAAGGAAGATTTGGCTATCAAATCTTCCTTCCTGAAAGCTGAGTGTGAGAGAAGGTATGTGATTTCTTCATCTTTGATTGGTATCTTTGACAAGCAATGTCTTTCGAGCCTCTGGCATCATATTCGACTGCAAATTTCAAATGCATTGCATTTTATTTGATCATGAATGTTCACTGAAATGACCGCATTCTACTGGTGTCATGCCCTAGCTCATGCGTTATCTCCATTATTTGTGCTCAAGGATATCGATTCACTATTTTGAAATGTTTGGATTCACGTTTGTTGATATTACTGGCATGACCATTGTATATTAGACCTTTATTAACAATTCATCATATCAAATAAAGTGTGTTTAAGAATTGTTGGGACTGGTCCTTTGGCATACTGGATTTAATTCATAAATGGATTTAATTTTATTTTGTATGTGAAATTGTGGGAGTTGCATGAGAATTTTTAGTGTCTAAACACTCAACTAATCCCTCTAACCAATTAGGAGTGGTTGAGAAGTTGAGAGGAAAGTTTTCAAACATTCATATTCACTTATTGAATGCTTTGGAGACTACTGGTTTGACTGTCCATGCGTTACCAGTGACTGAGATTCGTTAAAGAATACAAAACCCTTCATTTTGGGTTATTGTGTGTGGATTCAAAAGTAGGTTTGATTTGGTTAATATTTAGAAGAGATCAATAAAGTATTTAAAGACAATCTTACATGTTTGGAGAGGTTTGAGAGGCACTTATCATGACTGTACCCTCACAAACAACGACATAGGCTGGTTTTATTAAGTTTCCTTTCTTTATTTTGAGGTTTCATTTCTCTACTGCAAGGGTATAGTCAGAGGGTTCATTGACAAAATGATCCTTTGAATGGTTACTTTGAATATGAATGATTTGATATAGTATATTGCTCATTTTACTTGAAGTTTGGAATAGCTTGTGCAAGAGTGAAAGTACTTTTGATCATTTTGGTCGCGACTATTCCTCTACACAGTCAGGAAATGTAACTGTCTAATGATTATATGTAATGTTGAATGGATTAAATGCTTTATTCTTGGTAGAATTGAATGGAAGGAATAGTGTTGGTGTTAGGTTTCATTTATTATTGAATTCAATGGTTTCCAAGATGTGTTGAGGAGTTGCTCCTTGTTTAATGTTAACTGTTCCTACACAATCCACTCATACAACAGTGAAATACTATGTGGAAGGGATGATTGATAATGTTCCTTGAGGGAAGGGGGATTGTGAAAGAAATTTTATCATTGTATTGTGTATTTCCAATATGTTTGGATGCAGGTTAGACCAGGAGAATGAATGATCACTCACTGATTGCATGATAACCCAATTTTGAAGGGTCACTGGTTGAGGGGACAATCAAGGTTTGGATGATTGGAACATTGGAGGACCCTATTTATTTGTATGAATGATCATGATATGATCATAATATGGTGTTTGATCCATTAGAAGGACCTAGGAAGGTGTGGATGTGGATGTTTGGGAAAGCCCTAGGTTATTAGGCCTTAAAGGGAGGGTTTTGTGAATGAAACCTTAAAACTTGTTGATGGTTCTTACAAATGTGAAAATCCTTATTTTGGGATGGTGTAGGAACTTTGTATATGGTGGAGAAGTTCTGGTTGGGTAAGGAGTTAGTGGTTTCTTTGGAAAGTCCCACTTGATTTTCTGTAATTCTATTTACTAACTTATCTTGTTCTTCTTCCAACTTAGTTTAATACATAACTCTTTTCTCCAAAGAGTCTCTGAATGACTGATCTTCATTTTTTGTTTGTAACTTTTCTCTAGCTAGCTCCAAAGGTAAGGACACTTGAGCACCAATACCATAGACTAGTTCAAAGGGATCCATACCAATTGATTTTTTAGGAGTAGTTATGTCTACCCATAAATCTTCATACATATTCTTATGCCAATCTCTAGCATTATCATGTACCAACATCTTCATCATGGCAATTAGGTTCTTGTTACTTGATTTCGCTTGCCCATTACCTTGCGGAAAATAATCTAAAGAATGTGCTAGGGTGATACTATTTTTGTAATAGAACATTACCAGTTATTTAGAAGAAAAAAATGTTTCATTATCTGTAATTATCTTCAATGGAACTCCAAAGTGAACCAGGATGTAATCTTTCAAAAAATCATAGATTACCTGGGAATTAGCCTTCTTTATAGGAATCGCTTCCACCTATTTAATGAAGTAATATTTTTTTTTTAATATGTATGTATGTCCAATGCCAGAGAGAGGATTTAATGGCCTTATGAAATCTAGTCCCCATTTTAAAAAAGGTTCATCCACTACTACTAGCCTCAGTGAGAGAGTTGCCAATTGTGCCTTGCCAATAAACAATTTACATTTCTCACAATTCCTAACATAAGAGTATGCATCTTTAAACATACCAGGCCAATAAAAGCAATTTTAGAGAATCTTTAATGATGTAACTATAGAAGAGAAATGTCCCCCACATGCTTCTTCATGAAATATTTTTAGGATTTTTTGTTGTTGATCCGTATCCACATATATAAAAAATGTTCCATTTAGGCCTCTCTTATATAGAGTGGTTTGAGATATTACATAATTTTTTGATTTCAACCTTAAATTTCTCTTCTCATTGGGTGAAAGGTTTTCTTGAAAATCACCATATGTCAAATAATAAACTATATCAAAGAACCATGAATCTTGAAAGCTTACCAATAGTCCCTAGGGTAATCCTTCTGTTGTTTCTTCTTGATTAGGTACATTTTCTACCATCAACTTGCATAAACCATGACCTCTCACCAATTTAGTAGGTTTAATGCTCAAATCATACTCTTGAATTTTGGCTACCCATGTTGCCCACTTGTTGATCCCAACCTCTTGTTGCATCAATATACTTTTTACTACTAAATCCAGTACATAGACCACTAAATGTGAATGTAGAATGTAATATCTAAAATGCTTGACAACCTTGTCAACCACAAAGGCTTTTTTCTCAATAAGTGAGTATTTAAGATTGTGATTCTTAAGTGGAATTCTTATAAGGGATATAAGAGCTTCAACTCTAGATTCATTCTATGCATCAATATACCAGATAACATGTGTTCAAATGCATAGTAGTAGATGACAAAATCTTTTCTAAAATATGGGTTGACTTGTTAGAATAACTAAGAGGGGGGGGCGGGGGGGGCGGGGGGTGAATCAGTTATCCATAGTCCCAATCACAAAATGTATATCCAAAAACAATTTACTAAAACTTCTGCAGATCGGTAACATAAAATAATATTTTGTCTGTGCTTTTACCGATTACCAGTTAATAACATATAGTTCTTACCGATCAAATCCAATATGCAACATGTAAAGTATGACAACAAACAATCATCACAATCAAAACATAACACAAGAGATTTAACATGGAAACCTTGTAAAGGGAAAAACCACCTGGGACGAGCAACCCAAAAATTGTTCACTCTTCTGAAGTGAGGCCGGTGAAGACCCAACCCTGTTAAAGGTTACAAACACACTGTGAGGTGTGACCTTGTTAGAGGATTTTAGACCAACCATTATTGTCCAACCATCATTCACTACAGGGTTGACAAGATAACAAATGTACACTTTATGAATGACATTACAAGACTTTCTAGTCCACTCTGTTAAGAGATTTATCTGTTTATAATGGTTAAAATGTAACAATAGTTGATATGATTACAATACAACTTCAATTGTAGATTATCAGATCTATGTTAAGCTCATTCAAATCCTCTAATCAATATATCAATTCTGTTTCAATCAATATTCAGTAAGTTACTGTCACTCGGTTATAGCTTTATGACACTCGATAATATCTGTAGTTCGGCTCTCCTTAACCAGTCTGATTAGGCATGCATGAAGCTTGTTCATGCGATATCTCTACAGTTTCCTTCTTTCGACATAATTTCATTGTGAAATCCTAGTCTCTTAAATAGACAAGTAAACTATTTTAATTGCATCCATTAGATTTTTCCGCTTAATCTCCTTTGTTGATTTTTCTGCTTTAACCTTCCTTGGCTGATGTGTTAGTAACATGTTTTGTTTCAATCCCTTAGATCTTCTTCAAATTATGTTAGCTGTCGATCTTCGTAACAAACATTATCTCCAACTTCGTAATCATAACACTATACAGCTCATCAACTTCCATCAGCTAAACTAATCATTTAGTTCTTTTCTCCTACTTAGTTAACAAAGAAATGTGTCAGTGAACACAAGCTTAGTTTATACTATGCTCAGTATATACTACACTACGTCAGTGTATACTGAAATGCTTCTTTAACCGACAACACTACTTTGTGCATTTTTCTCTATCCTTCATCATAGATGAATGCAACATAATCAAGTCAATAACATAAGGTCATAGACTCATTCATAAGTTACCCAATGTATTCCTTATCCTCATCTGTCATATCCATCTTCCTCATGTAGATATATATGTTCTTCATCTCTTTTCTTCTTCTTTCTATAGATGTTTGGGTATAGTAACTTACAAGATAAGTATTGTCAAAACTAGTTGACATCAATGACAACATATTATTGATTTAATCATCTTACATATCTAATCATCAACTTAGTGATCTTAAATCACAAATCTACAAGTTATATAGTTTTTTCAAATCAGGTGTAGTTCATCAGACTAGAGTGGGTGCATGCGCTATAGCATTTGTGATATCATTAAAAGCCTTCTTACCTTCTTCGTTCCATTTGAACATTTGGTTTTCACTCATCATCTCTACTATATGCCTGGTTATCTCTAAGAAGTCAGGTATGAAACTCCTTAGGAAGTTGACTTGACCAAAGAATGGCTTAACTCCACTCTGATTTGAGGTAGGAACACTTGTGAAGTCCCTCATAACATGATTGATTGCAAGTCCACCTAGGGCCTCTGCAAAAAGTTGTCAACTTCAAAAAAATTAGACCCATAATACCTTTATATCATTGATATAACCTTTTTAGAGTCATTTGGCATTGTGGGAAATAGTTCATTTGTGGCTGCTTTGTTAATTGAGCCTATTAGGCCTAGTTGGGAAATATGAATCAACAATTTTAAGGTTTGATGTTCCAAAACACATAGTCTTAGTTTTGACATATGTTATACAACTTGAAAAAGGGTATTCAAATATGTAGTTAGTTTTCTAAGTCATTTGGAATGTTTTTGAGAAAACCATGAAAAATAGTCGATGTTGTACTACAAAGATTGGGGTTTGAAGGCCTAGAATGGATAGATTGAGTTTCGGAGTAAAAAGACCATAGTGTGAGTGCATGGTGAGTGAAGATAGGACAAAAAATAGGTTTTAAGGTCCTTGGAGGGTTTGGAATCACCATTTGAAGAGGTGATCAAGAATTTGGTTGATGGAACCAATTGGCAAGCTTAAACAAGCATGAACCAAGAACTTGTTTGATTTTTCTTGGGAAGCTAATTGCCCAACTCTCAGCTACTTCATTTATTATGAAGCTAATTTTTTAATGATCCATGCCCATGCTATAAATATGTCTTCCCATTCTGTTGTGGATAAGTGTTTCATAAAACATACATACCTTTTGCACGCACATTCTTGATTCAAAGTGGGAAAATCTTATTTTGGATGTGAGGGAGAGAAGCCAAACACATAAAGAACATGCACATAAACACAATAGATGAGAAACATAAATGTAGATATCACAACAACTGAGAAACATAAATGTACACATCATGGTCACAATTGTTTGGAGACACAACATAATTGAATGCTATACCTAGATGATGCAACACAACCACTACGCCTCCAGTTCTAAGTTGACACTGCGGGATCCAAAAACCATATATAGATAAGGAATAAATTTAGAGAGCGGAGGAGGGCCGTAATGACCAAAAAAATATAGGGGTCCCTATATTATTTCGGTTGTTATTTCCCTCCTTCGCTCTCCAAATTTATTCCTTATCTTTGGTTTTTGGTTCCTGCAGTGTCAACTTAGAACTGGAGGAGTAGTGGTTGTGTTGCATCGTCTGGGTATAGCATTCAATTATGTCATGTCTCCAAACAATTGTGACCATGATGCCTACATTTATGTTTCTTAGTTGTTGTGTCCCAATACCCCTTATGACCCTTAATGATCCCTAAGAATACATCTTAAAGGTCTTAAAGTATCATAAAGGGTCATAAGAGGCTCCTAGGAGGGGCCAGATGAGCTTGCACCTTCACGTGGTTGGCCCTATTAAGTAGAGAATGTTAAACTATTCTCAAAATAAAGAGAAGCTCAATAATTTAAGGTCTCAGTCCACGGAGATGTTGAAAAAATGACGAGAATCAATGGAGAGTTTTTAGATACTGAGAAGATGTATATCCAGTAGAGGCCAGAAGGGATTTTTGTGGATGATGATTCAGTAACCTACGTCTATAAAACCTTCACAAAAATCCCTTTTTTGGCTTCCACTCATACCTTTTCTCAAAATCTAGAAACTTTCGATACTATTTCTCATCCATGCACGAAATGTGCTAGTGATCATATAAAATTACTTTTGTGAGACTGGGATCAATTATGAGAAGGTAAACAACAAGATAATATTATTGTATCTTTCATTTCTTTTATCCATTCATATTTTCTGCCTTCTCTTATATTGGATACTATGCAATGTACATAAAGGCAAGGTGGTGATTATTCTCGATGATTGACAGGTACAAGTCTTCCAGACCTTACCCAGGAGCTAGGAGTAAAGATAATAGAGCTTAAGAGACCATCATAGTTGGTCTCTTTCTTTGGTCCATATTACTAAAAAAATGGTTTACCTTTCATTAGCTCATCAAATGTTGGGATTTGAAATAATTTAATTGATGATATTTTCATCACTAACGTACATTATTTTAGTTTGACATTGAACAAATTTATCTACTTCGGGCACTTGTAGACATTGAGCACAGCCATAGAGAAGCATCCCCTCCCATGGCTTGAGTAATGTAGGCCATGGGAGGAGATGCTTCTTTATCACCATGCTCGTTGTCTACAAGTGCGCAGAGTTGATAAAATCGTTCAGTGTCAACTTAAATAATATACGTTATCATGAAAATATTCTATTAAATTCTTTCAAATCCCTGCATTTGATGAGCTAATGAAAGGTAAACCATTTTGTCAATAATATGGACCGAAGAAAGAGACCAACTATGATGGTTTCTTGAGATTTGTTATCTTTAGTGTGCATATCTGTCACTTTTTTGACACGCATGAAACTTTTTTGACAACAGTCCTATATGTCCGACGGGTTATTAGTCATCATTTCAATAGGTTAAATGTTAGTGAGAACTCCTTTTCGATAGATATGTGCGACATGATTGCTATACATCTGACAGTTTGTCCTGTCTAAAAGTCAATGCCTATGCATCACCATTCTGACAGTTATTTGTCAGAGTTTCGATAGATACATCGTATGAAAGCCCATAGTAAAGTTACTATTTATGTGGCCTGGTCCGACGGGAAATGATGTCAAAATACCAACGGTTACCACTTCCTTCACAATTTCCAAAGCAAAAATGCCGATAGAAACATCTATCAAAATGTCGATAAATAGACATGGCAAATACGACACATGGTCATCGAAATATGGCCTCAAATGTACTAGTGAGAAGAGTGGGAAGATGGATTTTCAACAATAGTGGGAATGTCATTATTATGCATAATGGTGTAGAGTAGAAAATTGCATACCCCCATTCGCAATCTAGACCAAACTTTTGTAACTAATTTAGTGTCCATTCCCCTAGTATTTGTGTAGGTCCATTTAATCCCTTGCATGGGACTTTTACCTCTCAGGATGCTCAAATTCCTTATCAAAAACTATCTTTCAACATCACCTTTTCATTAAAAGAGTATTTCCTTTGCCACCTATTATTTTTTAGTGTGATTCACCTGGGCACTAGCGCACTGCATGGACGTCCACATGCCGCACATTCATGGAGTGACATATTAACATTCAAATGTCAGTTATAAGAATGCTTTCAATATGTCACTTACTTTTGTCGATGGAAACAACTTGGGATCGTCTAGAGAGGATCAAAAGTCTCTTTTTCCTTCCTTTTCTCCTTTTTAAATGCATCCTCTTACTTCATTCAAGATCTCTAGAATTTCTCTCTCTCTCTCTCTCTCTCTCTCTTGGATCCTCTAAAAAAGAATCTTATATTATCTTCAATTTCATAACTTTATCATTCTTTCTCTCATTTTGCTACAACAACCTCTAATTTGCTACAACATATTTGCATATTGATATACATATCTCTCTGTGATTTCTCAAGCCCATCTGGTAATATCTCTCTATTTCTCTTATTTATTTTGAGCATCTTGGGATTTATTACATCCCTTATCTATAATTCATGTGTCTATTTATCTATCTATCTATCTATCTATTGAGGTGGAAACACCAAACGAACTTTATTGAGGCATGTCTCCAAACAACCCCAAACATTTTCCCTTCCTTGTGTGTGTGAATTTTTATTGGAAGCATTCAAATGCATGAGTTTTTTAATATGTTTTTTCTCATTCCTTCTTTCTATTCATCTTTTTCATTTGATATATTTTATTAAATTTATGACTTTTGGTTTTACAGACTATTTGAAGTATAGATTTGGGTTTTCACCAGATTTTGACCCTTTCTATTTTGGTCTATATATGACTACAACACACCATGTTGGCATCCTTTACCAAGACACCCAGACTTGGGCCAAAAACTCTTTGTCGTTTGGTCTTCCCACTTTTATAACTAGAATATTATTTTTCTTTATTTATAATAAGATATTCTTACTGGTTTAGCTAGTTGGAGATATATGAATGTGAGTTGTGAACTTGGATCTCAAGGGATTATAGTCTTCCTTTTGTAGGGTCAAATTTACTCCACTATAAATGGTATCACCAACATTCCTAGGAAATGTAGATGACTCATGATTAAAAAAACCCATAAGTCTATGACTTCTCTAACCAAAATGCTATAGGTAGGACTCAAAGTTATAACACTCATGCATAAGTAAAAGAGGGAGATATACTTTTAACAAATCCAAGTAAAAATTTGAGATAAATATGAAATTAATCATTAAAATTATGCAACATACATGGAAATAAGACACATAATTGCACGTGAAATATAATTAATAGCACATCTAACCATAAAAAATGGATACCATGCATACAAAGGAGATCTAAACACCAAAATCAGAATGGAAATGTTATCAGTGGGGCTCACCAAAATGTATAATAAAGGAAAAACTAGATTAAATGCATACAAAGGAGATATAAACACCAAAATTAGAATGGAAATGTTATAAGTTATGTTCACCAAAATATATAATAAGAAAAGGGGAGCACAATGGTTGATCCAATTTCCTATTGCGCAATCAGAAGGAAGATAACCCACTAGGCCCAATTAGGAGTTAACTACTAGGCTACGTCTTTAATTAAAATGATTGATTAGAATGCAATTTTTAAGAGGAAAATGATTGACTAATACAAGATAGAAGACTAAATAGGAAAAAAGTGACAAGTTGCAAGAAATACAAACTGACAAGAAACAAACAAATCTATATAGGTAGCAAGAAAATAAACTAGAGAACAACAGTGACCTATGATTTCAATTTTATGTTGTTTTATAGGGTATAGGTTTTATGGGGCATCCTGGACCTAGGTAGAGGGTGAGTAAGGTATCCTATACCCAATGATTTTGACTGAACTTAGTTATAGACTATCTGTTAGGTTCTGTACTTTCCAGATCTGAAATAATGCAAATGCCACTTTTTCTTGCACACAAAAATAGAATCAAACCTTGATTGAGGGATCAACTATGAAATAGAAATGAAAATGTATGAAAGGAAATAATGTAATTGTAAAGTAAATATTATATCTTATTTTTAAATGCATATACCTCCATAAACTGATATTGAGATCACGATGTCTATGAAGATTCTTGTATGTTGCTTGAATGTGTTTGTATGCCAACTTTGAATCTTGGAATGTAGAAGCATCAAAGATGCTTTACAAAAATGAATAGATATGTGAATACTCCTAAAATATTTTCAATGTTGTTATGATTGATTGACTCTTTCCTTGAAGAATGGATGGATGAATCAATGTATATGGAAAAAGGATCTTCTTTCTTGATTGAGAAATCCTCTACTTGACCATCGCTGCAAAGAATATTGCTACAATGGAGAATACTGCCTAAAAAAATGCTTTGGAATGTTTGGATGTGTAATCCTAGGAGAATGCTTAAAATCTTGATATGATTCTTGAATTATTTCTTGGGATTTCAAAATGAGGAGAGATAGGGTACTTTTATACCTCTCACAATATTTTAGAGCTCAAAATTTGAAGGGGGCTGGAATGGATTTAGAAATCCCACTAAATCAACAAGATGGGTTCCTAATTTGAACTTTAGGAACATTATAGGGTAGAGGACATCATTTGAACCCTCTATCTAAGAAGAGGATGCCTAGGGCATCCTATACCCACTAAAAGAGGCCAAAATTAATTTTGGGAGTTGGGTAGAAGGAAATAACGATATAAATGTAGGCGGTGTAGGGTTGGATCAAGCATAAATATGTGCATATATTTTTGTATGCATGTAGACACACATGTGTGCATGTGTATACATAGTTTTATATACACTTTATACATATACACAACTATATACACATAAAGAGCATTATAATATGGTATAATAAAGAGAAAGCCTCAAAATAAATAAACCTTGCACATAAAACTATTAACAAATAAAGCTTAACAAATGCAAAACCTTGAATTGTATATAATTGTGAAATCCTTAATGATGTTGATTGTAATATTCTCTAGGCAAGGCACCTTTAAAGAAGATAATACAAACAATAAGTTATATATTATCACTTGCTACTTCTGGTTTAGATTGTGTAAGGTTTTTTTGCATCAACATTTCAGATCATGAAATGTTGACGCAAAAAAATCTTACTCGACCTAAACTAGAAGAAACAAGTAATAAAAATGATAGATTGTGGGAAATTAATGTTCTTAATAAGTTATAGAGTAATATTGATAGCATACAAATACCTAAAAAATACTCTATGAAAAATTAATCCCCAAAAATAATAAATGGAGAAAACAATACGTGAAACTACCAAAGGAGAATTACAAAATCATAATATAATGCCAATCAAATGCCATAGTCAAAACCTTTCACCCAAATCCTAAGAGAAATCATATAAGAATATATCACATGCCAAATTTAGGTGCTCTAATTTATCTTGTTACAACCCCCCAAAGGTGCTTTATAATAATTATAATAACATATCATAGGATGGTGAATACTCTTAGATATCACATGTGTAACTTCTTATAGCTCTCTTATGGTATTGATGCTCTTACATTCTTGAGCCCTAACTTTCAAAAGCCGTAAATTTTGATTTCAGAACTTGATTGATCCCTTTTTTTCTAAATTAAAGATCTTGGAGAGATCAATGCCACAATAGTAAATTTAATTATTCTCCCTTTGGGCTAAGAATGATCTCTCTAGCTTTTAAACTACATTTGAATAATGAGATGCAAGGAAGAGAAACCTTTCCTAACACCATCACCCAAGATAGGGTAATTTATATAGGACAAGACAATTAATGTGGTAGTTAGGATAGGACTAGGTAACCATACAAGGAATCCTTCCTTGTAGCATTAGGTTCTTTCACTCACAAACCTGAAAAAATTACCAAGGAGCATTTATACAATATTTTTCATATTTTTCATATTAATGAGCCTTTATCCATACATGTACCTAGATAATTTAAAAAAAAATAATATTGTTTGTCTCTTTGTGTCAATTTACTTAGTTTCTTATCACCTTTTCTATCTAATTTTTTCTAGTATCTTGTTGGATATCAATCTCAACATTTTTAAAAATAATTTGTTCTGAAATAATATAATTACATTATTAATTTAATTTACATAATTTTTCTAAATAAAGCCTTTAAAAATGACCTAGCACCACTATGATAGGTTATTTTATTTGGTGAATCAAATAGATTCTTACTAGTCCAATATTTCTGACATAAGATATGATAGTTGTTGCATGTACTCTATGGACCTAAATTTTAGCTTATTAGTTGATTTATTTGTGTGCTTTAACATAACATGTTACCTTGGTTTGTACCTTAACATTTAGGTTTAATCCTTTGGGTAATCATCTACTATTATGGTTTACGTTCTTGGTTAAGGATTTGGTTGTGTAGACATGTTACCTATGATAGTATTTCTTTTATGTCTTGAAGACCTATATTTTCTTTGTTTCTCACCTTTGTTTGACATGGTTTTTTTCTTTCTTTTAAAAGTGTGAATAGTTTCTTACTAGTCCAATATTTCTGACATACAATATGATAGTTGTTGCATGTACTCTATGGACCTAAATTTTAGCTTGTTAGTTGATTTATTTGTGTGCTTTAATATAATGTGTTAACTTGGTTTGCACCTTAACATTTAGGTTTAATCCTTTGGTTAATAATATACTATTATGGTTTACATTCTTGCTTAAGGAGTTGGTTGTGTACACATGTTACCTATGATAGTATATTTCTTTTATGTCTTGAAGACCTATCTTTTCTTTGTTTCCTACCTTTGTTTGACATGGTGTTGTTCTTGCTTTAAGTATGACTAGTCTATGGACCTTATAGCTTTAGAATGAACTTCTTGAGTTTATATGGCTATGTACATGCCCTTGATGTTGTTTTCTATGCACTCCTCTATCCTTTAAAGCATGTCTTAGTGTTCTTAATATTTTTCTATACTTGGTTGTTCCCATTCATGTCTTGGTTCTTGCGAATCTTCTTCCATGGAATAAATGTTAAATCCAAAATTTTCCTTTTATTTTATTGCATGAAAACAATATCCCACTAGACACCAAAGTCCATATTCTATGCCCATAATTTAACTTATGTACTTTCTGTAGACACCTAGAAAATTTTCTCAATGAATTAAATAAATATTTTTATTAATTTATTTAATTCATTAGCCTTTTCTTTCCCAAAATTAAA
Source organism: Chamaecyparis obtusa (assembly GCA_027943335.1). NCBI lineage: Eukaryota > Viridiplantae > Streptophyta > Pinopsida > Cupressales > Cupressaceae > Chamaecyparis > Chamaecyparis obtusa. The sequence goes on along the minus strand of BSBK01000103.1, from coordinate 257,758 downwards.
TAAATTTTATTTATTTAAGTATCCTTGATTCAACCTTTTTCCACTATTAATTATATAAATGTTCCCATTTCTTTAATTAATTCATTATCCTTTTCTCTCTAATCCCGATCCTTCAACTTGTTCACATGAATTGTAACCCAAATCCATACTCATTGAACTCAAAGATGTGCTATCAAAAGCCAATGTACCTCTTAATCTCATCCCTTCATCCATTTTAACCCCTTAATCTTATTCCTTTTCCTCTCAACTCTTAATATTAGCCTCTCATCTTTTAGCATCTTAATCTAAACCCTTGATTCTTTTAAAGGCTTCTATAAAATAATATTTTTCCTCTCATTTGGCCTAACAACCACTTGAGTATTCTTGCATACACACTATCATTCTTATATCTTTCTATCATACTAGCATTATCTATCATTTGTATTTCATTCCTTTATGCCATCTTGTGCCATTGTTTAATGTTGGGAACAATTACTATTTTCTTCAAGATTTTGAAGGATAAGAGAACAATGGAGTCAAGCTTATCATGTGTATGAGGTATATCTTGTTTTTTTTGCATGCACTTGATTTAGAGCTCTATTAGTGTTGTTTATTTGTTTGTATATTCTAGGGTTGTGGTTAAGCTATTTAGGGATTTACAATAGGGTTACATTTTGACATACACGCTTTTATTTTAATCTATTAATGACTACCTAATAATTGCTACCACATAGATTAGAGCATGTAGACAAGTTCTCTATTGAAAACATTATCATTCAAGATAATTTATCTTATTTGTTGCAACCTATGACACCTACTAGTCCCTTTATTTAGTTCTTGATAATGTCACAACCACTACTATTATATAGATTTGTGTTTTTGTCACCGTGTGCTGCTTCCACATTAGTAGCACACATTGAGTCAAATTTGAGTGTGTAGTTTCATTTCACCCATTGGGAACTAGTTATCAAATCCTCCTTGAGAAAACATTGTTTAATCTTCTATCATATGTTTAATTCTTACCCTCTTCATATAAACCACTCCATTTGATACTTCGATGACATTTTTATCATGCAAAATACATACATGTAGGATGATAGGTATATTAATGACAACTCTATATTATTTGGCATGAGACATGGATAAATTTATTAGTGCCACATGGTACCTAGTGACATCATTGATGGTTCTATTTAAGTTCATCCTTAGGATTGTAATTCCTTGTAGTAGTATTGAAAAATGTTAGTATGAAATCTTAATATAATACACCTTCATTGCAATAACCTTGGAAGTAGCATGATAAATCTCATCCCCATGACATGAACATTCATCCAAACTAGTAAGCATTAGTTTCCATATTGTACATATGTGACATGGTGGTGTGCCCCCCATGTCCTATGTAGCTTCTAAGATATTTGGTGAAGAGTTATCAATAATTGTCTTTGTATGTTGCATGACATGTACCTTCATCCCAACTGTTAATCATTAGCTCCCATATAGTTCATATGTGGAAATGTTGTGCCCCCTATATTATGCATCTTCCAAGTTTTTTATCGTTCTAGTTACACAAGATTGAACAACACTCTTTAGGCACAATTTTATAGGGTTTACTACTCCTTTAGGGATACCATTAGTACACTTAAATGTATTGTTTACTTTGTGAACCTATACATTCAAAAAAAATTCATAGTGAATCTATCAATGATGGTGTGAATATTATGCTACTTGTTAATAAACTTATTTTAATCCATAAAGAAATAAACATAGCTACAAAACATAACAATTCTCATCTTAAATGTGGACTTCCTAATAGTCTTAGTTATCAATTATTTTTCTTATATAGAATAATTATTATAAAAATGATGAATGAGATTTATGATATAGATCATGATCAACACCACGATATCAAATTTAACCTTTAGTCCAAATTCAAACACAACTACAAGTGTTTCCACAAATATACTATACAATATTCAAAATATAGTAACTAACCAATAATACCCAATAAGCTTAACTAGGAATCTAGTAACTAACCGACATAATAACATATTCTTATTTTAATATTAGTGAACAATATAAGTTGGAAATTTTATATCCAGGTACCATTCAAAATCACATTAAATTATTACTATATAATGATGAATGAACTTACTCATTGTAGCCATAAATGTTTATGAGTCTTACCTAATTTTTTTAATAATCTTAACCTCATTCATTAAATGTAGCAACTTCAAAGTTCACATTATACTCCTGAGAAAATTTTCATCTAGTGGTTCAAATTACATCAAACATAATGGAATAATATTTACCAAAAGACACAAATCTTGTCTGCATGTAACTACAGTTAAAATAAAGGTATGTATATATTAATCTTGGATAAATAACTTCATGTACATTATTTTTGTTAGAATGTGAAGTTGACAGTGTTCATGTTTTCATTAATGTCAATATATCCAATGCATAGAGAAGACTTATTCATGATTTGGTTGTTTTTCTATAATAGTTGATGTGCACCAATATCCTTGGTGTATTGTTAAAGGTTTTCACCGAAGGATGTTCTTTGACTGTTTATTCTTATCCATTTTGGTGGTGATTCTATTTCATATGCAACACATGGTGGATCGATTATTTATATTCAGTCCTAATTGGAGGTTGATCATTTATGGTTTGGTTAACAGCTACCATGTAAAGTGTTGATCATATCTATTGGTACCAAAATATTTGGAGATAGTCTAGTGTGTTTATATGCTTGAGGATGTTGTATTGAGAAAGATGGTCTATGTTTCATTCCTTAACACCATGGGAGTGTAGATCTCTATAGTTTTATTGACTATTAGCAACTTACACTTAGTCATTATCTAGGCAATGATGGTCGGTCATCACTGTGACTAAGTCATCATGAATAGGCCAAGTCATGTAATGTATATTTACTGAGTAGTAGTACTGTTGAGTAAACCTATGGTCACTATGTATTTATGTATTAGCCAAGTTAAGTTTTTGTCAAGCTATGTAAGTAATGAATACCGAGAAACAATGATATCAGTGAATGCCGAGTACTAGGGACATCAATTGCCGAGTTAGCCAGAATCGACATATGAGTTTGTTATGGCACAATCATCGAGGTAAAATGTTTTGGCTGACATTTATATTTTGAATTTTGTTTGTTGAGGAAATTACGGAGGTAATTACGCTCCTATTATATATTCATTGATCCTAATGCAACACTTGGAGAAAATCAGAATTAGTAAAGCTTAAGTGACAAAACAAGTCAATCTGGATCGTAGATCTTAAATCTTGAAGAAGTTTAGTTGCCTATATAAGGGTAAGATTTGAACCCTAATATGTGTGTGAGAGAATGCAAAGGGAATGAAGGAATGAGCAGAGAGCATATTTAGACCAGTGAAGCATTCAGATAGAGTTCAGTCACCGAGTAAAGCAGTGAAGGATAGAACAGAGATAAACTTGATAGATGAGATCAACACAATACTGTAAGGAGAAGATCTATAATCAACATACAGTGCAGACCGAAGGATAAGGTACTGAGACATTCTAACAAGTGTATCAAGGTAAATCTCTTAACCGAGTGGATTTAATAGACCTATTGTAATCTCTTAACTGAGTGCTTACTTTGTTGTAAGTTCTAAATCCTTTTGCAAGGTAGACTGTATAAGTCTTTTAGCTCTTAATAGGGTAGACCCCTCATAGGGTAGATCATATTTTATGATCAAATTTGTAGCCCTAACATGAAAAATTTATACTGCAGTAGTGAATATTTGTGGGTGTCATCCCCACCCCAATTTTACCTTTCAAGGGTTTCTGGGTAACCAAAATTATTGTGTTATGAGTACTTTCTTGAATGTTGTTTAGTGTATTAACTTCATTACATTGATATAGTTTTAGTTTAAAGCTATGCAAAGTTTTAGTAATGTAAAAATGGATTAATAGGTGATATCTGATTTACCCCCTCCTCTCAGTATCACATTTCCCAACTAAATTTCCAATAATTGGAGTTGCAAAGAAATGGGATTTTGCTCTCATGACCAAAAATCAGATAAGGGAGAGCACACTAGCTCAAGTAGTACCTGATCTATCACCGGCTAGTATTAAGGAAGTTGTGGAATAGTATAGGAACATATTCATTCCCAAACAATGAGCTTACTATATCCTTCAACACAAGGTTGAGGATGTTTTATAGGAAAGTCTCAAGACTTGGAAGATAATTAATGGATTGATAATTGATAAGGATTCATAGCAAGACGCAAGCACATCTAAGGGTGCTGAGACAAACAATGCACAAGATGCAATTGATCTGTTGGGTATCTTCTTAATTTTCTAAATTTCTTGTCCAACTTTCGGTTCTTGCTTCCTTTTTCTAATCTTGTGGTTATAGGTGTCAGAATGTTTTCAAAATTTTGTCACAAACTTGTTAGAATTTCTTGTCTTAGGTCTTGTTCTTGAGAAGGCACAAATTCTTCAAAATATAAAACCCTAAAACTTGGCCATTTTTAAATAAGCCCTAAGCCGTTCTCTTAGCTTTCTATTTGAAGGTTACTTTTTGAAAGTTCACTTAAGTTCATGTTGAGAGCACGTGCTTTAAATATCCTTTTCTTTGAGTCAAGAGGCCCATTGATTTAATTATTTTATCCTATGTCCTTGGTGCTTAGAAATTTTGCAAAATGGCGGTGTTTTAAAGTCTTGTCGTATGGTCGCATAGGCTTGTTAAAGCCTTATGCGACTATGCGACTAAGTCTTAATCTTGCGATTAATGAAGTGGCAAGTGGTGGGACCATGGGTGAAGGTGCTCAGCCAATAGTATTTTAACGGCTGGCAGTTTCTTAAAGGTTGGTGGTGTTTTAAAACATAGTCGCATGATCGCATAAGCCTCCAACAAGCTTATGCGACCATACGACTAAGCTTCATGCTTAACTTTGAATGCTAGCGGATAAAGTTTGGAGGCTAATCGCATGGTCGTGTTAACCTCCAATAAGCCTATGCGACCATGCGACCAGCATGTGTTTGAAAAGGGGTAACCGCTGAGGGATCACCACCGGAAGGGATGTAACATTGAAGGCTAGTCACATGGTCGTGTTAGCCTCCAATAAGCCTATGCGACCATGCGACTAAATTATGTGATCGTCTGTCAAGAAAAATCTACAGCCAGATTTCAAATTGAAGGTGAAGTGGGTGGCAAGTCCAGGCTAGCAATAGTTTCATCTCCCGCAGAATTAATGACTAAATCATGGGAGGTAAAGTACCGAAATAATTGTGAAGTGATTGCAAATATTTTAGAATCTAGTTTCACTCAGAGAACTGTAAAGATATAAGAGATTTGTAGAGAGCTCGGCGAATTGAGTTGCAGAAATTAATTCTCGTGTTCTTGGGTTGATAAAACAAGGTTGGTTACTTCTGTGCTTTCTTGTTTGATTAAAAAGAGTTGCTTTGTCACCATTTTTCTTTTGCACCGAAGTACGTTAAAAGTTTCAAATCCCAAAATGCCACCAAGAAAAGAGCTCTCTGGTGAAACTAATTATTTGAAAAGGGGTCTTCATGAAGATTTGTTACAAATGTTTCCTAGTTCAAAAGTAAATTTGACCAGTGTAAAACAACTAACACCAAGAGAGCCTAGGGTGAAAGTGGCGGACGGGTTGTATGACACAGGAAATTACATTAAGGATGCTACGGTTGGTTTTCTTAATGCAAGTGGTATTTTTGACTTTACTGGGCTCACATTATTTACAGTTGGATTTAGTCAAAGAAATACTCCTGTTCCCGCTTGTAACATATGGGAAAATGACTTGGGTAAGCTTGTAGTGCCAGGAGTTTTTATGGATGCAGATTTAATGACTGAAATTGCTAAGAATTATGACCCTATCACAAAAGAGATTAGAGGTGTTAGAGGGCAAAAACTGTTAACAATTTCAGCTGATGAAATTAGAACTGTTTTCAAATTAAAAGACCCTTCACCTTTCTTGGAGCCGATTGATTTCAAAGAATTAGGTGAGGTTTATGAGGCACAGAAGCATGTCTTTAGAATTGGCTCGGTAAAGGATTTTTGTACCTGAATTGGGAGAATATTTTGAAAACTTTAATTGGATCAATTAAAGACCATGATTCCAAGTACCCCGAATTAGCTAGTACTTACAAAATTGTTAAGGCCCTCCTGGATTTTGAAGTAGAAAGAGAGGAGGTCAAAAGGAAGGTAGCTCTTCTAAGGGTGAGATATTTTCAAAGTGATTTCCAGATATTTCCTGGTCTAGTTAGATCAGATGGAACAATAAAAGAAAAGGGAAAATGGTTTGAGCAAATTGAACATAAAATGTTGACCAAAATAGAAGATGCTATACACACTGAGGATACTCTTACTTTTGTACAAACAATGGAAATGCTACAGGATGCTAGGGTACATTTTACCAAGGTAATGACTGAAGTACATCCAGTAGTGACCAAATGGAAGAAAATCTTACCGAAAAGGGATGAAATTCTAGCTTTTGATTGGCCTACTAAGGATATTTTTTCAGTTTGGGAAACAACAGTTTTGTCAGAAGAAAGTAGAGAAGAAGACACATCATCTGAGGATGCAATGGATGCCACCACCCCAGCTCTTTAAAGAAACAAGCATTTATGTAACATGTGGCAGAGGGAAAACAGTTTGGAAAATGGTAACAAGAAAATATCCACTCTAGCTTTTTGTCCTTTCAGAAGAAGAAGATGAGTAAGATGCAATTGGCCCCTGATCCAGAATATGAGGGAGAGCATGTCTAGACAAAGGATGATGTAGGTTAGCCTGTAATGGTGGTCATCATTCACGTAAGAAATTTAGTAACTGCTCTGAAGTATCTACAGACAAAGGGGCCACCTGTGAAAGTTGTTAAGGACAATTGAAAGTGTGCCTTACTATTTTTGTCTTCTTTCTTTCTGTTTGTACTGTCTTTTGTTTTTAGTACAAGATCTTTTGATATCCGTCCGAAGCTTGTTGCATCCTTTCAAGGATTCCAGGATGGCTGATTAGTATATATAGGAATTCTTGCTCATTCTTAAGGGTTGGAAAATGTTTTTTGTAAAGGAGAGGTCCGAAATATAGAACCTTATTTTCTTGAAATCAAGGAAGACTGTATCAATGCATTTGATCAATTAATACAATACACTGGAGCTTTGTTACTATCATTTGATTGTCTTTATATGTGGAGTGTTTTAGTTTTCTTATGTATTTAGATTGTAAGGCAGTTTAAGTACATCTTTCACAAGGTGAATGTAGGGGTTGAGCTTAAGTTTCTTTCAAGGAAAGAGTAAAATCTTAGGGGAGGTCTCTGGGAATTAAATATCTATATGTGGATTTGATGACAGGTGTAGGAATGGGAACAATGATATGTTAGGCATATCATTTGAGTTTCATTGTATTTGTTTTAATAGATATATGTGAAGGTAGAGTTCGACTCTGATGCCCAGCGGATAAGGGACTGGTTTTAGATCCATTTACATTGGTTTACCATCCAAGATATAATTGACTGAAATTTTACTTTATATGCATAATTTCCAGACTTGAGTCATTTTATGACAAGTTCATAAATATGTATTTCAATGCTTTGAAGAAGCAATAAATGAGGTTAACCTTTCCCTGAGTTTAACTCTAAAAGGAAGAAGGATGAATATCCTTAAACCATTGTTTCGTGTTGCTGTTTATATAGTCCACATCATGATGTTGTGTATCAGGATAATTTGGGTTATACTCAGAGTTTTAGCAACTTATTGAGTTGAATTTTGAAGGCAGTAACAAAGCAGTGAAGGAGCAAGTTCTCAATTCAGAGCTTAGTTGAACATTGAATTGATAGAGGTACACCCGCCTGAGTATATATTACTCAAAGTGAAGAAGGTCTTAACCTTAATACCTTAGTAGTTTGTAACTTGCTAGGTTATAGCCATTGGGATTATTTGAGTAATTGACTAATCTACAGGTTCAAACACTAACATGATCCACCTACTCAGGAGATAGAAGCTCCCAAGGAAGAGATATGTCAAAAGGTATTCGAAGTAAGTATTGTTGACATCATAGAGGATACTCCAGTAAAAACTTAGGTATTGACCGAGGAGGACATACAAGCTGAGGAAGCAAAATACACATCTTTTTCGGGTAGTAATATTATGCTCTTACAAGCAATAGATTACCCAAAAATTGATGATACACCAACTGTCAATACTACCCCTGCCAAACTTGAAGTTGTTACAGTTGACATGCTAGCTAGTATGAGCACTACCGAGGAACAGGATCAGTCGGCAACACCACATCAGTCTACATCTGCCAAGGAGTCACAGAGAGACAAAGGAGATCAGTCTACATCAATGAATGCAAGTCCTCATGTGGAGGATAAGGGAAAATAAGAGAAGGAAAAAGCTATGGATATTCAAGAGCCGAAGGAACAAGAGGCAATACAAGCTCTTGTACAGATGCCGAGTGGGAGCACACCAAAGAAGGCACTTAAAAAGAAGATGAAAGTTTCTACACCGGAGGTAACTATTGATGAAGTTATTGTAATCCCAAAATGGGATTCTGATAACTTATCATATGAGCAGATGCAAATATTGCAAGACCTACTAAAGAGGAAAAGCAGGCAAGAAGAATTAAGAAGAGAACATCAGCAAAAGAAAGTCTTGCAGGACATAAAAGAAATATTTATTGATGCTTTTGAAATGTCTGATGTAAATAATTACGCTCCCATGTTGGAAAAACTTTTCCATATAGTCAAGAAAGTAACCAATGACAGAAGTGATGCAAGTGACAAGATGTTGCAGTGGTCAAAAAAGAAGTTTGAAACAAAGGTAATGACCAAGGTATCTATCGAGATTGCATTAAAATAGGTAGAACTTTCTACTCTGATAACTGATTCAGAAGAAGTGGTAGTCAATGCACAATCTTTTCTTACCAAACTATGCAATGTAGAAGAATTCACAAAGGACAACCAGGGGCTGGTAGACAAAATACAACAAGAAATTAGGTCTACTAGTCAATCCTTGAGCTTGGATGCAAATTCTAGTTCAAAACATTATGCCAAGCTTATGCATACACAAGGAAGGATAGCCGAGCTGATGGCTAATGATGGTAAGATAAGGGCTCATCTACTCTCTATGCAAACAATGTTGAAACCTCATCTGGAGACCATTCAAAGAGAGTTAGCAAAGGCTAAGGACTTTTCACAGAAAGATCCACATCTGTCTACAGCCGAGAGCCTACAACATCTAGCTGCCGAGCTAGAAGTGTAGTTAGAAGTTTTGAAAGTTGCTACATCAGGATGGGAAACTGCATTACATATGGTTATGATGCTTCATAAACCATTTCTGGAGAAATACTTCATGATCCCTACTCCTGAAGAAATTAGGCATGCCAAAAACAAGGGGGAAATTAAATGACATGACATATTCAGGCACAAAGGAAGGAAGGTAAAATTTTTTTGTATATATATATCTTAGGGGGAGTATTCTGCTAATACTAAGTACTTTTGTAAATACAATTGTAATGTCATGAAAAAGTGTTTTTGCCACTAATGTCAAAGGGGGAGATTGTAGATATCTATAGTTTTGTTGACTATTAGTGACTTACACTTAGTCATTATCTAGGCAATGATGGCCGGTCATCACTACGATCAAGTCATCATGAATAGGCGAAGTCATGTAATGTATATTTACCGAGCAGTAGTACCACCGAGTAAACCTATGGTCACTATGTATTTATGTATTAGCTGAGTTAAGTTTTTTCTGAGCTATGTAAGTAATGAATACCGAGCAATAGTGATATCAGTGAATGCCGAGTACCAGGGACATCAATTGTCAAGTTAGCCAGAATCAACATATGAGTTTGGTATGGCACAATCATCGAGGTAAAATGTTTTGGCCAACATTCATATTTTGAATTTTGTTTGTTGAGGAAATTACGGAGGTAATTATGCTCCTATTATATATTCATTGATCCCAATGCAACACTTGGAGCCAATCTGAATTAGTAAAGCTTAAGCGGTAAAAAGAGTAAATCTGGATCGTAGATATTAAATCTTGAAGAAGTTTAGTTACCTATATAAGGATAAGATCTGAACCCTAATATGTGTGTGAGAGAATGTGAAGGGAATGAAGGAATGAGCAGAGAGCATATTCAGACCAGTGAAGCATTCAGATAGAGTTCAGTGACCGATTAAAGTAATGAAGGATAGAACATAGATAAACTTGATAGATGAGATCAAAAAAATATTGTAAGGAGAAGATCTGTAATCAGCATACAGTGCAGACCAAAGGATCAAGTACTAAGACATTCTAACAAGTGTATCAGGGTAAATCTCTTAACCAAGTGGTTTTAACAAACCTATTGTAATCTCTTAATCGAGTGCTTACTTTCTTGTAAGTTCTAAATCCTTTTGCAAGGTAGACTGTATAAGTTTTTTAGCTCTTAACAAGGTAGACCCCTCATAGGGTAGATCATATTTTATGATCAATTTTTTAGCCCTAACAGGCAAACTTTATACTACAATAGTGAAGATTTGTGGGTGTCATCCCCACCCTAGTTTTACCTTTCAAGGGTTTCTGGGTAACCAAAATTATTGTGTTATGAGTACTTTCTTGAATGTTGTTTAGTGTATTAACTTCATTACATTGATATAGTTTTAGTTTAAAGCTCTGCAAAGTTTTAGTAATGCAAAAATGGATTAATGGGTGATATTTGATTCACCCCCCCTCTCAGTATCATATTTCCCAGCTAAATTTCCAACAAGGAGTGTTTCAATGTGACCTATTTCAAATTAGTTTAGGCCAACTTAGTTGATGGAATCAAGAAGTATAAAAAGAGTGATGTTTTTATTTATTCATGTAGCTTGCCTGATGCTTGTATGCAAAGTGAATGTGAATCTAACAAGAGGATATCTGTGTGTTGATGATCACGTGTGTGGATGAAATCAGTAGCAGACTAATATATCATTTATGTATTGCAGAGTATCAATGACAATATTCTTAGTGGTGAATTCAATCTCATTTCTTATATATTGGCAATGATCCTATCTGTGTTGGCAGTGAGCCTATTTGTATTGGCAATGATCATATTCATATTTTAGGGTAGTTATCTTGACCGAGAATGAGACAATTGTGGTGAAAAAAATGACAATGGGCCTTTGTAAAAATCACCTTAACCGATGTTTCACTTCATGAGAATTAGCTTCTTTTTCATTTTTCCCAGTTTGGGTTTCCACATAAATTTTGGTGTTCCTTGTGTCAGTGTTTTTTTGCTTTCATGTTTACATCTATTATATTTTCTTGATGTGGTTATCGATAGAAAAAAATTTAATATAGATCTAACAGTTATTATCATTTTCATGATTTGTGAGTTTATTGACCAGTAAAAATTTTATAAAGTATTTGTGAATAACTGATTCACTCCCCTCTCAGTTATTTGGTCTATTCAACAATTGGTATCAAATCTCGGTTCCTTGGTATACAGATTAACTGCTTGAGGTAGATTTGATGGTGTACAAATTGAATATTCCTACTTTTGATGGATTAGATTACAATTCATGGAAAAAGAAGATGAGATGATATTTGATTTCAATCAGTTACAATACTTGGAAGAATGTGGAGACAAAGTATGTGTTCCCTCAGAATGGACTTAAGACTCCAAGCGAAATCACAACATATGAGGATAATGAAAAATAAAGGTATGCTATCACTAGTGCTTTATCAAATATTGAATTAGCTAAGGTAATTTCTTTGAAGACCCACTTATGAAGTTTGGGAAGAACTGAAAGATATTTATGAAGGAAATGATAAGCTTAAGTTATCTAAGAAGCTAGTAGCTAAACGTCACTATGAGAAAATGAGAATGGAAGAAGGTGAAGACATTAGAAGCTACTTTTAGAGAGTTGAGAATGCAGTTAATGAAGTCAAGAATCAAGGAGACAATATTACCGATGAAATTTCATGGAAAATATCTTGATGACATTACCAGACAATGACAATGACAAGATCTCGATGATTGAGGAGATTTACAATCCAAAGAAGTTTACTAAATAATAGTTTTTTGGCACTCTAACCACATTTTAGTTGAGGAAGTTCAGAAAAGAGAAGAGTAGATCTAAAATGACATTCAAGGAAACTAAAGCAGAAGAATATCTTGACAGTGATGATGAATTAGATAAACTTGAAGCAAACTTTGTAAGGAGGCTGAAGAAAGGTATCACAAATTATAAAGGTATGTTACCCCTTAAATCTTTTAGATGTGGAAATATTGGTCATTTGACTAATAGATGTCTAGACAAGGGTCCTAGATAGAAGTTAAAGAAGTTCAATAGGAAGGATTTCTATCTAAATGAAGAAGCTAGTATTTTGGATGATGAGTCAGAAGCAGAAGATTGTTTGTTTTATGCCCAAGAAGATGAACAATGAGAAATTAATATTTTTAACATTTGTGTTGAAGTTGATGATGATGTTAAAACTATTTTGTATGTTATAAGGAACAAAAATGAATGCTTGATTTATAATGGTTGTTCTCATCATATGACTAGAGATAAAAGTAAATTTGTGTCACTTGACAAGTATGATGGTGGTCATGTTATATTTGGTGATGATAAGGAAACTTATATTGTTGGTAGAGGCTATATTACTTTTGATGGAAATAATAATACTAATAATGTTTATTATGTGAAGGGTTTATCTCACAATCGCTTGAGTCTTGGACAACTGTGTGAGAATGGATATGATATTATTTTAAAAAAATGAAGGATGTGAGATTTAGAAAAGATCTAGATCAGTGATTACAGTTGGTAAAAGGTTTGGAAGGAATATTACTGACTTGAAGGAGCTTCATAAGGGTGTTTTTTACTATCTCATATTGATGACAATTGGTTTTGGCATCGGAGGATGTGCCACATCAATTTTGATAATTTGGTAAGAAGAAGCTTGTCACATGCAGTAAGAGACTTACCTAGATTATGCAAAATAGAAAATGTTATAGGCCAGAGATGTTAGGAAAGAAAATAGAGGAGAGAATCATTCAAGGCAAAAGACCATTCATCTACCAACCTACTAGAGCTAGTGCACACCAATATTTGTGGTCCTACCAGAACAAGGAGTTTACAAGGTGAGAAATATATCATACTCTTCATTAATGATTATTCAAGGTTGACTTGGGTTGCGTTTCTAAGAAAAAAATAGAAGACTTTGAGAATTTAAAGTTATTTAAGGCTAGAGTTGAGAATGGATGTGGTAGAAATATTAAGTGTTTGAGATCTAACAAAGGAAGATAATTTACATTTGATGTGTTTGAAAGTTTTTGTAAGAAACGTGGTATTAAGAGATATTTTTTAGTGGCTATAAAACAACAATAGGATGGTGTAGTGGAAAAGATGAATCAAAAAATTCAAGAAGCAACGAGGACTATGTTGAAGAAAGAAAGTTTACATAAACTTTATTGGAGAGAAGCAATACATATTTTTGTATACATACTGAATAAAGTTTTGTATCAGAAGAAGTATGACAATATATCATATGATTTATGGAATGGAAGAGAACCTATAGTTAAGTACTTAAAAATATTTGGAAGTAAATGTTACATTCAGAAATATGAAGACAATCTTGGTAAATTTGACAGTAGAATGGAAGAAGGCATTTTTTTGAGATATTCTACAAGGAGCAAGACTTACCAATGTTACACCAAGAGACTAAATAAGATAGTTGAAATTGAGAATGTGAAGGTTATGTTGGAAATCTATTATGGGAAAGTGAGATACTGAGAGGGGGGGGGGGGGGGAGGGGGGGGGGGTGAATCAAATATCTACCAATAATTCCATTTTGACATAAACTTACTTGCATAACATAAACATCAAATTTAATACTGAAATAGATTAACATTATAATCATCATCCATGAAAATGAAACATAACACAATGATTTTGGTTACCCAAAAACCCTTGAAAGGTAAAACTGGGGTGGGGATGACACCCAAAAATCTTCACTACTGCAGTATTAAAGTTTTCCTGTTAGGGCTACAAGTTTGATCACAAAATAATGATCTACCTTGTGAGGGGTCTACCCTTCTAAGAGCTTTAAGAATTATACAATCTACCTTGCAAAAGGATTTAAACTTACAACAAAGTAAGCACTTGGTTAAGATATTTACTTAGGTCTATTTTAACCAGTTTGTTAAGAGATTCTCCTTGATTCACCTGTTAGAATGATTCATTACCCAATCCTTCGGTTTGCACTGTGATGCTGATAACAAATCTTCTCCTTCCAATATAGATTTGATCTTCTCTATCAAATATATCTCAGTTCTTCCCTTTAATTCTTAGCTTGGTCATTGATCTATGATAATCGAAACACTTCTTTGTTCTTCATGTATGAAATCTCCTTGATACTCTTCTCACATCCATTACATTTTAGGGTTCGGATCTCATCTTATATAAACAATAGATCAACTCCATAAATTAAGATCAATGATCTATATTTTCTTCTTATGTCGCTTAACATTCCCTAATTCTGATTGGTTACATGGATTACATAGGGATTAATGATTACAATTCTAAAGCATAATCACCTCCGTGATTTCCTCAAAAAACAATAGATATCATGTAGATGTCAGCCAAAATGGTTTACCTAAGCATTTATGCCATAAAAAATGCACATATCAAATTTGGCTTACTCGGAATTTGATATCTCTGGCACTCGGCACTGACTGTTCTTCTTTACTGGTACTTGACATTAACATCTCTACATAACTTGGCATAAACTGGATTGATTAATATTGAAGTACTCGGTGACCTTTGACTTTCTCGACAGTAACTACTGCTTGGTAAATGTACAATATACATGACAGCCTATACATGATGGCTCAATCGCAATGATGACCAACCAGTATTGCCTAGAAAATGACTAAGTGTAAGACACTAATAGACAACAAAAATTAGGTGTCAACAATCTCCCCCTTTGATATTAGTGGAAAAAACACTTTGTCATGACATTTTACATTACATTTACATGAGTACTTAGTAATATAAAAAACTCCTATATGTATACTCCCCCTAAGACTTTGACTTAGTCTTCAAAAATATTCTACACATATATGTACATAAAACTCATTTGACATACAACCAAATATATATACATTTACAACAATAGTATGTCATGCTATTATTTCACTGTGTCTGGTTTTGTTTCTTCTTTTTCTCTTACCTTTGTCATATCTATTATTTCCCCTTTAATAGTCTATCATGTCATTTCATTTCCCCCTTATTTTTGTCAATTGAAGTTCTTGAGGAGTAGGGGTTTTAAAATACTTGTCCAAAAATGGTTTATGAAGCTGCATTACCATAGCTAATGCATTTTCCCAACCAGACCTTACAAACTTCAAAACCTATGACTTTATTTTGAGCTTGGCAGCTAGCTCAACTAGGCTCTCAGCAATAGAAAGATGATGGTCTTTCTGCACTAACTCCTTTGCCATGAATAACTCCCTTTGTATAACCTCGAGATGAGGTGTCAGCATTGTTTGTATGGAAATTAGTCTAGCCCTTATTTTTCCATGATTAGCCACCAATTCAGCTAATCTACCTTATGCATGAAGTAATCTGGTAAAATGAATAGAGTTGGAACTTGCATCCATGCTCGATGAATGTCCTATAGATTTTAAATCTAGATGTAACTTGTCTATCAAATCTTGATTATCTTTAGTAAAATCTTCAACATTTCACAATTTCTTGTACAGAGAATGGGAATTATGTACAAATTCTTCTAAATTTGTTACTAAAGCATAGAGTTCTACCTGCTTAACTGCAATTTCAGTTGAAACCTTGTCAAGTACCTTGGTCTCAAACTTTCTCTCAGACCATTGTAACAAATTATCATTAGCCTCATTGTCATCATCATTTACCTTCTTGACAATATGTACAAGTTTCTCCAAAATAGATGCGGATTCATTTATATCATCCATCTCAAAAGCATCAATAAAAATACTTTTGATCTCATGCAATACCTAATTCTATTGATGTTCTCTTCTCAGCTCTTCCTATTTACTCTTCTTCTTCAAGAGATCCTGCAAGATTTGCATTTGTTCATAGGTCAAGTTATCAATGTCCCATTTAGGAATCACTATAACCTCATCGAGTGTCACCTATGTGGCAGGAGATTTATCCTTCTTCTTTTGTGTCTTCTTTCTAGGTGTGTTTCCACTTGGCATCTGTATAAGAGCTTTGATTGCTTCTAGTTCTTTAGGCTCTTTTTTTCATATTCTTTCTCTTCCGTAGTCTTTTCCTTTTCCATGCCTTCCATATGAGGACTTATCACAACTAATGCAAACTGATCTACTTTATCTTTAAGAGTCTTTTCAGCTTGCTCTTTATGTTTCTCCTCGACAAGTGTAGTTTTTGGTGTAATTGTCTACTTGTCCTGTTTCTCGGACTGGTACATTGTGAGGCTTGGGTTTCAACTAGAACCTTATGAGGGCTAACTGATGTTGTTTCAATAGTTGATGTACTCTCAATTCATGGATAATATTGTACTTGGATGAGTACTAGATTGGTGCAAGGTAGAAACTTATATGTTACTACCTCAGCTTGTATTTGTTTATGTATGTCTTCCTCATTCAATACATTTGTCTTCACTAGAGTATCCTCAGTAATATCAACAATTATGATCACATCATGTGAGTCACTTATTTCATCCTTCTTTTCTTCTTCCTTCTCCTCATTTAGTGGCTCGACAATGTCCTCCTCATTATCTAATTCCACTCCACTGGATGTACTTGCACTCAGTTGTCCACTCTTGTCAATTATAAGACCAAAAATGATTTTCCATAGTCTTGTGTTCTATTGTACAATTTCTTCAAACTTGTGTTGTAGTATGGAGTACGCTCAAAGCTTGGGAAAAAAATTATTTCTATACTTCTCCATATACTGCTTGATGTAATCAGGAGATAAGTCAAGCATAACTTTAGCAAGTGTGTTCTCTCTTATCTGCTTCTCAATCATCAAGGCATACTCCCATTTTTGAGCTATCATTTTATACAATTCTTCAAGAATTAGGTTTCCCATAAATAGTGGTGTCATCTTGAATGTATATAGCATCTCAAGCATAGATTTATCTACTCTCTCTTTATCTTCAATGCTCAGTTTCTCAAATTTTATTTGTTTGAAGCTTTCTAATACAACAGTGCTCTTGATGTTGTGGCATATCTCATGCACAGTCAATTTATTCCTTTAAGATGGTGCCTTCTTCTTTATATCCTCATCACTATTAGTTTCCTCATCATCTTTTTCCAAGATAAGCTTTCTTCTTGGTTTCTTCCTTATATTGCTTGGCATAGCCTTAGCGTGAATTTGTTTCCTCTTTCCTGATGCAGGGGTATTCTTTTGTGGCTCAACAACTGGAACAATAGAAGCTTCCCTAGATCTAGGTCTAAGTACTAGGGAGGAAATAGGCTTAGGTTTTTGCACTGGTTTCTCAATAGGCTCGACAACTGATGCCTTCTTGCCTTTCTTAGTGATTATAGTTTCCTCTTCACTCTCTTCTGACTCACTTGTCTTATCTTCTCCTAACCATTGTATCAATGCAAGAGGCATGTCTTCCTCTTCACATTCTCCTAGCATCTTTTCTGGGTTTTTCACTATCTTCTTTCCTTTTCTCTCCATGGTTTCATTTTTTAGATTCATGGTTACTTTTGACTTTGCTTCCTCATATGTCCCAAAATATGTAGCCTTTTTGTCAACTTCTTTAGCTAATAGGGTTGTTATTGCTGCTGTTGTCTCATTTATATTCACTTTATAAGGTAATGGCCTTAGCCATGATACCCTCAGTGTAACTACTTGTGCATATGTGAAGTCAGTATCAACTAGGAAACATATGTCATTATAATACTTCTCCACTAGTGATACTAGGATCCTACTCCTTTTCCTCATTTTATTCTTAAACTCCACAAAATAGCTATCCATTACACTCTCAAATTTTTCTCCTATCTGATCAATAAATTCATTTATCTGTATAGTGATAGGTCAATTATTATCCCATGCAACATCCCCAACAGTAGGAAAACTATTTTATACATAGAAAAATAGACAGGTGAGAAGAGAACCAAACTTACACATCAAATTCTTTGCTTTCTTGACTGTAGTGAGGTTCTCTAAAATTTGTGGCAGTTGTAGCTCGACAAGATCATATGTATGATCTTTCTTTACCATCTTCCAAGCTTGGTTTACTACTATGCATGAAACATTGTCTAGCCGACAGGATTGGTAAAACTTATGTGCAATCACCCTTACTACAAAATCAATTTCTAGATCTGTGATTATTGAGATGGTCATCCCTCGTTTATTCTATAATGCCTAGATATTGGCTTGAATTGTCTCCTTGCTTTGACATCTCATAGTCTTCTTTCATGTAAGACTAGGATAACCAGTTACTTGATGTATCATTTCCTTTGTGATCTTTACTAGTCCATCCTCCAACCAAATTTTCATGTCATGTACTCATCTCAACATGGTCTTTATCCATTTGACCTTAAATTTTTGTGGGAAGTTGAGGGCATGCACCAACCCTCACTCAGAAACCTTCTGGTGTTCAGCCTTCAACACCCCATTGCAGCACAATTTTTTGTAAGCTTCTTTGAGTTCGTAGTCTCCTATTTCTCCAATCTTGCACATATAACATGTGCGTACATCATTAATCATCAAAACCATAGGAGGGATAGATGATAGGGAACCCATGAGATCTCCCATAATTTCACTCTTAGGAACATTCTAGAATTTCTACAGTTTACATGTGTCATTCCTCACAAGTTGTACGCTGAACACTTCCTTCCCTTGCTTCTTATCTGCGAAAAATGATGAAGATGCCATTTCTTCAAATTCTAGGGTTCAATTAAAAAATAATTAACTCAATAAATACCTTGCTCAAATAGTTCTCAGATGTTTGCCGATGACACACTATTAAGATCTATGCAAATCACACTTAGCAAAAATCACTTTGGATAATCGCTCTAGAATTGCTCTGCAAGTTCTCAAATCGCTGGTGAAGTGAGAATAAATGGTAACTTCCCTCTTTGTAGACTTCAAATGGTTATATTAGGGCTTTATATGATCTATACACTTCTAGGTAAGATATAACTATCTCAAAAATCTCATGTCAACTTGGTTAACATAAGCTCGGTCGATACTACCATTTGGTTTCATCTCGGTATACATCACATCTCGGCTACCATAGGTGTTCGGCATACACTAGTGAATCGGTCACTATGAGCTAAAATACTGATGCTCAACATCAAATATACAATGTAGCTTCTATCTCAAATCTATCCTAATGCATCTTAATCTATGCAGATATGGACTTTAGCTTATTAAATGTTAGGAACTGATGTAAAATAAATCATTATAAAATTTAGTTCCTCACATACCTTCTTTGCTTAGTTTGAAGTAGTGTGATCATCTGATCCATTGAATTGGGTGACCTCAAGTTCACTGGATCCACTACTGCTTTCTTCTTCTTTCTTCTTCCAAGTCTTATTCATTTGGTTTCTCATCTGCTCAACAATTTCTTCATTCTTGACTTGTTCATTGCTTGGTATATGTGCTCTGCAATCTCTCTTTAAGTGACCAATCTTGTTGCATTTGTAACATACCAGACTTCCACTCATCTAACTCTTGGATTTTCCTCTAAAATGTGTCTTTAAACAATTTTCTCCAATATGAACATATTTTCCACAATAATGACAACTATACCATGTATTGTAGTCCCAATTGTATGAGTTACCTTTCTTAGGTGCTTTAGTCTATTTTTTGGATATCCACTTGGCTTTGGATCTACACTCTTGTGCTCTATGTCCATAATTCTGACGGTTGAAACAATGTCCTTGAAATCTAGGTGAGGTAGGTGGATTACTGATCTTTGTCCCGCATTCATGTTCCTGATGTCCATGCTTCTTGTAGTTAAAACAATTTCCATTGAATTTTGATTTAGGATTGGACTTACCAATTTTGCTACTATAGACGTTAGCGGTGTGTCCTATATTTCCACAATGATGGCATGTAGGTTTTTTGTTATTTGGCTTTGCATTCCTCAGTTCTCCACTCTTTGATGATTCTCCTTCTTTAGTGGATGGCAGGTGCTCATCATGTCCAAGTCCATAAGTATCATTGGATCTCCTAGGTGACCTTAACAGTTCTTAAAATTATCTCATAGCTTCATTAGGCTTGTTCATCCTTTCATTGAGCTCTTTTTCATATCTTAGTTCATTCTTCAGTTGACTATTTTATGATCTCAGATTTGTGATTTCCACATCTTTTTTTCCCAACTCTTGATTAGCAAGTAATAGTTGATTCACCATGTCTAGTTGATTATTTTTTAGTCTTTGCATGTCACATGTCCTTTCATCAAGTCTCATCGATATTTTTCTTTTATCTTCTTCAGCAATTGTCATGTCTTCTTTAGCTTTATTTTTCTAATCAACAACTTCACAAAGTTTTACTAACTACATTTCTTGTTCTCTCTTAAGATTTATGATGTCCTCATTCAGTATGTTATTTTTCTCCAAAAGATCTTTTATGGATTTTTCACTTTCAGCAAAGTTACCAATATCAAATAGTCCTTTATTGTCCTCTTCTTGATATTGAGTTTCATTCTGTTGTATTTCTAACTCCCTTCTACTTAAGGATTTCTTCAGTTCACCTCTAGCTACTTCAAACTATTGTAATGCAAGCTGAATGTCAATCTTATGATTCTCTATGACCTTTCCCAACTTATAAACCTCCATCTCAAGATCTTTGACTCACAATTAATTAGACTTCTTTAAGAGACTTAGCTCTAATACCAATTGTTGGAAATCTATTATGGGAAAGTGAGATACTAAGAGGGGGGGTGAATCAAATATCTACCAATAATTCCATTTTGACATAAACTTACTTGCATAACATAAAATCAAATTTAATACTGAAATAGATCTAACATCCTAATCATCATCCATGAAAATGAAACATAGCACAATGATTTTGGTTACCCATAAACCCTTGAAAGGTAAAACTGGGGTGGGGATGACACCCATAAATCTTCACTACTGTAGTATTAAAATTTTCCTGTTAGGGCTACAAGTTTGATCATAAAATAATGATTTACCCTATGAGGGGTCTGCCCTGCTAAGAGCTTTAAGACTTATACAATCAACCTTGAAAAATAATTTAAAATTACAACAAAGTAAGCACTTAGTTAAGAGATTTACTTATGTCTATTAAAACCACTCTATTAAGATATTCTCCCTAATTCACCTGTTAGAATGATTCAGTACCTGATCCTTCAGTTTTCATTATGATGTTGATAACATATCTTCTCCTTCCAATATAGATTTGATCTTCTCTATCAAATATATCTCAGCTATGTCATTCACTTCTTAGCTTGCTCACTGATCTCTGATAATCAAAACATGTCTATGTTCTGCATGTATAAATTCCCCTTCATACTCTTCTCTCATCCATTACATTTTAGGGTTCAGATCTCATCTTATATAAACAATAGATCAACTCCATAAATTAAGATCAATGATCTAGATTGTCTTCTTATGCCACTTAACCATTCCCTAATTCTGATTGGTTACATAGATTACATAGGGATTAATGATTACAATTTTAAAGCATAATCACCTCCGTGATTTCCTTAACAAAAAATAAATATCATGTAGATGTCAGCCAAAATGGTTTACCTAAGCGTTTGTGCTATAACAAACACATATATCAAATATGGCTTACCCAACATTTGATATCTTTGGCACTCAACATTGACTGTTCTTCTTTACTAGTGCTCGGCACTGATATCTCTACACAACTCAACATAAATTGTCTCGACTAATACTGAAGTACTCGGTGACCTCTAACTTGCTCGATAGTAACTACTGCTCGATAATGTACAATATACATGACTCAGCCTATACATGATTGCTTAGTCACAGTGATGACTGACCAACATTGCCTAGAAAATGACTAAGTGTAAGACACTAATAGAAAACAAGTTCATGAGGATTTGTAAAAGACTCTTGAGAAAATCATTGAATATAAATCAAATACATATGTTAAAGGAAAGGACGAAGAGACAGTGTAGGTTCCAACATCTATAACTAAAAAAATAAGGTATGTACATAAAAATTATTTTGAGAATTAGATTATTGGTGATAAAAATAGAGGATTTGTTACTAGAAGTAGAGAAACACAAGATCATGCTTTGTTTTGTTTACTTTTGGAATTTGAGCCTAAATTTGTAGAAGAAGCATGTAATGATAAGAATTAGGTTAAAGAAATGAAGGAGGAACTTGATCAGATTAAGAAGAATCCGACTTGGGAACTTGTGCCTAAACTAGATGATAAGAATGTAATCGATACAGAAGGGGTTTACCAAAGCAAGTTAGATGAGAACGGTAAGGTAATAATGAACAAGGAAATGTTAGTATGTGTATGGTGTAAAATATGGATAGGGTTTAGAAAAATGGGGGTTTGCAAATAAAAGAGACCCTAAAACCAATATTTAACACATACATGAAATTCTAATGATAAGGAATATAAATATGGAAATGCTTGCAAAGAATAATGAAATCAGATAAAATGAAATACATACCTCATAACATAGAAGATTTGGAAATACCTATTTTATGGTGCCTATATTGTGTTTCTAGAAATTTTGCAATCGGAACTGGAACAGAAACATAGAGACCAAGAAAACCCATAAATAATTTTCTTTTATGAACCAGGTCGACCTTGACCCAAATACGGGGGCACAATTGTGCCCCTTTATGTTGACCTTGACCTGCACTACTCCGATAGAAATTATGTTCGTAGATCCTAAAATTTTTCCAAAAGGGTATCCAAATATGCTCTGCAACTCCCAAAATAGTGACTGTAGATACCTGAAAATGGTGTTTTGGGGTGGCTATATAGGTTTTTGCCTTAGTCAAACCCCTGTTTTGGTGATTTCCACCTCCATGAATAGCTAGATGTAATAGGATATGTGTGTGTGTTTTGCTCGTAGGAAGAGCTTTGAATGTGCAATGCCAAGATCTAATCCTCTAGATTAATACCCTAGCATGAATTGAAATGAGAGAGAAATGCATAGATTTGAATATGATAAAGAAAGCATACCAAGCCCCCAAGGCTAAATTAGTCCTACCAAACTCACAATCTATAGTTTCTACCCCGTGATTGTATCTTTAGAATGCTTGAATGTTGAAAATGGTAGATCAAGGAAGAAGGAATCTCTCTTGCTCCAAATGAGTGTCCATAATAACTTGTCCACAAAATGCTTGCTTACCTCAAGGAATCATCATATCTTATTCTCCTATATCATCCTCTTGCAATCTTGCATCATCATCTCATCATTATTTCATCTCCTCATAACTTATTGAAATGAAGGCAAAAGAGAGTGCTTATATAGAGATTTCAAGGCAAGGGTCCTAGGGAAATGTAAGGGCCCCTAATTCAAATTTCACCTTGAATTATGGTCCAATCAAAATAGCCAACTAAGGAGGAAATGTATTAAATTAATTTTGAATAAAAACCCTTTTGCATTCGGATCTAGAGGCCCATTTTTAATTTAGGGCCCTGCTATGATCCAAATTTGAAAGCGGGAACCAAAACCTGACAAAGCTCAAGGTCGACCTCGACCCTGACTTGAAGTTTTAAGCTAGTCAACTTAGAGTTTCAATGAAGTTTCTGGGTTGGCCAGAGACTTAGAATGATGGGAAAATAGAACATAATGCTGGAAAAGGGCACAAAGGCCTAGGTGATGAAGGCTAGGAGGACCAATACATAGGTCTTACCTAGAAAATAGAGCCACAAAGAAGGAAATCAAGGAGAATCCTCGGGATCCTAACCCTAATTTCACCTAGAAATGAAGAATCAAGTGCAGTTACATCCTAAATGCAAATCTATCATGAAAATGCACTTAATGAGGGTGATAAACCTACCAAGATGGAAGTGCTTCCATTTTAAGATGATAAATTTAGCTCCCACTTTAGCTTAGACATGACACTACGTGAATATGCAAGCTAAAGTAAGAAAACATCATAATAAATAAAAAAGGATATAACTAAGTCCTCAATGTAGAGATCCTGCAAAAAAATGTTAGTACCCGCAACATACAGCATACAAGGTTAATGAAAATCCATAAATCACCTAATACTTACTATAATAAAATTAAGAAGTGCATAGAGCCCCTTATTCCCCCTTGTTTCGGCTTTCTACTTCTGAAGGGTGAAACAGGGTGATAAGGATAGCCCTATACACTGGATATGCAATTTGTTAAAAAAGGAATTTTTGTAAACCAATTAGAATGATTCCTACCCTTCCTAAATGGATTCAAGGAGTTAGGTATGTGAATCATGATTCCAATGCCATAGACGACACTGAAAACAGAGCTACAAAACTCAAGTTATGATGAAAAGAGTGAATGTTTATCTAAAAGCATATGAAGGGAAATTCGAATTTAACATAAATAAACCCTAAAAAATCCTAACAAAAACCCTAATAAAAACTTTAATTTTGATCTATAAATAAGGGAAGAGAGCACATACCTACCCATTCTTACCATTTGTAGAGTTTAGGAGAGAAAGAAGGAAAGAGCAAATAGGACGCCCCCAGCTGATAGTACCGGTGCAGATGTGCATGTTGTTCATACATCACCACTGAGATCTCGACGACCTCCACGCACCCATATAGAGACACCATTTCTGAGACCTAGACATAGCAAGCATGGAGAGAGTATTCACTCCATGCCCGCACCATCCAGACCCTTTAGTGATACCCAGGAGGGAGATCCAGGTATAAAACATGTATTTGATTTAAATATTTAACTTAATTTGTGAAGAAAAAGGACTAAAAGATAAATACATTTTAATTTTGTAGCTAGCATAGTGGAGTGGAGGAGATTTGTATTTGAGGTCCTAAAGGATACATTCATGTCCTACCGACTACCAGCGAGCAAGTGAGAGTTCCCCATTGATCACAGTGATCCCCATAGACATGTCGATATCTTTGCTTGTGTCTAGCGAGAGCTAAAGTTATGTAGAGAAAAAGAGGAGAGGCTAATAGATGACCTACGGAGATCACATGAGTGCGTATATGAGCTTAGCATATCAAGGATCCACTCGTAGAGTACCATACATAGACCTTCATCTTCTCATCATAGATCAGAGAGATTTGGAAGCCATCGACCACCATAACATAGGGATAGAGAGAGTGATAGATAGGGCATTGTACCACATATGTATCAAACTCAAAAGAATTTATAAATGAAAAACTCTCTTTGCTAGTTAGTTCTATGATTGATTACTATATTTTCACCAATAACATAAAACTTAACAGAAAGAAAGAACGTGTATAAATGTATTCAAATGTAATTTGCTAAAATCACATAACCTATAAAATAAACATAGCTATTTTATAAGGAATACATAAATACACAAGGAAAGAAAGATGTACTAGGGATAATAATGTTTGAGATGCATAATATTGATAGGTTCCTTAAAAGGCACACCATCCATATCAGCAATTTTGTACGCACCTGAACCAAAGTCCTCAATTACAACAATAAGTTCTTTCACTTATGTGAATTGGGTAGGTAATGTGGATGATAGATAAAGTAAAAGTGGTGGAGCATTTTTCTTGGGAAAAAGGTTAGTCTCTTGGTCTAGTAAAAAGAAAAGTTGCATATCACAATCTACTCCTGAGCTGAGTATGTTGTCGCTACTATAAACTATACATGAGTGTTTTGGATGAAAAAAATGTTAAAATATATCAGAGTGAGTATTGATGAGGCCATTACTATTTATTGTGATAAATCAAATTCTATCTATATCATCTTAAAATGGAAGCACTTCCATGTAAAGAACATTTATCCCTCCTTAGGGGGTGTTTTGGGGCCATCAGCATATTGTCCTTTATTTTTTGCCTCCTTCCCATCTTATGTGCCTGTTTAGGGCTTTGTCTGGGCCTCCCCGGGCACTGTTTTCCTCTTTTGGCTCATTTTACAGGGGTCCTAAACCCCTGGGTCAAGGTCGACCTCAAACTTGACCTAGGTCAAATTTGACCTCTTCCTTGACCCACATCCCCCTTTTCATCAAAAACTTTGCCAGATGCGGGGGGAAGTTCAAAAGTTTATTTTCTTGCTTCTGGGTCGGCTGTTTCAAGTTTCAGAATGATAAACTCTTAAATTTTATTTAATCTAGGTCCATTTCTAGGGGTTAAGGAATAATTGGAATTTAATTCTCCTATGTTGGCCTCTCTAGAAGTTTTTGCCCTATAATAGGATAAAAGGAAGCCTTCCTCTCTCATTTTGATCATTCATTTTTCATAGGGCACTCTCGAGGAGATCCATATTTTTCATGAAGCTCTCCATATTTTCATCAAGAAATCAAGTGTGAAGGACATCCAAGATCAATCAATCCATCATCTACATTTGAGCATTCAAGTTTTCCATTGAAGATCAAGGATTCATGCATTCAAGCCTTTGAAGGGATTTGGTTCAAGCATTCAAGATTCATCATTCAAACCTTAGATCTAACCATCATGGTGATGTGATCTTCCTTCAAGATCCTTTGTTCATTTTCAAGATCTATTCATTCTCTCTCCAAGGTGGATTCCAAGCATACAATAATGGAGTTTTTGATTTACATTGGTTAGTATTGAATTCAAGCTTTCATATTAACATACTTGTTTACATTTCAAATACAATTGCATATCTATTGAGTATCATAGCTTCATTGTTAGATCTACTTCTACTACTTGCTAGCATTCTCTATTTCAATTCTATTTTAAAGTTTGATTCCAAACCAAGGTTTGACCAAGGAAAACCCTCATCCAAATAACAAAAACCCTCTTTTTCTTGTAGGTACAGGTGCGGGACAATGAATTGCAGTTCAGATCTGAGTACCCTTTTCGGTGAACTTCTGGGATCCGCAAATAAAATTTCTGTCGAAGCTATGCAGGTTAAGGATGACCTTTTGGGGTAAGATTGTGCCTTGGGGTAAGATCTTACCCCTATCTTGGGTCAAGGATGACTTTGCTCAGAAAGATAGAACATTTTTGGGTTTTCTCTGTTTCTGCATTTCCAAGCCATATTCGGTTGCAGAATTTCTTGAAATTGAACACAGACACCAAAAAACATTGATTTCTGAATTTGGTCCTCTTTCAAGATAAGTATTCATGTTTTATTAAGTTTGTATGTCCATAAAAAATTTCACACACACAATCAACAACCCCCCAACTCAACCTCAAAAACATATAAAAATATATCCCTAAAAAGATATATTTTTATATATTACATTTTGGTGAACCCGACGTGAATCGAACACACAACCTTTTGATCTGGAGTCTCCCTATATATATATATAGGGTCTATGGGTATTTCAAAGAATAATGTATAACATTAAAAAAAAAACACATCTATCAAATATCATTTCTTGAAAGATAAGGTGAGTGAAAAAGAACTCAAATTGGAATATGTGTCTACTAAAGAGAAGATTACAAATATCTTCATGAAGCCCTTGTCAAAGGATACTTTTAAGTATTTCTAAGGTAAGATTGGTGTGATAGCCTCTCCCGATCAGAGTGAGAGATGCATAAATTTTCATTGGTCTAGTGCTTTCATAGAAATTATCATTAATCTGGATTGATGTTTTGGTGGCTACTACTTAGGGGGAGTAGTTATTCTTGTGAGATATGTTATTTAGTTTTTGGGAGAGATATTCAGTTGCTTTTGGCCTCTATGACTTACTGCATATATGTTCCTTTGTCATTAATGTCAAAGGGGGAGGGATAGCCATGTGAAAATTAATGTGTATCTTAGAAGGAGAAATTGTTCTTAGTTTTAGAAGTTTTGGGGGAGAGATATATTGTGGATAGTGTTGGTGTTATTGTTGATATGGTTTTTTGTGCATTGATTTGTTTTTTCACATCATATGTTTCCATTGATGCCAAAGGGGGGATTGCTAGAGATATATATATATATATATATATATATATATATATATATATATATATATATATATATATATATATATATATATATATATATATATATATATATATATATATATATATATATATATATATATATATATATATATATATATATATATTGAAATTTATGTTTTTTCGTTGATGTCATCATATTTCTTTATTTCTAATAGTTCCTGATTTGTTCAGTGAAGAGTTTGGATTGGTATGGCTACTATATTGCAAAGTTACAAATGGATGAAGGGATATCTATACTTGGCCTATGTCAACTTACAGAGGTTCACATTGTGATTTAAGTGATTTTTGGGTGATTTATCAAAGTCTGGTTTCTCTGGTTCAAGAAGTGACAATGTTGCAGTTTTCAGATTGGTGTGGATTGGTTATGCAATATTTTTGGTTGCTAACTTGGTGGTGAGTTTAGGAAAATAAATGTGTGTCCTCAACTTGAATGGTTCACGATTCAGATGTTGGCAACCTATTTTTCTTGAGTGACAGAGGTTGATGTTTGGTGTTCTTGATGAACTGTGCAGAGATAGTAGTGAATTATGAGACAGTTGTTTATGTTGTTAATGTGGCATTTCACATTGCTTGTTGATGTTTCAAGACCGTGTCATATTTAGGTTGTTGGATCACATTGGGTTATGTGATTGGATTCAGTGATTTTCCTGTGGAGTGTTGATATTTTTATTGTTCTTGGATGACTTGGTGGTATAGCGTGATTTATGGATCTGAAGCATGTTCGTGGATGAAAATTTGGGTCCTATCTATGTCTTTTCTGACATGTCTTGGATCACATGTTTATTATGTAATTAATTAATTATTTTGTGTAAGATATAAAAATATTATATATATATATATATATATATATATATATATATATGTATGTATGTATGTATGTATGTATGTATGTATGTATGTTGTGTGTGGGGATGTGTTGAAAATGTTGTGGACATATATCACCTCCTAATCCAAGACAAAGGAGATCCCAATTGATTAACCGAAAGAAGATAGTCAATGCAAAGAGGAATCAACTGATTATGGATAAAGAGGGAAAGGGGATCTAACAATAAATCAAAAAATTTGGGATAAAATAAAACACTTACCTTGTAATGTAGCATATCTGGAAATTATTGTTTTCTGGTGTTTGTACTTGTATGCACCCTAAAATGGTCGCCTAGACTTTGGGCCCCATTCTTCAATTTATCAATTTCTTGAATCAATGCTTTGCAATATTTTCAATTCAAATCAATTTCCTTGATCAAATCGTAATTAATTCAATTATTTTAATATTTCCTAAGGTTTGATCATTTTATCCTAAGTTTTATTTAATTAAGAGAACATGCTCCCTTTTAATTAAATAGAAAAATCTTTTAATTAAATAATAAAATCACTTTATCCTAAGCCACATTTAATTAAAAGAATAAATCTCTTTTAAATAAATAAAAAAATCTTTTAATTAAATAATGGAAACCACTTTGCTAAAAATAATAAACAAATAATAAAATAAAAATAAAAATAAAAAGATTTTTTGTCTACACATTGAATGCACACTTTCCAAGATGAATGGAATCTCCTTTTGCCTCTTAACCATGTCCATTGATTTTGCCTCTTGAGAATCTTGAGCACGTGGATCAACCAAGATTTAATCTCCCCCATTGCTCATTTATTTTTTGCCTCTTAATCTTGACCGTCCATTCACTTTTAAATCCTTTATAAGGAGCTTTGTCCTTTTCATTTTATGCATGGAGATTTTTAGAGATCAAATTTTATGTTATTGTTATGCAAGTTTGGAGAGTGATTTTGGAGGAGAATTTGAGCACTTGAGCTTGGACATTGCAACTTCTCTTTTCTTGTCTTCTTCTCTCATGCCCCATGGCAATCCATTTAGATTAATCTTGCACTTTCATATTAGATTAGATTCATATTTCCTTTCATATCATAATCTTGCATAAGTATTTCCTTTCATATATTAGTTTGCTTTCATGCATTGTTATCATATATAATAGCTTTCATTTGCATTTGCATGCATACTTGATGATCATGGAGACTAGCATTCTTCATTTTTGTCTTTGAATCTCTCATTTTGTGGTGTACTTTCATGGGCACAAACTAGGTCTAATCTGAGGGCCTCCATTACAAACCCTTGCACTCCATGAATAGAGAGCTATGAGTCACCATTTGAGACCTCATTCTTGAGCAATCTTGGATTTAATGACTCATAAAAGTGTGTCAACATTTTAGCACATATTTTTGGTGCCCACCATGGGGCAACCCACCTTTACATGCTTGTTTTGGTTATTTTTGGAGCTAACCCCATTGTGCAGATTTGCTTGGAGACTAAAACCCTAGATTTTAAAAGATTTGATCATATCTCCCAAATGGATTGGCGTTTTGGTCTGAATTTTCTTTTGTAGGTTGGTGACATATTAGAGAAGCTCAAATAAAAAATTCAAAATTTTCGGAGGTATTTTGAATTTTTTATAATTTTTTCTTGATTTTTCATAAAAAAATTAATTTTCAGCGCAAATTAAAATATTTTTTGAAAAATTTTACATTTTTAGAAATCTCTTTAAATTTCACAGGGGGTCCATTCTTTGTGTTTTTAATTTGGATGCAATATCATAGCTCAAATAATTGATTTACACAAACTAGTCTATTTTGGTAAAATGGGTCTCTAAGGCACAAATGAAGAGATTTTTCCAAAATTTTTACATTTTTGGAAAGCTATCTATTTTTTAGTAGGGTTCTTTGTTTTTCATTTCTATTTTTGTGGCAAAAATCATATCAAAAAAATCAGATCTTGTTGACTAGGTCAAATGCAAAAAAAATAAAATTTTGTGATGAGTATGCACTTATTTTTCATTGTTCAATGCATGATATGAGTTGTCATTTGGATTATTTTTTGGATATTATTGCTTCTAACAATTGATTTTCAAATCTAGCGCTAGGGTTTGCATAAGTTGGATATACATTGCATATCTTGTTTGCTTGTTTGCTTGTTAGAGAGTTCGTGGCTTGCTTGCACAAAAAAACCTCAACAAAAATCTACTAAGCGCATTGCTTTGGACTTGAGGTATTTTGTTGCATCTCTATAAAATTTATATTTTGGGAATAAAATGAATCTCTCATGTGTTTGGCTTGAGTGTTTATTGCTTTCATAGATCACACTTCAAATTTGGGCTCTAAAAAGAACATAGATTCACTTTCTTGCATATATATTTCACATAGTAAATAGGCCCTATGAACACTATTTGTGGCGTTCTTGAGAGAGTGGGCTTCTTGTGAAGTTCTTCTTGATGATAGAACCCCTTGTAGGTAGGGAGGATATTGTTACTATCTCACGGTCTTACTTGGTTTATTCCTCAACATTGATCGGTATGTTCTCTCTTGGACCCATTTAGAGAGATCGGTAGACATTGTTGTTGACATATGAACCTTGGTGAGGTGGTTTCAATCTTAGTGTGTCAATGAATCTATTTTCTATGTTTGGGTGAAGCGAAGAGGCTAGAGGATTATGCTCTACTCCCTTTTTAGGTATTATCAGAAACTCAGATCCTTGAATCTAAACTAAGTCCCCATGTGGTCCTTTTTGTGAGTCACCTTGTTAGAGAGGGTTAACCATAGTGGATATTCCCTTTATTGGTTCAACCACATGGATGAAACCTCAAGCGGTAATAGTCATTTTCACTGTGGTAGCAACAACCGCTATATAAATGTCCTTGTGGAAGAAATCTCCATGGGTTTGGTTTCTTGTTGGGCTGTCAAATCTCCTCAGCATCTCCGATTGATTAAATTCTCAAAATGTGTCAAACCCCTGGTGTGCCTAGATTAGAGTTCGCCCTCTTGTGATTGCAAAAGTTGCAGAGTTAAACTATTACTAAGAACCATAGTGCAACCAACTTTTTATTTGCTAGGACTATGTGCGTGGTTGAAAAATATTTTGAGAACATACACAAGTTGAATCTTTAAGGAGTAGCATACTAAGTCACTATTCTTGTCCATGTGCAAGGTTACTTTGTCCCTTGCTCATTGTTTGAAAACATTTGTTTGCTTGAACTCCTTGATTGTTGTCTTATGTGCTTGATCAATGATAAAAATTGGTTGATGTGTTTACTTGATCTTTTAAAATGAACAAAAACTAAGTTTCTGAATTGAAACACCAACTTTTTACAGCTTGCCTGATTTGCTATCTTGCCATTCCTAGTTTTCCTCAGTCGATCCAGGTCTGATCAGGTCACTTACCCCGTTGTTAGAAGCCTGTTTTCACCTTGGGTTCCTATGTCTTGACCTCTTGGATTAGTGTTCTTTGATTTCGCAAGTGACCTTTCTTGGAATCAGTTAGTTAGAAACTGTCCTTGTTGAGAAGACCAACCTTCGGATTCTTTGATAGCACAGTTGGAGAGTTTTAGTAATCTCTTGTCCATTCACTTCCATAACAAATTCAAATTCAATAAAATATAACTTGGATAAATCATCCTCCTAATCCATATGTGTTAGGATACTCATCCATTTATTGGGCACCTCTGTGGCAGTGTTGGTTTATGTCTTTTGCAAAAATTCTATCTTATCACATCTCTTTTGGACAATTGAGTGCTTTTACTATCCTAGTTTGATACCAACATTTATTAGGGTCATATTATCACCTAGGATCTTTTCTTTCATGTCAGTTATAACAAGATATCAAGTAAATCAATGAAAATGACCTCAAGTAGTCTTTGACCAATTACCCTTAGTTCAAACTCACCAAAAATGTAAGGGAAAAAAGCCCGTCTTTGATCAATCCCCTAGGAATACCTCAAAAGCTTGGTTTGATCCCAAGAGTAATCTTAGCAAGTTGATCACATCCTTAGAACCTTATCATTCAGATATGGATATGAGTTACACAATGAATCAAAGGGAGAGGGAAGAAAGGGATAAAAGTCTTGACAATATATTGGAAAGACATAGAGATAACATTCCATTTGGCAGTTCATCTCATGAAAATCAACCAGTCTCATCTCTTATTTCTACTAGATATCTGGATTCACATCAAAGGGCTGAGAGAGATAAGAGACAAGTCTCTCAAGAAGAGAAATCACAACATGATAGTCAAGATGATGAACCTTATGATACTCAAGTGAATGCAGCATATACCAATGACTTATTTAAACATTCAAGACCAAGTTCACCTCTCCAAACAACTTCAAGATACATAAGTGAAAGACTCAAGAGGATTGAGTGTGAAAAGAAAGCCTTCCTAGATGAACAAGCTGCAAAGGAAGAGAAATTTAGACTCTTAGAGTCAGAAAGACAAGCCTTATTGGAAATAGAAAGGAGAGCCGCACAAGAAGAGAAAGATAGACTCTTGGCTCAAAAACTTAATGATCAATACAACAACATGTGTGTTGGTGGTGGAAACAACTCTCCTCCACCCACTCCTCCTAAGACTCCATGAAATGGAAGATCTTCAAGATCACCTTCACAATCTCCTAGCCATATAGGAAGAAGGGATCCACAATATGATCATT
This sequence comes from Chamaecyparis obtusa, assembly GCA_027943335.1. NCBI lineage: Eukaryota > Viridiplantae > Streptophyta > Pinopsida > Cupressales > Cupressaceae > Chamaecyparis > Chamaecyparis obtusa. The sequence continues at coordinate 224,274 of BSBK01000103.1, read as the reverse complement.
ATAGGAGACAAACACCTCCTAGGAACTCAAAGAAACTTTCTTAACATGCTCACCATGGCTCACAATATGGGTTAAGTAGCTCAAATCTTGACCTCAACTCCACAGATTTCATGAAGATACAAAAAGAACCACTCTTCCAATAGTATGTGGAGAGATACTTGGAGCAAAATAAAGACAAGTTCCTAGAGAGTTTAATCAAAAAAGGTGCTAAAGTCCCTTACAACTTTGATGTGGATAGAAAGATCAAGAAGCAAGGTCCATCTCAAGATGAGAAGATCAAACAACTTCAGAGTATGATGGAAAAGATGTTGGCACCCAAGAGCTCATTCAATCTTGATTCAATTTGTCCCAATCCTTTTTACAAGAGTGTGAGTATGAAAGATTTTCCTAGAAAAGTTGAGATCCCCCAATATGACAAGTATGACGGTAATGGAGATCCACATGATCATGTGCGTCAGTTTTATATTATGAGTTTTGAGTTCCATCAAGATGACTCATACCTCATGAGATTGTTCCCAAGGAGTCTTAAGGGTCAAGTGATGGAATGGTTCACCAACATAACTCCCCCCGTCAAGACTTTTAAAGAGCTTGTCCATATATTTGTCCTACACTTTGCATACAATCTTTCAAGATCTATTACCATGTTGGACTTATGCAACTTAAAGCAACATCAAGGGGAATCCTTTGTCACTTTCTTGCAAAGGTGGAGATGACAATGCTCTCGTTACTCTAGGACCATTCATGAAGATGAGAAGATTGACATCCTTATTAGCAACTTGGTTCCTGAGATGTGGTATGAAGTTAGGAAAATGGTATTTGATTCCTTTGACACCATGTTTGAAACTGCATGTAGGATTGAGGATGTTTTGAAAGAACAAGGAATTTTGGCCAACAAGAAAAACAACAATGGTCAAAATAACAAAAACTCTAATAAGGATAAAGGAAAAAACTCACATTGGAATAGAAACAAACAAATGGTCAATGATGGAGTTGTGGACTCTTCTCAACCCAAAGATCAAGATGTTCTTCACTTGTCTAGTGCAGTTCAAGCCATGAAACTCAATGCCTCTAATCAACGAGAGCAAGCCAAGATATCAAGATAAGCCCAAGAAAGAGAGGAGACAATTTTTCTAATCTTGGTGATTCATCTGAGGATATCTTCAAAACACTCATTGCCAACAACCTTGTGCATCCTCAAGATCTAGCAAAGCATCATATACCTGATGTTAAGCCACATTGGTGGGATGAGAAAGCCTTCTGCAAATTTCATAATGGCATTGGACATAATATTGAAAATTGTTGGAAACTTAAGCATATCATCCAAGATCTCATTGAGAATGGAAAACTTCATATAGATGGGTTGAACACCAATGCTAATCATAAGGATTTCAAAGAACCTTTGCCCAAGTATGAGAAGGGGGAAACCTCTAAACCTAAGAATGGCAAGGCTGAGATCAATTACACTTACATAGCTACAGAGAATGTTGTCAACATGCTTGAAGTTGTGGAAGACAATTTCAATATGACAATAAATAAAGATCCTTGTTGTTATGATCTAGACATGGACTCTCCTCCTATCTTTGATGAAGACCCTATCATGGTGCTAAGGGGTCCAAACTCTAGAATGTCATTTGAAGCTCTTAATGTTGTCACATGAAGTCAAGGTTCCATTTTCATTAGAGGACCCAGTTCAAGTCAACCTAGTAAACCAAAGCAAGTGGCATCCAAGAATGCCACCTCAAAACTAGCAGTTAATCCTAAAATGAGTTATAATCTTGTAGATCAGTTGCAAAGAACCCCAGCTCAGATTTTGATCTTTGAGCTCTTAGAGTTGTCCCCGAGGCATAAGAAAGTCCTTGAGGATGCCTTGCACATGGTGAATGTCCCTAACGACTTAGATGTTGATCGATTCCAAAACATGGTTAACCATATTACTAGCCCTCATTACCTTACCTTCTCAGAGGATGATGTTAAAGCTTTGAGCCACCCACACAATCTTGCCCTTCATATTGAAGTCATGATCCACAAAACCCATGTCAAGCGTGTGTTGATAGATGGGGGTGCGGGGCTTAATATTTGTTCCTTGAGTCTTTTAAAGACATTGGGTTATTCTGAACAAGTCATAGATACCAGAAAGAAGATCACAATCAAAGCCTATGATGAGGTGGAAGAAGTTCCAAAGGGTTGGTCCTCCTTCCTGTTAGGATTGGCCCTGTTGAGAGGGATATTTTGTTTAAAATTGTTGATGTTGGTCCTCTGGCATACAATATCTTACTTGGTAGACCATGGATCCATGATATGCAAGAAGTACCATCTACCTACCATCAGTGTGTTAAGTTTCCCTACAATGGAGTAGAAATTTGTATACCCAGGGATAGCTCTTTATCTATCAACTCAATTTTAGCAAGTGCTCATGTTCCCCTCAATAGAGAAGCAGACGATTTCAATGTGATCTTAACAGAATTCAAAGACAAGCTCAAGACGGTAGACCTTGGTGTAGGGGGATATCAACTTAACTCTTTGACAAAGCTTCCAGTTTCACCTAGATCTTATGGCAAACCTTCACAAGAAATGAGATCTTCCTCTTTAGGTATGACTTTATTTGGTACATTTGTAGAGTCCTCAGTGCTATTTAAGATGAGAAAGAAGAGGTGGTTGTTAAAGATTGGATTTATAGAGAAGAGAAATACATGCATAATGAGAACTTCTCTCCCTCCCCTAAGGCTTATGGAAGAGGGTATACTTTTGTCAAGCAGATGGGCTATCCTAGACATGGACCTCTTAGTCATAGATTGGATGCTAGAGATGAACCTCTTGATCATGCTATTTTTGGACGCAAGTCTAAGAAGATGCTTGGCCTAGGATTTACGAATCATAACAAGAAAATTGCTCCTATCCTTGATAAGTCGAACAGTGAAGATGAACCAAAATACATGCCTAATTTGACAAATAAACAAGATATGTGTGAAGATTGGGTCCCTTCCACCAATCTCCTTTAGGGAGGTTCAAATAATTCAATTGCTCATGTGATAGTTGTGACCTTAGAACAAGATGAATCAGATGTAAAGGATCCCATCAAAGAACGTCAATGAAAGAATATTGTTCATTTGATGGAGAGAGATGTTACCCTTGATGATATTAGAGCTTCCACATTAAGACATCCCAAACCGTCATGGTGTAAACATCCTAGTCAAGATTTAGAAACAGACTCACATGATTATGAATGGGACTCTCTCTCTGATTCTTCCATAGTTGACATGGATGTTGATGTCATCCACACTTATAGTTCTCAACCCGAGATAGTTGACAGGTCATGTGTAGGATTAGAGGATTTAAACCCACATGTTGCCTTAGTGGACGATTCTTCACTTGTTAGGACAAATCCTGATTTGGGTAGCCTAGAAGGATACTTGACAGACTCTGAATCTTTGGTCACCAGAGATGATATCATTCACATTCACAACCTTGAACCCATCATTGACTTACCTCTTGCTCATCCTAACCTCATTGATTGGTCCCAACACTATCAAGAACCTCAGCTATTAACATTCCAAAATGATTATGAGATAACATGTTACTTGAATGCCATTGAACTGATAGTCTCTTCCACCAGTGAACCGGTTACCAGCATGACAAAGCCAAACATCAAGTACCTTAGTCACAAAAAAAAAAGAAAAAAAAAAAGAATAAGAGTTTTGATGGCGAAAACCATTGTGTGGTGGTGTCAGAACCAAAAAAAGTAAAAATAAATGACGTATCCAAGGGTGAAAACCTCTATGAGGCACCTAAGGATGAGGTACTTGATCGTCTCCCTAGCTACTTTCAAGATAGATCTTCAATTCTTGTTGAGCCAACACAAGCAATCAATTTGGGTACATATGAGGCTCCCCAGATAGTACATTTGGCTCAGTCCTTGTCACCGCAAGAAAAAGAAGCTTACACTAAGTTCTTACAAAAAAAGAAGATCAATTTTTCTTGGACTTATTTAGAGATGCTAGGGTTGGACACTAATCTTATCATGCATCACTTTTCCATAGCTCCAGGTGTAAAACCGGTCAAACAAAAATTGAGAAAGATGCATCCCCACATAGCTCTTCTAGTCAAAGTAGAATTAGAGAAACTCCTTGGTGCAGGATTCATAAGAGCTATTGACTATACTAAATGGATATCAAACATTGTACCAGTTTCCAAACATGATAAATCCATTTGAATTTGCACAGATTTTAGAGATGTCAATAGAGCGTGCCCAAAGGATGATTTTCCACTCCCCAATATAGACATGATAGTGGACATGACTGCAGGTTATGATATTTATTCCTTGATGGATGGTTTTTCTGGATACAATCAAATTAAGATAGCTCCTGAAGATCAAGAAAAGACTGCATTCACTTGTACATGGGGTACCTATTGTTGGAACGTTATGCCTTTTGGATTAAAAAATGTAGGAGCCACCTATCAACGAGCTATGACAACCATTTTTCATGACATGATGCATAAAAACATGGAAGATTATGTGGATGACACTTTGGCCAAGTTTAAGAAAAGAGACACACACTTAGATAATTTAGAAGTCATTATAGATCACATGGAACAATTTCAACTAAGATTAATTCCTAAAAAGTGTGCATTTGGTGTCACCTCTGGAAAACTTATAGGATTCATCATTTCAACAAAAGGAATAGAGGTAGACCCTAAAAAGGTCCAAGCAATCATGGATATGCCACCTCCTAGAAACATTAGTCAAATGAGGAGCCTTCAAGGATATATTCAATCCATAAGGAGGTTCATTTCATAGTTGGCAGATAGAGCTCAACCTTTCAACAAGAACTTACACAAAGGAGTCAAATGTGTTTGGAATGAGGATTGTCAAAAGAGCATGGATCAAATCAAGAAATACTTGGAAAATCCTCCCATTTTAATGCCTCCTATCCCAGGGAAACCACTTATTCTATACATTTCAATGATAGAATCTTCCTTCGGGGCATTACTAGCTCAACTTGATGAACATGGGAAAGAAAGAGAAATATACTACATTAGTCGTACTCTTGTTTCATATGAGGTTAACTACACCAGCATTAAGAAAGCTTGCTTTACAATTGTGTTTTCTTCCCAAAAGCTGCGACATTATATGCTTGCGCACACAATACATCTCATAGCAAAAATAGATCCACTCAAGTATTTACTCAGTAAGGCTGCCCTCATAGGTAGACTTGCTAAATGGATGATGATCCTTTCTGAGTTTGACATAGAGTACATTGGACATAAAGCAATCAAAGGACAAGCCATAGCAGATTAGTTGGCTGCTTTCCCAATTCAAGATAGTGCACCTATTCAAGTTGACTTCCCAGATGAGCATCTCATGTATATGACTGAAAGAACATGGAAGATGTTCTCTGATGGATCTTTTATGAAAAATGGTTCAGGAGCTAGTGTGTTGTTTATTTCTCCTCATGAGACATGATTCCTAAGTCTTACAAGTTATTGTTCCCATGTATAAACAACATTGTTGAGTATGAAGCTTTAACAAATGGACTTAAAATGCCATAGAATGGAGAATCACAGAGCTACACATCTATGGGGATTCATAGTTGATAATCAACCAAGTTAATGAAGAATATCAAACAAAAGATGAGAAACTGGTACCTTATAAGAAAATGGCTGATTCCTTGAAACGATACTTCACATTTGTCACATTTCAGAAAATCCCTAGAGCAGAAAACAAAGAAGTTGATGTTATAGCTACACTTGCTTCACTCCTTCAATTAGAGCAACATGAATCCAGATTTGAATTCCTGGTGGAAGAGCTACATCACCCTATCTATGACTCCCAAGAAAGTCATGTTATCTATATCCTTGTCGGTCGTGAGTCATCCCGTTATGGTGCCATTTACTCATACCTTTGTGATGGCATTATTCCTAAAACCTTTAACCAATCTGAATGCAGGAGCCTTACCTAAAATGCCTCTTGCCATACCCTTATCTCTGGTGATTTGTATAGGAGGGGTCTAGATGGAACACTTCTTAGATGCTTAGAAAAGGAAGAATCCGACCAAGCGTTAGTTGGCATTCATGAGGGCATCTGTGGGGGACATTCCAATGGTCTTGCCATGGCCCAAAGGTTTCTTAGGGCAGGGTACTATTGGCCTATGATGCAGATTGATGTAGTAGCTTTTGCAAAGTCATGTGAAAAGTGTCAAAAACATGGTAACTTGATACATGCTCCAGGCAAGGAGCTCATTCCTTCTATATCTCATTGGCCATTTTAGCACTGGGCCTTTGATCTTGTTGGACAGATTCATCCCAACTCATTAGGTGGACACAAGTTTATTATCACTGCTCTTGATTACTTCACTAAATGGGTAGAAGTTGTCCCACTTTCTATTGCCTCGGGCAAGACAGTCTCTCTATTCATTCTGAATCATATTATCTTTCGATATGGAGTGCCTTCTGAGATTATCACTGACAATGGAGGTTAGTTCAAAAATAAGGACCTTAAGAAACTCTACAAAAAATTCAAGATTAAACAACATTGGTCCTCCATTTACTTCCCGCAAGGAAATGGTCAGGCAGAGGCATCAAACAAAACCATTATTAAAATCCTACATAGAACAGTTCATAAGAATGGTAGAGATTGACATTTATAGATAAATTCGGCTTTGTGGGCCTATAGAATGAGTATTTGTACTCCTACTAGGGCTACTCCTTTTGCCCTTACATATGGTGTTGAAGCAGTGTTACCTTTAGAGGTCAAAATTCCTTCACTTAGAGTTTCCCTCAAAGGTCTAGTTACAGATGAAGACTATCGCACCATGAGACTTCAAGAGTTAGAACTTCTAGATGAGAAACGTCAAGCATCATTTGACCATATGAGGGTTTATCAAAAGCGCATGTCCAAAGCCTTCAACAAAAAGATTCACCCTAGAGAATTCCAAGTGGGAGATCTTGTCCTACGCGAAAATCCTAAGAATCAACAACATAGAGATCAAAAGGGAAAATTTGAACCTAATTGGCTTGGACCTTACATCATTACATCAGCTTTTGGGATAGGTGCTTATTTATTATCTACAGAAGAGGGAGAGTAGCTCCCTGATCCTATCAATGTCTTGCACCTAAAGAAGTTCTATCCTTGATGCCCATTCTGTCTGGGGGCATCCTTTGTACATACTTATTGATCTTAAAAAATACCAAAAAAATGATATATTGTCAAGAATTCTAAAAATCAGAAAATGTCCTGAAAAATGATCATCTTAGTAAAAAACTAGCAATAGACGCTTTGATGTATCTCCAAAAAAAATAAAATCAAAAAATTTAAAAAATTCAAAAATTCAAAAAAAACAAAAAAAGTGCCTTGGTGAAAACCTGGAAACAGGTGCCTTGGTAGCAAAAATACAAAAAAAATTATAAATAGTCCTAAAAAAAAAAGAAGGAAAAATTTGCAATAAATTCCAAGTGGTGAAAACCTGGAAATAGGCGCTACTTGAGGCCTTTGCACCCCTATTTCTTAGCACGCATCCTCAACACTTAGCCTTTCTCCATCATGCCTTGTCCTTGTTGCCTTGGTTTGGAATTGGTCTTTGTCTTTGTCTAGGGGGCATAACTGTGTTAGCTTTGGTCTCTTGGATGCGTTAGTCTTTAGGACACCTCGTAAATTGTGTTTTTCAACACCACCCCAATTGTGTTTTTCAACACAATCTCTGGCATCAAGTGTTTTTCAACACTTCTCAGTTTGGTCTTACCCAGTTTTGTCATGTGATCTTTACCTACTTGCAACCATTCGATCCTTATCCTCGGAACTCAGTATCAGTGAACACACTTAAATTTTTAAATGCAACACTTAATGCTTGAGATATGTCATGATATTTTCTTTGTGTGTTGACTGTTATTGATTTTCGTTGAGTGTCCTTGTCTAATAAGTCTCTCTGGGATGCATAGCTAGAGGACTTGGGACATGGGACATGTTTTTATTTGCTTTCTGCTTGTGGGTGTGGTCTTGAAACTCTAGAGTGTCTCTTGTTGTTCCCTTGAAACACTTAGGAGATTTGAGGCATCATCCTTGACTATTTTTGTACAACCATTCTTATGGTCATCCCGGCATCTATGCCTTGATGCGAGCATGATTTTGCTACATTAAATTGGGTAAGCTAACATCAAAGTCATCTTGACCTTTATGTCTTTGATGCTTATGTTAGAATCTTTCCACATTCCAATCCGATATAAATCACATTCATATATTCATAGTTGCGCTTGTGACTAGTGATGATTGTGTGATTTTCTGATGTCCGTTAGTAATGTCGCAATGATGAAAATAAGTTCCTTAACATTCTCTAATGAATGATGAACACAAAATCCTATGTTATAGTTTCTCTATTGCAAGTACACCTTTGCATTTTCATGTAGCTTGCATTGTTAGACTTCATGTTAATTTGCATTTTTAGGTTGCATTATGAGTTTGAGAGGGTTTTCCTTCATCTTTCTTTTGGACTTTTAATCAAATATGGTCACGTTTTGATCTTCATTTCCTTATCTTCTTTCGTGATCTCAATCAAAATTTTCTATCTTAAACAATTGATTGATTTTGAGGCATTCTCTTTCTTGAGGCAAATTCTCTTTCTTCTCTCCATTTCTTTCCACCTCTTCCAAACTTCGATCCTCCATTTGCTTTCCCCCCACTTCTTTTCTTCTAATTCAACCTTGGGGCATAAAATTTCATACTTAATGATCTACCTTGGTTCTGTGATCCTTATATCTTTCATCTTACATCAAGAACCTTATCTTTAGTTCGATTTGATCAAATTTATCAATTTTCTCTTTCTACTCTATCTCATTTCAATTTCGATCATGAGGGTGCAGTACCTATCAAAATTCAATCCTTGATTCAGCTTTATCAAAGCTATCAATTTCTTCACTTGGGGAAACCTTGCTTGAGACTTGACAATTACCTATTTACAGGGGTGTTGGCCTTGTCTTTTTCAATCAACTTATCTTTGTCCTGATGTGTTCCCATCCATTGATCACACGTCTGAGTTGTTTTGTGATCCCAAATCGATCTCACATTTCAACTTCATTCTTTGACTACATGTGTTCCCATGAAGCTCACACACTAAGTTTCTAGAAATTCTGCAATTGGATCTGGGACCGAAACATAAAGACGGAGAAAACCTAGAAATCTTTTTCTTTTCTAAACTAGGTCAACCTTGACCAAAATGGAGGTCGACCTTGACCCCTTTATGTCGACCTTGACCTGCGTTGATCCAACAGAAATTCTGTTCGTGGATCTTGAAAGTTTGCCGAAAAAGGTATTTGAATTTTCTTTGTAATTCGTTGTTCTGCACCTTCACCTGCAAGAAAAATGGTTTTGTTGTTTGGATGAGGGGTTTGCCTTGGTCAAACCCTAGTTTTAGAATTAACCTTGAGATAGAATTGAAATGGAGAATACTAGCAAGTAGTAGAAGTAGATCTAACAACGAAGCTATGATATTCAATAGATATGCAATTGTATTTGAAATGTAAACAAGTATGTTAATATGAAAGCTTGGAATCAACATCAAAACCCATAAATGTAAATAAAAAACTCCATGATTGTATGCTTGGAATCCACCTTGAAGGAATAATTAATAAATCTTGAAGATGAACAAAGGATCTTGAAAAAAGATCACACCACCGTGATTGATAGATCTAGGGTTTGAATGATGAATCTTGAATGCTTGAACCAAAACCCTTCAAAGGATTGAATGCTTGAATCCTTGATCTTCAATGGAGAAATTGAATGCTTGAGAAGAAGACTTAAAAGCTTGAAAGCATGTAGAACAATGGATATTGATGGTCCTCTTTAGATTTCTCGATCTTGCTTGCTTGATGATTTCTTTTGATTACTTATTTCGCTTGGATTTAAATGAGAGGAGAAGGCTTCCTTATATACTAGTCTAGGGTACAAACTTCTAGAGAGGCCGACATAGGAGAAATAAATTGTCATTAAGCCTATACCCTTAGAAGTAGACCTAAATTAAATATATTTTGAGAGTTTACCATTTTGAAGCCCGAAACAGTCGATCCAGAAGCAGGAAATAATTCTTTCCAAAACCTGACATTCGGAAACCATCAGAATTTGAAATTTGGACCCTGGGTCAGGGTCGAGGTTGACCTTGACCCAGAAGGTCAACCTTGACCCTAAGGTCAAGAACCTCACAATTCACAGAGTAGGATGCTAGAAACAGGCAGAAAAGAAGTGGAAAATAGGGCAGAACAAGGGAAAAAGCCAAATCCAAGTCAAAGACCCATTCAAGGTATTTAACATGACCCCAAACCACTTACTCGAAGGGCTAAACTATTCCTAAATGGAAGTGCTTCCATTTTCCGATGATACATTTAGCCCCCACTTTAGCAAGAGTATGGACTCAATGCAAACTCTTGGTAAAGTTAGAAGAAAGACTCCAGTGGATCGCAACAAGGTAGAATATCACTTAGTTGAGGACATGAGCCCCTAGGCCAATGATTATAACTCAACATACATGCACAACACTGTGAAAACAAAGAGAAAATAAAGACAGCTAAAAGCACAAAAAGAGGGGTTAGTATAAAAACAAACCCAAATCAACTAGCAAAGGAAACCTTGCTATGAAATGCTTCCTATACTAATATCATATTTAGAAAGCTATTATAAAAGCATAAATGATTACATAAGAAAGACAAGAGCAACACTATAAATAACATAGCTTCATGATCTAATCCTACTAGCATGAAAGAGAAAAGAGAGAGGAGAGAGAGTGATTACCTCACCCAGTAAGATGCCCATCTTACCATGAATCACCAAGGAGGGAGAGCTCAACAAGTAGCCAAACTTGATAGATCACCCATAAAATGTGTTTTGTAGTTGTAATGCATCTTCTGACATCTTTTGGAATACCCATAGATCCACATTCTTGTATCACTATGAATATAAAATGTGTGTCTCTTCATGATTTAGCAACTTATGTGTGTTACCTTCCGATGATTTAGCATATTTGAAATTGAAAATGCATCTCTTCAGGATTTAGCAACTTATGTGCACTACCTTCTGAGGATTTAGCATATTTGAAATTGAAAATGTGTGTCTCTTCAGGATTTAGCAACTTATGTGCGTTACCTTCCGAGGATTTAGCATATTTGAAAATGTAAACTATAGCATAAGGGAGACCCTATATATGCCCCCCTCCTTATCATGGCTACCTACTAGACAGGATAAGGAAGAGAAAGAGGATACCTACTTCACAAAGTAAGGAGATATCCTGTTATCAACAATGTACACTATATTCTTAGCGAAGGGTATTGACCCTTACATCAAAGAGCATAGATAATCGTGAAAAAGGATATGTCACTTATGGAAAAAGGATCCTCAAAGTGAAAGAGATCTTATCAACAAGACCTCCACCATAGAGGAGTGCTTTGGATAAAATATCATCTTTCAAAGAAAAGGAAAGAGGGACCAAATATTCAATCATCAAGCCCCCTGCAATCAAGAGGAAGAGGAATCTTGGAACTAAGGAAACAAACTCTAACCCTACAACAAGGGAAAGAATTTATAAAGAACATAATTTGCAAAATAAAGAAGAGGTGATGACCTAGGACAATAACCTCTCACATAAAAGGATATCCATAGCCAAAACATCAGACATTATAATGAAATAATGTTGTAGAATAAACAAATGCCACTAAGCTAAAGAAAGCAGATCCCTAGACAGAGAGAAAGAAGGAAAACCTTGCCCCCTAAGGATGAAAGAAAGGGATACCTTTGCAAAACAAATGTATTTAGAAAAAATACCATGAATATTAGAAGAGAGCTATGGGTGATTATGAGCAAAGAAAAGACATCATAATACAAAACCATAGGGATAGAATATAGAAAGAATAACCAATTCAGCTCAAAATAAAAAAATATGCTAAGAGCATAATGGATACTAGAGTAATGGAAGAAATACATCTTGCCCCCCAGTGAAGAGACAAGAGGAGAAAATATCTACATTATAGAAGAATGAGGGGTAGTCCCCGTATCAAAATTATGAAGGAATTGTAAAACCACACGAGAGTGAGATATAATTCCCAAAGCATTTCTTTCTTAGAATTCATTTACTTAACATATACCTTCTTAGCCACATATTGAGGAGTATCAGGGTAATCTAAGGAAGATGTTGGAAGAAGAACATGAAGAGGAGGGTGACAATCAGGATCAACCACCTTAAATTGAGATAGCGGAAAACTAAGACCACACATATCTTGTTTAGGGGATAGATGAACCAGATACTTAATACCGTGCTCATTAACACCAAGCCCTAAACCCTTATAACCTTGTTTAGCCATCATATTGTATCTTGTAGTGTACATATCTTGCAAAGCTTCTGCAGGAGGTGATTGTTTACGATGATCATGAGAAAATGTTGTATAAGGTGGAATAATAGGTTTAGAAGAAGTTTCTTTTCTCTTCCCTTTAATATCATCATGGATCGGATAAGAAGGGGAAGGTAAATCCAAGAATTCTTGCACATTTACATCATGAACCATAGTTTGAGCCTCATCACAAGTGTGGGAAGAACTAGGAATAGAAGATGGAGAATTGGGAATGGGAACATTAGGAATGTTAGGAATTGGATTAGGATTAGGAAGATTAGGAAATGGTGTATCATCTACCAAATTCTTCACATAATCCAAAAGAGTAATAAGTCCGCCACACAAATCCTTTATGAAAGTTTTGAAAGTAGGAAGGCTAGTATTAATCAATCTCACAATAGCATAAGCAAGTGAAACATGAAGAGTGACAAACATAATGAAATGGATGATACTTTCATAAACATCATAAGTATTATAAAGAGATGCTAAGATGAGAATAATGAGGAAAATAGCCATACCCCAAAGCATCTTAAAGATCTTCATAGTGCAAGAATTATTTTTTTGTATTTTGATGAGTATGTATATATTTTTTGTTTTTAAAATGCAAGAGCATAAAAGAAAACTAATCTAAGCTAATCTTAAGGAAAGGAGGCAAAGCATCCAACACCAAAAAGAAAGAGTTGTCTATCGCGGGTTCACCAAAATGTAAGATATAAAAATATATATATAATATATTTTTATATCTATGTTGTGTGTGGGGATGTGTTGAAAATGTTGTGGACATATATCACCTCCTAATCCAAGACAAAGGAGATCCCATTTGTTTAACTGAAAGAAGACAATCAATGCAAAGAGGAATCAACTGATTATGGATAAAGAGGGAAAGGGGGTCTAACAATAACTTAGAAAGATTGGGATAAAATAAAACACTTACCTTGTAATGTAACAAATATGGAAATTGTTGTTTTCTGGTGTTTGTACTAAGTTTCTGGAACTTCTGCAATCGGATCTAGGACCAAAATATAGAGATGGAGAAAACCCATAAATATTTTTATTTTCTGAACCAGGTCAAACTTGACCCAAATAAAGGTCGATGTTGACCCCTTTATGTCGACCTTGACCTGTACTGCTCTGACAAAAATTCTGTTTGCGGATCCTGAAAGTTTTCCAAAAAGGGTATCTAAATCTACTTTGTAATTCATTGTTCTGCACTTGCACCTGCAAGAAAAATGGTTTTGTTGTTTAGATGAGGGGTTTGCCTTGGTCAAACCCCAATTTTGGAATTAACTTTGAAATAGAATTGAAATTGAGAATGCTAGCAAGTAGTAGAAGTAGATCTAACAATGAAGCTACGATATTCAATAGATATGCAATTGTATTTGAAATGTAAACAAGTATGTTAATATGAAATCTTGGACTCAACATCAAAAACCATAAATGTAAATCAAAACCTCCATGATTGTATGCTTGGAGTCCACCTTGAAGGAAGAATGAATAGATCTTGAAGATGAACAAAAGATCTTGAAAGAAGATCACACCACCATGATGGATAAATCTAAGGTTTGAATGATGAATCTTGAATGCTTGAACCAAATCCCTTCAAAGGCTTGAATGCTTGAATCCTTGATCTTCAATGGAGAACTTAAATGCTTGAGAAGAACAGTTTTCCAGTGTCATACAATATTTTCTTCTATATCAGTGCGATATTTTACCAGTTATAATATCGCACGCTTTGGCAGATTATATTGCACTCTTGTTCTGTTCTCTGTCGCACACAAGTATCAGAAATTATTACACGGAGATATATTATCGCACCAGTACATAGCGAAATATCACGACTGTTTCTCTGACAAAAATATCGCCTAGACCTAGAAGTAATTGTTTTTAGCTCTTTTTTTAATCTTGCAAGTTTCAGGTTTTCTATTATCTTTTTGAAAATTTTAGCATTTTCAAAATCCATGCCACTCCATAAAACTGACACCCATTTTTGAGAAATTTTCGCATACGATATCAAAAATTAAAGTGTGATATATTGTTGGAAAGCTCTTTCCGAGCCTGATCCAACCATGTTAGTTTCATTTTCAAATTTTGTCATTTGATTAGCTATGTTACTTGCAGATTATCTGATTTTTGATGTGCTAACCATTGTAGGGCTAACAAGTTGTGCTTATAGGTGCTCCTATTGCTTGATTATTTGCTCAAAAGAATGCATGTCAAAGCTTCAAATGCACAAGGGCTACTAACGGTTTTTGTAGGGCTGCCCAAAACATAAAAACCCAATCAAGTGCTTGTTGTTTATTTCATTTTCAAGTGTGGCAATTACTAGTTGTTTCATTTCATAGGAACATAATATCTTGTTGTAGGGATTCTTGGGTGGTAGGAGAAGTATGCTCTTCACCCTTGTGGTGAACTAGAAAATCTTGACCCATCTTTGGATTTTGAAAGCAAGAGGGTAATTGAACATTTTCTTGGTGTGTTTGGGAGAAAACTTTGAGATAGGGGAGTATGCTCTTCACCTTTGTGGTGAAACAAAAACCTTGAACCTCATAAGTTGATCCACTCTTTGTTTAGATCTTTAGAATCCTTTAGCGGGCTTGCTCTTGAGCAATCAAGAGGAACAACCCAAGTGGGGACAAGCTAATACCAAGCTATTCTAACCCACTGTAATCTCAAGGCTATCAAGGACATAAAACCTTGGTAGATGTAGTGCTTGTCTTCGTTTGATGTGAGTACTTGTGGGATTGTGACCATGAGAAAAGTATTGAGCAAGAATGCTTAAGGTACTCTTGAGGCTGCGAGGCCCGTTACTTGCCACAAGGTAAGGAGTCCCTTAGGGGAGCAAGAGGGGTGCCACGAATGGAAGCCCTTACTAAGAACCATAGGTAGAAGCTACCCTTTTTTACCGCTTAGCTTCTTGGTGCAAGGATTGATCCAAGTGGAATAACCCAGATCACCCTAAGATTACTCACCATCTGTGTTCCTTTGGTTGTGTCATTGACACTTCCACAACAAAGCCAATATCTATTGTGGGAAACCACTTTGTGTGAGGCAATGAAACATCAAGCATGGGCCAAGTTGCTAAGTATTGAGCCTTTGTCCTTCTAGGCTAGCAAGTGCTTGAACTGTTCTCATTGTTATGTACCTATGCAAACGTTCTCGAACATACAAACATCGCGGTAGTCCTCATAGAATTTTTCATTTTGATATCACAACTACTTGTCTTGGCAAGGTTGCTTTCGCCCTTGTGCAAGTGCTCTATGACATGTTTGATCACCTACTGTTTGCAAACTTGTCTATTTCTTGATATTACCGTGCTCGAAACCAAAAAATTGTACTTGCAATCTACAACATTGACCAAATTACTTTTAAAATTGAGTTTTTCACATTCACTAGTCAAGAGTCGTATGATACTGAAACATCATCGCATACCTTCAACCAAGAGTCTCGAGTTATTCTGTTGTCCTGCTGCTATTGCAATTTGAAGCTGCTAAACTTGCATTTTAACCTGTTGTAGAGTGTGTTTTTTGTTCTTATCTGAAGCTGGTTTGTTACCTACATGCTTAGGATTGTTCTAGACTGAAACAAATGAGTTAAAACTATTGGATTTGAGCCTATTGAATGTCACTTTTGATCACTTGTCAAAACACGGTTACCTATCTAACTACTTGCTAATCGAGCTCCTTGCTCACATCTAGGCTTGTGTCAATTGACTGTTGTAAATTCATGAGCACTTTGACCAGCCATCTCTATTATTCTATCTCAACAAGTGATCATCGTTGGCTTTTGCTTATCTCAACATCTAAGAAACTTTGTCTCATTTTATTGGTTGAACAACATTCTTTTTCATGCCAGTTACAACTCGGTCTCAATTTGAACAAGGGAGTCACCCTTCGTTCAATTATACGTAGTTACCTTCTCCCACTAGACACTCACGAGTGCCTATTAGCAACACTAGTTCTAGTTTTGAGGGTTCTAAGGTCACCCCGTGGTACAAAGGAGGTTTCCTCTTTTTAGTATTTAAGTCCTCCAAAAACACAAATAGTGTCTCACTCACCTTGCCCTAACAAGAAAAGTTTCGCCATTTGCAAGATCACTTTGAGCATAGAGACAACCAAAAGTGCTTAGACAAGGAACACAGTGAGAACATAATGGATGCTGCTAGACACATGGCTATGAGAGGAACATCTCATGAGTAACCCGAGACTAGTGGTTATGAGCATAGACCACTTTTTGATGCTAATGGAAATTATGGCAACAACACACCACCTAGATCTCCTCTAAGATGAACTTTTGTTTTACCTTTTTCGCCTCCTAGACCACCTCCCTCTCACCATGAGGAAGAGGTTGTTGATGATATTTCTAGTGAGGATCTTATTGCATTTGAACAAGATGAGGACTCCCAACGAAAGATGCTTAAGCTTTTAGAGCGCAATGGAGACCAATATTTCCAATATATGACTTCTAGAAGATACAAGCTTCCTCCCTGCTATGATGTTAGACAAATTGTGCAACAAAGAGTACCAATTGAATTAGAAGTCCTTAGAGAGGAACTACGTCGGACAAATCAACGTCTTACTCAAATGGCAATAGAAAGAGAGCCTCCAAAGGTCTCCTTTGTAGAATCTATTTGTGCTCTTCCATTTGATAGGAGTCTATACATGGTCCCATTTCCTAGGGATATTGAGGTTCCCAAATACGACAAGTATGATGGAAATGGTGACCCCCATGACCATGTGCGTCACTTTTACGCTCTTAGCATGGACTTCCTTCATGAAGACACATTTCTTCTACGATTGTTCCCTAGGAGTTTAAGAGGACAAGCTCTCGAATGGTTTGCAAAGTTGACACCACCTCTTAAAACTTTTGATGAGTTGGTTAGGCGCTTCACCCAGCATTATTCATACAACATCCAATAGCCTATCTCTATGATAGATCCCAGTACTCTAAAGAAAAATCAAGGTGAGCCATTTGCCACTTACTTACAACGTTGGAGGTCATTGTATTCTCGATATCCTCGACAGCTAGATGAATGAGAAAAGATTGACATTTTTGACAACACTCTTGTGCCAAAACTGTATTATGATTTAAGGAAGCAACTTTTCTCCTCTTTCAATGACATGGTTGAAAGTGCATATAGGATTGAAGATGTGGCCATAAGAAAGGGGGATATTGTTATTAATAAAGATACTAGAGGCAATGGCAAAGACAAGAGTAAACCTTGGAATAGGAATAAGTATGTTGTCAATGATGGGGTTGTAGACGTCTCTAAAGCTAAAGAGCCTGCTTTCAACCTTTCTAATGCCATCTATGCAAAAAAACAACAAGAAGCTACCAACACTTGAGATGCTCCTAAGCCTCAATATGCTGATAAGCCAAAGAAGCAATTCCGACGACGGGTCTATACCCCATTGGCTGAACCATATGATGTGATTCTTAAGACTTTGGTTGCCAATAATTATCTTATGCTTTCTGAGAAAACTCATCCCTATGATCCACCAATTAAGCTAGATTGGTGGAGAGAGGATTATTACTGCCACTATCACAGAAACAAGGGACACAAGACTGACAATTGTTTCAAGCTTAAATATATTATACAAGATCTCATTGATGGAGGCAAAATTCTCATAGATGGCTTAGTTAAAAATTATGATCACCAGGCTTTCAAAGATCCTCTACCTAAGTATGACAAGGGGGAGTCCTCTCAACCAAATAAGAAGAATCATGATGCTAAGATCAACTACACATATACTTCTGATTCACCTATGATCAACATGGTAGAGCTTGTTGAGAGTGTTCTTATGATGCGACCTCAAGATGATAATAAAGTCGATCAGGGTATGCTAAAGTTGGTCTTGCAAACACGTGGTAGTTCATCTTCCTGAAGTGAGACACTGAATATTGTTACTAGGGGGCAAGCTAAACTGGTCCTTAAAACTGCGCTTGATCCCAAGCCAGCCTCATCTTCCAAACCAGTAGCTCCTCCAACTTTGTCTAGCTATGATCTTGTCCATCAGTTGTAATGGACACCAGCACAGATATCTATTTTTGAGTTGCTTGAGCTCTCCCCTTTGCATAAGGAGATCCTTGAAAAGGCTCTACGTATAGCTAATGTCCCTAATGACATTGACCTAGATAGGTTCCAGGCTATGGTTAACCACATCTCATCACCTCACTATCTCTCCTTCTTTGAAGCAGATGACACATCTCTTAACCACCCTCACAACCTTGCCTTACACATTGAAGTTATGGTCTACCACTCCTGAGTCCGCCGAGTCCTGATAGACAATGGTGTTGGGTTAAATATTGTTTCTTTCAATGTCATACAACAACTAGGTTTGTCAAAATTTGCTGTCGATCCTAAGCGAAAAATCACTATAAAAGCATATGATGAAGTTGAAAGATCTTCCAAAGGTCTTGTCACGCTACCTGTTCGAGTGGGCCCTGTCATGAAAGATATCATGTTCCAAGTGTCAGACATCCCACTTGCTTATAACATTCTTTTGGGTCATCCTTGGATCCATGACATGCAAGTTGTTCCTTCTATATACCATCAGTGCGTCAAATTCCCTCATAACGAAGCTAAAATTGTTATTCCAGGGGATCATTCTATTGCTATTAATGCTCTTGTTGCTGCTAAAATATTTGTTCCTCATAACAAACCTTCTAATGATCCTACTGCATCCCTGGTTGTTGCTGAGAAAACATTTAAGATGATGAGCCTTGGTATGGGTGAATACACACTAGATTCCATGGCTACTATGCCTATTTCTCCTAGATCATATGGGAGACCTTCTGATAGGATGAAACCTTCTACTTCCACTATGACAGTCTTTGGTAATTTTGTTCAAGCATCCGTACCCTTAGAGGCAGAAAGAGAAGAACAAGCTGTTAGGGAATGGATCTATAGAGATGAAGAAGATAGTACCACTATTGCTACTCCTATTTCTCCTAAGCGCTATGGTAAAGGCTATAATTTTTTGCAGAAAATGGGCTATCAAGGTCAAGGACCTATAAATGATAATGGACACGCCCTAGTCAAGAATTTGAGTCATACTAATGGCCGACCCTCTAAGATTACAATAGGTCTAGGATATGGTGTTGATGATGACCTCCCTACATGTTCTAGAAATGCTCCCACAATTAGTGATTTAGACACAGATACAGATGAGTCACCACTGCATATTAAGACTCAAATGAGAGACAATCTTCCTTCTACTTCACTTCTTTGGGGAGAAGAACACATACCTCCTGAAGACACAGCTGAACCTGCTACACCCAGGAGCAGACAACGTCAAAATATTTTGTGGTTAATGGGAAGAGGAGATCTTACACATAATGATGTTGAAGCCTCTACTTCTAAAGGTCCTAAACCCTCTTGGTGCAAACATCCTAGTAGAAGCGTAACAACAGATTTGAATGAATATGAATGGGATACTCTTTCTGATGGATCTTCCATAGTGGATATGGATGTAGATTTGGTTCATACTTTTGGTGACCAACCCGACGTAGTTGATGAGTCTTGTATCGGGTCTAATGAGTTTTATCCATGTATTGCTTTAGTGGACCACGCTAGTTCTTCTATGATAAGTCTAGATCTTAACACTTTCGGAGCTTACCCTATAGGCTCGACCTCTCTTGTCATTAGAGATGACATCCCTCGCATAAATGCTATTGAACCAGTCACTTCATTTCATCTCACAAAATCAGATCTCATAGCTTGGTCCACCTAGGATCAACATGCCATTGAACCTGTTACTTCTTTCATCAATGAACCAGCAACAAAAAGGACTGAATCAGAAATCAAGTATCTCAATCATCAAATCAAAAGAAAAGAGCAATGGTTGGATGGTGAAAACCACATTGTGGCGGTATCTGAACCTAAAAAGATTACAAATCAAGAACAATTTGCCGCATTCTTTCTAGAGAAAATGATTCCAAGGGTAAAACCTGTCAAGCAAAAGTTCATAAAGATGCCTCCCCATATGGCATTTTTGGTTAAGGTTGATATTGAGAAACACAAATCTGAGAACAAGGTGGTTGATGTCATGACTACTTTGGCATCCATTCTACAAATGGAAGAACAAGAATCATACTTTGCATTCCTAGTGGAAGAGTTGCCTTATCTTGCCTAAACTTCCCCTACGGATTCGTCCCCCTATGCCACTATCTTTTCATATCTACCAGATCAAATTATTCCTAAATATCTACCACGCACTGAGGACCACCAACTCCTCTGCCATACCTCACACTTTGTCCTCGTCTCTGGTGACTTGTATAAGAAGGGTCTAGATGGAACTCTCCTTAAGTATCTAGAAATAGAGGAGTCAGAAAAGGTGCTAGCTGAAATCCATGATGGCATATGTGGATCACATTCTACCGGTCTTACGTTAGCTCAGAAATTGCTTAAGGTTGGTTACTATTAGCCGAATTGGTTGGGGCCTTCTATCATCATAGCAGTAGCATTTGGGTCTGGGGCCTATCAGTTATCTACATCAGAGGAAGCAGAGCTTACCGAGCCTATCAATGTTCTACAATTGTAGAAGTTCTATGCCTAAGGTTCTTGAGCTCTTTGTATATATTTTATTGATCCTAAAAAAATTACAAAAAAAATTCATATATGATGCTGAAAAAATCCTAAAAAGCATAAAAAGTACTGAAAAAATGAGCATCCTAGTGAAAACCTAGCAATAGGCGCTTTTATGTCTCACCAAAAAAATCAAAAAATTCAAAAATTCAAAAAAAAAAGAAAAAGTGCCTTGGTGAAAACCTGGAAACAAGCGCCTTGGTAGCAAAATGCAAAAAAATTGAAAAAAGTCCTTAAAAAATCTATCAAGTGGTGAAAACCTGGGAACAGGCGCTACTTGAGACCCTTGCACCTATGTCTATCTATCTTGCATGGTGCTCCTCCACTCCACTTTCCGCTTTGCCTCTCCTAGCTTGGAACTGACTCTTGTCTTAGTCTAAGGGGCATACATTGTTCTAGCTTATCTTGGGTCTCTTTGTGCGTTCGGGTTTCTTGGGCCTCTTGGTTCCAACGGTGTTTTTCAACACCACCCCAATTGTGTTTTTCAACACTACCCCAACGTCGAGTGTTTCTTAACACTTATCATATATCCTACCTGTAGTCTAGATGATGCGATATTTCTCACTAGCAGATGTGATACTCAAAGTTTGACTCTATGACCTACACACACGCACTTAAACACTTGACTCGTTGAGACTTGTTTGACTTTATTTCTTTGTGTGTTGTCTATGATGATTTCTTTGATGAGTGTTCTTTCCCTAAGAAGTTTTTGATGATGCATAGCTAGAAGACTGGGGCATGAGGACATGTTTTATCTGCTTTCTGTCTATGAGTATATTTTGTTGATCTTGGTTGTCATAAGCATTTATGCTTGTTCCACTTGACTCTAGGATTTACAAGGTATTATCCTTGATTGTTTTTGCAAGTGCATACTTCTAGCCATCTTGACTTTCCTTGTGTCTCGATGCGAGTATAATCTTGCTATACTAAACTTAGGTAATCTCACTGCACTAGTCATCTTGACTTACATGTCTTTGGTGCCTAGGTGGGATTCCCACATATCTGATATAGATCATATTCAGATTCACATAGTCATACTAGTGTGTACTGTATGATCTTGCGACACTACCAATAACGCTCGATGATGAATATTAGAGTCTAAAAGCTTTGTGACCTTGCAAGTAAACCACTTTTCATAGTAGCTTGCATTTTTAGGTTCATGTTAGTTAGTTTTTCATCTTGCATATGGAGAGAGCTCTCCTTTCATCTTTCATGGACCTGTTGGTCAACTGCGCTCACCTTTCGCTTCTTCTCGATCATGTCTTTCACTTCTTGTCTTTCATATCACATCATTTTCTCTTCATTTCAGGATCGAAACCAAAATCCGAGTTCACCTTGATCGTCAAAATCTCATTTCTCCCTCTTCTGTGTAGTTGGCTGACCATTTGAGGCCTGATCCTTCAATCTTCACTGGGGCATCTTCTTTTATTCATCTCCATCTCTCTCATCCTTCTAGTCTTTCATTCATTTCATTCATCTCTCTCTGAGGTCTTGACTAGGGCATATCTTCACTGCTTGATGGTTATCCTATCATCTTTCATCTTCGATTATGATTTCTAGTGATTTGATCACGTTTCTCTTGCTTTTGCCTTCCCTCTACCTAATTTTGCTTTCGATCTCGAGGGGGCAAACACATCATATCCTATTGGCTATTCTCTAGAGCATATGCTTGACCTATTCCATTTGCTCTAATCGATCTATCTTTGTGCTTGACATGTTAGTTCTCGTCTTGAGTCCTGATACTGTCCATCTTTCCTAAGTGTTCAGTACTGTTGCTACCAGACTAACCATGCAAGATTTGCTATCTCTCTGCGCTTCATTCTTTGGAGTTAGATCTCTATCTATTTCCTTCTTGGCTGATCTATTCTTTGACGTAATGTGTTCCCAAATTGATCACACATTAGTTAAAGAGGGGCAAATGTAATCATCTAAAAATGGTCATCTAGACTATTAGCCCCTTTCTAGCATTATTTGCTAAAATCATCAATTGCTTATTCTTGATCAAATCCTAGTTCTATCATTTATTCGATTATTTTCTATGGGTTAACCATCTTATCCTAAAGTCTTTATTTATTTAAAAGGAATTTCCTCCCCTTTTATTAAATAAAAGCCCCCACTTTTCCTCTTATCCTAAGTTGCACAAATAAAACATTATTCTTATTTTATAAAAAAAAGAAAAGCACTTTTTGTCTCATATGGACACAAAAGTCAACTCTTATTTTCTCATTGGAGGATACTTGTGCACATGGATTGCTCCTCTTTGATGCCCCATCTTTGATTAAATCTTTTGCCTCTTAATCTCCATGGTCCATTCTTTCTTATTTCCTATAAAAGGAGAGCTCTCTTCTCATTCTTGGATCCATCTCTTGAATGCTAATGTTATGCTGCAGGTTTTCTAGGTCACTTTGGAGTTTTTGAAGATTTCGAGCATTCTTGGCTTTTGCATCTACATGCTATCATAGTTTCATTTCTTGCATTATCATAACATTCATAGCTTCATATTTAGCTTAGTTTCCTTTATGCTTTAGATTACTTCATGTAGCTTAATTAGGAGGCTTTGTAATACTTGTTCTTTCCTTTCATAGCTTAGTTGCATTATTCTTTCATTTCCATAGCATAGCTTGCATATTTCCTTTCATAGCATAGCTTGCATTTCCATTTCTAGCATAGTTGCATTGCATTTGCATTTCCATTTGATTCTTGGGGATATTGGCATTCTTGCCCTTGTCTTCATTTGAATCTCCCATTGCATGGTTCACTAGCAAGGTTATTGGCTTAATAGCTCTAGCTGAGAGAATTCTTAACACCCTTGCACTCCATGCCTAGGGAGCTCTAAATCAATTTCTTAAGGTTTCCAATCCATGGATTCTCTTGGAAGCAATGATTTAGAGAAGTGCACATCTTAGTGTGTACACATTCCACCATGCTCCCAAAAATTTCATCGAAAAGAGAGTTAACCATAATAGTGCAATAATTAGAAGGATTATTGATGTCCCCACTCTTAAATAGAGGGATAACACACTAGTAGTCCAGCCAACCAGAAAACCATCTTGGATGACTTTATTAAAGACTCCTTTTATGTGAGGAGAAAGGAGATCAACTCCCTACTTTAGAAATTCAGCTTGAAGCTCATCAATGTCACTTGCCTTACCACTTTCTAACTTCTTTATGCCTCATTTGATATCATCCATCGAGAAGAGCTCCAAATAAGTGTTCACAATAAGAGCGGGGTTCTTCTCATGAATCCGCTCATAAAGTAACTTTGTGTATTCTAACCATTGAGCATCTGCAATACTATTTTCAGTTTATTTTTTTCTTTATTGCAATTCTTTCCATAAATCTTTGGGATTTCATTTGCTCAGATATATTAACTCCCTATGTCTTGCATTTACATACTCCTCTTTTTTAGTTTGGACTAGTTTTGCATATTTCTTCTTGTCTTCTATGCTCAGCTCTTTCCCTTTTACAGATCTCTTAGTTGCCTTGCACTCTTCATCATACCATGGATTAGCCGGAAAAGTATTTGCAGCCCTCTTTCTATTGTGATACCTTTTACATGCCTTTGATGTCTTGTGTATAATAGGAATCAACAAGCTATTGTTCACATGCTCAAAAAAAATATTGTCCCTTTCAGCAATCTAGTCATTGTCTATCTCAAGAAATTGTTGTTTAAGAGTAGCATTGAATATGTCCCTATTTTATGGATTTAAGACTATCCTTCCCTTATTAACTGTTTCATTTTCCCTATGGAGGTCATGTACATTATATAGATTACTTGGAACCACATCCAACTTAATATAAAGTGGCATGTGATCTAACTTCATCTATATAGGAGCTTCTCCAATATCGAAGTCTATCAATCTAGATGTAATATTTTGAGAACAAATCACATAATCCACCACACTTTGTCCATTGTAAGTTTTGCAAGTGATATCCCCTGATTTTGACTAGCCTCTCATGTTGTTGCAAATAACCATGCAAAAGAGACTACACAACCCCAATAATTCTTCCCTAAATGCGAAACCCCCCCATTGTTGTCTTAAGAGGTTCTTTTCCAAGAATGATCACCGCTTTCTTCTAGCCATAAAGGGTTACTCTCTCCTTTTTCCACATTACTCAATTACAGTGATTGATTATTGGAAATCCTAGCATTGAGTCCCCAACAAGCATAATTTTTTGAGAATTTCTAAATAAATAGATATCTTTTTTAATGAAACAAATGGGTCTTCATTGTCTTAGTTTCGCCTCTTGTATAATTTACAGTTTTTCAAAACAGAGTAACAAGCAACCAATCTAGAAATTATCTTGTTTACTATTATTTGCAGCCATATGTATTGTTTGTTTGTATCTTTTTTTCAAATTTTACAAATCCATACCACTTCTCCTTGATAAGAATTGTGACTCTGTCATGTCCTTTACCTGTTTCATTCCCTTAGTTCCAAACTGAAAATTTCTTATAAGCATCAAAATCTGGGACTATATAGCCTTCATGCTCATGTGTTTCAACAAGGATAATAATATCCTTTCCCTCTGCTATGGGCCCCAACCTAGTACCTCTTCTCCATGGATAACCCCTATAGTTCCAACTTACAACAATTAAGTGATCCTGTCGGGGCCCTATTTCCTATTTCTTATTTGAGAAATGCTCACTAATTTGAGCTTTCCCATTTTCCAACCACACCCACTTTCCCTTGCTTTTGGTTATCTCTACTTTTTCCCACTCCTTCCTTTGTTCCTCTTTTTGAGCAAAAATTAGATCTTCATATAGATAAATTTGTGTTCCTCTAAGAATCTCTCTATTCCTAAAGATAACATTTTTATCCTCTAGATCTCTCAAGATAACTCTTGTGTGCCTATCCCTTCCTCCATCCAGCTTTTTACCTATCTTGTTTTCTTGTTGAATAGAAACTGTCCATTTCAGCCTATCTCTAAGAAAGTCCCTTGCTAGAATGTTGATCCTCTATGCTTTCTCCAAAGTCTTTTAACCCTTTGATGATGATATTTGCAGCCTTGCCCCATTTGTCTTGTTCTTCTCTTATCTGAATTTTGATTTGTTTCTTAATGATACCCTTTTGTTTATTTGTTGACATGTTTACCACTCATGACTATGATTTGGCCTCTTCTATCCTTTCCTCTAATTGAGATTATTTAACATCTAAGTCTTCTAAGGCTAATTGAATTTCCTTCAAATGCCTAGTGTCCACTTCTTTCACTATTTATTTTCCTTTACTCCCCAATACCCTCAATAGTGCCAGTTCTTGTTTTAATAACTCAAGTTCTTGTTGTTCTATATCCATTTTGGTTTGCATGTTCGAGATTTTTTCTTTAAGACTTTTGTTCTCCCATTCTATTTATCTTGTGTATTCTATTGCTTCATACACTTTGTTCTCCTCTTCCCAGTTATTTGTTTCTAGAGTTTCCATTCTTTCTTTTTTTTAATTAAATTATAAGTTCTTCCACGTATAACTTTGAAGACCACAAAAGTAGTGTTTTAGTTGGACTATAATAGATATTGTTGTCTTTTTTAACTTCATTATTGTCCCTTTTGTTCATTGCACCAATTTCTACTTGATTCGCCTTTGATTATATTGTTGATTTTAGCATGTTTTTGTAGTCCTTTTTCTTTATCTTCTTTTGTTATTTTCCTTCCATTAGATTGATAGGTTTTATCAGAGATTTCATTGATCATTGGTAAAATCAAAGGAAAACATTTTTAACTCATTTGCCTAGCCTTTCACATCCATCTACATCTTAGAATACCTTTGTATTGTTTTGAGTCAATCGGTATTAGCATTTCACCTGTATTACCTGTCTATTTGAGAAAATCTGTTATAATTGATTCCCAAACCCCTGTTAGACTTTCTATTGTAGTTAAAAACTAAGGTGTTGATGTTAGCTTGTGGTGACTAATCAGGAAAGTACTGTACACTTTTCCTCCCGACCTCACCGGGGTTCGGGGCCGGGCCGGGCCCCGAGTGGGGGTTCGGGGGCGCAGCCCCGAGGAAATTTTTTTTGAGGCCGACTACTTTTTTCGGTTATTTGGGCCGACTACTTATAACTCATTCTAACCCTAAAGCGGGAAAATATTGTATAATATGGCTTAGGGTTAGGGATTTTCATGATGTATGATTTTAGTACTTGCGGTAGAATTGGGCTGTAAGGGATTACGAATTGTAATCAGGTTGTAATCACTGGATAATAATAATATTGGACTCGCTGTTGGTGGACGTAGCCCAGGGATTGGGTGAACCACATTAAATCTGTGTGTCTTGTGTTCTATTCTGTGTGGTTTATTATTTTCTGATATTAGTTATATTTGCACATAATTGTTATTTCTGCCTTGTTAATCCTAACAAGTGGTATCAGAGCGAGGTTATTTCATTCTTTCTTTCATCTATTCTCTGAAGCAGGTCTCACGAGTTAGTGGGAGAGTCTCTCGGTTAAGTGGGAGAAATGGCAGACGAGGGTAGGCTGAAGGTTGATAAGTTTAATGGGCAGAACTTCCAGTTATGGAAGATGCAAATGGAGGATTATCTCTATCAGAAGGATCTATGGCGGCCATTAGAGGGAGTAGCCAAGAAAGAGAAATCAATGTCTTAGGAGGATTGGGATATTTTGGATAGGAAGGCACTGGGGAGTATTTGTCTATGCCTGGCACAATCGGTGGCATTCAATATTACTGAAGAAAAGATAGCTAAAGATCTGATGGAAACCCTAGCGAAGTTGTATGAAAAGCCTTCAGCTTCAAACAAGGTATTTCTTATGAAGCGTTTATTTAATATGAAAATGGTAGAAGGTGGATTAGTTACTGATCATTTGAATGAGTTTAATATAGTTACAAGTCAATTAACCTCAGTTAAAATTACTTTTGATGAAGAGGTTAGGGATCTCTTGATTTTGTGTTCTTTGCCAGAAAGCTGGAATGGCTTGGTAATGGCTGTTAGTAATTCTATTTCTGGTTCTAATACCCTAAAGTATGATGATGTTATTGGTGTTATATTGAGTGAGGAAATTTGTAGGAAAAGCTCAGGGGCATCCACATCAGGTAGTGTATTGAACACAGAAAGCAGAGGCAGAACAAGAGATAGAGGAAACAACTCTAGAAATCATGGGAAATCAAGAGGAAAATCAAAGGGAAAGAGGTCCGAATCTAAAGGGCCAAATGATTGCTGGTACTGTGGAAAACTAGGTCATAAGAAGAAAGATTGTTGGTCTCGGAAGAAAGATCAAGGAGACAAAAATGATGGAAACAAGGAGGCAAATGTGGTAAGTAACAAATCCGAGGTGGATGCTTTGCTCTTGTCCTTAGAAAGTATTGATGATTCATGGGTTTTAGATTCTGGGGCTTCATTTCATGCTACACCCCATAGAAGTTATTTTGTTGATTATGTTCAAGGGGATTTTGGGCTAGTTTATTTGGGAGATAATGAACCCTGTCAGATTGTTGGAAAGGGAAAAATTAAGATTAAGTTGCAGAATGGGAATCATTGGCTACTACAAGAGGTAAGACATGCTCCAAGGCTGAGTAGGAATTTAATTTCAGCAGGGCAACTGGGTGATGAGGGTTGCACAGTTACTTTTAATGATAAAAATTGGAAGGTTTCAAAAGGTTCCTTAGTAGTAGAAAAAGGTGTGAAAGTAGGCACCTTATATCTTTGTACAGGTCATACTGTTCCTTCTACTTTAATTGTTTCAGAAGATAATGAATGTTCAGGAACAGTGGCTGTAGTTGAGCAGGAAGAACATCAAACTGTTGCTGTAGATTCTAACATAGCACTGTGGCACAACAGACTCGGGCACATGAGTGAAAAAGGTATGAAATTACTTCATTCAAAGAAAGTTTTACCTGGTCTGAAATGTGTCAATATGGATTTTTGTGAAATTTGTGTTTATGGAAAACAAAAGAGAGTTAGTTTTGTGAAGAGTGGGAAGGAAAAGAAAAATGAGAGATTAGAGCTTGTGCATACAGATGTATGGGGACCAGCTCAGGTATCTTCCCTTGGTGGCTCTCTGTATTATGTTACATTTATAGATGATGCAACAAGAAAAGTATGGATTTATTTCCTTAGACAGAAATCTGATGTATTTTAAACTTTTAAGAAATGGAAATGTTTGGTTGAGAATGAGACTGGTAAAAAGTTAAAATGTCTCAGATCTGATAATGGTGGTGAGTATTGTAGCATAGAATTTGAAAAATATTGTTCCTCTAATGGTATTCGTAGGCAGAAAACTGTACCAAGGACTCCACAAGAAAATGGAGTGGCTGAACGCATGAATAGGATAATAATGGAGCGTGCAAGGAGTATGAGGTTGCATGCTAGGCTGCCCAAAAATATGTGGGTAGAGGCAGTGAACACTGCTGTTTATTTAATCAATAGAGGCCCCTCTACTCCTTTGGACTGTGGTATTCCAGAGGAAGCATGGAGTGGTAAGAAGGTGAGTTATTCTTTTCTCAAAACCTTTGGTTGTGAAGCTTTTGCACTTATAGATTCTAAAAATAGAACCAAGCTGGAAGCTAAGTCAAAGAAATGTGTATTTGTTGGGTATGGCATTGATGAATTTGGTTATAGGCTTTGGGATTTTGAAAATCATAAAATTGTAAGAAGCAAGGATGTCATATTCAATGAGAAAGTATTGTACAAAGATCTATTGCTGCAGCATGAGAAGAAAGAAAATGACTATGTAGTACTGGATGATACTCCACAAGTTCATGTTCCAGTAGTTCCTTATGCTCCGCAACAACAGCAACAACAAATACGACACACCCCAGTGAGTGTTAGACGGTCAACAAGGCTAAGTAGACCTCCAGAAAGATTTTCTCCATCTTTATATTCTATTCTGTTAACAGATGCTGGTGAACCTGAATGTTATAATGAAGCTGTGCAGGTGGATACAAAGCTTCAGTGGGAGTCTGCAATGACAGATGAAATGGACTCTTTGCTGAAAAATCAGACATGAGATTTATGTAAGTTACCTACAGGTAAAAGGGCTTTACAGAATAAATGGGTTTATAGGATCAAAGAAGAGGATGGAGGTACGAAAAGATTTAAAGCCAGATTAGTCGTAAAAGGATTTGCACAAAAACATGGTATTGATTTTGATGAGATATTTTCTCCAGTTGTTAAAATGACTTCTATTCGCACTTTTTTAAGTATTGTGGCTACTGAAGATTTGCATTTAGAGCAGCTTGATGTTAAAACAGCCTTTCTTCATGGTGATTTGGATGAAGAAATATATATGGTTCAGCCACAAGGATTTGAGGTCAAGGGTAAGGAGAATTTGGTGTGCAGATTGCAGAAAAGTTTATATGGCTTGAAGCAAGCACCTCGGCAATGGTATATTAAATTTGACACTTTTATGAATGGGCATGGATATAGTCGGTGTCATTCTGACCATTGTGTTTAGTTTAAGAGGTTGGATGATGACAGCTACATTATTTTATGTTTATATGTTGATGATATGCTTGTAGCTGGGTCTAACATGAATCACATTAAGGGGTTGAAACAACAGTTAGCAAAATCTTTTGCTATGAAGGATTTGGGGGCAGCAAAACAAATCCTTGGTATGAAAATTTGTAGAGATAGGAAAAATAAGAAATTGCCTCTATCTCAAGCTGATTATATTGAGAAGGTGTTGCAACGTTTCTCTATGGAACATGCCAAAGCTGTCAGCACACCTTTGCCTGGTCATTTGAAATTGACTAAGGATATGTGTCCCAAGACACCAGAAGAAGAGACTAAAATGTCTAAGGTACCTTATGCTTCAGCTGTAGGGAGCTTAATGTATGCTATGGTATGTACTAGGCCAGATATTGCACATGCAGTGGGAGTCGTTAGCCGTTATATGAGTAACCCTGGTCTTGAGCATTGGAATGCAGTCAAATGGATTCTCAGATATTTGAGAGGCACATCCAGTAAGTGTTTACACTTTGGGGGTTCTACTACTACTGTACAAGGCTATGTTGACTCAGATTTGGCAGGAGATATAGATAGCAGGCGGAGTACTACAGGTTATATATTTACTGTTGGTGGGACAGCAGTGAGTTAGATTTCTCGACTACAAAAGGTGGTTGCTTTATCCACTACAAAGGCAGAGTATGTTGCTGCTACAGAGGCAGCCAAGGAGATGATATGGCTTCAATTCTTCATGGAAGAATTGGGACATCCACAAAAGGATAATTTTCTACATACAGATAGCCAAAGTGCCATTCATCTTGCAAAGAATTCTGCTTTGCACTCAAAGACAAAACACATACAGTTGCGGTACCATTTCATTCAATCAGTTTTGGATGATGGATAGTTAAGGCTGGAAAAGATTCATACTGATGATAATCCAGCAGATATGTTTACAAAGGTAGTAACAAGGGAGAAGTTGAACTCATGTTCAGCTTCAGTTGGTCTTCTAGACTGCACAAAATAAAGGAACAACTGAGTCCAAGGTGGTTCAATCCAGTGGGAGCCTCATGTGGGTAGTGGTATTGCTACAAGATCAGTCTCCAAGTGGGAGGTTTTTTTTTAGTATAGTGTGGATACTGATCAGTCACCAAGTGGGAGATTGTTAGCTTGTGGTGACTAATCAGGAAAGTACTATCCAGGAAAGTACTATACACTTTTCCTCCTGACCTCACCGGGGTTCGGGGCCGGGCCGGGCCCCGAGCGGGGATTTGGGGGTGATAGCCCCCAAGAGCAAGGGTTCGGGGGTGCAGCCCCCGAGGAAATTTTTTTTGAGGCCGACTACTTTTTTCGGTTATTTGGGCCGACTACTTATAACTCATTCTAACCCTAAAGCGGGAAAATATTGTATAATATGGCTTAGGGTTAGGGATTTTTATGATGTATGATTTTAGTACTTGCGGCAGAATTGGGCTGTAAGGGATTACGGATTGTAATTAGGTTGTAATCACTGGATAATAATAATATTGGACTCGCTGTTGGTGGACATAGCCCAGGGATTGGGTGAACCACATTAAATCTGTGTGTCTTGTGTTCTATTCTGTGTGGTTTATTATTTTCTGATATTAGTTATATTTGCACATAATTGTTATTTCTGCCTTGTTAATCCTAACAGTTGAATGTCCCCTTGCTCTATGGTTCCAACCCTCATGATACATTAGGCTAACCATTGGTCCTACCATATGGTTTTGAAAGTTCTAGTTATATGCCCACGATTGGGTAATGACTCATATGGGACTTCCCATTTCTAGTGAAGGGACCTGCTGACATAATGTAGTTTTCTTAATTTTTATATTATTAATGATAGTGTCGATTAATAATGAAATGTATTATAATTTTTTGAATGTTAACTTAACATTGTCATTGGTAATAGTTTAGACATTGTGCATTCTATGATTTGGGTATTAACTCTTTGAACATTGTCATTGGTAATAGTTTAGACATTGTGCATTCTATGATTTGGATATTAACTCTTTGATGCTGATGATTGGGTTAATCATGAATGTGCAATATGCATTGTCCAATAAGATTTAGAAGTTATTGTTCTGATTGAAGCATTGATACAAACAAAGATAATAATATATTACAATTAAAACAAGTATTTGTATCTGATTATGTTTGTCAACATCACATGTATAGTATGTCCAAATATGATAACTTGTCCGTTTATTTTTTATATCTTGGTATTTGTCTATTGCAATGAAAAAGTCAATATTTAGATATTGCAATATCTAAGCATTCGAAAGAAAATATCTAAATATGTTTCAAGACATTTCAAATTCAAAATAAAGATTTTCAACACCAAATTACAATAAAAAGAAGTCTCTTGACAAGTATAATGTCATAAAATAGAGCACAATGATTACAAGGGTTAGGTATTTGTGTGGATGCCAATTCATAAAATAAAACCATAACTATATAGAAAAACAAATCCTTTTGTCATTTCTAATTTGAAATCTAGATCATATTATTCTCTTGTTAGTGAATGCTTAAATTATCTAATTGTGTATGCTCAAGTATTTGTTTTTTATATAGTCGTGGTTTTTGCTTTTTATGACTTAAGCTTCAGAGAAATGTTTCAACTTAGTAGTCAATTCATTTTTTTTCATGGTATGTCATGTGTCAAATAAGTGTATTTTTTTTGCTTTTTGTGTCATTAGAAAAACAACATACAATTCTCAGTAGTTATGCACCGATTTTAATTCCATAGTAATGGGAATGAAAAGAGTCTCAAATTTTGTTTAGAATATATGACTATGGAAATTTGAACACACTATTTTTCTTGTCCAAAGAATTATCTTCATAATAATTTTTCAAGTCCATAACAGTGACATATATAGACATTGTTTAGAAAGTGATAGAAAAGTTCAATCTATACAGCATTGACATTGACCTAAACCAACACAATGTCAAAATTGCCACTTTTTTCTTTCAAGTTAATGATTACATTAAAATTGCCACCAGGAATGCAGTGTTAATGTTGTAAAGGAAGAATTGGGGCCAAAAGTGATTCCCATAGCTTTTTGTTTACATATGTCTTAATGGGACCATATACATTTATCAAGAAAAAGCAAAGATTGGATCCAAACATCTAAACCTTGTACATGAGGAAGTTTGGATTTGATACATAATCTATTACTACAAATGCCAAAGGATTCTATAGGGTCATCAACCAACCAGATCTCTTGGAGGATCCTACCCAAATACCTTCCCACCTTTGGCATATAGAGATAAAATATTCCGCCTCTTTCCCTCCAAGTGTTTCTTGATAGAGGCATTTAAGCCCCTAATATTCCAAGTCACTAGTTGCATAGCTCCCCAAGAAAGGTTACACCTCCCTTTGATCCAAGTAAGTATTCCTTGACGTGGGGCAATCCCTAGCCACGAGACTCTTCTTCACATTTTCTGTTTATTTTTCTTTCTTCCAATTTTCATTTTGTTTCTTGTCCCCATAGATTGATTGGCTATTTGGCTTATATGTCTTAGCTCAATAATGTCAAGCTCATTAATAACTGCCTCCTCCCCTAGTTCTGAACTTAGGGTAGATAGAAAATTTGTTGTTGCTTCTTGGTTATCGATCCATTGGTCGCCAATTGGGTCCATTTTACCAACCACTTCTTTCCCAAGCTCACACAAATCATGATGCCCTATAGATTCTCCCTTGGGACATGTTTACTAAATTATCATTGACTTTATCAACATTCCCCAAATCCTTTGGAGAATTCTTGTTCTCAGCAATTTCTCCTTATTTAATGAAAATTTGATCCCATATTTTGAACATGCTTGCAAGAGAATCCATCCTCATTTGATCTACATTTATCCAAATTCAGTTTGTTTATTTGTTCTTCCTTTCTAGTATATTACTTCCTTCCCTCACATGTCACTCAAACATTAATGATGAACCATAGGAAGGTCAATGAATCATCTTATCACTTTTTTGAGTGGGTGTTGAAGGTTTGTTTGTTGACAAAATGGTCAGTGCTCCCCTCGGGATTTGTGACATGGTTTAACAGCCTCCTGTGTCTTCTATAAGTCTAGTGGTTGTATCGGGCATTAACAGGTCGATCTTTTGGTGCAACGACAACCATTACTTGTAACAAGTGGTATCAGAGCTTGGGCACAGGTTTGAATCCCCTCGGGTAACACTGAGGGGGAGATTGTTGACAAAATGGTCAGCGCTCCCCTCGGGATTTGTGACATGGTTTAACAACCTCCTGTGTCTTCTATAAGTCTAGTGGTTGTATCAGGCATTAACAGGTCGATCTTTTGGTGCAATGGCAACCACTACTTGTAACATTGTTAACATTTCCTAATCCTATGACCTTGAAACCCCATGTCTTGCCCCAATATTTTGCCTGCCATTTTCCATAAGGGCTTCACTTAGTAAACCTGAATCATAGCATGTACATTCATGGCATACTAAATAATCCCCCTATTTTTAAAAAATATTGCCCCAAACTCCTTTTTTGTCACCCTCCTCGAATACCCACCCAATACTCCACACACCTATTTTCCTATATAAACCCCCACACCCCTCCCCACCCCCCCTATTTAGGTAATGTATTGCCCCCTTTTTTGGCCCATTTTAGACCCCCCAATATGAATGCACGTGGTATTGTATTACCTCTTTAGTGAAGACCCTATGATATTTTCAAAATTTTGAACCATCTTTGGTGGGCTAGTGGGAGTTTTAGCCTAATTCTATTATCTTCTAGAGCTAAGTCACATGTAGGCCTTCTTAAAGTGTTTTCTTCTTCCACAGTTTTAAAAAATAATTTCTAATTCTCTATTTCTACATGTTACTCCTATATGTCATCTAATGTCTTGAGGCAAATGATTCCAAGCAAGTGTCTAATTGAAATAAGTTTCATCTGCACAAATAATGTTGTTTCCTCCACCTAATATCCAATCTTAATAAAATCCCTAATTGAGATTTGATCCTTATGAGACATTCACTTGCCTAATACTCCAAATGAATCTTATAAAACATAGATCTAGTGTTCTTCTTGAGAGAGGCCCAACATCCTAGGGTTGAACTTCTTAGACCATTTTTCTATGTAAATCAAGTTCTTACCCATCCTCCACACTAAGCAGGATAGTAATTCCTCTCTTATCATTCCACTCTCAAATTCAACCACAAAGAAATGTTTTAGGTAAGAATGAAATCTCCATAACAACCTTCCAGGTCACATTGATCCATCTTCACACCTCCTCCTTGGCAGGGTTTTCCCCAACTACTCTGTCAATTAGTGTAACATCACTCAATGCTTTAACCTCTACTTCTACCACTTCGTAAACATAAATATCTAAAGGGGATTTGGTGCATCTTAGTGTCTAGAGAGCTCCCATGTCAATCCGGGTCTCCTCATTGTGTCCTTGATTTTTTACCTTTTTTCGGCATGAACGTGGTCTCTCCATCTTTTGATTCATCATTTTTGGAGATGAGGTAGAGAGGGGCCTCAGTCTAAGAGGGAAAACATTCTCACCATTGGTGAAAGGGGGAGATCATATCGTTGGGTCATAACAATGCCTACTGATCCCAAAGCTTTGCTTGGTTACACTACCTTGGTTCCTAACATCACACCATATTTCACTACTGGCCCATTGTCAAAGAAGTCCATCCAAGGAATGCTCATTTTGCCTCTTCTACATAGTCTCCCCCTCTCATGTTCATTGTTCCATTCTCAAATATAAATTAAATGACAATATAAAGATTACTAAATATAAATATTATAATTGATATATTATATTTAATATAATATAAAGTATTATATATAATATATTTATATTTACTAATATAAATATATTTAAATACATAATTAATATTATAAATATGTGATATATTAAAAAGTTTTTACATCTTAAAATAAAAATAAAATAATATGAACAAAAAGAACGGCTAAAATTCGCAGTCTACAATTGTAAACTCCAAGAAAAGTCTACATGAAATACTGGCAAATGGATCTCAAGAGTAGAAAGGAAAACTAGTTAAATACTATCACATCTGAAATGATCCTGACCTTTGTCATTGGGGTGAATATAATTCCAATCGGCCATAGAAAATGGGCGGCAAAACAACATAGGAAGAACTATGCAGGAAAAATAATCATAAACCATAAACCTAACAACAAAAATTGTAAAAGATCCCCAATAAATTACCAGAGCATTAACAAAAAAAGTAACTGGAATTAATTAGTAGAAAGGGAGAGTAAAGAATTCATTATGCCTACAAAAATTATAAATCCAATACGAGAGTATTACAAGAACCATGGTCTTTCCCGCAAAATGGAGAAGTCCAACATATCAATCAGAGTATATTATACAGTGGTGGATCTAAAGCTTCCAGGGTCGGTTAAGTATGAGAACCCTTTCTAAAAATTTATTCTCTAGTAAAAGTCAATAATTCACATATTAAAAAAATAAAAATCTTGAACAGGGAACCTTTGTTGTATAAGTGATTTACTTTTTATTGCATTGAATAGGAACCTAATTTTGACCCCTCCAAGCACAAACTTAAGGAATTCCCTCGAGGGATTCAATTAACAAATCTCCCATCAGGATAATGGCATATTGAAACCTTGTAAATCATAGGGAACACTATGGAGTCCTTAATATGAGTAGATGAAGATTTACTCAGTGGAAAACTATGGATTAAAGAAAGAATCCTAATCAATATGGATATATATATATATATATATATATATATATATATATATATATATATATATATATATATATATATATATATATATATATATATATATATATATATATATATATATATATATATATATATATATATATATATATATATATATATATATATATATATATATATATATATATATATATATATATATATATATATATATATATATGAAAACCCTAGAAAATCTTGAGATTATATCAGAAAAGGGTAGTTGGTTTCTTAAACCAAAATTCTATAAAGGAAGAATAAGTGGGAAATGCATCTGAATGAAAGAAAAAACCAAGAGAAAATATGTGAAGGAGATTAATAAGGAAATAATCAATGTTAGAAAATATGTCGTAGAAAAACAAAAAGAAACATTGATTATTAATAACATTGCTCAATCATGTCAATCCAATGCAATAATTGAGACAAACAATGAAACAGGAGGATTTCTAGTTATAATTACAGAAGACAAATCATCAAATAATGATGAGATCTCAAAGAAGGTGAATAACACCATTAGGTCATCTAATGAAGGCCATATTCATGAGAGATCTTAGAAGCAACTAAGAGAAGCTTTGGCCTCAAACTAGGAGGTTCTATATCAACTATTAGATGATTCTAAGGCCTTTCAAGAAGAAGTATAAATGACATTAGCAATAATAAATCCATTAATTGGGAACGAGAAGAAAGGAGAATCCCTAATCCTTGAAGAAGAAAACAAGGACACAAGCAATACAAAAGAAATTAAGGATTCACAGGCTAAAAAATAATTAATCAAAATAAATAAAGAAGAGCCACAACAGTCTAAGGATATTTTAGGGGATAAAATCATTGAAGAGATATCTATTCCTCTAGAATTAGAAGTAGTATGTGATATAATATGCATTGCTTAGCTGCAAGAAGAAGAAGATGATGAAACTATGAGAGAAAAATAATTGCTAATCCAGAAGAATATTGGAATTCAATGAAGTAGAACATGATAAACAAGAAATTTTATTTGAAGATATAAAGTAGCAAGAAAAAGAGAAGATTTACAAGGATGAAATCTTATGGATTTGTCAAAACTGCCCCAATAAGTAAAAACTAGACTATGAAAAATATTCGGGGAAAAAAAGAGGTAGGAAATACCTATTAGAACTAAGAATGATGGAGTTGCATAAGATCAAACCAAAATTACTTCTTTATTGAAAGTAGGGAAGGGAAAAACCCTTCCTTAGGACCCATGATGCTCCTAACATGGAATGTTAGGGGCTCGAATACCCCTAACAAACAACTTTTGGTTAAACACTTCATTTCTACAACAAAAGATGAAATAACAATTGTTTAAGAGACAAAGTTGAATAATGAATAAATTGGAACATTCAAAAAAGAAAATAGGAAATTGGAGAGTAGATTTAGTTCAAGCTAAGGGTGCATCAAAAGGACTAACATTCCTCTAGAATATTGGAAGAGTGTCATTTTAAAATATAATTAATGGAAGCCACTAGTAGGGAGGAACTATCAAAAATATAATCCATAATGTCATATTTCTATTGATAAATATATATGGACCTATATCAAAAAATAAGACAAAGGAAATGTAAGGAGAAATAGAAAATTTTATGCATCAAACCTCGATTCAAGACATTATTTTAGGGGAAGATTTTATTGCTATTATCCATATGTCGAATAAAAGGGGAGGTATTCAAAGAGAATCTCAATCACAAATTGGCTATAGAAACTAGGTTAACAAGAATGACCTAGATGAAATTTAGATAGGAAATGGAACATATACATGGAATAATAGAAGATTGGATTGTTACAACTAGCGGTTGTCGTTGCACCAAAAGATCAACCTTTTAATGCCTGATACAACCACTAGAAATATAGAAGACACATGAGGCTATTAAACTATATCATGAACCACCATTGTACTACATAGCACAAGGAGACCAAGGGCACAATCAATCTTTCTCGCCATTGTAACAATCCCCCTAGCTCGAGCATGGGGTTCGAACCTATGACCAAGCTCTAATACCACTTGTTACAACTAGTTGTTGTTGCTGCACCAAAAGATCAACCTTTTAATGCCTGATACAACCACTAGACATATAGAAGACACAAGAGGTTGTTAAACCTGTCACAAACCACTACTGCATTGCACAACACAAAGACACCAAGGGTGCAACCAACCTTTCTTAGCATTGTAATATGGATTTAGTCACATAGTAGAAAATCTAGATAAGATCTTAAAGGGGGATCTAGCAACATTCTCTTTTTGGATCAATTCTTCAATCGTGACTAATCTAGGATCATATGACTTTCTAGTTCAACCCACCATCATAGGGGACTAGAAACCTATGAACTATCCCTTTAAGTTTAAAGGATGTGGATGAAAGATATTTTTTTAAAACTAATAGATAAATGGTAGAAAGAAGAGTATTTTATGAACTCTAGATTGTTCTACGTTGTTTCCAAATTGAAAGGTATCAAACAAAAATTACTATCATGGAATAGAGAGCATTTCAAAAATATTTTCTCATCAAAAGGCAACTTAGAGGAGATAATAAAAAATCCAAATAAAGAAATTATTCAAGGGGGAATAGATTAGAACATATATGAACTTATAAAGATGCTCGAGGACATACTAGTCAAAGAAGAGATTTTCTAGAAACATAAATCATGAGAAATGTGGCTAGCAGAAGGGGATAGAAGCTATAAGTTTTTCCATAATATCACCAAGCAAAGAAGATACATCAACATAATCCTTAAGAAAATAAATGGGGATGACAAAATTCTTGAAGATCCAAAGGATATATCCAAAGAAATAATTTCTTTTTTTACTAAGATTTTAAATAGTTGGGATGGAATTGAACTTACTACCCAAATAAATATGCTAACAAATATACCAATGATAATATCTCATGAGCAAAAAAAGATGCTTAGAAGCATATTTTCAATAGTAGAGATAGAAACTGCCCTCAAAATGTCGCATCCAGATAAAGCATTGGACCCAATGGATTTCTGAAAAAATAATTCTAGAAATGTTGGCATATTTTAGGAGAAGAAATGGCTGAGGCACTAAAATTGGCAAGAAATTTAGGAAGATTTCTCAGAGAAATAAACAATACCTTCATAACATTATTACTCAAAAGGGATCATATGGAGATTTTGGATGATTTTAGACCAATATCACTATGCAATATGCTATATAAAGTAATAGTAAAATCCTTGGCTGATAGAGTAAACAAATTATATTTTAGATCATCAGGTTTGTGCCAAGTAGGTCCACATGTGATGGAGTAATAATAACACAAGAAGTTATACATTCAATTCAAAATGATAAAAAAATAAAGCATGGTAGTTAAATTCGACATCAAAAAAGAACATGACAAAGTTGATTGGAGGTTTCTTTGCAAATGTTTAAAAGCATTTGGATTCAAAAAATAATGGATAAATTTGATATATTATTACATTTCAATTCTCATATTTTCAGTTCTTGTTAATGGATCTCTAGAAGGTTTTTTAGAAATATCCAGAGGTCAAGGCAAGGAGATCAAATATCACAATTCATCTTTATCATAATGATATAATCTCTTAAAAGAACCATAATCAAAGCTTAGGAAAATGAGAAAATTACATAAATTAGAATCACCAATGGAGTTTCAGCCATATCTCACCAACAATTTACAAATGTCATGATGCTTCTTTGGCATCAAGGAAAAATAGGACGCAAAAAAATTCAAAAACATCCTAAATATGTCTACTAAAGCATCAAGACAGCTATTAGTCATGAAAAAATGGAAGTATTATTCTTTTTTGTCAATCCTAGAAAAGAAGGAGAAATACTTAACATTGTAGGATACAAAAGGGATAAGTTTCCCTGCAAACATTTGGGTTTACCATTAGAAAAATTAATTAGATCAATAAAATTATGGGAGCCAATTACTAAAAAATGGGCAAAAAGATGGAGTCTTGGAAAATCATGTGGCTATCATGGGAAGATAGAGTCGCCATGTTAAAAGTAGTTCTATCTTCACTTCATATTTATCAAATGTCTTGCTTGCCCTCATCAACTGGGGAAAATGGTAAATTAAAAAATAAAATGATATCATTCTATTGGTTGAGGTATAGACGAGGAAAAAAATGGCAATGATTGCATGGGAAAAAATATAGATCAAAAGTAGCATGAGACATGGGTTTAAGAAACCAATTATGGAAAAATAAAGCATTAGGGGATAAATTGGTCCAGAAGATGATTAAAGATACACACTTAAAATGGTATTGGGTACTTGAATGAAAATACATAAATGGGGTGAGTTCGTGTAGAATTCTAAACTCTAAATCAACCAAAATGATCCAAAGTGTCAAACTTTATGATACAATGTAGAGATTTGATCATAGATCAACTCACATTGGATATTACAAAAGAACATAAAATGTTATTTTGGAGTGATTCGTAGGGTGAACACACAATAATAGAAGCTATCATAAATAATGATAAGGATGAAGTATTATTGGAACAAGTATGAGGAGTGTATGTAAGCAATTATGTATAGATGCCTAGTGGATACCTATTATTGGGATGGAAATAGATATCACTTGAAACTATACCACTTCTAAAAACAAATATAAACCAGTTAGAATAAATCTACAAAACAAAAATATAGTATTCTGAAATGGTGAAGACAAATTTGTTACTATAACTGATAGTAATACTGAAGATTGATTATCTGATGGATTTGATGATGAAGACCGACCAAGATCAAAGGAATACATGGTAGTAGAAATATTAGATCATTTATTGTCTTTTCATTGATTCCAAGCAATTAATTTCTAGTTTATATTATGTTGCCATATCATTCGACAATTATATAAGATGAATGAGTTAAGAAGAAGAAATGAGATGTTGTGAAGTTGAGTAGCTTAAATGGGCAACTAATACAGATCGAACAATGATTAGATTATGTTGATATAATTGGTTTCTACCTAACATATGATTATGTTAAGTCCGTAAAGCATGGTGATGAAGATTTGACAAATCGGTAAGTTAAGTTATTTTGGCTACCGAGTAGGAAATGTCACTCAATAAGGTAAAGGTAAAAAGAAAGGTCACTCGGTAAAGAAAAAAAAACTCAAGACACCAAGTGATGTAACTGAAATTCAAATGAAGAATACTGAGTGAGGAACAAATATTAAATAAGGATTGAATTGATATTTAATGATTAGTTATGATGAGCTGAATGATCAGGATGATGAGGAAAGTTAGTTACAAGAGATCTACGGTCAAGAAAATTCAAGGTGAAGATCTATGGCAAGATCTAAGAGGAAAAAGAGATGGAACAAGTTTCTAGAAAAGTTCAAGTTTCTAGGTGAAAAGAAAACGTGTTACCGAGATCCATATTTGAGATATAATGAATTGGATGGTCAAGATTGATTAAAGGAAAACATAATAGAGGAGATTAAGAGGTAAAATTTGTCTATATAAAGGATGATCTTATTTACTGTTTCTTACTAGCATTTGTAATAGAGAAATCTCTTAACAGAGTAGACCTAACAGTCTTATTATAAAATCCTTGAAAATGTGACATTCTAAAGAGTGTTTAAAGCCCTCTAACAAGGTCACTCCTAATAGGGTGAAGATCCTAATAGATCTGAGGTAAATCCCTTAATCAGGTCACACCTAACAGTGTGTATTGTAATATTTAACTAGATTGGCTCTTAATCGGGTGTACTTTAGAAGAGTATTTTCTTAATGGGTGACAATTTCTACAGTGGTTTTTACCAAAGTTGGGTTTCCATGTTAAATATTGGTGTTACATATTGTGAATGATTTACTGATTATTATAGTTTATTTATTGTTGTTGGTAAACAGTGAATTGTGTATTACCAAGCTTCTACCAAGTTAATCAAATAAAATTTATTAAGGTATTTGGGATCATGGATTACTGATTCACCCCCTCCTCTTCATAATCCAACAATTGGTATCAGAGCTAAGTACAATTTAAAAGACTTGAGTAAAAGATCTGAAGATGTATAGGAGAGAAGTACCTAATTTGAACAAGGAAAGTTTCTCTACATGGCAAAGCAGAATGAGATTGCATGTATCTGGGTTTGGAGAATCTGTACTGAATCTGTTGGATAATGATTACACTCAACCACCTACCGAACCTTTGACAGTTGATCAGATGAGAGAAAAGAAGGAACATAACTTGGTTACGATAGAGATTACTTCTTCCCTCTCTGATGTTGAATTCAATGATGTTAAGGATTTTGTTAATTCGAAAGAG
The DNA here is from genome assembly GCA_027943335.1 of Chamaecyparis obtusa. Taxonomy (NCBI): domain Eukaryota; kingdom Viridiplantae; phylum Streptophyta; class Pinopsida; order Cupressales; family Cupressaceae; genus Chamaecyparis; species Chamaecyparis obtusa. The sequence goes on along the minus strand of BSBK01000103.1, from coordinate 180,915 downwards.
ATGTGGGATAAGCTTACACTTATCTATGGAGGAGATCAACGTGTACAAAAAGCTAAAGTTGATAGTCTAAGAGGAAAGTATGATGAAATGAGGATGAAAGATGAAGAGAATATCACACAATATACCATCAAGATCAAGAAAGTTGTTAGTGCCATCAGAGGTGCTAGTGGAATATTGACCAATGAAGAAGTGATAAGTAAAATCTTGAGAACTCTTTCTTCTAAATATACTATTAGAGTATCTACAATTAAGGAATTAGGATCTATACTGAACAATGTTGTTACTCTTGAAGCCCTAATTGGTAAGTTGACTACATTTGAGCTTAGAAATTATGATAATAGTCTATCAACCATTGAAACTTCCTTTAAGTCATTTGTAAGCATTGAATCATCAAGAAGAGAAAGATAAAATCACAGTAATTCATATGGAAGTGAGTATGACATTATTTTGAATGAAGAAAAAGAGTAGGAACAATTGGAAGCACTGTTGGCTAACTCACTACCTAGAGGCAAAGGAAAATACAAAGGCAAGTTACCATTGAAATGTTTCAATTGTCATATGATTGGACATATTGCATCTAGATGTCTTGACAATGATAGGAATGATAAGAATGACAAAAGAGACAACTAAAACCGAAGATTCAGAGATTTTAAGGACAAAGGTAAGAATTATTTCTACCTAGCTAAGGATGATGAATCTGATGATACCAAAGAAGGATATTCATATGAAGTTGTCTATGTTTCTATAAGGAATAATTAGATGAAGAAAAGTATGAAGATCAAAAGGTACTTGTTTGTCATGTAAGTAAACTAGACCCATGTATTATTGATAGTGGTTGTTCACATCATATGATTGGTGATATTAACAAGTTTGATAACCTAGAAGAGTATCATGGAGGATTTTTTAGATTTGGCAATGATGTTCCATGCCATGTGAAAGTTAAGGGATCCATTCTATTAAATGCAAAGATGAAATGTAATGATGCATATTGGGTTAAAGGAATGAACTATAATTTGTTGAGTGTTGCACAACTGAACAATACTGGCCACCAACTAGAATTTTAGAATAGAAAGGTTAAGATCTATGGTGATAATGGAGATCTAATTGGAACTGGTGAACAATCAAGAGGTAATTTATTTTATCTTGATACTAATGTAAAGAGTTTCTTGTTTGTTAAAATTGAAGATGTGTGGCTATGACATAAGAGACTATGTCATGTGAATTTTGATAACTTGATCAAAGTAAGTAAGAAGAGTAGAGTCAGAGGACTATCAAAATTATGAAAAGCTGATAAAGTGATGTGCAAGGAATGTCAAATTGGTAAGATGACTAAGTCTAGTTTTTCAAGAAAATCTTACTCTACCAATGGTATTTTGGAATTGGTTCACATTGACCTTTGTGGTCCTATGAGAGTTCAAAGCTATTATGGAGATTAGTATTTCATTTTCTTTGTTGATGATTATTCAAGAATGATGTATGTTATGTTTCTAAAAGAAAAATTTGATGCATTTCAAATGTTTAAGTGGTATAAAGAAAGAGTTGAAAAGGAAACAGGAAAACAACTGAAGTGTAAATGAGATCAGATAAAGGAGGTGAATTTATCTCTAATGAATTTATTATCATTTTCAATGAGCATGGAATTAAAGGACAAGTATCTGCACTAAGGACTCCATAACAAAATGGGATAGCGGAGAGAAGGAATAGATCTATTATTGACTGTGCTAGAACTTTTTTGATTAACAAAAAGGTTGCACAAACATTTTGGAGAGAAGCCATAAGTACTGTAGTTTATACTCTCAACCAAGTAGAGTTGAAGAAAGGTACAAATAAGACACACTATGAACTTTGGTTTGGTGACACAAAAAATGTAAGTTATTTCAAAAAAATTAGAAGTGGGAGTTACATATTGAAAGATGCTAGAAATGAAGAGTTTAACTCTAAATGAGATGAAGGGATATTTCTTGGTTATTCATCAAAGAGAACAATATATAAATGTTTGATCAAGGATACTTACAAAATTATTGAAAGTGCAAATGTAAGAGTTGATGAATTTGCATAAAGGAATGAAGAGGAAAGCAAAAAGGAACCTGAGGATTAAAATAGATTTGTCTATGTACAAGAAGTTAATTCGGTTGACACAACTGAGCAGGAACAAGAAGAAACTGATGAACAAGATGAGTCTCTATCAAGAGAAGAAAACATTGATGAATAGTCTACCGAGCATGTATTAGCAAAATATGTGAGAAGACACCACTCACTGACCAAAATTATTGGAGACAAGAATGCAAGAGTCGTGACAAGAAGTAATTTCAAAGATAACACATGTTTGATTTCTATATTTTAGCCCAAATTAGTCAAGGATGCACTAAAGAATGAAGATTGGATGAATGCAATGAAAGAAGAAATTGATCAAATTGAATAGAACAACACATGGTAACTAGTACCAAGACCTAAGGACAAGAATGTGATTGGAAAAAAATGATTTTCATAAATAAACTCAATGAGAAAGGAGATGTGATTATAAACAAAGAAAAATTAGTCTACAAATGGTATGCACAAGAAGAAAGTATTGACTATGGTGAGACTTTTGCACCCGTTTCTAGATTAGAAGGTGTAAGAATATTGCTTGCATATGCTTCTTACAAAGGATTCATAGTTTATCAAATTGATGTTAAGTTTGCATTTTTGAATGGAATTCTTAAAGAAGAAGTTTATATTGAACAACCCGATGGATTTGTTGACAAAAGTAATAAGGATATGATATGAAAAATGCATAAAGCTCTATATGGATTGAACTAGGCACCCCAAGCATGGTATAAAAGACTGCACTCTTAATTAATATTGGATTTGAAAGGACTAGTGATGACAACAATTTGTGTTATCTCTATTGAGCATTAATGATTATCATTAGTATCAAAGGTTATCAAAGATATCAGTCAGTTACTTATATGAATATAGTCGGTAACTATAAGCAAAATAGGCTAGTCGATTAAGTATATACACTGAGCATCAGATAGTTTACCGAGCATCAACAGATACTGATATCGAGCGACAGTAAACACCGAGCAGTTTATATAGTATTTACCGAGGATCACAGGAAACAACATAGTAATTAGGAATGGCAAATTCTTCTATGCAAACCGTTACAATAGATTAGAAAATGTTTTACCAAGATCGAGAACAACTTTTTGTTGAGATAAGATGAAGATCCTATGTAATAGTTTGATCTAGGTTATTTTTGTACACCGTAGATCTTAGGGTTTTGTCTAAGATTTGTAAACCTAATTTTGTATAAGCGGCATAAAGTTGTATGCTATATATTTGTATGTTTACACCATTTTTTTTGTGAACTGATGTATGAGCAAAGAAGTACTTGAAGTAATTTCTAACCTTCAAGATTGTTAGTTGATAGAGCAGATCAGTATTCAGAGGAAATTAGATTAAGCAGAATCAGAGTAGGCTAACCGAGTAGTTCAAAGTAGAGATTCATCACAGTAAAGGTGATATTTTATTAGTACTTTATTGATCTATATCAAATAATTAAGTTTTCATTAGCAGATAGATACCTATTGCTTTCTAATCATTGTAATAGAGTTTTGTAAAATCTCTTAACAAAGTAGACTTGGTAGTCTTTTGTAAATCTCTTAACCGAGTGCACACTCAAGTAGTGTTGTTAAAATCCTATAACTAGGTAGATCTAGCTGATTTAATATGTTACTCCTAATAGGGTAAGATCACCAGAAGTGATCAAAACTTGTAGCCCTAACAGACAAACCTTTTCTATCTACAGTAGTGAAGAATTTGTAGGTGTCATCCCCATTGCAGTTTTTACCTTCTAACAAGGGTTTCTGCATTACCAAAATACTTGTGTTATGGGACTATTATATTATTGTGCTATGGGACTATTATATTATTGATTTCATGTTGATTACTTTCACAAGTTGAATGGATGAATGATACATGTATTAGATACAAGTTATTTTGGAAGGTTACTATTGTTTGTTGTTGTAGATCTGAAAGGTTGATGTGATAAAGTTTTTGAGGGCATTGATTCAACCCTCCACTCTCAGTACCCTATCTCTCCTAATTCCAACAATTGGTATCAGAGCACAGTTCTCTTATTGGATAGTTTAACCACTGAAGGGTAAAGATCTAAGTCATGGAGAGGTATAAGTTAGATAATTCTATTGAGAATCAAAAGATTCAGATGTAGATATTTATTGAATAGTATAAGCAAGCCAAGGAAGGACTGAAGAAATTAATGGTTGAAAGGAAGAACCTAGCTATTCTGCAAAATGAGATTAGCTACCATGAAGAAGCAATTGATGATATATTTAATCATATTAGATCTAGTTCTGGAAGTATTTCTGATGGATCTAAAAGCATGATCTCTGATTTGTTTGAGAAGAGTTAGCATTTAATCAAACAAGTAAAAGCACTACAAATCGGTCAAGAATCTCAGATGGTGAGAATGGTTGAAATGATGAACAATGCTAAACAGGTTGAACAAGAAAGGAATCTAGCTATTGAAGACCAAAGACAGACAACTGAACAACTACAAGCTAAAGAGAGTGAGATACAAAGACTCACCAATCATCACTTTCAAGTATCTAATCAGATGATGAATGTGAGTCAAGAAGTCAATCGAGTGAATGGAGAATTGTCTAGAAGACTTGAAGATGTTGCAATACTCAGATAAGAAAATGAAAAACTAAGAAATGAAATAAAGACACAAAAACAACATAATGAAATGATGAGGCTAGCTGAGAACAATTCCAAGAAGATTGATGATTTTTTGGTTAATCAAAGAAGATTTGGAAGTAGAGCTAGATTAGGCTATACCGGTGAAGGAGAATCATCACAACAAGCTAAACAGGTCAACAACAATCAAAATCAAAGACCTAAAGTTTTGACATGTTATCACTGTGGCAAACCGAGACATACATGTAATGTGTGTAGAAGCAAAGCACAAGGTAAACCTCCTATCACTCCTAAGTTCAATGGTCATTGCTATTATTGTGGTAAGTATGGTCACCAAGCTTATGAGTGTAGAGCTAAATAGAATGATATTTCTAACAATACTACTATGGAGAAAATATGCTATACTTGTAATAAACATGGACACACTGCACGAGAGTGTAAGGCTAAGATGAAGCAAGTATGGACTCCTAAGTAGAAGACACAACGCAAGCCGTATCAACTGAAGAGACAAGGTAATTCTTATGTTTAGGATTATAACACATGGGATAACTGTCTTGCATGTGGTAGATATGGGCACATTGTAGCGAATTATAATAAGAAAAGATGGGTTGGACAATCAAGAAGCTGGACAGGCACTAAAATGACATGTATGCATTGTCATAAGGTCGGTCATTTAAGCAAGGACTGCAGAGACCAAGCACCAGAAGAAGGTCATGTATTTGAGAGTGGAAACACTATTGTAGATATCATGAGAATAAGGAATAACATGTGGAAGAAGGCATCTAATGAGAATGCAGAGTCAAGTAATGTTGTTGGTGAAACCTCATCCATTAGATTGGGTGTCATCGGTACCTCCACTTAAGGTGATATAGGTATGTATGGGACTGACATTTCAAAATGATCACATTTTACATATAGTTCCCTATATATGTTGTGCACATACCAAATCTACATGAATGAAGATGCATTATGGTTTATATGTTTTGAGCTAACAAAGTTACACAATCGGTAAAAGTTAGACCGAGCATTGGTTAATCATCGGTAATCACTATTCAAGGTTAACCAAACAATAGTATCAACTGAGAAAAGAAGTCTTTTGTTAACCAAGTTGATGAAAGATTATAGCTGTCACCAAGTTGACAATTGTCATGAACCAGAAAGTAGGTCAAGCATTTATTGCATAAATTTTTGAGCAGGAATATAAAAAATTCTATAAATACACAGAATACAGAGTTTATTTTTCACATTGCAATTTTAGAGAGCCAAGATTTCATAGAGTGAGTTTGAGAAATAATATTTCACGCAAATTCAAGCAGTTATAGATCAAACCGAGCACACTCTTCGATACATTATGAGTAAGTTGAAACCCTACCGAGCACATTTCTCATACTTATCAGAAAACCTAGTTTGTTGAAATGGCATCTACTATGATTTCATCTAAGGTTGTGGATGAAGAAGTTAATTTAATAGTGTCAGCAAGTTATAAGGAACCACCTTATAAGTTACACCTTGAAGTTGCCTAAAAAATGGATATAGCGAGTGCTTTTTAAGCATCCCACCTAGGGTTTTGTTGACAGAAGATATATGATCATACATTCACTATAAAATTGGGGAAATTGGTGATTTTGATATGTATGTTGCGTATCAAGCTCTTTGTGATGAAAATATAAAGCTAAACCCAGAGCACAAATTGGTTGAGACACTTGGTCTTACTCATGCCCTAGATTTTCTGAAGGATTTTAAGAACAAATGGATTAGGGTTGTGTTGATTCGCTATCATGAGGGCACATTCTGGCTAGATAGACCGATCAAGATCACAAAAAGAATGATTAGCAGGGTTATTGGTTACCCTACTACCAATAAAGCCAAAGCATTTTGAAGCTCATCTAGAGCCGATGTTGAAAAGAATAATGGTGCAACATGGGATAGTAGAGCACTAAAAGTTTCAACAATTGTGGATCCTGAAGTTAAGTTTGTAGTACACATAATTAGGTATAAGATATATCAGTCGAGAAGGTTAAATAGAGTACCCTGTAGCGCAGTCGACATGGCACATAAATTGATAAAGAAGGGTCATTAGATTGACCTAGCCGAGCTACTACTGAGATAGGTTAAGGATAACATGAAGACAATAAAGGCACAAAAGTCCAACACCTGTAAGTTTAGATCACTCCTAGTATGCTTATTTTTCTATCTCCAGAAATTATTTCCCTCTGTCAGTCACACTGATTGGATAGATGATACACCGATCACTTCACAAATATTTGATATCATGAAAGGACTGGGAGATAAAGCTGAAAATGTAATAAATAGTTATTTTGAAGATTTTAAAGTGAAGATGAATTTAAGAAGTAGAATTCCTGATGAATTGGTCGATAAATATGCAATGGATATTTGTTTCTTAGTGAACACCAACCACACTATGATAAAAGCCATAGAACCAAGGACAAAATGGCTAGCACCTATGGGCTATGAAATGGATTATGATTTTGGTTTGAAATCTATAAAGGCACTGCTAGCATTACTGAAGGGCCCTAAGGCTGCAAGGTTTGGAACCTTTGAGGAAGCTAAGTCAAGAATAAAAAATAATATGGTCATTGGTAAAATGACAAGAAAATCAAAGAAAATGAAGAAAGTTCTAACTGAGCACTTTGGAGATGCATCATACTCATCTGAGGAGTCACCGGTTCAACCTAGAACTGAAGGTCAGTTGATGTTGGCTGAAAAACCATATGACAGTGAGGAGACCAAATCTTAAAAAAAACAAAAAGCTACATCGGTTCCTCCTACTAAAGCTCCAAGGAAGAGGCAGTTGCCAGTGCAAATAGGTGTATGCACAAGGTCATCAATTGTAGCTTCACCAATGAAGAAGAAGGTAGCTAAGAAGGTAATAAAATGAAAGGCTACTGCACTGACAAAGACTTATGCAAAGAAAGGACCCAAGGTTGTAGCAGAGGCACCGAAGAAATCGAGAAAATTGATAAGAAACAGAGAAGACCTTGAGGATGATGAAGATGACAACAATCAATTCAAGGTTGTTAGTAATAAGGATAGATCAACTGATGAGATTGCTGAACATATAATTGAGAATGGAAATCTTGCAGATCCAAAACTCAGTAAGTTTGACAAAATGTCAAATGAAGACCAAAACAAAATTGAAGAAGCCGTCATCCAGATGATGATCCGCTTCAAATGAGTTCCACTAGAGTTTTACTTTTCGCTACCCAAGACATTAGAGGACCGAATAAATCAAAAGTGGTCATATGCCTTGGACACCAAGAAGAGAATGAGGGAACAAGCCCTTGTAGTGATTGCACCAGATTTATCTCTTGATGAGATTAAAGAGCTTATGGATACTTATGTGCAGAGATTCAAAGTCATGCATCGAGCTATGAAAATAATAGATGAGAACTTGGTAGATCTCGATGAGTCTTGTCAACTTATCTGGAGTTCACTTTTAGCTGTCAGAGAGCATAATGGGAAAGTTCCATTCCAAAATTTGTCTAAAAAGAGAAAGAATTCAAAAGGTAAAGGTATATTTATTAAGGATAATGTAGCAAAGAAGAATAAAGAGTCAAAGGTATCGCTTACCGAGGTAATTGATACAACAATTGGTCAAGCAATTAAGAATAGTTCACAGGATGCACCGAATCCAGAAGTGATTCAGATTGAGGATACAAATGACAAGGATGTACTCATTAAGGACATCACAAACGGTGATCCTAATGATAGAAATGATGATGATGATGTGAATAATGCACTAGACAACACACTGGATGAAGCACAAGTTACCGAGTGTGCATTTCCATCACTATCGGGTGAGCTTCCTATACTTTCTAAAGCCATAGAGATTCTATCTTAGGAACAACCCAAAGGCTCTATCCCTGAGAAACCTAAAGATACAACAGGGGAACGAAGCAATGAACCTCCTGCAGAGATAAACAAGCCTGAAGAAAAAGAGGTCGATAAATCATAAATTAAACGAAAAGAGGCTAGTGAAACATAAATGAAGGCACAAGAAGAGCCTAAGACAACTAAGAAAACCACACCTGATGCCACATCTAAGGCTCCACCTCATTCAACTGACACATAGGTTATCGAGGAGTAGAAGAAGGAAGATAGTGCATCAACTGGGCAGAACACTCCAAGAGTAGAAGACAAAGCTATTCTCACCGTTGTCAAGAATTCAGCACTTGCACCGGAGAAGAAGAAGAAAGGAAAAGGGTTGGTAACTCTAGATGAAGTCATTGTGATACCTGACTATGACCTGAGGATGCTTAGCCCTGATGAATTGAAAAAATATGGGGAATTATGTACAAGGAAAGTAGCACAAGAGAAATTGAGACTAGAGAGTAAGAGCAAGGAAATACTAAAAATTGTAAGAGACATCTTACAACAAGTCATCCCCAAGATACATGTAGATGAGGACACATTGATTATGGACCAACTTGCTACTCTTGCTAAAGGAATCAATGGCCCAGATGTCGATGCAGATGAAAGAATTGAAGAGCGAGCAGAGTCAAAGATATAAGATAAATTAGCTAAAAGAATAAGCCAAGAAGTGGCAGTCAACAAGGTTAATCTTTCAGAGGTAATAACTGAGATTCAGTGTATTACTAATTCTATTTGCCAAATCTTGAATAAGCTATGCACTATCAGAACCTTCACTGTAGAGATTAGTGAAAAGATTACATAGTTTGAGAATGAAATCTCAGTCAGTGCACTAGCAACTACAATCGAGCCACAAGCTTTTTCAAAGCACATACTCAGAGTTTAAGAACTCAGGCGGTTGATAGTAGATCTCAAGAAGCAAGAAGAACACATAACTAATCAGGTTACTGAGTTGCATACAGAACTCCTTCCATACCTTTTTTTTTTTGAGAAGCATATTGTCAAAGCACAATCGCTTGTTGCAACACCAGAGATTTTTGTGTTGGACAACATATTTGACATGCATGCACAAGTCGGTCTTGAGCACATTGCTCTCACCAACTTGAAAGAGGAATGGGAAAACCTCTTGGAGTCACTGAAGAAAAACCATCAACACATTTTTGACAAGTTGTAAGTATACAATTTTTTGTATTTGGCATTAATATCAAAAAGGGGGAAATCAATGTATATGCCAAATATGTACATTTTTTTTGCTAAGTGTATACTACACATTACTGGAGCATGCACCAAGGGGGAGTATTTAGAAATTTTTGATATATATATGGTGAATATATAAGTTTTTGAGACATTAGGTCTATATACATTCAAGTTTTGATACTAATGCCAAAGGGGGAGATTGGCATTCCTATTGAGCATTAATGATTGTCATTAGTATCAAAGGTTATCAAAGATATCGGTCGGTTACTTATATGAAGCTAGTCGGTAACTATAAGCAAAATAGGCCAGTCGATTAAGTATATACACTGAGCATCAGACAGTTTACCGAGCATCAACAAATACCGATACCGAGGGATAGTAAACATCGAGCATCAGAATAAACACCAAGCAGTTTATATAGTATTTATCGAGGATCACAGGAAACGGCATAGTAATCAAGAATGGCACATTCTTCTATGCAAATGGTTACAAAAGATCATAAAACATTTTACCAAGATTGAGAACAACTTTTTGTTGAGATATGATGAAGATCCTATGTAATAGTTTGATCTAGGTTATTTTTGTACATCATAGATCTTAGGGTTTTGTCTAAGATTTGTAAACCTAATTTTGTATAAGTGGCATAAAGTTGTATGCTATATATTTGTATGTTTACACTATTTTTGTTGTGAACTAATGTATGAGCAAAGAAGCACTTGAAGTACTTGCCAACCTTCAAGATTATCAGTTGACAGAGCATATTAGTATTTAGAGGAAATCAGATTAAGCAGAATCAGAGCAGGCTAACCGAGCAGTTCAGAGCAGAGATTCATCACAGTATAGGTGATATTTTATTAGTACTTTATTGATCTTTTTTAGATAATTAAGTTGTCATTAGCAGATAGATTCCTATTTCTTTCTAATCATTGTAATAGATTTTTGTAAAATCTCTTAACAGAGTAGACTTGACAGTCTTTTGTAAATCTCTTAACTGAGTGCACACTCAAGTAGTGTTGTTAAAATCCTATAACTAGGTAGATCTAGCTGATCTAATATGTTACTCCTAACAAGGTAAGATCACCAGAAGTGATCAAAACTTGTAGCCCTAACGGGCAAACCTTTTCTATTTGTAGTAGTGAAGAATTTGTGGGTGTCATCCCCACCGCAGTTTTTACCTTCTAACAAGGGTTTCTGTGTTACCAAAATACTTGTGTTATGGGATTGTTATATTGTTGATTTCATGTTGATTACTTTCACAAGTTGAATGGATGAATGATACATGTATTAGATACAAGTTATTTTGGAAGGTTACTACTATTTGTTGTTGTAGATCTGAAAGGTTGATGTGATAAAGTTGTTGTGGGCACTGATTCACCCCTCCCCTCTCAGTACCCTATCTCTCCTAATTCCAACAATTTGTACTTGAAATATGATAAGTCTGATGAAATTTTGACTACTGAGATATTTGTTGATGACATTATAGTTGGTGGTAATGAGATAATGTCTAAGTCATTTTCTAAGGAAATAAGAAAGGAATTTGAGATTTCCATGATTAAAGAGATTAATTTTTTATTGCACTTCAAATTTGACAAGTAAAGGATGGGATCTACATAACTCAATCAAAGTATATTAGGGAGATCCTAAAAACATTCAATATGGAAGACTTAAAACTGGTTGGAACACCGATGACTATTGGTTGTAAATTATCAAAGGAAGATGACACAAAGGAAGTGAACGAGACACTTTATCGATCTATGATTGGTAAACTACAATATATTGTACATAGTAGATCTGATATTGCACATTATGTTGGTATAGTTGCAAGGTTATCTACAAATCCAAATGAGACACATTTGTCTGCAATAAAAAGGATATTTAGATATTTGAAAGGGAATGAATATTTCGGTCTGTTATACACAAGAGGAGGAGGTTTTGATCTCAAGGTATATACTGATGTTGACTAGGCTAGAAATATTGATGATAGAAAAAGCACTAGTGGCAGAGCTTTCTTTTTAGGAGAAAGACTAGTGACATGGTTAAGCAATAAATAAAGTTGTATTTCACAATATACTATCAAAGTTGAATATGTTGTTGCAGCTATGAATTGTTCTAACATTGTATGGATCAATCAACTACTGGAAGGTATGCATGAAGAGATTACTGATCCAATTACAATTTATTGTGATAATACCAATGCTATAAACATATCAAAGAACCTTGTGATGCATTCAAAGACAAAACATATATCTATTAAGTATCACTACTTGAGAGAGAAAGCACAAGATAAGCATGTGACATTGGAGTATGAGAATTCTAAAGAATAGATAGATGACATATTTAGTAAACCACTATCGAAGGATGCTTTTGAGTATCTTCAAGGTAAGTTAGGGGTTCTTCCCCTATCCAATGTTCATTACGGAAAGATGCATGCTGCATCAATTCAAGGACTCAATAGAATATCTATCTTGTGAGTTGATGCTAGTGTTCACTCTTTAGGTGAAGCCTGAAGTTGTGAAGGATGTTTATGAATACAATAGAAATTCTATACATTTGTGGTATAATCTGAGAAGTCTATGTTTCTTTGGCATTGTTGTCAAAGAGTGAGTAGTTTACTGAAAGAGAGAGAATTGTAATTGATGATAGATTATCATGAGGGAGATGAATGGCATTATTTCAGGGAGAGGTCTACTCATAGAAGGAGAATGTTTTTGATGTACTGATGAATAAAGCTGATGGAATCAGAATGGAAATTTTTGTCAAAGAGGAATAGTACAGAAGATTGCTACTAACAAAAAGAGATAGATTACAAATGGAAGATCAAGAATGGAAAAGGAAAATCTACAACTCATAGGGAGTACAAAATATGAATGAGAGTGAAGGATATCGAAGGATACCATCATCATCTGAACATTGAATTTGTTAGTGTTGTCATCAATTCCAAAGAGGGAGATTGTTACTACAACTGATAGTAATGTTTAAGATTGATCATGTGATGGAGTTGATGATGAAGATTGACCAAGATCAGAGGAATACATGATAGTATAAAGATTAGATTAGTTATTTTCTTGCCATTGATGTCAAGTGATTGATTTTCGGTTTATATTATGTTGCCATATAATTTGGTAATGATATAAGATGAATAAGTTAAGAAGAAGAAGAAATGAGATGTTGTGAAGTTGAAGAACTTAAATGGGAAACTAATATAGATCAGACAATGATTAGATTATGTTGATATAATTATTTTCTACCTAACATATGATTATGTTAAGTCGATAAAGCATGGTGATGAAGATTTGAAAATTTGGTAAGTTAAGTTGTTTTGGCTACCAAGCAGGAAATGTCACTCGGTAAAGTAAAGGTAAAAAGAAAGGTCACTCAGTAAAGAAAAAGGAACTCAATGCACCGAGCAATGTAACCAAAATTCAAATAAAGAACACCAAGCGAGGAAAAAATATTAAATAAGGATTGAATCGACATTTAATGATTAGCTATGATAAGCTGGATGATTATGATGATGAGGAAAGTTAGTTACAAGAGATCTATGGATAAGAAAATTCAAGGTGAATATCTATGAAAACATCTAAGTGACAAAAGAGATGGAACAATTTTCTAGAAGAGTTCAAGTTCCTAGGTGAAAAGAAAACATGTTACCAAGATCCAGATTCGAGGTATAATGAATTGGACGGTCAAGATTGATTAAAGGAAAACCTAATAGAGGAGATTAAGAGGCAAAAATTGTTTATATAAAGGATGATCTTGTATGGAAAAATGACTGGAAAATTGAATAGTTGAAGGGTTATCGACTATTGTAGTGAAGAAGGAACGAGGAGATTTTGAGTGGGAAAAGAAGGATTTGATTAAGTGTTGAAGCCAGTGGATAATGAAGAATTGAGGTGAAGACAAAAGAGCACATGAGGATCTGATTGAGAAAAGATAGTTGCAAATCTACAAGTCAATTTTATTTATTATTGCTTACTAGCATTTGTAACAGAGAATCTCTTAACATAGTAGACCTAACATTCTTATTATAAGATCCTTGAAAAAGGTGACATTCTAAAGAGTGTTTAAAGCCCTCTAACAAGGCCACTCCTAATAGGGTGAAGATCCTAACAGATCTAAGGTAAATCCCTTGACCGAGTGACACCTAATAGTGTGTATTATAGTCTTTAACCAGATTGGCTCTTAACCGAGCGTACTTCAGAAGAGTATTTTCTTAATGGGTGATAATTACGATAGTGGTTTTTTCCAAAGTTGGGTTTCCACATTAAATATTGGTGTTACATGTTGTGAATGATTTGTGTGAATGATTTACTGATTGTTATAGTTTATTTACTATTGTTGATAAATAGTGAACTATGTATTACCAAGCTGCTACTGAGTTAATCAAAGAAAAGTTGTTTTTTTGGTATTTGGGATCAGGGATTACTGATTCACCCCCCCTCCCTTCTCTATAATCCAACAAAATTAGTGCAGTGGGGGGAAAAATCAGGAGAATTAACTCTTAGGATAATTATAATGCTTTGGTTAAGAAATAACAATTCCAAAAAATAGACATACCAATACAACTTTGTTGGGATAAGATGTGCCTAGCAAAGGCTATAATTTTCACATGGTAAATATTAAAGAACTGTGTCCTCATTGCAAAATGGATTAGATAAATTGAGTTTACTAGACTATTTAAGGGTTATCCTTTTGTGAAAATTAAGAAGAATTAGTAAACCACATCTTCCTTATTTTTTCTTTAGCTCAAAAATGTAGGACATGGTTGTGTGCTGAACAACTTGTATGGAATACTGTGGATTGCCTCACCGTCATTAATAATTTAGGAATTGTGGAAAGAAAGAACCAAAGAATATTTCAAGGAAAAAAATGGAATGAAAACCATAAATAAATAACATAGAAGAAGCAATAGTAGAAGTCATAAACATAAAACTTGTAACATATTGGCTAAAAGATGCTCAATTCACCAATTGGGATGGAAAAATTAGGAATAGACGGTATGGACTAAAGATTCCACCCTTTTATGGAAATGGGGGAATGACAAGCAATAAATCTAGATCCCAAAGTATACGGGTTCCATAAAAACTATGATGTTTAAATTGAATTTTGATGGAGCTTCTCAAGATAACCTTGGAGCCTCAAGAATTGGATGTCTCATTCATATTTGTGATAGATTAGTTGTACCTAGATTGGAAAAACCCTTAGAAGAGGATACAAATAACATGGAAGAAACAAAGGCAATATCCAAAGTCTACTTCTATGCAAATATTTAGGTATTCAAAAGTGTTTCCTAAGTTTCAACTCCCTACTCAAAACTTAATATTTAGGGTTTTCTCTCTAATCCTTTTAAGTCCTTAATCAATTCATAAGAATTTAAGCTTAGTTTTTTAATATTCATCGGGATCTAACAACTAGTTTGGAACAAATCATTTGAGCCTTTTTCAAAGATGTCCAAATTTATGTGTCATTATAGAATTTATTTCAAAATCTGATGTCCTTATTAGAACATGATGAAATCCTTTATCCTTGTTGGGTCTTTGTCTTTGGCTTCTTCCATTTGTCTTATCAATTTTTGACATAGTCATCGACTCTTCGTTATCAAAGTCAAATCTAATTGATTCTTCCCCTAAGTGTCCCAAGTCTCAATTTAAAAACAATTGTCAAAGTATGATGTCAGCTCTAGAGCTACCATCAAAATCTGAAGTTCAAAGTGGAATAATGATTTCAAATATAAAAAGTACTGAAGAAATATGAAAAAGGAGTGGGAACTTCACATTCAACATGTAAGGCCTAACAAGTAGTTTTGGAAGTAGTGTCTACTTCGATAATTCATATGGGGAACTTTTTAAAGTTATAAAGAGGAGAGTTGCTACTCAAAGATACTTCAAAAAGTATCATCAATACCTGAAACTTAGAGTGAAATGATATTATAAAAGAAGAATCAAGTTTGGAGTAAGAGAAAAGTGGATTTCATAAAATATTAGCAAAACCCAAGGGGAAAATTTGAACCTCCTATAAGGCATTTTGGGTCGGCTAGCCAATTCTAGAACCAAATCCATTTTTTGACATATAATAAAAGGAAGATTTATCGTCACAATGAGAGGAATAAATGTATTATTTTTAGAGGCAATTCCAAACCAAGCGGCAGAGTCCGACAAGTCAAAAAGAAGTTAACCATTTTTTGAAAAGGTTGAGGTGATGTAATAAAGTGAAGTAATGATAGTGTCAACCATGAGAATTGAATGCTCAAATGACTCGTATTAATGGAAAACCTTTATAGTTTAACTTCATCATTTTTGCAATTCATTGTGACCAAACTACACAAAAGAAATAGGGTTAGGGCATCAAAAAAATTATGTTAATAGTATTATAGAATCAGTAAGTATTCCAATCACTTTGTAGCTTATAATTCATTTTGTATCTTGAGATAATTTTTAAAAGGTGAGTCTGTGTGTTTCATTTAAAACTAAAATATAGACCAAGTCATGAAGTTCAAGCATCTAGGCTATGATCACCTAAATGGTCTAGAATGGATAAGTTGATTTAAATGATTTTTGGAGGAGGATACGAAACCCCAATAGGCACCCATGTACTCAAAGGCTGATTGAAAGTGGGATAATTCAAGCTAAAGGGCTTCCAGTAGTTGTATAGCGTGTCAATTTAGTGCCAAAGTGTATAAATAGGTATGATCATATTGCTAGAGCAATTAAGACACATGGTGATTGAATTTTGGTGACTCTTTATAGGGAAACACTTCAAAAATTTCTTCCACTTGCCTAATAGAGATGTGTACACTTGCTAGGGTTTTACTTCAGTGCATGTTAAGTTTAATATTAAAAAAGGAATTCCATGAATGTAATTGCTAAAGAATGGTTCTCACCCCCAAGGAAGGGACAATCCAAGCTACCTAGCATAATTTACATATAAAGTTTGAGAGAATAACATATAAAGTATCAAGAACCAAGTGTTAAATCCTAAAGTATTATCAACAAACATAAGGAAAATCATAACGAAGATAAGCCATTAATTGCACTCATCATCTCCCCCCAACCTAGTGATTTGTTGGTCCTCTAGGAGATGGAGCTTTATTTCTTTGCCTGGTTAAAGCTCTAAAATATGCAACACAGGCATGACCTTTATATGTATTTCTAGTCTTTGAATTTGGATTGCAATAAAACCTTGCTTGTTTTCCAACCTACCCTTTCTTGGTCTCTCTACATCCTCATCATAATGATAATTCTTGTAATCTAGTACTAGCAATAATAAAATAGGTGTTTGAAAGACCAATGTGAGCTAATAGTATTGTATTGTTCTCCCAATATGCATATACCTAATGGCCCACCTACAAGCTGTATGATAGTTTTTCAAAGAATGAGGTTTAACTTTATTTAACTATTATGGGAGATCATTCCATCTCCGTGCCAAGTAACCCAAGTCTGTTTGTCCTGTAGTAACAGTGGCCTGCACATACTCTAAGTATGCCTCATCTTTGAAAGCTACAATTCTTAGTTTATTCTCAGGAATATAGTGGAGTCTATGCCATTTGTAGAAAATAGGTGTAGGATTACTTGATTTAGATCTTAACAATATGGGAGTATTGATTTTCTTGTCTCTATATGCCCTAAATTGTTGTCCCCAACTATTTTTATTTTGAGCCCATGACATTAATACCCTTAAATGGATATCCTCAAAATACAATAAGGGATTCCAATCATGTTAATTAGGAACAACATAATTATTTAAGCATAATTCGCATAATAAATTCCTTACATCAAGAGGAGAAAACTGGTAGGCTTGAAAGAGTTCTTTTGGGGTCTCTAAGGAAGTATTTAACCCTCAAATCACCCTTGACAATCTATAAGAAAGACTCATTTCCTTTAAATTGAATGCATATATCCTATGAGGAGTCCCACAGTCTAGAATCTATGGTACCAAAGCCATGATGTTGCCCACTTTTTCTTTTAATGTAATAATTTTTGCATTCTTCTCCTCAATCTCTTCATTTTTATTAGTGATTTATTCCAATAGCCTGAGTTTTAATATGTTTTCTTCCTCTTATTTTTCTTATATATCTCTCCATAGATTTAGGGCTACTAATTCCCACAAAAAAGTAGACGGTCTATGTTTTCCTATAGTCATTTTCCTTTGTTTTAGTTCCATATGTTCAAGCTACTCTAGAACACCAACAAGCTCTACCAATCCTATGTTTTCATTTTCCTAGCCCTCTTTTGGTAAAAATTCCTGCTCACCCTGAGAAAATTGCCTCTCTGGTGAAATCTATTCATCTTCCTCCTCCTTAGACTCATGTGTGGGCATCATTTCTCTATCTTGTTACTTTGATGAGGAGAAAACTTTTGGGTTGTCCCTAGGAGGGCAGTTTTAGATTATCCTTTCTTCTTCACTAAGAGAGGTATGGATTAACTTTAAGGATTCAATCTCTACATTTACTTTCATTTTTGGGGCCTCTTCCTTCTTCCTTCATTTTCCCTTGAGCCTATGACTTCTTCATAGGGTAACACTAGCAAGGGGTTTTGTCAATTTTGGTCTCTTAGAAGGGATTTTTCTTTTCTTAGTAGCTGTGAGAGGTTATGTTGCTTCATATTTTTGTTTCTTTGGATTGAGTTTGACCTTCTTAGGTGTTTTATTTTTGTTTCTTTTCTTTCCCTTTGTTAGATTCTTCTTTTCTCATTTTCTCATTTTCTTTTCTAATAGTTGTCCTAATACAAACTGGGGTTTTAGTAGAAGCGTCTACATTAGGGTCTAGTGAAGAAATACCCACTGTTTGAATAATCAAGCCCTAAGATTACTAAGAGGGGAGGTGAATCGATAATCTACTAGAAAAAACACAAATATTATCTGATAAAACTTATTCTTCAAAACTTCATCACATGCATGAAGTAAATAAGTTTTACTTGTGATAAAGATACATCATAAATTAGGCATCCAAACAAATTCAACACATAACACTTGAATTTTTATCATGGAAACCTAGCTTGGAAAAAACCATGGTGAGGGATGGAACCCACTAATAAAAATGCACTCTTATGGAGCATGTCTGGCTAAGAGTTTAGCCCTATTAGAAGCTTACAATAATATCTAGTTAAGAACAAACCCTCTTAAGAATCACCTGATTAAGGGATTTACCTCTAGCCTTGATAGGAGCTTTACCCTATTAAGATCATTCTCGTTAGAGGACTTCAGGTACTAGTTAAAGTGTCACCCTATTAAATGATTTTACAAAAAAAATGTTAGGATCTACTTGGTTAAGGGATTTAACCTACTACGACTATTAGGGAACAACAAGATAATGATCTAAGAAAATAAAAATTCTCCTCTGCTAGTACAGATCTAGTCCAATCTCAATCTCTAATTCACATACAAAACATCCAAACACTGCAATCACACTCATGTATTCACAATCTACCTCTTTCACCCACTACATAAAAAAGATGCATATATGTTCTTCACTAACTAGGTCGACTGAGACCCAGATTACATTTGAATTACATTTTTACAATTAATTCTCACTCAATCCTTTAACCCTAAAACAAGTTAGCAATAAACAATTACAATTTCAACCTTATGTCGGCCTCCAGATCTATCGCATGGTTGATTTGACATGGGAAAGTCAAACATATTACACTTTCCTATATTCATGCACCTCTTCATGAATTATCGATCAAATTGACCAATAAGAATCATACCTAACATTCCATGTCACCTTAGATGTGACAACACATAATATGGAATACTTAACCATCTTTGCAAACTGATCTTCCATCATCAATTAAGGATCTAATTGGTTGTTCTTCATTGTTCTTTTTCTTCTTCACTCTCCTGAACTTCAAAATCTTGTAACTCTGTCCATTGATCATCGATCATCGATCTTGATGTGATTGCAATAGAAATCCAATAATGTCATTACAATTACACAAATCAAATTGCAACACCTAATTCTATTCTTGTGGGACACACCAATCAAATCTTTCTTCTCTACTTCTACATTGCTAAATTGATTTCTTATTTTCATCTCATAGACTGTAACTTGCATAATACTCATCATACACATGTACGATCATAGATATAACATTTTACACACCTCTAGAAGATATGTGCCAAAATGCACACTATATTTCACAACATAACTTCAATTCATTTTCTCCATCTTAAATTGATACATCAATAACATAGTCAACACAGAACACCTAAGTTTACATCAATGACAAAAACATAACTAAAAAAACAAATCATCAAGCCATCAACATACTTACTCATCTCATTTGCATCACTTATGCCAACACCCACATTCTTGTGATCAGACTCAGAGGAAGTGGTTTCAGTTGCAGGAGGGGTTTCACTAGGAGCTGCCCCAAAAGATGAGGCTTTAGGAGTTTATTTTATACTTATGTATACACTTATAATTGGCTTCATAAATTAATTAAATATTTATTATTTAATTAATGTTTATTCTTTCTATTATTAAGTAAATTATTTAATTTATTTAGAACATTCACTTACATTCTTCTTCTTATCCCAAGTCTTCTAATTAGTCTTATTAAAGTGATTTAATTAATTATTTAATTATATAATCACTATATGACTAAGTCCTTTAGTCCATCTCGTAGTCCTAGTCACTTGACACATCATCTTGGCTAAGATAATTAATTAATTTTAATTTTTAATTATTTATATTTATCCTCACCCATGTGTCCTATTTTTAAGGGTTATGTGGCCTCATGAGACTTGGTCTCATGACCACATGTCCTATTTGAACTTAGTCAAGATCACATTCCCTATACCTTAGGAGCTTCTTTAGCCACCTCAAGGAGTCAAAGGTGACTCATGGGACATTTGTACCAAGAGTCCTCATGAGGAAAATGTATTCCCACCTTCTTCTTGAGAGTCTTTGTGAAACACTTAACACGTGTCTTTCCTTTCCACCTTACACTCGCTCTTGTCAATGTAGGAGAAACTTCTCTCCTACTCCTCCTCTCACATTCCAACTAGATCCATATTTCTCTCAACTCCTTCAACTAAGTCAATTTCAACCCTATGATCTTCTATGTTTCAATCTCCACCCTTGGATCTTGCCACCTAGGCTTGAGGCATTAAAAAATCTATAAAAGGAGCCTCCCTCTTCTTTTGTGAGCCTAATAGAAATAGTGATTTTGAGCATTTTTGAACATTTAGAGAACAAGTCATCAAGCAATCAAGCAATTTCATGTTATTTTGAGCAATTTTCATATCATTCATCTTCATCACAACTTGCATTATCCATCATTGCATAAGGAGCATTCTAGGTTCTAAACTAGTTTTGTATTATCATATTCCTCTATCTCCACACTTTGAAGGCATATTGGAAAAGGAGCATATTTACCACTCTAAGAGCTCAATGTTTCAAGAATTCTAGGCTAGGATGACAATGGAGACAAGCTACATGGGTGAGTAAAGGAAAAATCTTGTTTTAGTTCATTTATCTTTGTCATCTTCATTGTGAATACATTTTGGATAGATTTTGTAGCTAACTAGCGGATTAGTATTTCATTTCTAGGATAATACTCATAATTTGCATGCATTTTTGGCACCCACAGTGGAGCCAACCCACGAATTTAATAATTAAATTTTGATTTTTTCGTGTGCAGACATCTACAAGATTTTTTTGTGCATGCATACCCAAAAGCTACGTATACACTTCATCTTTCTACGCATCCATTCAATGTCATAACAGTCATATCATTTTCTTGTTTATTTTGTATTCTTTCTACTTTCTACGCATACATTCACATCTTATGTGCTTCCATTAAATATATATGTGCATTTGTTCCAATCTTCACATACATTTAATAATTCAACACTTTTATTCCCTATAGCTACGCATTGGTTTAATTATGTGCTTTCATTGAATGTTCTTGCACATTCATTTCAAGATACTCATTAATTTAGTTTTTCATTGTAATTTTTTTGCATTTAGCTGACACTTTAATGATTCTCTATTTTTTGTCATCTAGTCAATAGGTTGTTTTGTAGGACGTGTTGTTGAAGACCCCTCATAAACTACTCACTGATTTTCTTGCAAGTTTTGTGGAAGAAAAGGGGTTGTTAATGAAAACCATAACTTCATTTGGGCTTAAAATACAACATGCATTCTATTTTTCATGTGTCTTCTTTAGTATAGAATAAGTGTTTGTTGTGTCTTTCTTTTTAAGCACTTTGCAATCCCAAAAATCTATAACAATGTATCCTCTCCCCTCTCCTTCATGGATCTTGAGTGTAAGAGAAGTTGTTATATCTTTTAGAGGGTGATCTTTGGTGGGAAAAGAGGTACTCACCCCAAGGAACAACCTAATCAATAATAGGCTAAATCCAAGCCCTTCCAAACAGGTATATAAAAATGTCACTGTGATTAGTCTCACCATGAACAAGTGTGAATTCATTATGGCAACCAAAATCTCCTCTAGTACTTGTGTGGTGTGTTAAAGTCCCTACATTGTTAAGGTGTAAAAATCTTACTTTGAAAGGATTGGGAGAGTCCCCTTGATTGGGAATATGGATTGATTATAGCCACATGAATGGATTCTCTTACTACATAATTTTGTTTTAGTGGCCAAAAACCTTATATTTACTAGCTCAAGGGGTCACCCAAGCCCGTGAAGACACCTCACATTACTCACGGTTCATATAGAGATAACAGTTCTTTGGGAAGTAATGACCCATTGAATTCAAAACTTGGTGTGCCAGAAAAGTGAGTGCACTATAAGGAGGATCTTGTGCCTCTAATTTCCTAGGCTATCCACTTTGGATAAGCGTGGTTGGATTTCATCCAAGTGAGGATTCAACAAATATTGTCCTTTCCAACCATAGGATTTATAAGCATGTTTGTGCATTCATTCTAGTTTAATTTAGGAATCAATCATTTCTATTTTGCGTGTGTGTGTATATGCATTTTCTTTCCAAAAAACTAGAAAAGAATAAACAAAACAAAAATTCAACAACAACCAAAATCAGGAATTTCAAAAATTTACTATCAAAATTAAAGATTTTGCCAAATTGTGTATTCATAACATAATACTATGCATACATTTCCTGTAGTTGCACATATATTTCTGATTATGTGCATATATTCAACAAAGTTATGGTTTCATACCTTTTGTTTGTGCATACATTACACTGTCCTATACATTTGTTACTGTGCATTCATCACAAAGCCTATTGGTAGGGGTTTTGACCTATTGAAAAAAACACTTTTGGATACCCATTTTCATCTTCTTGTTGATTCTGGAAATATTTGATATATTTAGGACCTTATCACCTAGTTTGAACATCCTTTTCATATTTTTATCATATCTTTCATCTATCCATATACTTCTAAATCCATTTCTTATTGTTGATAATCATCCTATAAACATCAAAATGTTTTGTGAGTTTTACCAATCAGGATCTGTCATCCTTATCTAGAAAATTACTTAGATTTTATCCTTGATAGTCTTTGTCAGATCATAGTGAGTTTTATACTTCCTATAGACCTAGATTATCATTATCAATTTCATTCAACACTTTAGAAATTATTTTCACATATTCCTATCTATTCAACATATACATCAAAACTTTCATCCCATTTCATCTTTCACCTTTTTATGGTTCAAACTAGATCACAAAAACTGAAGGAACCTGTGAATCCAGAGTCCCAAGACAAAATAGTAGGAACTACTAATGATGAAAATATTTGGTCAAAATTTACTACTAAAGATACAATTTTTATGACTGAGGAAGAACCAACAGATCAATAATTAAAAGAATCCATGTAAGATCCTAGATTTTATACTATTTTAAAGAGAATTTTAGACATGGACAAGGATACATGCTTCCTCATTCTTTCTCATCAAGGAGTAAAGTTAAACTGATTTTGATGTCTCTCTTCTTAAGGAACCACCTAAAACAAATGATTAAAAAAAAACCTAGTGGTTCCCAAGAAACACATGCTCATGAAGCTATGGGTGAAAAACAAACTAGTAGTTCTCACAACACACAAGGAGCTAATACATCTTTGGACCCTGTCTTACAACAAATCCAAATGCTTCAACAACAGATTTGTGACATCCAAATGTGATCTTCTACAAAGAGATATTCCTTAGATGGTATATGTCCCTATCCTTTTAACAAGAGTCTAGCAATGATTCCATTCCCTCCTTACATTGAGGTGCCTAAATTTGATAAATGAAAAGGGAATTCGGATCCTTGAGACCACATACATGAGTTTTGTGCTACTTTTATTGAAGTATCTCACAATGAAACCTATCTTATGAGATTATTTCCATGTAGCTTAGGAGGACAAGCTATGGAATGGTTCTCTAAATTACTACCAGGAATCAAATCATTCAATGACTTAATATATAAATTTGTGACCCATTATTCATATAACATTAGGCATGAGGTCACTATGCTCAATCTTTGCAATGCACATCAAAATAATGGAGAACCTTTCCTAAATTACTTTCTTGCAAACATGGCGTCAACTATTTGCCAAATATCCATGAACAATTCATGAACAAGAAAATATGGATATTTTTGTGCACAACCTTACACCAAAAATGAGCTATAGATTGCAAGTATAATGTCCTCCTAAGTTTAACAAGTTCATTGAGAATGGAGTCAAGATTGAGGAAGTGATGGCTCAAAAAGGCAAGATCAAACTCTACACTAAGGATAATGTTGGATCCTCAAGTTCTAAGAACAATAATTCCAATAACAACAACAACGATAAAATAAAATTTTGGAATAAAAACAAAAATATTTTCAATGATGGAATTGTTGATAACTGTAGACATGGAAAATTGGCAAAGGCTTAATTCAATCAAAAAGGTGCAATCAAATCATCAAAATAATATGAAAAATCAATAAATGGAATAAAGGCAATTCAAATCAAAGGAAAATTCAATTAAATGATTAAATGATTAAATAAAGCTTGAAAAGGGGAAAAACACTAAGAAATTGATTAAATTCAATTAATGACATAGTTGTTGAAATGAAAAATCAAAATGAACATCTTACCCTTCATGGCTAAATTTAATTACTTTAATTAATTAATAAATCATAATTTCCCTCAACAAAGCAAAAAGGAGACAAAATGGACACAAATCACTCACTTTTGTTGAAATGGTCCAGCCTTTTGAAACCATTTAAATATTTGTCCCCCAATTTAGGGACAAAGCAAAGCCAATTGACCTTACCCAAGCATAACCATGGTTATCTCACTCTACCCCCTACCCTTGGGAAAATCTTATAAATAGAAGGTATTTTGAGGCATTATTCATCCACTCCATATCTTTGAATTGTAGCAAAGCTCTTGCAATTTGCATCCACATCACTCACTTAGCAATTTTCATTGATAATTAGCTTCAATTGTTGATCATTTTGTAGATTTCTTATCAAATAGAGCTAGAATTTGATAATTAGATCTAGTTTGCATATCATTCTTAGTTCAATTCTCATAATTAGAGTGTCATTAGTGAGGATTTGCAGCTGAGAGCCTCATTTACCACTTCAATTTAGAGAACCATGAGATATTTAGATTAATTTGTGCATTATTTAGATTAGTTTGCTTTGAATAGTGTAAATTCTCTTTAAATCTTGTTATTTCATGAAGGTGTAAAACTCACACACACAAATGGCACCCACCGTGGGGCCCTAGGCCTCAAATTCATCATAATTTCTATGTTATTTACAAAATTTAGGCTAGAATTGCATGATTTTGCTCACTGTTTGCAGGTTACAGAAAAGAAATCACGCTTGCCGGTAAAGAAGTCACGCCTAAAGCAAAGAGATGTCACGCGCAAAAATTCAAATATCACCTGAAGTCTGAATGATTACGCTTTTCAGCCTACAGAATCACGCTTCTGGTGAAAGAAATCACGCCTGTAGAAATTAAACTCTCGCGTCACGGACAAGCAGCTGATGCCTTTGGTCATTTAAATGTCGCGTGGACAGAATTAAAAGCCGCGGTCGAGGAATCATTTTACGCCTGGTGTAAAGGGAGTTTCCTACCTTATTCATTTAATTTCTCGCTTTGATGATTTTAAATGTCACCTTAGATTAATAAAATGTCACTTTTCTTGAATTAATTTGTCGTGTCTAGTAAAGAGTTCACGCGTTGTTGTAATTTGATATCGCACATGATTATTTTAATCTTGCTTGAGCCCCTTATGGTGATGCTCGTGGTTAAAGTAATTACATCTTTATTAAATTAGATCTCGCGTTCAGCATAGACAATGTCGCCTGATTGAGCATTTATTTTTTATCAGAGTAATTACTGTTGTCGCGTCTAGTAAAGATTTCACGCTTTGCTAAAATTTGATATCGCACTTGCCTATTTTAATCTTGCTTGAGCCCCTTTTGGTGACGCTCGCGGTTAAAGTAGTCACATCTTTGTTAAATTTTATCTCGCCTGTAGTCTGGATAATGTTGTGTGGCTGTATATTCTTTATTCTGTCAAAATTGTTAAAATGATGACTGTATTCTAACTTCACGGTCATTTTTTTTGTCTCAGGAACATGGTCTGTCATAAGAAAGTGCAAAAACCAGAGAGAAGGCATAACTTAGAGGAGAAATTGATCTCTAAGAGGATAAGGAAATAAAATCGGGTACACTCTACTTTTGTTCTCAACAATGATTTAGAGAAAGAAGTAGAATTATATGCTAAGTACATTACTATTGTAGATGCTTACAAACAAAAATACGTATCATTAAATTGGGAGTTTAGTCCTTAAGTTTGTAAGAATTTTGCAAGTATTTTGGTAAAAAGAATCAAAAGCATAATCAATTATATCATTTTAAGCTTTGATTTTGGTTTCCCCTCACTTTGTTTGTATTGTGCTGACTAACTTGTTGGTGGAGGGAACGTTTTGCTAAGGTAAGGGAAGGATTTGGAGAGAAAATAAGAAAATCTACTACTTAAAAAGGCGCCTAGCCTTTGCTAGCATCGTTTGAGGTATTTCTCTCATCAAGCTTGCAAACTTCCCTTAAATTGTGGCATTTTCAAAGTTCAAAACATAGTTTAATCATAAAAGGAAAAAATAAACACTTCAATTCTAAGAACCCCTTTGTCACGGGGTTGAGAAAGAACCAAATTGATTGTGAGTGTTTGGGATAAGGAAAAGCAATAGGGATATGCTCTTCACTCTTTGAGTGAATCAAATTCCCAAACTTGCTCTACCAAATCCACTTTTCATGCTTTCAAATGAACATGTTTAAAACTTAGTGGGCTCACCTCCCGAGATTGCCTTAAAAGGGCCGGTGAGAGGGACAACCCAAAGTGGGATACACTTGCTTTTTCCGTGAGAATTTGACCCACTATAAAATGAAACGCGTGTATCCTTAATGGGGTGCACGACAAAAAGGATTTTAGCTCTTTCGAACTTCCTCTAGTAGTCCTAACGGATTGCGCAAAATCGTGCTTTGGTGCGTGTGGGAAGCCCCTTAACATACTTGGGGGATGAAAAGCTAAGATCTTTTTTGAACGAAAAACTTACTTCATAATGGTAAAATAGCAAAACTACCTATTAGAGCCATGTTTACGAACCAATTATGTGCTAGGTAGATTGTGTGGAAGCTATTCTTGTGTTTAACCTGTGAAAACATTCAAAAATACACACATTAGAGCATTCTAGGGATATGGTACCCAATTTATGTGTGTGTTGAGATTGTTTTTCTATTTTCAAACAAGATATTCCAAAGTTATTGATCAAAACATCATTAAAAATTTTAAATCATTTAAAATTGATCAAAAATCTTTACCTTATTCCAAAAACCAGCTTATCAAGAGAGAAAGTCAACATACCCTTAAAGTTTGTTCATGCCTATTATTACAAGATCACTCTCTATAAGGAAAGCATTACAAATAGACGGGACCTACAATGGAGAAGAGCTCCCATTTCTGAAGAACACTTTCATTACTTCACGAGTGACTGAAAAACCCGCTAAGGCAAAGGACATTAACAAGATGTTTAGCGGTACCCTAGGAAATACCGATCCCAACAACCAAGGGAACAACATGAATGGGGGTATGGATCCTAACAACAATCAAGGGAACAACATGAATGGGGGTATGGATCCTAACAACAATCAAGGAAATTCTAATAATGGAGGAAGAGATCTTAATTCTCAAGAGGCAAATTCACAAGGCAACAACTTATTTCCTCCTCATAATACAAACTTACCCCCAATTGCGGAAGAAGCCATGGTTGAAAGAGTGTTAGAGGCAAGACAATGCCCTTATTTCATAGAACTAATGAAAAAGACCATGCTTATGGATAAAGAAAAACACTTCATGGACTTAATACAAACGGGGGTAAAGCTACCTAAAGATTTTGACATAGAACAATTAAAGCCCAAGGAAATAGAAGACCCTATGGAAGCAATAAGGGAACAATTCAAGGCATTACAAATGGAAATTGACAGTTTGAAACAAAATGGGGCTCCTAAGCCTTTCTCTATTGAAACATTATGTCCTTTTCCATTCGATAAGAGTTTGGTCATGGTGCCTTTTCCCATTAATGTAACATTTCCTAAATATGAGAGGTATGAAGGAACATCTGACCCACATGATCATCTTCGGGGGTTTTGTGCATTGAGTCTTGAATTCATGCATGAATCAACCTATTTAATGAGACTATTCCCAAGAAGCTTGGGAGGCACGGCCATGGATTGGTTTTCAAAACTACCATCCGGCATAAAATCATTTGAAGAGTTAGCTTCTAAATTTGTGACTCATTACTCTTATAACATCAAACATGAGGTCACAATGATAACATTATGTAACATGAAGCAACAAGATGGAGAAGCCTTCCTCACATTCTTGCAAAGATGGAGGACTGCATTTGCTAGATATCCAAGAAGTGTACCGGAGAAAGAAAAAATGGATATCTTTATTAACGGTTTAAGAAGCGAACTGAATTATAGGCTAAGGATGCAATGTCCTAAAACCTTCCAAGATTTGATTGATAATGGAATTACAATGGAAGAAGTGTTGATTAAGAGTGGAGAGTTGAAATTGTACAAGGAAAATAAGAATAACTCTAACTCCAACAACAACAATACCAACAATAACAACAATCAAAATAAAAGTTGGTACAACAACAATAGCCGTTATGCTGCAAAGAATAACAACAAAGGTATTGTTAATGATGGTGTAGTGGAATCCAGCAACTTGAAGGTGATTCCATTTGCCCTTACAAAGACACCAAATCAAGTGAATAATACTAACCAAGCATATAATGCACCTTCCAACAATAACAACAATGCCAACAAGAATAATCAAGGAAACAAGGATCAAAACAGCAAGTATGATAAGTATTTGAAGCCCACTCCTGCAAGACACTTTACACCCTTGGGAGAATCACTTGAAACTGCATTAAAGGCTCTCATGGCTAACAATGTTATTACATTACCCGCTATTAAGCCTTATGAACCAGAACACAAGCCGGGCTGGTGGGATGCTAAGCATCATTGTGAATATCATAGGATTCGGGGGCACACTACAAATGAATGTCTACAATTAAAAAATGTGGTGCAAGACTTGATAGATAATAACATAATCACTGTTGATGGACCCCAAAATAATGAAGATCATACGGCCTTCAAACAACCTTTTTACAAACATGATAAAGGTGAGTCATCAAATGGCAAGAAACAAAGTGCAAAATAATCTCAACTTTGCGCCATCATATGATCATATTGTTAATGCTATCATCATTAATGAACAACCTCAAAAGGAAGCAACAAATGTCATTACAAGAGGGCAGAATTCTAGAATGACTTTACAAGGGATAGTCCCTCAAAACACCAATATCCCACCATCCAACATTGTGGTCAAACAACCTCCTACAGCAGCAAGGCCTTATAGTTTGGTGGACCAATTGCAACGTACTCCAGCACAAATCTCAATCTTAGAGTTATTGAAGTTGTCACCAAATCATAAAGAGATTTTGGAAAAAGCTTTGGAAGAGACACATGTTTCTACTACCTTAGGGGAAGAAAAATTTCAAAATATGGTAGGACATCTTGTGGCTCCTCATTGTCTTTCATTTTCCGATCAAGATGACATGTCTATAACTCATCCTCAAAATTTGCCATTACATATAGAGGTTTTGATCGAAAGGCATAGAGTCAAAAGAGCCCTTATTGATGGAGGGGCTGGCCTTAACATATGCACATTGAGTCTTGTAAAATCCTTAGGTCTATCCGAGTCTTGCATTGACCCTACAAAGAAAATCACCATAAAAGCTTATGATGAAGCTGAAAGAGCTTCTAAAGGCATGATTGTGTTGCCCATCCAAGTGGGACCAGTCAAGAAGGAAACCAAGTGTCAAGTGTTGGACATGAAATTAACCTATAACATCTTATTGGGAAGACCATGGATTCATGAGATGCAAGCTGTCCCATCCACATACCACCAATGCATCAAGTTCCCATACATGGGTGAAGAAATCACAGTTGGAGGAGACTCAAATCCATTTCAATATTGTAATGCACTCAAACCCTTGCATGAATTATACATTCCACATAATCATGAAGGAGTTGTTCCAAGAATCACCAATGAAGATGCACAAAATCCTCTTCAAGCTAGCTCAACTACATCAACTAAGGGCAAGGAAAAAGTGAGCTACGAGGGTCCAAATGTGATGGAAAGTCCATATGTGGCACCTAAATTGGAGACAGTGATCTACAAACCTACTAAAGAGGAGAAAGAACAAGCTAAAGTAGATCATTACCAATACATGAGTGAGATGATGAACAAATTTGACAAAAAATGCAAGATTAGTTCAAAAGGGGTAGGAGAATATTCAGTTTCTCTATTTGACATGCCCATGTCTCCCAAGTCACATGGTAAACCATCAAAAGAACATCTTCCACATAAGTATAATTCTTATTTTGTGAGGGAAGATAGCAAAGCAACATGGGATAAGGAAGAAGATGATGTCCTTCAATGGCTTTATCATGATGAGGATGGTACCTTAGACACTCCCATGGAAAGAATTCAGCATGTCAATATACAAACCGAACAATATGGGACAGGATTTGATATTATGCAAAAGATGGGATACAAAGGAAGAGGACCCCTAAGCCAAAGAAATAGAGGGTTATTAGAACCTATTGAACCTATTTGGAGGGCAAGTCATGAAAAATCTGGAGTAGGTTTCCAATACAAGGGAGAAAGTTCAAGTCCAATGCATGATTTTCATCCTCAAATAAATGCATTAGAATCCGAAGGAGATAGTGATGACTCTAGGGATTATGAGTGGGATACTTTATCAGATGAGTCATGTCAAGATAAAGAAGTCATTGCTATACATACTTATGCAAAAATCCCAAAACAAGATGCTCCAATTAATGAAGAATCTCCTATTCAAAGGCCTAATATAGAACAAGCATCTAGTAGTGGAGCATGGATAGAAACATTTTGGACACCTTCAGAGGAGAGAAATTCAAATGTTAGTTTTAACCCACTTGTGGCTTTTCCCACATTGTTTCCCGTAGAAGTCGACGAGGATTCAAGCGAAGGGGACTTTGACCCTGCTTCCATGGATCATCTTGAGGAAGCGCACATCATAGATCTAAATGATACAATGTATGAACCCTCAAATGAAGTCATGTCCATAAATCCTATTGATGATACCTTACCCAATAACTCCTTAATTTTGATGCATCCGGACCTCATTGATTGGGATCAAACTAAACCACATGACTTACTTTACTTCCCAAATGACCAAGCAACAAACCAATACCTTAATGCGGTTGAACCCTCTTTCACCAACGAACTCAATACAGACATAATGACAACAGCAAGGGTCCAATCTCTTAGTCAAAAAAATAAAAATGAAAAAAAAATAAAAAATGAGAAGTTCTATTGGTGAAAACCCAATTGTGGCACCATTAGAACCAAAAACAATGAAAATAAAAGATGTTTGTTTTGGTAAAAACCCAACTGTGGCACCATTAGAAGAGAGATTGGATACTTTGCCTGAACATGAAGAAGAACGGTCATCTATTCTTATAGAACCAATAGAAAAAGTTAACATTGGTACAAAATTAGAGCCAAAGGTTGTACACTTGGCTGCATCACTTACATCTCTTGAAAGAGAAGACTTTATCAAATTCTTCCAAGAACAACAAGTAAATTTTGCATGGTCATATGCCGATATGCCTGGACTGGATCCTGATTTCATAATGCATCATCTGAATGTTAGACCCGGAGTTAAACCTGTGAAGCAAAAACTAAGGAAAATGCACCCACATGTGGCTCTCCTAGTCAAGGCAGAATTGGAAAAATTGTTAAAGGTGGGGTTCATAAGAACAATAGCATATGCTGATTGGATCTCTAACATTGTGCCGGTTACTAAGCATGATAAATCTATCCGTGTGTGTACGGATTTCAGAGATTTAAACCTTGCATGTCCCAAAGATGACTTCCCATTGCCAAGCATTGATACCATAGTGGATTTGACAGCAGGTCACGCAATGTACTCATTAATGGATGGATTTAGTGGCTACAACCAAATAAAGATTGCTCCCAAAGACCAAGAAAAGACAACATTTACTTGCCCTTGGGGTACTTTTTGTTGGAATGTCATGCCCTTCGGTTTAAAAAATGCTGGAGCTACATATCAAAGGGCCATGACAACTATTTTCCATGACATGATGCACACTTTCTTAGAAGATTATGTGGATGACATTCTAGCAAAGTCCCACAATAGAGAAGAGCATTTACAAATCCTAAGAAAAATATTCATTCGGTTAGAACAATTCAAAGTTAGATTAAACCCAAAGAAGTGTGCCTTTGGTGTCCAATCCGGCAAGTTATTGGGTTATATAGTGTCAGCAAAAGGCATTGAAGTTGATCCTGAAAAAGTACAAGCCATTCTAGAAATGGAGATTCCAAGAAATATTAGCCAAATGAGGTCACTACAAGGAAAGATTCAATCAATAAGGAGATTTATCTCTCAATTAGCAGAAAAGTGTCACTCCTTCACCAGATTGCTACATAAGGACACTACATTTATGTGGGATGAAGAATGTGATAAGGCCTTCACTATTTTGAAGACTTATTTGATAAACCCACCTATTCTTATGTCACCTATCAAGGGCAAAGAACTGTTGTTATACATATCAGCCACAGAAAGGTCTCTAGGCATATTGTTGGCACAAGAAGATGAGCAAGGAAAAGAAAGGGAAATCTACTATCTTAGTAGAACCTTAATAAAATATGAACTCAATTATTCATTCATGGAAAGAGCATGTCTAGCAGTGGTTTTTGCATCTTAAAAACTAAGACATTATATGTTGATGCATAAGATCAAATTAATTGCCAAAATTGATCCTCTCAAATACTTGCTAAGTAAAACTGCCTTAATAGGTAGAATAGCAAAATGGGTCATGATCCTAAGTGAATTCGACATTGAATATGTTGATAGAAGAGCAATTAAAGGACAAGTGATAGCAGATCACTTAGCAGATAACCCAATGGAGTCTACACAAACCATGCAAATTGAATTTCCAGATGCAGAAATTGTCAACATAGAAGCAAAGACATGGAAATTATATTTTGATGCATCTTACACACAGGGAGGTTCTGGAGTAGGTATATTATTGGTTACCCCTCAAGGGTACACCATTCCAAAGTCCTATAAACTCTTATTTCCATGCACCAATAACATAGCGGAATATGAGGCATTAGTCATTGGCATCAAAATGGCTTTGGAATGGAATATTGCAGAATTACAAGTGTATGGGGATTCCCAACTCATAATCAATCAGGTTAATAATGAATACAATACCAAAGATATAACATTGATGAAATATAAAACCTTGATTGATGGATGGAAGAAATACTTTGCTTTGATCACATTTGAACAGATTCCAAGAGAAAAGAATAGAGCAGCAGATGCCATGGCTACCTTGGCTTCATTGTTACAAAAACCAGATCAAAATGAGAAGTATGAGTTCTTGGTGGAAGAGTTGGTAAAACCGGCATTCAACCTTCCTGACACCCAAATTGTTGCTCTTTTACATGGACATGACTCTCCTTGGTATGGACCCATCTATACTTACCTTAAAGACCAAGTACTCCCCATAGACCAAACTCGTGCTCAAAAATGTAACTTCATACGCCAAGCCGCCCGTTACCTAATCCTTTCAGACACATTGTATCGTAAGGGTCTTGATGGGACGTTACTTAGATGTCTAGAGGAAGAAGAGTCTAAGTTAGCTTTATGCGAGGTCCACGAAGGCATTTGCGGGTCACACTCAAGCGGTTTTAATCTAGCTAAGAAAATCCTTTGTTTAGGGTACTTTTGGACAACATTAGAAAAGGATGCTTGTCAATTTGTGAAGACATGCAGCAAATGTCAATATCATGGTAATATGATACATGCACCGGCTCAAGAATTACACCCATTCATTACACCATGGCCTTTTTATCAATGGGGTTTTGACTTGATTGGAAT
Organism: Chamaecyparis obtusa; assembly: GCA_027943335.1. Lineage (NCBI taxonomy): Eukaryota > Viridiplantae > Streptophyta > Pinopsida > Cupressales > Cupressaceae > Chamaecyparis > Chamaecyparis obtusa. The sequence continues at coordinate 146,629 of BSBK01000103.1, read as the reverse complement.
CATACATCCTCCATCTTCAAACGGACACAAGTATATCATCACAGCAACAGAATACTTCACCAAATGGGTGGAAGTAGTTCCATTAACAACAGCACCCGGCAAACAAATTTCAATGTTCATTTTGAACCACATAATTTGCCGCTATGGTATTCCACATGCCATTATCACGGATAATGGGAAACAATTCAAAAATCAAGATATTAATGAACTTTGTATGACATTTCACATTACACATCATTCATCATCCATTTATTATCCACAAGGCAATGGACAAGCTGAAGCAATGAACAAAAATATCCTCAAAATATTAAAAAGATCAGTTAACAAATCAGGAAGAGATTGGCACGTGCAAATAAATCTCGCACTATGGGCTTACAGAACTAGTATTAGAACACCTATAGGAGCCACCCCATTCTCTTTAGTCTATGGAACCAAAGTAGTTCTACCATTAGAAGTTGAAATTCCATCTCTACGGGTTTCATTAAGAGGATTGATCACTAATGAGGATTATAGGATTGCCAGACTGCAACAATTGGAATTGTTAGAGGAACACCAGACTCAAGCTTATGAGCTTTTAAGAGTTTATCAAAATAGGATTTCATGCAATTACAACAAACACATCAAACCAAGAACTTTTCAAGTAGGAGACTTGGTACTAAGAGAAAATCCCAAAAATCAAGCTGAAAGGGAAAAGAAAGGAAAGTGGGAAGCTAATTGGATAGGCCCATTTGTGATAGTGTCATCCTTTGGAACTGGAACATATAAGTTATCAGATTGTAATGGTGAAGAATTACAAGAACCCATAAATAGCATTCATTTGAAGAGGTTCTACACCTAAAGCAGATGAAAGAGTATAAAGAGTATCAGATGAGAGAGCATCATAATTATTGTACATAGTTGAAAAGGGATCTTGAAAATGCCAAAAACATTTGAAAATGGAAAATCCAAAAACATTGGAAAAGAAGAAAGATAAAAAATAGTGGAAAATTGAGCATGAAGAAAGCAAAAACATTTGAAAAACTATCTCTTGGTGAAAACCTAGCAAATAGGCGCCAAGGTGATAAAGAAAATACAAAAAAAGAAAAAAAAGAAAAATACAAAAAAAGAAAAAAAAGAAAAATACAAAAAATGAAAAAAAATGAAAAATACAAAAAAATGAAAAAGAGAAAAAGTGCCTTGGTGAAAACCTAGCAAATAGGCGCCTTGGTAGTAAAAAAAAAGAAGAAAGCACCCAAAGGTGAAAACTTGGCAACAAGCACTTTTGGTTCCCTTAAGTCATTTCTTTCCTAGTCGCATGTGTACATAATGCATCTCATCATCCCATTTGTCTAAACCTTCATTGCATCCATCATTTGTACATAGTCATAATAACATTTTATAGCATCATCCTTTGCATTGCCCAAAGTTGTCAAACTTGATACATCAAACACTTGGGGGCAGCATAAATAGATCGGAAAGTGGGTACCTCAAAAAGGATTCAAATGAGCAACATTCAGTCACAAGCAGAAAGGGATCAACATTTTCAGAAGAGAGATCGGATTTTTGTAAACCTTTGATGGATATCATTGTTTACTAACCAAGAAGTCGACTACCACAACAAAATCCTTGAGCCTAAATTGACTTATTATTCAGGATTAAAAATCAAACATCATTACATGATCAAAACACTTGGAAATATTATTTGAAGATCAGAAAACAATGCAAAACACCTAGATAGATTCTTTTGAAAAATTGGTTAAAAATCTATTTACTTACATTAATTCAATTTGTATCAAGTCTTTTTAGCTAATCAATGATGTTTCAACTAGATTGGCAATGATGGAGACATGACATTTTTCTTGACTATGAAGTGACTGTTTGGAGGAAGATTCATTGCCTTATGAGAATTCATCTAAAGACATGGTCATCAAAGAACCATCGAGGATTATCTTATAAAACAATGAGTTAACCTTTGTTTGTTTACGCAACCGGATACCTTGGATATTTAGATTCTTCATATCTAAATGACAAAATCTACTTGCAACATAGAATCTGACAAAATCGGTATTCATACTCTCATGATTGTTTGTAATCAATGATAGTCATATCGACGAGACCGATGGGAAAGCAAAATGGAGGTTACCATATGAGAAATAAAAAGCGATATTCATATCATCATGTCAGTGGGCAGTGGTGATTGTATCGACTTTTCGGTCCCAAGTGCTCAATGATGAAAATATATCCTCAAGGCATTTATTTGCTAAAAGCTAGTGACACTTAGCTGCATTCATAAAAGGTTAAATGCATTCTCATGTTAGATTAATTGCACATGCATTTTTTCTCAAGGGCTTCATTTCGCATCAAAAAGGGGGTACATAACATCATCAACAAGGTCAAATCAGTAAGGACAACATCACTTCAATATCATCTTTTCTACAATAAAAACATGAGATTATACTTTTTGCATTCATTCCATATCATTAATCATTACATAGATATATTATCAAGGAAAAGAAGGAAATAATCATTTACATGTGCATCCATACAGATTGCATACATGAGAAATAACATATCAAAACTGCATCCATACATGAAGAAAGAAATGCATCCATCTATCTATATCATACATAAGATACGTTGCATTCATAGACACATCCATCCAAAACAAATGCATTAGATAAACACATATAGCAGCATCTAAAGGTAATCTCATATATCATCAAGTAAAAAGTAGGAAAGATCATAAATGTCCTCATATCACATGTCTACTTAAAACTAAATGCATCAAGTATAACAATGATATCATAAATCAACTCTATAATCGCCCATCAACAGGGGCATCAATGTCAAACAAGTATCAAAGTACAATTGGAAGGGTGACACCAAGGTCACAAGAATATGGTACAACGTCAAGTATCTCAACATCAGTACACAAATGATCAATAAGAGCACTCATAGCTCAACTCTCATCACCACTGGGAGGAGGTCCTGGAGGAGGCTGTGGAGGAGGCTGTGATGGAGGCTGCTGAGGTGGTTGAGGAGGCGTCTGACCAACCATAGCAATAAGGAGAGGAACCAATGGAGCCAAACCTGATACTAACTGCTGAATCATAGAAGACATCTGTGATACCTTTGTCTGTGATGCTCCCACATCTGCTCGCAGCTGGGTAGTACTAGAACTCTCCCCAACCTCATAGGTACTCTGAGGATCACCTGTATCTATAGGAGCTTTTCCCTGATCATGGGAAAAAGCTGCTGGCATCTGTTGTGCACCTGTATCCTGACCATCCACGGTAGCCTGCTGTAATCCTACTCCCGTATCCTATCCTGCAACTGGATCCTGCCTAGCAGCTCTCACATGATCCTGACGATCTATCCTCTGCCTCTGTGCTACTACAGGACGAGAAGGAGGAGGAGGTGGTTCCTGTATCTATATATCTCTCACTCATCCTCTGAGTCTAATCACCGCCCTACCTCATGGTCTACCTCTGTGTCTCCTCCCACCACTGACATCATCACCATCATCATCTCGCCCAGGCACTGTCTTTGCAGGGTCTGTAAATCGAGGCATAGGATGCTCCATCAACTAGGTTAGATACTCCTGAGTAACCCCGGCATCTCTAATGTGTAGCCTCATATCCCAGTCCATATAACCCAGTAGTGATATTTGCTCAATAGCATCATCATATGAAGGCATATGTCCCCAAGTAGCTCTCTCTGCACTAGAACGAGCATACACTGCTGATCCCTGAGGCATAGGCTGAATCCACCCAAACTGCCGTAGCACTCTACCTGCCAAGAATCTCTCAAGAACAGAGTCAATCCTACTGATCATCCATCGAGAAGCAAACATATATGGTAACTCCAAGCTATCCTCTCTCCAATCCTCAACCTTGACATATGGTCTCCAATAGACCTCATCCATATCATCAATCTGATGCCACCAATACTCCAAATGACCCAAGTGATGCTGTGTCACCATACCAGTATACTGCCATGCAAAAGGATATCCTAAAGGTCGATCTCGATCTGATATAGGATGACTGACTGGTAAGTGCTCCCATATCCATAGCTGCAAAATATGAATCCCAGCAGATAACAAAGCTGATCTCCTATAAACCACCTCATGAAGATCATGGTAAAGCTGTGCCAGCACACAAGATCCCCAGTCAAAGTGTCGAGGCTGATGTAGCAAATCCTCGATAATCCTGCCCCATCCTACTGAAAATCCGTGACCCCGCTGATCAGGTAATAATACACCACTAATGATAGCACCTAATAACGCTGGTAAAATAGGAAATGAGGCAAACTGAGGCCATAAGATGCAAACATCACCTATAGACGGATCTCCGAATACTCATCGACAATACGTCCCATCATAGACTGCATTGTAATATGCTATCTCTCCATGAGTCAGGATCCGTAGCAATCTATATACATCCTCAGGAGTAATCGTCATCTCGCCCTATGGTAGCCAAAACATGTTTGTCTCAGAGTGCCAATGCTTTGCGACAGCGGTAATCAAACCTCGGTTCATCTGGAATCGAGGAAGCTCTAATATACATAGTAAACCACAGCGCCTAAGCACTCACCTCTCAGCGTCAGTCAACTACTCCCTAAGCTCCATGACCCAGTGTGGTACAGTCTGGAGGTACAGAATAGGGACATCCTCCTATTTAATCAAAACAATGGAATCACATGAGTAACCTACTATCAGGAAATCAAACAATCAATCATAGTCATCAATTTAAATATACCTATCAGACCTATCAATCCTAACTCTAAGCATTGAGGAAGGATGATCCTAGTTTTATGTCTCTAAGCATTTGAGCATAAAATGAATGGATGATTAGACCATGACCTATCATTTGTGATGAAGATTGATTTACCTTATCCTTCGATATGATAGTTACCAATGTCCTAATTCATTGTTGAAATCAAACAAGGGGAACACCCTAACTGAACATTCGAGTGAATTCATTGACGTGATCGATATCAATCAAGTTGACGCAATCGAGTAATCAGACATCCTAGAAAAGTCTCAAATAACATAATTTTTTTTTTCACTTACGCGACTTTTCTTTTAGGTGTTATTTCTTTTACCAGAGGCGACATCAAATTCTCCATATGCGTGATTTAATTTCACGGACGCGATATTATATTTTCAGAAAGCGACATTTTATTATCCAAGATTTTCACACGGAAAACAATTAAAAATGTTTGAACCCTAAGCGATATTAAATTTTCCGCAGGCGATAAAGGATTTTCTAAATGCGTGAGCAAACCTAAGAAAGGCGATATTAAAATTACTAGAGGTGACATTTAAAATTTTCAGGCGTAATTAAAATGCACGGAGGTGACATTTCTTTTCACAAACGCAGAATCAAAATTTTAAAATGCATTAAATGAGGTCATAAATGCAACTTTTAAAACATGAGGAAAATTTGAATGACATACCAGAGGACCATCGGTCGCTCTCCGACTGAACCGGCGTGCTCTCTCAAACTGATGCTCACGATGTGGGACCACCATCGTGTCAAAAGGGCTAAAATCAGAGCTCAAAATCTCAAGAGGGAACGGTGCAAATGAATAGTAAAATGAGGGGTTTTACCCTATTTAAGGTGAAATTGGTCCTAATAAACACTTAAAAATGCACTTTGGACCTATTATATGTCATTTTCATTAGTCGGGGCATAAATAAAACTTGATTATTTCTTTCAAACGGTATCAGAAATCAAAACATATTCCAACTACTCACAATCTTTCAAATCAAGGAATTAATATGTTTTATTTCTGAGGGGGCATCAGAGTATCAAATGGGCATCACATCAAAAACATTTATCAGTGGGGCATATCAATATCATATCATATCAATTTCATATCAGTTTCATATCAGGAGGTAAATCATATCATATCAGTATCATATCAGGAGAAAAATCAATATCAAATCTGATATCATATCAAACCTATCAACATATCAGCAATCAATTAACCCAGGACCTTTATCAATCAACCCAGGACCTTTATCAATCAATCCAGGACCTTTATCAGTGAACCCAGGACCTATCATCAAATCAGGACCCATATCAGATCAGTATCATATCAGAGGCATCAGAATCATATCAGCACCATCATCAGAGGCACATCATCATCATCAAGAAGTACATCAATCAGAACGATCAGAGGCATATCAGAACCAGGACCTGAATCAGATCATCATACTAAGGGAATCTTTGAATCGGTGTTCTTCACACATTGACTCAAAGAGGGGCATTTGTAGACATGGAAAATTGGCAAAGGCTTAATTCAATCAAAAAGGTGCAATCAAATCAGCAAAATAATATGAAAAATCAATAAATGGAATAAAGGCAATTCAAATCAAAGGAAAATTCAATTAAATGATTAAATGATTAAATAAAGCTTGAAAAGGGGAAAAACACTAAGAAATTGATTAAATTCAATTAATGACATAGTTGTTGAAATGAAAAATCAAAATGAACATCTTACCCTTCATGGCTAAATTTAATTACTTTAATTAATTAATAAATCATAATTTCCCTCCACAAAGCAAAAAGGAGACAAAATGGACACAAATCACTCACTTTTGTTGAAATGGTCCAGCCTTTTGAAACCATTTAAATGTTTGTCCCCCAATTTAGGGACAAAGCAAAGCCAATTGACCTTACCCAAGCATAACCATGGTTATCTCACTCTACCCCCTACCCTTGGGAAAATCTTATAAATAGAAGGCATTTTGAGGCATTATTCATCCACTCCATATCTTTGAATTACAGCAAAGCTCTTGCAATTTGCATCCACATCACTCACTTAGCAATTTTCATTGATAATTAGCTTCAATTGTTGATCATTTTGTAGATTTCTTATCAAATAGAGCTAGAATTTGATAATTAGATCTAGTTTGCATATCATTCTTAGTTCAATTCTCATAATTAGAGTGTCACTAGTGAGGATTTGCAGCTGAGAGCCTCATTTACCACTTCAATTTAGAGAACCATGAGATATTTAGATTAATTTGTGCATTATTTAGATTAGTTTGCTTTGAATAGTGTAAATTCTCTTTAAATCTTGTTATTTCATGAAGGTGTAAAACTCACACACACAATAACCAACATGTCAAACCAACACAACCTGTTCTAAATCTCTCAAGTAAGGCTGATGCCACTCAACCTACTCAAAGTAATCAAAACATGTCACACAATCCAAACAATAATTCATCAAATTCAAGGTTACCTATTATGCCCCAGAGAAAGACTTTCTCTCCTTTAGGTTAGTCTCTTGAATCTACTTTGAGGAAATTAATCACAAAGAAACTCATTGTACTTCCTAAGGTTAGAGACTATGAACCAAGAGTGAAACCATATAGGTGGAATGATGATGATTATTTTGAATTTCATAGAGGTAAAGTCACATACAACTTTTAAAGATCCACTTCCCGAACATGAGAAGGGAAGCTCCTCCAATACTAAGAGTGACAACCAAGCTAAATACAACATGACATATTATAAGTATGTTAACCATATCTCAGAGTTTTATTCTTCTCAATATTATTCCAATGTGATTAATATAAAAGAAAATCAAGATAGTAAACCGGTTAATGTTACAACTCGAGCTCAACCAAAGGTCACTCTACAAGGTGTCTCATCCAAGTCCTCCACTTCACAAAACAAGTATGCCTATGTGCCAAAGTCTACTTCTAGTTCTCGAAACAATACAATCTTTTGGATTAATTTAAGAAAACACTTGCCTATATATCCATATTAGAGATTTTACATTTGTCACCATCTTATAAAGATATTCTTGAGAAATCTTTACTAGAGACTCATGTCCCTACTAATTTATATCAAGCCCAATTCCAAGCTATGGTGGGACATTTGACTACTCCACATTTCTTATCTTTTATCGAGCATGATGATCTAGCTATTAAATAACCACATAATGCTCCACTTCATATTGAGGTCCTTGTTCAAAACCATAAGATCAAAAGAGTTCCCATAGATGGAGGAGGTGGTTTGAATATATGCACTTTAAAACTAGTCCTTGCATTGGGATTTTTTGAAAATATCGTAGATCCAAAGAAGAAAATTATGATTAAGGCTTATGATGAAGAAGAAAGATCATCCAAAGTTTATGTGGTTCTCCCTATCAAAGTGGGTCTTGTAGTTAAAGATGTTCTTTTCCAAGTATTTGATATGGAACTCGCATATAATATTCTTTTGGGACAACCTTGGATTCCTTCTATGCAAGCTATACCTTCAACTTATCATCAATACTTGAAATTTCCTTACAATGGACAAGAAATAACTATCAAAGGTGATCCTAATCCTTTTCAATAATATAAAACTATGAAGGTTGCTCCTGAATCTTTAGTACCATACAATCGTGTTGTATCTTCTACAACAAAAGCTACTGATCCCAGTAATATAGCATTGACATCCCAATATAATGATATTAAGGTGGACATAAAAGAACACAGCATGGGGGAATATACTTGGGGGAAAACATTTTGTATAACAGAACTACCATTATCTCCTAAGTCATATGGAAGATCTTTGATTACCACACAAAAATCAGATGCTCCTCCTATAACTATTTTTGGTACTTTTATAAGTGGGGACACTATATCCAATGAAGCAGCTAAGAGAAATGTCGGTCACTCACTTTATAAAGAAAAAAATGAGGAGGATGTAAAACATGTACATGTATCACCCAATATATATGGTAAGGGATACACTTTATTGCAAAAGATAGGATATGAAGGTAGTAGACCTGTAGGATTGTAATGGGAAGGTGCCATACAACCAATTTTGAAAAATCCAAACTACTAGAGAGATACTACAAGTTTGGGCTATAAAGCGAAAGGAACATATGAACATAAAGGCAAAAAAAAGGTTACATCTCAAATTATCAACAAAGTTACAGATACCTCTGGATTGGGATTCCAAAAAGATGGAATGTATGTGGTCTAAGAAAAGCAACGAATGGCAATAGAACTTATTAATAGGCTTAGGGATAATCAAGGACATAGTGATGATATTGAGTCCAATGATTATGGATGGGATTCTCTATCTGACTATACTGAAGAGATAGGAATTGATGTAATTCATACCTATAGTGATACTTACCATTAAGGGGAGATCTTACGTATGGAATCATTAGAATTAATCCCATATAATACTAATAACGATTGTGACGAAAGAGAGAATAATCTTGTGAGAAACAATTTGAATGAGAGTATGGAAATAGACCTTGTCGATACTATTATAACCCTTGATAATTTATCTATCAATACCATTACTTCTTTTGAGACAGACCTAAATGACCCATTACCTCTTGTCTATCCTGAACATATAGATTGGGATTCTTCTAATAATCCTGAACTTGACATTTTTCATAATGATGATACAATCATTAATTATCTTGGATAGGGATCATCTACCACTAGGGGATCATAAGGCAGGATTCCTTATTTAACTTAATGACATGGCTTATTTTGGTGAGTGTGCCAATCCTTTCAGTCATAAAAATGTTAAAATAATAAATCGATCTAAGGGTGAAAACCACTCTGTGGCAGTATTAGATCTAAAAAAAGTAAAAAGAAAAAATGCATCTACAAGTGAAAACCTCTCCGAGGCACCCAAGGATGGAAGGATTGACACTCTCCCCAATTATTTTATTGGGAGTGATCAACAATACTCATTTAACCAATAGTGCCTCTCAACATTGGAACTGAGGAATCTAAGCATCTTCTACAAGTAGTTGCCTCTTTAACAGGTTCAGAAAGGGAAGAGTTTTTACAAATTTTTAGGGAAAAACAAATAATTTGCTTGGTCCTATACTAACATGCTAGGTTTAGATCCTAATCTTATCATGCATCATTTGTTTATAGCACCATGGATAAAACTAGTAAAACAAAAACTCAGAAAGAGGCATCCACATATTGCACTCCTAGTTAAAGCATAATTAAAGAAACTTCTAGATGTTGGATTCATTAGAGCCATTGATTATGCTGAGTGGATTTGAAATATTATACCGGTATCAAAGCCTGACAAGTCTATTAGAATATGCATGGATTTCTAGGATTTAAATAAGGCTTGTCCTAAGGATGATTTTCCTTTACCTAATATTGATATTATAGTTGATTTGACAGCTGGTCACATAATGTTGTCCTTAATGGATGGATTTTCAAGCTATAATCAGATCGATATTGCCCCAAAAGATCAAGAAAAGACTGCTTTTACATGTCCTTGGGGAACATATTGTTGGAATGTCATGCCTTTTGGGCTCAAGAACGCAAGTGAAAATTATCAGAGAGTAATGAATACTATATTCCATGATATGATGCATATTATAATGGAAGATTATGTATATGATATCCTTACAAAATCCAAAACAAGAGAAGGTCATTTAAGAGTGCTAGATAAGATATTTACCCAGATGAAAAAGAATAAGATTAGACTTAATCTCAAGAAATGTGCATTTGGGGTTACATCAAGAAAAAATTTGGGGTATATTGTTTCAACTAAAGGAATAGAGGTTGATCCTGAGAAAGTCAAAGCAATTATGGAAATGTCCTCTTGTACAAACATTACTCAGTTAAGATCATTGTAAGGATGGACCTATTCCATTAGAAGATTTGTATCCCAACTGGTAGATAGAAGTCATCCTTTTCAACACCTACTACATAAATCTATATATTATTTCAATGGGATGATAAGTGTGAAGAAGCCTTTGATTAGATAAAACAATTTGACTAATCCACCTACTCTTATGTCACCAATTACTGACAAACCACTTTTTCTTTATATTTCTGCCACTGAAGTTTCTTTAGGTGCTCTCCTAGCACAAAAAGATCAAGATGGGAAAGAAAAGGCTATATATTATATTAGTCGCACTCTAGTGGGATATGAGCTCAAATATTCACCAATTGAGCATGCATGTTTGGTCGTGATCTTTGATTTATATAAATGGTGACATTACATGTTATCTAATTCTATCAAGCTCATTATGAAAATAGATCCTTTGAATTATCTTCTGAGCAAGACAACATTAATAGGTAGATTGACTAAGTGGGTTATGTGTCTTAGTGAATTTGATATCGAGTATGTGTATATGAATGGTATTAAAGGGAAAGTAATTGTAGATAAATTAGCTAAAGCACCATTGATAGATGATCATCCTATACAGACTGAGTTTCCAGATGCAAATATTTTGATGTTATCTACACAAGCATGTAGATTATATTTTTATGGGTCATAGACTCAACATGGTTCAAGAGCTAGAGTGTTATTTGTTACACCACAAGGATGCACAATACCAAAGTCTTATAAGTTACTATTTCCATGCACATAGTACGAGGCATTTTTAATAGGACTTAAGATGGCTTTGCAATGAAAGGTTACAGAATTGAATGTCTATGGAGACTCTTAGTTGATTATCAATCAATTGAATGATGATTATTGGACCAAAGATGATAAGTTGTTTCCATATAAACGTATGGTAGATGAATTTAAACAATACTTTTCTATAATCACTTTTGAGAAAATTCCAAGACAAGATAATAAAGTTGCAGATGCCATGGCTACAATTGCTTCTCTTCTTGACATGGAGGATACAAAAGCCCACTTTTATTTCTTGGTGGAATAGTTGACTTATCTTTCATATGATTATCTTGATACAAGCATAACATGTCATATCATTGGACAAGAATCTTTGACTTATGGAAAAATTACACATATCTTAAAGAATATCATTCCTCCCAATTTATCTAGAAATCAAAAGTGTACGTTTCTTCACCAAGTCTTCCGTTATATCCTAATTTTTGAAACCTTGTATCGGCAAGGTCTTGATGGTAATCTCTTATGATGTCTTGAACATGATGAATCTCAAAATTTCTTGCAAGATGTACACAAGGGTATTTGTGGGATACATTCAAGTGGTATTTCCTTGCCTAAGAAGCTCATGCATGAGGGTTACTATTGGACCACCATGGAGACAGATTCCTTTCAATTTTTTAGGAAATGTAAGAAGTGTCAAATTCATGGGAATATTATGCATGTCCCATCACAGGAGCTTCATCCTTTTACAAATACATTACATTTTAGTCAGTAGGGACTCGATCTTGTGGGTGTAATTCACCCTCCATCTTCTAATGGCCATAAGTTCATTATCACTACAACCAAGTATTTTACTAAATGGATTGAGGTCATTCCATTGATCACTACCACTGGTAAACAAATATTCATTTTTATTTTTAATTATATCATTTGTAGTTATGGTATCCCTATGCATCTTATCACTGATCATGGGAAACATTTCCAAAATTAGGATATGGATGAATCATGTAAAAAATCCACATCACCCATCATTATTCCACCATCTACTACCCTTAAGGAAATAGTCATTTCGAAGCATCTAATAAAACCATTGTTAAAATACTTCAGAAGACTGTTAATGACATTGGTCATGACTGGCATATCCAATTAAATCTTTCCCTATGGGCATACTGTACATCCATTTGTACTCCCACTAGAGCCATGCCATATTCTCTTGTTTATGTTTATGAAATTGTCCTGCCCCTTGAGGTTGAGTTACCCTCTCTATAAGTATCATTAAGAGATCTAATCCCAGATGAAGAGTATATGGTATCAAGGTTACAAGAGATGGAATTGTTAGTTGAGTGAAGATAAATAGCCTTTGATCATTTGAAGGTTTATCAGTAGAGAATGTCCTGTCAATATAATAGTAAAGTGAAGCCCAAAGAGTTTCAAGTAGGTGACTTAGTTCTTAGAGAAAATCCCAAAAATCAACAGCATAGTGAGAAGAAAGGGAATTTTGAACCCAATGGTTGGGTCCTTTTGTGATTACTGCAACCTATGAATTGGGAGCTTATAAGTTATCTACATCAAAAGGTGAGTTTTTGGATGAGCCTTGTTGGAAATTGCAATTGAAATGATTGTTGTATTGTCATTGATGTCAAACCTTAATTGGTAAGACTGTTGCTACTTAGGAAAGTACTATATCTATTTGAGTGTTGCTAAGAAGATAGGCAAGGTTGGTAACAATAGCACCTAAGGAAAGGTTGAGTTATCTTGATACTACAAAGTGTACTTGACTATGTTGTACAATGATGAGACAATGTATTGTTTATCTTAGTAAGATTGAAGACTAAACTGGTAGGCTTGACTGAGCAAAGAATGGAGAAATCATGTTTAACCCAAGTAATGTTAGTGTCAACCGAGTTAGTGTATGCCGAGAAAAATTCTAGTGTCGACCAAACAATAATTAATTGTCAAGGAAGACAGTGTAAGTCGAGGAAACATTTTTAGTAATGACCGAGCTTTCTACATGAAGACCGAGTAGTTGATCACAGTATTGACCGAGCATCAGCAATTTTATATTTGAAGAGAATTTAATTTTGGAGCTGACATTGTTGAATTCTTGGATTATGTAAAACATGTTGACTTTATTTACTGATTTTTTGAAAGCATTAAATGCACTGTAAAACATTTTATTATAAATCTTTAAGAGATTTGAGATGATTCTAGAAAAGGAGCCAAAGAACATGAAGTGGGTAGATTCAATGAATTTGACCTAACCCTAAGATCTATGAATGAGATTGAGCAGCATAAGATGAGTTAACCTAATTGAGGAAAGTATAAAGGGAACCCGAGCATTTGGATATGTAAGTGCATGGGTGAATAGAGAATGCTGGAAGATCAGAAAAGTTTATTGATTGTATAAGCAGAAAAGGCTGAAGGAGAATTGTGATGGTTGCTTGAAGAAAAGTTCCAAGCAAATCAAAGATGGAGATGGAAAAGATTTAAAGTCAGTAAACCAGCATTAGTGTACGAAATCATATTTGATATTTGCAAAGTGAGTTGTATATTTTTCAGATAAATATTGCTGCTACTTTCTAACTATTGTAATAGTCAAAATCCTTTTAACAGAGGTTGACCTAACAATCATATGTTAAATCCTTTGAACAAGGTTGTATTCTAATGGAGTGTATGTAAGTCCTATGACTAGGCTCACTTTTAACAGGGTGATTGAAATCCTTTAATCAGGTCACACCTGACAGTGTGCATTGTAACCTTTGACAGGGTTGGCTTTTTACTGAGCTCACTTTAGAAGAGTGAAAATAATAGTAGCATGTTACAAAGTGGTTTTTCCCAAATTGGGTTTCCACTATAAATCCTGGTGTTAATACTTGTGTGAATGTTTTGGTTTGAACATTTCTGTGTTTTACAAGTTAAGTTACATCTAGGTAGTGGATTGCATTGTTATATGTTTCTATTATTGAATCAGTGATGACCGAGTTTGTTTTGGTTATTGGATTTGATTTAAGGAAATTTTTTTGAGATTATTTTATACATCAGGACCTGAGAACAACTGATTCACCCCCCTGCCCCCCCCCCCCCCCCCCCCCCCCCACTCTTTGTTGTTCTAAATCATATTAACAAGCCTCTTAACAATATGAATCTTAAGAAATTATATCCTTAAAGTCCCAATGCAAGGGTTGAAAAATACCATAAAAAAATTAGGAAAATAAAATAAAATACCAAAAACATCAAAACATTTCAAAAATACAAAAAAAATCAAAAGAAACTATAATAAAAACAAGTGGTGAAAACCTAGAAAAGGGTGTTATTTGTGACAAGTTAGCTCTTCTATCTATTAGGATTCTTTTAGCATCCCACCCTCTGTATATATTCATAATTAAATTTCCTAGTCTACGCTATCCATTTCCAATTGTATATATCCATAATAAAACTTCCTAGTCTACGCTATCCATTTCCAATTGTATATAACCTTATAAAACTCCCATCATAGCTTGGTATTGTACTTAATCTTTTGTCTTTTTCATGTGTCTTTCTCCAACCATAATAAGTCAGTCTATTACCTAACTGGGGGCATGTTCTCAACCTAGTTTTGGAAGTAGATCTTTGATAATTGTGACTCACAAAGGATAACAATGGATCATTTTTTTCACTCACCAAACAAAAAACACAATCAAATTGTGTCTCACAATGATATCCTGATTATGATTCTTTACTTGTGATATATCTACCAAACATAACTACCTACCTACACATTCAATTTATTCAACATGATCATACCAAATTGAAACATTATCAAAGATCTTTTGGAAAGAAATGTATATTCAATGCAAGAATGCTTGTGTGATTGTTATAGGTTATGCATTCATCCTTTGATTTCATTTTTATCATGTTTCCTATGCTATTGTGGGATGTCCTTGGTAGGAGTTAATCACTCCTATATATCATTGACTAGAATAGTCGGGATGGAGCATGACATTTTTCTTTTGATTGTTATGTGTGAGATATTTTCCGATGAAGTTGAATGAACAAGTAACTTGGGTGTCTATGCATAAGTGCCTTCATATATTTAATAAGCATCCAATCATACAATTAATATTATTATGAAAATACTATTGATAATGACATGCCAAACATACCTCGACTCCAAATATTTGTTCCTCGATGGAGGGGAAAATATTCCTTATCTGTTGATCATGCAAGTGAAACTTAGGTCATCTTGGTTAAATTATACTTATATGCTTGTCAAGATTTCTATATTAAAATCCATGTAAGAAGTGCTCAGGTCATCCCAGTTCAATTATATCATGATACTTGCATTTTCTTGCAACAATAAAGAGCTCAATGATGATAAAAAATCATGTTAACGTGATTCAAGATGTTTTCAAACATTGTGGAGATATGCATTTTTTATTATAATTTACATTCATAAGCTCCTTTGCACATTTTATGATATCACATTCTCTTAGATTATTTTTCCAAGGTGCTCCTTTTATAGAGTTTTGTAAGGTTTCTTAAATTCTTATGTTATCCATTCCATTCTGTCTATTCTTCTAAGTATCAAGAATTTTGTTATACTTTTGAGGACATTAGACATCATCAGGATATTACGCATTTCATATAGTTAATGTTAATTATTCATTTAATTTCTCTCATTATCATTATTTATCATTTTTCTATTTCCATGTATTAAGTTATATTTAGCTTCATTATATCATTATATATTATTGCATTGATCATTTAGCATTTTCCATTTATAGGTATCCATCCGCATTAAATGATAAGTGTGTATATCAAATTAGAATGCATTTCCATTTTATTATTTTACATCATTATACAGATAATTCATTATGAACATATAAATCATGTAGGATATATTTCACATAGTCATCATTGCTCAAATATATCAAACTAGAATGCATTTCATTACATGGGAAAATATAAGTACCATGACATCATCTAACTATTCACATAACATCCACATATATGCATGAGATAAATCATTTAGAATCATCAACATCTAGAATCATATGAATATATATATTTGCATAGTCATAAATCATCACATCCTGCAAGTGTCAGTATCCATATCATATAAACATAAAAATGCATGTATGTCAATTTCCATCATATAGAGTCCATACATCATAAAAATGATAAAAAAGAAGAAGTCAAATGTCTAATGGCCAATGATATATCAAAAATAACAAAGTGTCCATCAAGTCTAAATACATAATGATACAAAGTACAAATTGATAGTGTATACAAAGTTGTCTAAGCTCCTCTTCCACCTAACTCAGTATGTATCTGCCTCTGTACTGATATAGAAGGACCAATTGTATCTATATCGCCTATCCCTACCCGTGGTCTAGGAGGTCGTGAAGTTGTACCCCCACTCTCTCCTAGTGCCTACTAATATATTGTAGTCCTCACAACATATGAGCTCTCTCAGAAGCTTCATATCCATAGATCTCTTGGTACTACCTATCTATATGCATCCTTCCAATAGGTAATCTCCCTACCGGCTCGCAACATCAACTGTAGACCATCTATATGAGGTCCCAAGGACTGTGTAGTCTCCAACTCATCTAATAAAGTATCAACCTCCCCTATTCTCTCTATCAATGAGTTTTTATTTCTCCTCACCTCTTCAAAGTCCCCCTGTAGCCACTCTATCTACCTCTCAAGATCTGGGACTCTGTCCGTCTATACCTGAGTAATTCCTAGTCTGAATAGTAATGCAACTATATCTATCTCCTCCTCACCCTATACCTCTCTCTATATGTATGGGTCCTCACCCCCAATCTCCATACCTATAGGCTCATCTTGTGCAGCTATATCAGGCATATTCTCATCTTATGTGGCCTCATCTCTAAGAAAATCTTGTATTTGGGGCATCTCTTTGTCCTCCTATCTTTGCCTCTACCTGTACCTATGCTAGGGGAGGCCTAGGTGCCTCTCTCTCTTCCAAAGTTGCTTAGGGAACTTGTCTTGTCAGAGGTGGTATTTGTCCCTATGGTCTCACACCTCCTCCTCTTATATAGGATCCCCCTCTCTATCCTCTCCCTCCATCTGGACCACCAACACCATCATCATCATCTCCATCTCCTCTACCACCTCTACCTCATGTCTATCTCCACTCCCTCCTCCCATATCCTTCATCTCAATGAGGTGGTCTCTCATCAAGTGTTGTCAATCTCATAAATGGATGGTCTCTAAGGTATCTTTGATACTCTACTGGGATCCTTAGATCTACAACTCCTTGCCTTATGGTCCAGGCCTGGAAAGGTATCTCTCAAAACTCCTATCGTGTAGTCTCAAATGATACCATAGGTCCCCAATCCTACCTCTCTTGATTAGTCTTAGCAAAATCTATCATCCTTTATGGCATCCCCTAGATGTGACCAAACTATCTCAGTACCCTACCTACCATTTGTATCTCAATGATAAAGGTATCCTCCCTATTAGCCATCTCATCTCAAAATAATAGGTTAGTTGTCCCTCATCCTCACAAGACTCACAATCTAGATATGGACTCCATATCACTGGGTCAATAGTATCTAAGGAATTTCATCAATACTCTAGCTATCCCAACTTGTTTTGGGACTAAATTGATGCATATATGGCTGCCCTATGCCTCTGAACCTCATAGCTACTAGACGTGTCACAACTATATGCTCCCACACCCACACATGAAGTAAGGTAACTCCTATTGAGAGTGATGCTCCCCTCTGGTAGACTACCTAGTGTAGATCATGGTATAGGTGCATAAGAAGGCACACTTCCCAAGTAAAATGGGTCCCCTTTTCCATCATCCTATGTAAAGTTTGACCCCAACCCATTGCAAATCGATGCAAATGATGATCTGGACATACATACCCACCTATAGCCCCCACCAACACTATAGGAAGTGGCTCGTATACATCCACCATATCTTCCCAAGTGATCTTTTCTCATCTATCTCATCATCTCCAAACACAACCCTACACTCTACTAGTCCATTGTATCTATCATACTGCACTAGCTCTCCTATGATGGGAAACCAGAGGATGCGATACACATCCTCTAATGTAACTATCATCTCTCTCATCGGGAGGTGAAAGGTACTAGTCTTGGAGTGCCATCTCTTCCTAAGCTCTATCAGCATCCCTATGTTTACCCTAATCTTGGGTGTGTAGATGATATGATACAATCCAATAGCACCAATTGGAGCTCTATCTATCTCTGATAACATTGGTCTCAAGTTCTGAGTGATGGGATATCTCTCCTTGACATTAAAACATTGGTAATATCCTCCTATCAATTCACACAACAATCAATTCATTAGGTATACTACAAATATCATGCACTTACTGATCTATCTGTCTATCCTATGCCTACATTTATCACATGTTTATCAGATAATTCTATCAATTATTTTATTAGGAATGTTAACTAGCAAGCACGCAATGTCGTTGACTGACCTACATGAACATATCAACATGCCGAAAGAAACAAATCACACAATTAATCTCTAGTTTTCCCAAATCTATAAGTGTACCTTCCTTATTTCACTTTCTCTCACAAATGCACAGCTTAGTTGTCTTATTGTGCAGGATCCCCAATTTATTGTGCAGAAGAAACAATTGCATAGTTTTCCCTCACATTTGTGCAATGAATTTATATATTTTCACTTTTTCTCATAAATTGTCTTTAGATCAACACCCTTTGGATTCTCCTCCATTTCATGTTGCTAAAACTCCTAAAAGAAGAGGTCGTAAACCACTTGTTGTTAAGACTAAGGAGGAGATTGATGCAGGTATTCAATCCACTATCTTGGATAAGTTTGTTCCTCAAATTAAGACTAGGAGGGTTTCTCGCTCTCCTAAGTCAATATGAAAGTTATTTCTTGGAATGTTAGGCGCCTCAATGCCCCTGACAAAAGGGGGAGAATCAAAAAAAAAATGGTCACTTCTCAATATGATATTATTCTTTTGGAAACTAAGCTTTCTTTGGATGCTTATAGTAATTTTTTTTACAATGGTCTTTTTGGGAATTGGTTCATGTTCCTTCCTCAGGAGCTTCAGAGGGTTTGATGTGGTTATGGAATCCTAAGTTTGTTAAAGGTCACCTCTTACATTCTAGTTCAAATTGGCAGATACTAAAATTTGAATGGTTTGATTTTAAGTTTGTTCTTTTCAATATTTATGACCCGATTTCTCCAGTGACAAATTTTGTCTTTGGAATTCACTTTCTGAATATATTCAACATTATGAAAAATATTTCTTGGTTTTGGGAGGGGATTTTAATGCTATAGTTTCTTCTAATGAGAAAAAATGAGGTAACTTGATTGCTCCTAAAGTTATGGAGAACTTTTCTTTATTCATTTCACAGAATGATCTGTCAGATGTCCTTCCATCCAATGGTTTTTTTACTTGGACTAATAGGAGATATCATGATCATATTGCTTCAAGATTAGATATATTCCTTATTTCACATGATCTTAGATTTCAAAATTTCTCTTCTAGTTCCATGGTTCTTTCAAATACCGAGTCTGATCATTTCGCTATTTTGCTTAACATTATTGGTAATAATACTAGGATTATTTGTAAGCCTTCATTTAAAATTGAACAAATGTGGGTTATTCACCCACACTTTCATGCTCTTCTTCGAAAATGGTGGGTTTCAAACCCTTTCTGCAAAGGTAATAGAATGTTTCAATTTTATAAGAAATTGCAGTTTGTCAAGTCTAAAATTAAAGTTTGGAATAAAGAAGTATTTAAAAATATTTTCCATGAGAGGGTTGAAGTGGAATCTCAACTTAATGATATTAATGAGCAAATTTCTAATTTTGGGATAAATTCAGAGCTAAATGATAAACATAAACATTTACAATCTTACTGGGAACTCTTATGTTCTAGAGAAGAAATTTATTGGAGACAAAAGTCCTGTGAACTTTGGCTTAAAGATGGGGACAAAAAAACTAAGTTTTTCCATTCTTCAGCTAAGATTAGAAGGGTTTCTTCCTCTATTTTTAACATTAAATCTTCAGTCTCGGGATCTTGCCTTTCCAATGTAGATCATATTAGTGCTGAAGGGGTTTCTTTTTTCAAAACTGTATTGGCACTAGAAATTCCTTCTGTTATAAATGAAGATAATATGGAATTTCTCATTCAAAACATCCCTTGTCTTATTTCTCAATCAAATAATGACTTCCCATGCATTCCTTTTCATTGGAGGAGTGGCATTATGTAGTTTTTTCTATGGCTCCAGATAAATCTCCTGACCTTGATAGTTTTACTATTCTCTTTTTTCAAAAGTGTTGGGATGTAGTCAGTTTTGATTTATTCCTTGCTCTTGAAGAGTCTAGGAAAGAGGGGTTTGTCTTAAAAAAAATTAATGTCACTCATATCGCTCCCATTCCTAAGGTTAATGATCCTCAATATTTTGCTGATTTTAGGCCAATCTCCTTGTGTAATTCAATTTATAAATTTTTTACTAAAGCTATCTACTTAAGACTTAAGGATTTAATCCCTCTCATTATCTCCCCTCAACAAGGTAGCTTTGTCCCAGTAAGGGAAAATTTTGATGGGGTCCTGATTGCTCATGAGGTTTTATATTCCATTGAATCTCATAATATTTCTTCCTTTATAAAAAAAGATTGATATGATCAAGGCTTGTGATAAAGTTAATTGGGTTTTTCTGATTAAGGTCCTTCGTAAGTTTGATTTTTCAGATAAGTAGTGTAAGTGGATTAAAAATTACATTTCTAGAGCCTCATTCTCAATTATTATTAATGGTTCCCCTTCAAGTTTTTTTTTTTCTACTACTCAAGGTATTCGGCAATGGGATCCTCTATCCCCCTTCCTATTCATTATTATGGCATAAGCTTTTAGTAGGACTATTCACACTCACTGTGGTATGGGTCTTTGGAAAGGAATTCACATTCCCAAAACTCATGTCAAGGTTACTCATAATCTTTTTGCAGATGATACTTTACTTTTTGTAACTTATGTCATTTAGGAAGCTAAACTTATAAAAAAATTCTAGATTCTTATTCTTTAGGATAGGGTCAGATTATTAATCCTCAGAAGTCTAAAATATTTATTTTTAACACTCTTCCAATCATTCAGGACAACATTGTGTCTACTCTAGGTTTCTCTTCGGATTCTCTTCCCTCAACTTATTTAGGTATCCCCCTTTTATGGGCCAAGATAAACCCTCTTATTGGAACTCTGTCATTTCTAGGCTTAAAAATAGAATATCTGATTAGAAAGCTAGGTGGTTATCTTTAGCTGGGAGGATTCTTTTGGTTAAAACTATTTTGGCTTCTATTCCAAATTATTATATTTCAGTTCTTCATGCTCTCAAGTTCGTGATTTCTCAAATTGAGAAAATTATTAGATAATTCATATGGAAATATAACTTGTTTGAGGTTAAGAAAATTCCTTTGGTCTCTTTGGAGAAATCATCTATTAGTAAGGATGAGGGTGGAGCTAGTTTATTTAATATTTCTTCCAGAAATAAAGTATTTGGTGGTAAACTGGTTTGTAATATGTATGCTAAGTCTTCCTCATTGTGGTGTCAATTTCTTCAAGCCAAATATCTTGACTCTTCCAATCCAACTAGGATGTTTACTATCTCCAATCCTCCAATTGGTTCAGTTGTCTAGAATTTCATGATTTCTTCAAGGGATGTAGTTTGCAATTATTTGACTTGGAAAATTCATTGTGGAGAAGAGGTGTTGTTCTAGAATGATTCCTGGAATGGTCTCCCTCCTCTTAGATCTTTAGTAGTCCTTCAAGATTCTATCAACATCTTTATTTCTCATTGGGGGCTAAAATTTATTAATTACATTGACTCTGTGGATTGTATCTCATACAAAGTCTATTGGAAGGATCCTTCCTCTCTTCATTTATCCCCTATTCATATTTCAACTTTCAATTCAATTATTGGATCTAGAGTGGTCTATTTATCTTGTGGCAAAGACAAGTTACTGTGGTGTCCTAAATCTGGGAAATATTAAGTAAAAGATGGATATAAGGCTATCCAACATATAAAAAATCAGTCTTTGCATCATCATGATTTTTTATTTTGTGGGAATAGTTCAGTTATCCCTAAGGCACATGTGTTTTCTTGGCTCTCCCTCTAGAACAAGATTATTACTAGTGACAGGTTATCTCAATTGCAGATTGCTCTTCCTTTTTTGTGTGTTCTCTGTGGTAAGTGTAATGAGAACGTGGATCATCTTTTTATCCAATGTGAATTTGCTACACAATACTGGTCTTTTGTTATGGGTAAACTTTCAATCTTCTCCCCTCTCCCTTCTTCTTTATGGGATTTGTTTTAGTCTTGGCCAACTTTGTATTCTTCTTCCCTTTTTGCTTGTCTTTGGATTATTATCCCTTCTTCTATTATCTGGTCTATTTGGTGGAAACATAATAAACAAATTTTTAGGAAAAATTCTTTAGATGTGGCCCAGGTTTTCTCTTTTAATTGAAAAACATGTATCAGAACAAATCAATTCTTATGTGCAATCTCATTTTAACCCTAATACTGATTTCACATTTTGGAATAGTTTTGTAGTTTCTAACTAGAAATTGATTCAGTTTCCTTCTTCTCCAATTTTCCCTAGAATTAGAAAACCTATTATTGATAGGAAAAATATAAAATGACACCATCCTGATTTGGGTTTTTTTAAGCTTAATTTTGATGGTTCTTCTAAAGGTAATCCGGGTGAGTCAGGGATTGGGGTTTGTTTGCGGAATCATAATGGTCAATTTCTTGGTCTTAAAGCTTTATCTATTCCTATGGGTTCTAATAATATGGTTGAAGTTCATGCCTTTCTTGAGGGGTTAATCATAGCAAAAAAAATAAAATTGTCTCATATCCATATTGAAGTTGACTCTACTCTTATCATTAATGCTTGTAAATCTAGATTGATTATAAATTGGAGGATTAGTTCTATCTTGGAGCAGACTTGACATCTTCTTGATTCCTTTGATAAAGTAACTATTTCTCAAATCTACGGAGAAGGTAACGCCTTGGCAGATTGTTTAGCTAACATGGGTTCTTCCAAATTGGAATTTGACTCCTTGATTTTTGGTTGTTCTCTAGATAGATTCCCTTCTCTCTTAAGTATTATTCAAGTTGAAAGTGTCTTGTAGTATTCAATTTTTTGGCATACTCCTACACACATGTGAGTATTTATTTGAATTCATAATTACGCACATTGAGTGATCTTCTTGGGGTACTTGATTATGCAGTTTTTTTAATATGTTCATGTGTGTGAATTGTACACATGTGGATATTCTTAGGTTTTCATAAGTTAAGTACTTTTCTTCATTATGCGCTCATTTGGTGTGCTTGGTTATGTGATAATCTAGATACTCATATGTGTGTAGGAGTACCTTTATTTGGCTTTCCTCTGTTAACTTCTACTCCCTTGGTGTCACTCTCGGCTATTGGGCTTGGTGATTTAGTATAGTTGATTAGTATTTATTTTTGGTAGATGTTTCTCCTTACAACTATCATGTCATTTCTTTTGTCTTGCTTTTGGCTCTCCACATTCTATTTTTTGGGATTCAATTATTTGAACTTTTCACTTTACTCTCCTAAGCATTATTCTTGTCATTATTGCTCTTCCTCTTTGGCTGTGTTTTGGGATTATGTGGAGATCAGGTGAGTCTTATGGTATCACCTTCTAGTACTCTGGGATGTGCGATCTTTCTTTTCCTGATCTCTTATGAGGCTGTGATATTATGTTCATTTATTTCTCCATATGTGTCATGTCCTTTCCTATCTTTATTTGTTGCGGGTTGTTTTTTCTATGTATTCCTTTTAATAGATGTAATTTGCTGGGTATTTATGGTTCTATTGTTTAATGGCAAGACAAGCTCTCCATTCTTCTCAGTTGCTATACTTGGGTTCTTCTATGGATGGTTTTTCAGTTTGCAAGTCCCTCCATATGGAACTTTATCCTTGTAATTATAGGATTCTGCTTGAGGTAGACTATTAGGAACATCAACCTTGGACATATTAATGATGATTGTTTAGAAATTATCTTTCTCTATGATCATATCCATATTCAAAGGGCTATCAGGAGGATTGCAGATGAAGATGTTTTATTTCCACAAGGAAAGCGTTTGATCTTTCCATCTCAAATTTTATCTATTTTTTTGTCTCACTCTTTTGATCTTCTACAATCACCATTTCATCTTGAAATTATTGCTAACAAGTTTGTCAAAGTGGAATTCTTGGGTTCCCATAAATTGTTTAAGGCTTTGTAGAGGTACGATATGTGGAATGGGTCTTCTTTGGTTGGTAATTTGTTTTATCATCATGCCTTGTTGAATAACCATGCAATGTTCTTTGTTAATGTGATCATAAAAAAATCTTTGGAACGCTATAACTTTCATTTTGTGAGATCAACCTTGCAGCTCCATGGGCATCATTTGAATTCAATTTATGTGAACAATATCTAGTCTATGGTTTTTGCTCTTCTTGATCTGCTTAATTATGATGTCAAGCATACAACTCCTCTTGTGGTCCATGATCCTGTGATGCACCCGGGCCATGATTCTTCTTGTGGCACTAAATCCCCTTTGGTAGTGGCATATTTGGACCTCCACTTGGGTTTGGCTGGTTCTTCTCAGGCTTTTATGCAAAGTTAGTTTTATTGGGGCTGATCACTATCAGTTTTGGTCTATGTTGTTTGGTGGCATTCTTTGCTCTTGAGATTAGATTTTTTAATATAGACTCCTTGCCTTGCCTCTTTTTATAATTCTTTCTTCTACTCAGCTATAGGCTGATTTTGTAATATTGGGTAATTTTGTTCCTCTTGGGTGGGTATAGGCTTTAGGTGTTCTTAAGTTCTTATCTATTAAACATAGTATGGTTGAGCTCTATGCTCCCTTATCTTTGGGATCTCTCTTTGTATCTAGCTATTGGGGGGCTTCTTCTCTTCTTCTTCTAATGTTATGGGGTTGTAAATGAAGTTTTTGTTCCTAGTTCTTTTCTCCGGGAGCTCCTTTTGAACCAGTGCACAAAATTTATTATTATAATATAAATATATTAAGTGGCTTCTACCACCTTGTTTTAAAAAAAACATTAGACTAAATGTTATTATGTAATTTAATTTTAATGCAATTTAGTTGCACAAATCAATTGGAAATAAATAAATAAAAAGAATTAGTAAATTATGAGTTAAGTGAGTTGAAAGAAACAAGGAAGGAATATGCTTGAGTTCAAAACTAAAATTGAGGGAATTATGGAGTTGATGAAAACAAGGTTGTTGAGTTGAGTTGAGTTCCAAAACTTTCAGTGTGGAATTCAATTCCTATATTGGAAAAGCTTGGTCATTATTCTCAACACACAAGTTTGGAGAATTTTGGTGAAGGATTTGAATTGGAGGAATTTTGTGTGAAAGCTTAGATTTGCCTTCATTTATGGTCTTCGTCACATTTATTCATTTGGTGGTTTGAGGTAGGATTTAGAAACCTTTGTAGATGTAATTCTGATATTTCTAAAATAATTGTCTTCTTCGTGCCTATCAAATCTGGATATTTTGGTTGTTTTGTGATTTACTTTCATGTTGGAATTCTTGAAAAATGTTTGTAATAAAATAAGTGTGTGTATGTAATTCTTAATTCATTTTTTGTTTTAAATTCATTTAGGGTTTGAAATTAATGGTATGGCCAAAATTTAGAATATTGTCATGTCAAATTTTGTGAAAAAAAACTTTGCCTTGAAACCCTAGGTTGAATTTTACAGTATTTCTTTTAGGAAAATTTATACATGTATAGGGTTTGAAGGAAAACATTAAATAAACCTTAGAAAATGAATTTTAGTATATACCTAGATTAATCTTTATGATTGAAGCTTTCAATTTGTCTGTAAAATAAAAAATGTATATGTATATCTATTTTATGATTAATAATAATAATAAAGCCTTTGTGATTTTATATATATATATATATATATATATATATATATATATATATATATATATATATATATATATATCTGTGTGTGTGTGTGTGTGTTTGTGTGTGTGTCCATACATTTGCATATCTTTGCTTTCAATTTATTTTATTTTTTTAAAATACTTGCTCGTTGTTTTTACGTACAGTAAAATGACTAGTGAAAATAAAAATTAAAAAATTAAAAGGGAGGAGGTGGGGACCATTCCCCCCAACCTCCTCTTGACAACTCCAAGCAGCTGCATATTTCATTTAAATATAAAAAACTATTAAATATTAATTTAATCTATATGTTGCATTGAAATTTATTTAAATATAATTTGTTAGCTATTAATATACATATGTATATATTATTTATATATATATATATATATATATATATATATATATATATATATATATATATATATATATATATATATATATATATATATATATATATATATATATATATATATATATATATATATATATATATATATATATATATATATATATAAACAGTTGGGTTGATTATTAAAATAATTTATTCTATTAATTGTTAATGAAAATGAATTATGACATGTCATTTTCAAGATGTATTTGTTAAATAAAATTGGACAACTTAATTTATTTTCTTAATTAGACTTGTGAAATTATAGTGTTTTAGTAATTTTAATTCCTAAACTCAATTTATTTTAATAATGTAATAAATTGATTTGTTAGTGTTACAATTTAATTTGTTAAATGTAATTATAGAACTTATTAGTGATCATTAATAGATTAATTTTCTGATGGAATTTTACAAATTAATTTATTTATTAAATTCTATTGTTGTCTATTTTATTCCTTCTGCGTTTAGGTTAGAGGGGAATCTTTTACGTTAGCCTATTAGGACTGTTACTAGAGGCGGGTTAGAGTTATTGTATTTACTTTGTTTGCCTTGCATACTTATATGGCAATTGATCATATTGTGACCCAACCTTATGGATTTGATTTTTATGATGAAATTTTTTGTTGTGTGTTCATGTTATTTCATGTTGGAAATTATGAAATTATGAATTATGTTGACCTTGAGTCATGATTTTGAGACTATGAACCTAGGGTAGGTTATCTAGGTGTTAAATGGGAAGTGGATTACTTTGGAGGTGCCAAAGCCCAGAAGTGGCTACCTGGGTATCCTTAGTGTGTTACTTAATCAAGTGATAATATAAATTAAATGGGGTTAAAATGAATTAATAAGATAATGGTTCCTCGCCCATGCATTGAGTGCTAGTATATGCTAAGGATGGGAGTGGGAAAAGATGCTTTTCCATCTAGTTGGATGGTGAGTCTGGCATGATTGGTTATCCTTGTCTTCATGAGAGGATTTCAGGTTTTGCATATGACCACACTTGGAAGTCGGGGTTTAGTGAGATTGGTCCATGGTGTTGACATATGCAATGACACTTCCTTGATTTCATTCTAGGTTTCTTACATGTGTTGGTTGCCTTTGGGTTAGTATGTGTACCTTTGATCTTGAGATGTACTCTTGAGATAGGAGATTCTTAGATCCTTGATTAGTTTATGTGATTTGATTGGTATTGTTTTGATTAGGTAAAAGCAGGTTTGAAGGGGACCCGAAACCCCAAACAAAAAAGAACCAAAGTCAAGAACTGGTTTTACAGGGACCAACAACCCAGAGTATCAAAAAATAATTCAAAGGCTAGTTTTATAGGGACCAACAACCAAGTCAAAATGGTTTTACAAGGACCAACAACCAACATAATTTAACATATGAACAAGGACCTAAAGTCCAGATAAAAGCCAGTGAAAAGAAACAAAACATAGAAGAACACAACTAACTAAACCAGATCTTTAATAGCATTAGAAATAGAAGTGCCTAAGACAACAACCTCATTGCCAGAATCATGAATATTCTTAGCAGAAAATTGGAGGTCAGCTTTCTTAGTACTTTGTCTGGTTCTTCTACTCAGACCACCAGCCATCAACGGAACATGACCAGTTGAATTAGCTTCATCAAGAGAAACTTTACCAATTGAAGCAGCAACAATAGCTAGGAAAGATGAAGTAATGCCCTACATGCCCAACTCACCATCCTTAATCAATTTTTAAAGAGTAGCTTCATAATCCTAAAGTTTGGTTGGAATGTTCCCAACCAAAGTTTCCAACTCCCTCCACTTCTTACTTTCCTCTTCCAGATTATCCTATAAAATAAGGGTCTTATCTTGCAAGGAAGATAAAGATATGTGTAATTTTTTAATCTCATTATATTGAGATTTGATGTTATCTCCTCAACATGGTGGGAGTGGAACCACAGGTTTCTATGAGGTCAGGAGGTATTGAATCTTTTACCATTTGAGACTTTGACGTCCCTATTCTAGTGCTGGATGATCCTTGTTGTAGTTGCTTCCTTTCCTATCTTCTTGGAGACTTATTCTTATGCTTGTACTTCTCTATTTTTACGTTGTATTTATTGTAACTACATACTCTGCAACTTGTGCAGTGGATGTTGATGAATATGTATACTTTATTATTCAAATGTAATTATGATGTAATATGTAGATGAGTTAGTTGACAAATGTAATTTTATTGTGTAGTTTCTATGTCAAAGAACCCTTGAGATGTGTAATCTAATATGGGGATTGTGTTTATGTTATGTGTACTTATGGACTTTATGTTTTAATTCCTCTTATTTATTTATTATTGTTTGTTAACACTTAAGAAAAAAATTATTATGCAAACTTAGTAACATGTTTTAGGTTAATATCTCCTGGGTTCCCTGGTGGGGCATTACACTTGGTATTACAGCCCATGTTTCAAACACAAGGAGCTATGGGAATTTTGTACATCCATTAGTTATCTAGCAGTCAAAACTTGAAAACAAAACTTAGACATATAACACTCTTGTATTTGAGACCATTATTTTTACAATTTCTTCATGTCTTAATTATTTTCTCCTTCTTGTTGTATGTTTTAGGAAAGATGGTCACAGATACTAGATCCAGGGCTAGGGGCTGAAGTGGAGGCCATAGTAGGGGATGTGGAAGAAGTAGACTTCCTAGCCCTCCTTTTAGTCAAAGAGTTGAGGACAACGGGGAAGAGGATGGTGGAGAAAACCATGGTTATTTAGGAGAACTCAATGCTATGAAAATTATCCAAACTATTTTAGAGCACCTACCTATGCAAAACAAGGCTGACCAGGAAGCATCACACCATTCTGATAATGAGGAGAAATAGAGATCTAGGAGTCCAAAAATGAGGGACACTACCCTCAGTCAGGGATCCGTAAAGGCCAATCAGATGAGAGACCTTCTGAGATCATGGCCTCCTCATTTTAATGGTCTTGGAAATGGTTTTGATGTAGAGACTTGGTTTGTAGCTTTGGATCGATGTTTCCTCATGCAACAGTTTGACACCAATGTTAAGGCAAGATTTTTCATTATGATCCTTGAGGGTTTTGCAACTTCATGGTAGAAAATTGAGGAGCACAAACTTGGACTTACTATGGAGACTATTACTTAGGATATTTTCCTTGAGAAATTTTGTGAGTGTTTCCTATATGATCAGTGGCAACATTAACACGCATATGATTTCCATAATCTGCAACAATTATCCATGTCTATTTAGGATTACAAGTGATGTTTCTTTGAGCTCATGGCCTATGTAGGATTCAATGATCAGTCACCATTCATGTTACAACATTTCATCAAGGGACTCAATGGATGCATCGTTGAAGGGGTTAAGGTTTTCAAACCCAAGACCCTCAAGGAATTTATTATTAAGGCTACTTTGGTTGAGGAAAATTTGGCTCTAGGACATGGTGGACAAATAGGGGTTCGGATTGGAGTTCCTACATCTTTAGGTTATAAAGGAAATAAGAACCAAGGTGCAAGAAACTTCAAGAAATCCCCCTCCTTATTTTTGTAGTAAAAATAGAAGGGCACAAATCCTCCAACAAAAAATGATGGTTCTCACTCTAAGAACTTCTATAACTTTTTGCACAATAGGCACAATCAGCCCAGTCAGTCTGCATAGAGCACACATTCAGTTGCAAAAAGAGGTGGCTATTAGTAGTCTAGTGCACCCTTTGTTGGGAGAGGTCACAGTAGAGGCAATGGTTGCTTCTTGTGTGGACAACATGGTCACATTGCAGTGAATTTCCCTTAGTGTGCATCATAGTTTTCAGGATAGAGACCTACAAATTTTGAGCCTACTATAGGGGATGTTGAAAAATCTCACATGGTATTTGCAGTAGTGGACCATCATCAGGTAGAACATCAGGGTACCGTGGTAGAAACATCTGGTGTTGCTAGAGGTGTTTCTCTTTCTATTTTATTTGATTTAGGAGCTACATATTCTTTTATATCTCCTTTTATAGGAGAGATATGCGGGCTAGTAATAGTAAAGAAATACATTGGTTGGCAAGTAGAGTTAGCCTCTAGGGCAAGGATATCGATAGACTCTCTAGTACATAAGTGTGAGTTAGACCTAGGTAAATTAATGGTGCAGGGGCACCTAAATAGCATAGGGGCCTCACCACTTGCAATTTTGTTGTGGCATGCTCTTAGTGAGTTTTGTAAATGAAATAAGGGTCTGAGGACTATTTGTGTGGTTGCAATATTGGTTAGAGGGTTAGAGGTCTTATAAGTTCTTTGGATAGGTCTTAAGACTAGTTGGTTTCATTGTAAGATTATGTCATCTTGAATCATCAGAGGTTAATTAAGGGATTTTTAGAGTTATTATGGGTTGGAGTTAGGCACTCAACACTTAGGAATCAACTAGGAGAAGTCATTAGCCTTGGGAAGCTAAGAGATAGCTTATTTTGACAAAAGTTGTAAAAGTTGCACTTTGAAACTTTACAATTTTGCAATGTTTCTCAACAACATTTTGTAACCACCTCCTATAATGGTGGATTTGACCTTTGGTCCTGATACCAAACCTAATCATGAAGCCTAAAGACCTAAGAGGCCGAATATAAGCCTGAAAAACCCTAATATTGCCATAAGGTTGTGATTCTGTACGGACAGTGTGCTGAAGAAGCTAGTTTGTATGTGTGAAAATATTGACAGAGACTTAATGGAAGCTCTATTGTGTTAATATTATCACTGTTATCAATTGGAATTGTATTTTAGCCTTTGTAGAGTGTTTTGATTTCATTAGTTTAGGTGTGTGTGTTTGTCATTTCAAAGTTTTGTAAATACTTTTCTTTTGCCAGTTCACTATCCTGAACCAAGTAGTTGGTATTGTAAAGCATGTAACTCACTATCCCACTGTAGAAACAATATGACCTCTTGGGGATAGTGAGTGTACATTATGTGTTGGAGATTTTCCAGCAGGCTAGTACTGACTATATGTTCTTCATTAATGACAACATATGGAAAGTAGCATGCGTAGAAGTCTTATGCAGTAAGCTTTCTGTATATGTAGCATGGACATGATATCAGCATGATATCATGGGTGCAGAGGTTAATTGTTAGTATAGACAACTATATAGCAGTTGGTGTCAGCAGTGTTCCTGATAGAGTAATAGATAGTGTTCTGTGTTTGGTTATCCGTATAGTTATCATGGAGCCTTGCACACTTGGATATATGTTGAAGACATGTTAGTGATGTTTTAGTTATGGACTCATAGTCTGTTGATGAGTACAAGTGAAGTTATGCAATCACTATTCGCTAGCAGCAGTTTCTTGTGTTTATTTAGAAGAGACGACAGAGATTTTATTGGCTATATAGTTGCACCTATCTTTAGTGTATGCACCCTTGGAGTTAAGCTTGGAGAAGAGTTAGTGATGTTTGGTTAAGAGTGCATGAGTTATTTTAGCTTACATAGAAAGATCTAGTTATTTTGGTAGAGCCGATAGTGTGTAGCGTGTGTCTACAATTATCTTATTAGACAGGTCCCAGAATGTGTTGCGTGCATAGTAGAGCTGACAGAATGTTTATTAGAGTTTGTTATGATATCTCTAATATGATTTCAAGGTGGTTCTAACATGTTGACTTGATTATATCATTTAGAGGAAAGATATTTATAGGCAGTCATTTGTGAATGTTGAAGTATGGTTCATAATTGTTTAAGCAGAGCAGAGCAGAGTGTGCGAAGTGTTGAGCCATCAGAAGAAGGTCTATGTGACCAAGTAAAGTACTTGTGCTATTCATTGGAACTGATCCAGATAGCAGGTCAAAGTGCAGCTCACCAAGATCTAGATATAGTGTATATCTATTATTCAGAAGGTTGTAGCCTTCGCCCCTTTGAGTAGTAAGCTCTCAAATAGTGCATCCTCTCCCTTAACAGAGACAATTTTAAAAGACTCCTAACAAGGTCCGACCCTTGACCAGGTCTACTATACTAAATATATTGTAAAGCAACTCCTAACAGGGTTAAGGATCTTCTAACAAGGATCATAATACTCTAGTGCAGAATATTAGTGGGTGTCAATTCCCACTGGGGTTTTTACCTATTTGGGTTTCCCCGTAACCAAAAGATTGGTGTTGTGTTCTTCTGTTCTTTCATTGTGTTTATGCTTTATGCTTAAGTATACTTAATTGGATAAATAATTGAATCTTGTAGATAACTTATTCACCCCCCCCCCCTCTTAGTTATCTCTTGGGACTATTCCTAATAATTGGTATCAGAGCCAAGTGCCTCAGAGAGAAATTTTAATAGCTTGAGGTTGATCAGATGGCATACTTCAGGAAAGAAATTCCTAAGTTTGATGGAGAGAATTATCTTGATTGGAAGAACAAGATGGTGACCCATTTGCAGTGCATTAGTTTTGAAGTTTTTGACGTGATTATCAAAGTAGCCAAGATACCTACCATAGAAGACCTTGCACAAGAGGATGCTACTGATAGACAAAAATAATTGTTTCATTAGAAAGCTATTGCTAAAGAAGGCCTTATCAACACCCTATTTGATGGTGAATTTTTAGAAATAAAAAAGGTGGATACAGCCCACAAAATATGGAAGCACCTAGAAGACATATTTGAAGGAGACAAACAAGCAAAGGATGCACGCAGAAAGACATGGAAGAAAAGATACAATGCATTAGAGATGTTGCCTCAAGAAAACATTAGAGCTTATAATCAAAGGATAAATGAAGCAATTACTGGAATCAGGAACAATGGTGGAGAGATTTTAGAGGAGGACATCATGGACAAGTTGATGACTACTCTCACTCCTGAATATGAAAGCAAGATTAACATCCTTGATGAGACCATGAAACTTACATCTAATTTCAAGAGAGAGACCTTGATTAGAAAACTCTCAGCTTTTGAGATTTCAAGATTGAAGACAGAACCAAAGAGTGAAACAACCTTCAAAGCAACAGTTCATGGTAAGAAATCTGCAAACACTCCTGGTAATTTTGATGATGATGATGAAGAGAAAACTCTAGAGGATTTCATTGCTATGATTGATTAAAGAGAAAAGAAAGGAAAAGGAAAATATGAAGGTCAATTACCATTTAAGTGCTTTTCATGTAATAAGATCAGTCACTTTGCATCTAAGTGTCCTACTAGAGCTAGAAAGTTCAAAAAGGATTACAAGCCTAAGTATTCTAAGGAATGCTACTATGTTGGAGATGGAGTATCTGATGATGAATCTGGTGAAGAAGAAATTGGATTCATTGCTATTGTAGACAAAATGAATAATAAGATAGCTCATGAAGATAAGAAAGGAAATCAAGAGCTAGCATTGATTTCACAAGCTGACATAATGACAGACTGGATTATAGACAATGGTTGTTCACATCACATGACGGGTGATAAAGGTAGGTTTATTCATTTGGACAAATACAATGGAGGTATGGTTAGATTTGGAGACAACACTCCTAAACCAATAGTTGGTAGAAGAGCCATCACTTTGGATGGAAAGAATAGTACTAATGACATTCTTTATGTTGATGGTTTGAAACATAACCTTCTCAGTGTTGGACAGTTACTTGGAAAAGGTTATCAGTTGGAGTTCAAAGATGACAAATGCATCATTAACAACAAAGATGGTGTTATGATTGCATCATGCTCAAAGACAAGAGGTAATGTTTTTTAACTCAATTCAGAAGCAAGTTGTTTTGTTGCTAAAGTTGATGACAGTTGGTTGTGGCATAAAAGACTATGTCATATCAATTTTGATAACATATTAAAGATAAGCAATGTAAAAGCAGTAAGAGATCTACCTAGCATAGAGAAGCCAGTTGATACTATATGCAGGGAATGTGTGATGGGAAAGCATGTAAGAAATTCATTTAGGAGCAAGCAGAATTCAACAAAAATAAGTTGGATCTAATTCATACAGACCTATGTGGTCCAACTCAAACAAGATCATACTATGGTGAAAGGTATTTCATTTTGCTTGTTGATGATTATACTAGAATGATGTGGGTTGCGTTCTTGAAAGATAATTCAGAAACATTTGAGAAGTTGAAAATATTCAAAGCTAAGGTTGAGAATGAATCTGGACTAAAGATAAAATGTTTGAGATCGGATAGAGGAGGAGAATTCACCTCTGACAAATTATATGAGTACTACAAAGAACATGGCATAAAGAGACAGTTAAGTGCACCTAGAATCCCTCAGTAGAATGGAATTGCAGAGAGAAGGAATAGGATCATCTTTGATATAGCGTGCACCATTATGATTGAAGGAAAAGTTGCACACACCTATTGGAGAGATGCGGTCAATACAACAGTCTACACCATAACTTCTTTCTTCTTCTCTCTCTTTCTGTAACACATGTTTGCATGCAGGTGACCTTGGGAGCTGTGGGTTGTTTACTCATCAACTCCGATATATTCATCTCTATCTTCTTCTTTTTCTCTCTTCCCACTTGGATTAACTCCTTTTATTTATGATTCAAAAAATTTCTTTGATTTAGCTATCTTTGGTGGAGTGGATTTTGGTGTAGATGGTTTGGGTGTTACTGTCTTCTTTGAAGTCTCTTCCTTAGATGCCATCAAAGAACTCGTAGTAAATATATTCTTGAATGGTATGTAGGGAGGGGGTCCATCATCATCCTCTACATGAATAGGCTTTTCTTCTTCTTCTTTCTTCTTATCTTCTTCAAAATTTGTCCTAGCTTTTTCCATCTACCATTTAGTAAAACCCATTCTTTCTCCCATGATTTCAACTTATTTTTTGAATTTCCTCTTCATAGATGGATTATTCACTACAAGATGTACCTCAATGATATTTTATTTGTAGGTACCAAATCTCCTTTCACTTGGGTCAACTGGTTTCTTCAAAAGATCTTCCACATATGCTTCCACAATTACAGGATCAACATCATATCCCATCGGTAAGATACAAAAAGTTCTTGGCTCCACTACTTCCATTTCACATTCATCAATCTTAACCATAACACAAATAGTATCTTAATACTTCTCAACTAATTGTCTCAAAATCCTCCATCTCAACTGCATTTGTTCCTCAAAGTTCTCTTCTCCTAGTTGACTTATCTAGCATTAGTTATTAGTTAGTAATCTATTTTGTAGCTAGTATATCCTTTCTCCATGTTATGTTGTCGATCCCTATAAAGTGATTCATAAAGTAGAAAAAGATGTAGATCACCAGTGATCCATACTTGAAAATCTACTTTTTTTCCTTCTTGATATTTTCTAGGTTTTGCATAAGCTACATCCTTAGGGCTTCACACATATCATACTAAATTCCTTGCTTCACCATTTGGTGATTTGTGTAGATGATAGTGTTGGAGATGGAATTTTTTCTACTAGAATGATAAACCTTGTATATGAACACCATAGATGAAAATTTCACATTTGGCTACTTGATATCATTAACTATCATTGCTCTCTTGTTCCACTGAGACTTAGTCAATTTTATCACTAGGTAATTCTAAATTGATTTTAGAGGGGAACTTCACCACTTTCCCTGAATATGGTTATAGCTTCCAAAACCTCCTTAGTAATCTTGTAGGGTTTATCCAACCAAATAAACTAATCAATTATTATGATTAAAATAGTTTGTGTCCACTCTGGTTCATCAAAGGTAATGAACTCCATATTCTGAGAGATTTTCATGGTTTTAAATGATTTAAATTACATCTTTAATTTTCCTTATTCACACAATGACTCATATGTCTTATGAATTGCATCCACACCTAACTCCTCAATGTGGCAATGGATGTATGCCCTAATATATTCAACATGTAAAAATCCATATGGAACTTTAGAGAATGAACCCATTAGATCTGTTGGAAATATACATGCAGTAACTGAGAGGGGGGGTGAATCAGTTAACCACAAAATATTACCACTGATCCCTTAAATATCTTAAAAAATTATTTACTGTGCCACTCGGTAAATATATAGAGAAATGCTGAAAACTTGATCCTTGAAATGTGTAATAATTAAACTGTTCTTAAGCATTCATCACTGATTAAATAAAGAAAATAACATGAACATAAGAGACACCAGATTTATCGTGGAAACCCAATATGGGAAAAACCACCAATGTAACTAGTTACTATTTTTCACTCTTCTGAAGTGATGCCCGGTTAGAAGCCAACCCGGTAAAAGGTTACAAAACACACTGTTAGGTGTGACCTTGTTAGAGGATTTAATCACCCTGCTAGGAGTGGCCTTGTAAGAGGTTTTGAAACAATTCAATAGAACTGTTACCTTGCTAGAGGATTTACAAAATGGTTGTTAAACCAACTCGGTTAAGAGATTTTGATATCACTGCTACAATTGCTAGAGAGTAACAATGAAATGACCTGCAACTGAATTGCTAAATATAGATCTTTGTTCTATTTCACTAGATCCTTACTGATTAATTAAATCTTTGCTGCTCCTCAAGGATATCTTATCATCCTTCAAAATTTGCACAAACCTTTCTTCAAAATGATTTCTGCATGCTGTATATCTTTTATTCACCATTTGACCTTCTATATATATATGCCATTTCATAATCATTTAGATTGTCAAGTCAGCACTAATAATTATTATAACAGTCAGCTGGGATAAACAAACTGTAATAACAAAATTCTTTGAAAGGGCCAACCTTGCTCGGTAAACATTAATCCTGAAAAGATTTCCTTCAGTGATCGAGAGAACTCGGTAACCATAGTGAATTCTGCAACATCCTTTGGAGACCGAGAGAGCTCGGTAACCACTAATTTTCCTTTGATAACCGAGGAGGCTCGGTTAACAATGTTATCCTGTCATGTTTCCTTTAGACACCCGAGAGAACTCGGTAGACACTAAAAACTGCCTAGCTGACTGACTGAGCTCAATAGATACTGAGAACCGCTTAGCTGACTGATTGAACTCGGTAGATACTGGGAGCGATAATTGATATGACATTTGTGTGACATCAAAGACAACACCTAGCTAATCCAACAATGTCCTTCAGACAATTGTATCCAACAATCTCCCTCTTTAGCATTGATGGCAACACAACATGTCATAGCACAATGAAATTTCATAGAGAAACACAGAGAAACCAAGAGTAAGAAACATATCCTTAGCTTCATTCTGATTCCCATCATCTTCAATCTTCTTTCTCTAACTGAGAACTCTCCCTCTTAACTTCTCAAATTATTCTTCTTAGAAATTTCTTGAAATGACAGCAAACTCTCCCTCTTTGACAACACATGCCAAAGACAACTTATATAGTTTCGATAAATATCAATGTACCTTGTGTACTGATTCATATGCAATGATTCCCTGACTATGCTGCATCAACTGATTGATCTTCAACATGTTCTGGTTGATGCATCACTAAAACTTTATTTAGTGAACCTTGGACAGGGGAGTGACCCCTAACTTGCCTCTTAGATACAAGAATGCATCCTTAGGTAGTGGTTTGGTGAAGATATCTGCAATTTGTTCTTTTGTATGAATATATTCCAATTTGATTTCCTTGTCCTGCACCAATTCTCTGACAAAGTGAT
Source organism: Chamaecyparis obtusa (assembly GCA_027943335.1). Lineage (NCBI taxonomy): Eukaryota > Viridiplantae > Streptophyta > Pinopsida > Cupressales > Cupressaceae > Chamaecyparis > Chamaecyparis obtusa. The sequence continues at coordinate 108,443 of BSBK01000103.1, read as the reverse complement.
ATTTAATTACAATGTGCTTGGTTTTGGAATGCATTACTGGATTCTTTGAAATATTTATTGCACTTGTATTATCACAAAACATAACAACTGGTTCTTTGATCTCAACCTTCATGCCTTCCAAAAGCTGTTTAAACCATATAATATTAGAGCAGTTTACTGCTGTAGCAACATATTCTACTTCTGTTGTGGATTGGGATGTGCAATTTTGCTTTTTACTAGTCCAAGATACTAACCTCTTGCCAAGAAAGAATGCACCACCACTTGTACTCTTTCTGTCATCAATGTTTCCTGCCCAATCAGCATCAGTAAACACTTTTAAATCTAGATTGCCTCCAAATTTATACCACAAGCCATAATCTTCAGTTCCCCTTAAATACCTCAAGATTCTTTTGATTGCCATCATGTGATTTTCTCTGGGTTTAGCCGAGAATCTTGCCACTATTCCAACTGCTAAGGCAATATCAGGCCTTGTGTGTACTACATACTATAATTTTCCAATCATTGATCTGTATAAGGCCTGATCTACTTCTTTTGAATCATCATCTTTGGTAAGCTTCAGTCCAGTACACATGGGTGTACCAACTAGTTTTGAATCTTCCATACCAAATTTCTTAAGTATTTCCCTGATATATTTAGACTGAGTAATGTAGATACCATTTTTGTTCTACTGAATCTGAAGTCCAACAAAGAATTTTATCTGACCAAACATAGACATTTCAAATTCTTTGTTCATAAGCTCTGAAAATTCTTTGCACTGATCATCATTTCCTGTGAACACAGTATCATCCACAAATATTTCTGCCAAAACAATTTTGTTATCTGATCCTTCTTTGATGTATAAATTGCTGTTGTCATTAGCCCTTTTGAAATTAATCTGAGTAAGATACTTATGTAATCTTTCATACCATGCTCTAGGATCTTGTTTCAGACCATACAATGCTTTGTGTAATTTGTAGACCATATCCCTTTTGTCTGGATCAATAAAACCTTTAGGTTGCTCAATGTAGACTTCTTCCTCAAGAATACCATTGAGAAAAGCAAATTTGATATCCATCTGATATACCTTAAATCCTTTATGTGCTGCATATGCAAGTAAAGTCCTCACACCTTCTAATCTTGCAACAGGAGCAAAAGTCTCTCCATAATCTATTCCTTCTTCTTGAGAATATCCTTTACATACCAATCTTGCTTTGTTTCTTGATACTTGACCATCTTCATTCAACTTATTTCTGAATACCCATTTTGTCCCAATTACATTTTTATCTTTAGGCCTAGGTACAAGAGTCCATGTCTTGTTTTTCTCAATTTGCTCTATTTCTTCATTCATAGCCTCAATCCAACTTTCATTTTCTAATGCATCTTTGACATTTTTAGGTTCAAAATCAGCAAATAAACATGTACCTTTTAGTTTACTTCTTGTCATAGTACCATCTGATTTGTTTCCAATAATCTGATCTGGTTTATGATGCTTTCTGATGTACTTGGCTAATATAGGTTCCTTGCTTCCTGAATGAGTTACATTGTCATCTTCTTCATCTTCAGGTTCAGATTGCTCAGGCTCGGTAGATACTTGCTCGGTAGCTTCAGACTGAGACTCGGTACTTTGTGACTTGGTCTGAACTTCTTCTTGTGACTCGGTTACTATACTAGGCTCGGTAGATGTAGTCTCCTTACATGTGTCTGGCAATGTATCAAGTTTGATGTAAACAAATTTTTTGTAGTCCTCTGGTTCCTTTTTGCTTTCTTCTTCAATCTTTTCTACAAACTCATCAATTCTCACATGTGCACTTTCTATGATTTTGTGAGTAGACAAATTTAGACATCTATATGCCTTACTTTTGCAAGAATATCCCAAAAATATTACTTCATCACTTTTTACATCAAATTTTCCTTTTCTAGATTCTTTTAAGATGTAACATTTACTACCAAATACTTTTAGGTAACTTACATTTGGTTTGTAGCCATACCATAGCTCATATGGAGTCTTGAATGTGTCTTTTCTCAGTTGTACTCGGTTCAAGGTATGAACTGTAGTGCTGATAGCTTCCTTCCAGTATTTCATAGCAATGTTCTTTTCAATCATTAGAGTCCTTACACAGTCCATGATAGATCTATTCCTTCTTTCAGCTATTCTATTATGCTCAAGAGTTCTCGGGGCTGATACCTGTCTTTTGATTCCTCTTTCAATGCAGAAATTATTGAATTCATGGGAGATGAATTCACCACCTCTGTCTGATCTCAAGCATTTTATTCTTTTTCCTGTTTCCTTTTCTACTCTTGCTAAATACCATTTGAACTTCTCAAATGCTTCAGACTTTTCTCTCAAATACATAACAGTCATCATTCTAGAATAATCATCAACAAAGAGAATAAAGAATTTTTCTCTAGTATAGCTCTCAATTCCAATAGGTCCACATAAATCAGTATGCACAATTTCCAAAATATCTTCAAACTGATAGTTTTTACTTTTGAAACTAGACTTTCCCATTTTACCAATTTGGCAATTCTTGCATAGACCAACATCAGGTTTCTTCAAAGTAGGAATACCTCTTACTTTCTTGAATTTGCTTATTTTCATCATGTTGTCAAAATTTACATGACATAACCTTTTGTGCCATAACCAACTTTCTTCAATTTGAGCAATAAAACATGAGTAATCACCAAGATCAAGATAAAACAGGTTACCTTTGGTTTGTTTGTCTGATCCTATCAGTTTTCCTTTGCCATTCATGAATTCAACCTTGAATCCAATGTTGATTAGCTGTGCTACACTTATAAGATTATGCTTTAGTCCTTCGACCCAATATGCATTATCACATATAAGTTCTTTGGTTAATGAAATTTGTCCCTTTCCTTTTATACAACAGGGTTCATTGTTTCCAAACCTTACATTACCACCATCAAAGTTTTCAAAGTGTTCAAACTTGGTCCTGTCACCAGTCATATGATGTGAACATCCACTATCTATAATCCATGTATCATTCTTGCTTATATGAGAGATAAGTGCCATCTCATCTTCATCATTATCATATTCATCCTTTACAACAATGAAAATAATTTCTTCTTCACTATCATCCGAATCTTTAGCTAAAAAACATGTTTTCTTACCTTTATCCTTGAATGATTTGAAATTTTTCTTTCCATTGTACTTGTAATTTTTCTTCTCATCTTTGCTTTGCTTGTTTGGACACCTAGCTGCAATATGACCAATTTCTTCACATGAAAAATAGATTAAGGGAGTTTTACCTCTGTATTTTCCTCTGCCTCTTGAATACTTCTTTGCAAGTAATGCTTCAATAACTTCAAGATCGCTATCAGAACTTTCCTTTGATTCTTCTTCACTTTCTAATTGGATTTTCTTCCCTTTCTTGAGTGAAAGTTTGGCCTCAAAAGCTGATTCAATATTTTTAGAAGTTGGAACATAGTTGTCATAGTTATCCAGTTCAAAGGCTGTCAATCTTCCAACTAAGGCATCCAAAGTTATATTGTGATTTTCTTCACATCTTCTTTCTTGAATAGCAGAAACTCTTATTGCATAAATAGGGAGTAATGTTCTAAGAACCTTACTTATAACCATTTCATCATCAATTTTTCCTCCAGAAGCTCTGATTGCACTAACACTTGTCTTGATCCTTTCAACATATTTTGCAATGTTTTCTTCTTCTCTCATTTTCATTTGATCAAACTGTCCTCTTAGGCTCTTTGCTTTGGCTCTCTTCACATTGTCATCACCGCCATAGATGTTCTTTAGCTTGTTCCACATTTCATGAGCAGTTGTGCAGTCTTTGATTTCATCAAATTCTTCATAGCTAAGAGCTGATACAATGCCTATCATCATAGTGTTATCGTTCTTCTTCTCTGCAATGTCTTCAACAGTTAATGTGCCAGTAGGAATTGTATATTCTTGATCAATATATTTGCATCTTGAATCACCAATGGAAGCCAGATGTAATCTCATGAGACCTTGCCATGCTGAAAAGTTATTTCTGTTAAGCCTTGGAATTTCTCTTTTGTAAGACATCCTGATCTTTAGCTTAGGTCCTTGAAACCCTTCCTGCAAGCACCAAAAGCTCTGATACCAATTGTTGGAAATATACATGCAGTAACTGAGAGGGGGGGTGAATTAGTTAACCACAAAATATTACCCTTGATCCCTTAAATATCTTAACAAATTATTTACTATGCCACTCAGTAAATATATAGAGAAATGCTGAAAACTTGATCCTTGAAATGTGTAATAATTAAACTGTTCTTAAGCATTCATCACTGATTAAATAAAGAAAATAACATGAACACAAGAGACACCAGATTTACCATGGAAACCCAATATGGGAAAAACCACCAATGTAACTAGTTACTATTTTTCACTCTTCTGAAGTGATGCCCGGTTAGAAGCCAACCCAGTAAAAGGTTACAAAACACACTATTAGGTGTGACCTTGTTAGAGGATTTAATCACCCTGCTAGGAGTGGCCTTGTAAGAGGTCTTGAAACAATTCAATAGAACTGTTACCTTGTTAGAGGATTTACAAAATGGTTGTTAAACCAACTTGGTTAAGAGATTTTGATATCACTGCTACAATTGCTAGAGAGTAACAATGAAATGACCTGCAACTGAATTGCTGAATATAGATCTCTATTCTATTTCACTAGATCCTTACTGATCAATTAAATCTTTGCTGCTCCTCAAGAATATCTGATCATCCTTCAAAATTCACACACACCTTTCTTCAAAATGATTTCTGCATGCTGTATATCTTTTATTCACCATTTGACCTTCTATATATATATGCCATTTCATAATCATTTAGATTGTCAAGTCAGCACTAATAATTATTATAACAGTCGGCTGGGATAAACAAATTGTAATAACAAAATTATTTGAAAGGGCCGACCTTGCTCGGTAAACATTAATCCTGAAAAGATTTCCTTTGGTGACTGAGAGAACTTGGTAACCACAGCGAATTCTGCAACATCCTTTGGAGACTGAGAGAGCTCGATAACCACTAATTTTCCTTTGATAACTGAGGAGGCTCGGTTAACAATATTATCCTATCATGTTTCCTTTAGACACCTGAGAGAACTCGGTAGACACTAAAAATTGCCTAGCTGACTGACTGAGCTCGGTAGATACTGAGAACCGCTTGGCTAACCGACTGAACTCGATAGATACTAGGAGCGATAATTGATATGACATTTGTGTGACATCAAAGACAACACATAGCTAATCCAACAATGTCCTTCAGACAATTGTATCCAACATAGATCGTCCTCCATAGATTTGTAAGGATGTTTCTTGAAAATAGGATGGGGTCTATCCTTTATATGTATTACCATAGGTGTATCCATAATTTCAGAAAAGATTCAATAAGCTTCAAAATGGTAAATACTTTTTGGGTTGATGATAGGGTTTGCAAATTTGATCTTTGAAAATGGCTCATGATTTCTTCTCAAATCTCTTTTAGTCTCTTTGCAAGCTTGTTCACAAGATAACACAATGCAAAATGATGTCTTAGAAAGCCTTTTTATTCCTTCACATGATTCTAAAATCAATTTCACAATAAATGCCTCCAAAACTTAGCTCATAAAGTTGTTCATAACTAGTGAAACAAATTTTTCATGTGATCCTCAAGATCATAATAAAATTTATCAAATGAGATATTAATAGGATCCAAATTCAAATCCTCAACTATCTGAGTTGATCGCTTCTACCGATCCTTCCAAATTAGGGGTAGGGTAATATTTTTAATGAAGAACTCCCTCTTAGGTCTTTGACCTAATTAGTTTTCTAAAGAAATATCCACACCATAAATTGGTACGATCTTCCCTGTAGCACAAATATTCTCTTTTCTCATCCATGTATTCTTCATTTCCTTCTTTACCTCTTCAACATAAAAAATTCACTCTCCCTTATCATTTTATTTTTTCAAACCTCTATCCTTATTATAATTATAGTTCTCAGCAATGTGGCCAAAAATTTTGCAAGTGAAATACATCACATTTGGTCTTCCATACCTTTGATTTGTCTGATTTAATCCGCGCTACTTTTCCAAGTGTCCAAAGTTGATGCATTTATAATAGGTAAAATTTTCTTGCCTTATCTTAGTTCTACACTCACTTGATTTGTGTCCATTGTTGCTGTAAGTTTAATAATAACCTAAAATGGATATGGCATCGGATCTTCTTTTGCACTCCTTCACTCTATGACCAATATTATTACATGTAAAGCATCTTACATTGAACTTTGGTTGTCTAATAGGTTTCTCCTTTAGTTCTTCTATCTAATTTTATGATGAATCGGTCTACTCTCCAGGACTTTCTCCTTTGTCAAAAAATAATCCATGTTTGTCTCCTATTACTCTAAGTCTCTCAATCTATTCATCAAGCTTCGTCGAACTACTTTTGAATTTCTCTTTAAATTTATTACCTGTTGCAAGTTCTCTCCTTACAACTTCATCAACCCTTTCAGGATTGTTCTCATTATATCTAGAATCCTCAAGATTAAGCTGCAGTTGACCAATCTCACAATTTAGTTTGTGACATTCCTCATATTTATTTTTCAAAATTACTCAAGATTCTTCCTTGTCTCAACTTCCTTAGTCATTTTCATCACCATGGCTTCCATATCATGCTTTAGGTTATCTTTATCTTTAGAAAGCTATTCATATTCACCTGATTTATCATTCAGGGCTTGTGAATTATCAGTCCTTCCTTTCAACTAAAATTTTTCAACAAGATCTTTCCTCTTTTCTTTGGATTTGTTTACCTATTCCTTCAGACTCTCTATAAAGATATCTGCTTCTTTGAGTTTTTCTTTCAGCTCAATGTTCTTAGCATTTGATTTGTCAACATATTCAAGTGAATTCAAGAGCCACTTTTGAATATTGTTGGAAATTTTTGAATCACCCATCAAGACCTTCCTCAAGAAATTAGACTTCTTTCAAGGCACTAAGCTTTGATACCAATTCTTGGTATTGAGGAACAAAAAGGGGAGGTGAATAAGTGTTCAATTCTTTTTAACTTTATTAAATTGATTGCACAACCATAATCTAAAAAAAATTAAAATTAAATAGATATAAAACAAAGTAAATATCCACAAAATCATGACACCATAATTTTTGCATGGAAACCTAGCTAAGGGAAACACGACGATGTGGATGGAACCCAAAAAATATTTCTGAAGAAATATAGTTAACCCAATTAAGGGTCATATTAAAAAATGGGAATGAAATAAAATTTAGGAATGTTTCTTGGAGAACACTACTAAATTACAAAAGAGGGATACAACCCTTAAGAAGCTCACTACTTATAGATAATGTTAGAGTGCAATCCAAAATGATTAATTGATAAATAAAATCATATATGCCGATATAGTTCCATGCAAGTACATCAAATATACATCAACCTAACCTAAGAAATCAGGTACATAATATCTCTAACATTCTCACAATATACTCTAACCATCGCATCATCATAATCAACACAAAAACTTGAGCTTATATACCTATCATCAAAATATAATAAGTCCACTATTGGCTCCAATATCAAAGTGTGTAACATGTAAAAATTCAAGCAATACACCAATTTAATCCCCATGCTAACCTCTACCAAGTTTTAGATAACATGTATCATGTCGGCTCTACCAAAATGTATGATCAAACTTATTAGATCATCGATCTGGTAGGATTGTTGTTCGATCCACCTACTAATTGACTCTGTCATCCATATTGTTCTATCAATCTGATACCGAGAGTACCAAACCAAAATATAAAATTGGCTATTGAAAACAAAGACTGCTATAGAATATACTCCAAACAACCTTCAACTAACTTTTCTACTTATAATTCAACTAAATGTCTGTGTACCGAACCTTTTGTCAAACCTTTATAGTTCTGCATGTTCTTCCATACTTAGCTAATTTTTCATTGTTTCCTTTGGTAAAAACAAAATATGTTGGGAGACCATATGAAATGAGTATAGTTTCCATCAATGAAAACATACAATCATTGCATAATAGTGTCTCTTTCCCAACACTCACTTCATGGGATGTCTTCAACTTGGGGCTCAAACCTTGCAATTTATTTCATCTTTTCAAAATGAAGTGTGAAGGTTTCTTTTATACTAAATTAGGTAGTAGAATTGGGATAACTAGCTGTAAATCCCAATCTCCCACTAAATCACCGAGATGGGGACCCAATTTAAATTTTGGCTCAAAACTTAGGGAATAGAACGACTAAAATATTTTGTTCCCAGGAACATAACATTTCAAAAATTATGTTCCATCTATTTTAGGCCCAAATCACGACCATGGGTCTTGATAAATCAGGGGATGTAGGATTAGAATAAGGCTGCAAAATGTAACGTATGGCCTCAAAGATGAAATTAATTATTGTATTGGAGGAGAAATAGATAAATACACTTATAAATAAGATCCCACTTCAAATTTTAAACAATATTAGATTAATGGAGGACCTATATTTGAATTTATATGTTCATTGAGTATAATTATGAAGTCCTATTATACAAGATATAATGAAAAAAACTAAGGTAGGTGGTAAAAAATTGTGAAATTGTACACCACTTAGGTGTTTACAATTTATGATGGTACATTTAGCCACCCCTTTAATGGTATATGACACTACGTGCATATGCAAGCTAAATTATAAAACTAGTAAATGAAAAATGATATTCCAAAGTTGTCAAATAGAAGCCCTGGACATTCAATACCCGTAACAAAATATTAGGAACCACATTATGTAAAACCACTCCATCAATTGAAAACCATAAGAAATCTAAGGCTTACTAAAATAATGATGAAATCTATGGGTAGGTATATGCTCCTTGTTTTGGTTTGCTAATTAGGAAGGTGAAACATGGTATCATGTTTACCACAATGAATTATGAATGCAAGTTTGCTGACAAATTCTATCAATAGATTTCAAGATGAAATCAAAATATTATATAGAGAATTTGGATTTATAAGGAATCAAATCATGATATTAGTGCATTGAACGATGTGAGAATCAGAGCTCTCTAGCACAAGATATGAGTGATTAACTTAAGAATACACCAAGGACAAAACACACTCCATAATTTAACCCACTAGAAAATCTATGAGATCATGGAAGAGAGGGATATCATGAAGCCAATAATCTAGCAAGTTGTTTTATGCTATGTGATTCATGGGAGAGGAATAAGAGGAGAAGGGAAGGCTAGCAATCTATATTATGCTAGTTCCACTCATATCAAAGAAAGAGGGAAGGAAAATTGATGCTCTATCAAGATGCATTATTCTAGATAGTTCTACCTTGAAATGTTTGCACACAGGGTCATCTTGTAAAAAAAAATTCTCAGTGGTAGCTTACAAGATTATTCTTACAAAAAGAATTGTATCCATGTAGATCCATAAAAATAATCAGTCCTAAGGAAAGAATGGTATCCCTAGGGAAAAGAAAACATGATCAGTCCTAAGGAAAGTATTGTCTCCTTAGTGATTAATAAGGATGATCAGTCCTAAGGAAAGTATTATCTCCTTAAGGATCAATAAGGATGATCAGTCCTAAGGAAAGCATTGTCTCCTTAAGGATCAATAAGTAATATCTTAAAATATTTTTTATTCTTAAATATGTATTATTACTTTGTGTTATTGTGTAAATTTTTTCATGTTCCAAATAAGGGATTTATCTTTTCTTAATGTTCATTTTATGTGTTATTATCCTTCAACGTGCATTTTTTGTGATCAATACTCTTTAATTTTCTCCACTTACACCTTTATGTTCATTAGATTCTCTTCCATTCCTTTTGGATCAATTATTTTTATTTGTAAAGGATGGATAGTATTGGGTGATATTAGTACCATTCCTTCTATGATGAACCTAATTAATCCCTAGTCATTTATATCTGTTAGAGATTTGCTAGTAGGCCAGTACTGACTGTATGTTTGTCATTGTTGACAACATATGGAAAGTATCATGCATGGAAGTCTATGTAGTAAGCTTTCAATATATGTAGCATGGACATGATATCAGTATGATATCATGGGTGTAGATGTTAACTATTAGTACAGACAGTTATATAGCAGCTTGTGTTAGCAATGTTCCTGATAGAGTAACAGATAGTGTTTTGTGTATGGTTGTCCATACAATTATCATGGAGCCTTGCGCGCTTGGATATATGTTGAAGACATATTAGTGGTGTTACATTCATGGACGCAGAGTTTGATGATCTGTAGAAGTGAAGTTATGCAATCGCTATTCGCTAGTAACAGTTTCTTGTGTTTATTCAGAAGAGCTGACAGAGATTTTATCAGTTCTAGAGTTGCGCCTATAATTTTGGTACGTGCCCATGGATTTATGCTTAGAGAAGAGTTAGTGATGTTTGGTTAAGAGTGCATGAAGTAATTCAGCTTGAGGAGAAAGATACAGTTGTTTTGGTAGAGTTGATAGTGTGTAGCGTGCATCTACAATTATCTTATTGGACAAGTCCCAGAATGTGTTGTGTGCTTAGTAGAGCTGACTAAATTGTTATTCGAGTTTGTTATGGTTTCTCTAATATGATTTAAAGATGGTTCTAATAGGCTGACTTGATTATATCATTTAGAGGAAAGATATTTATAGGCAGACATTTTTGATTGCTTGAGTGTGGTTCATAGTTGATTAAGAAGTGTAGAGAAGAGTGTGTGAAGTGTTGAGCCATCAGAAGAAGGTCTATGTGACCAAGTAAAGTGTTTATGCTATACATTGGAACTGATCCAGATAGTAGGTCTAAGTGCAGTTCACCAAGATCCAGATATAGTGTGTATCTGTTATTTAGAAGGTTTTAGCCTTCACCCCTTTGAGCAGTGAGCTCTCAGATAGTGTGTCCTCTCCCCTAAAAGGAACTATTGTAAAAGACTCCTAACAGGGTCTAACCCTTGACCAGGTCTACTATACTAAATATATTGTAAAGCAACTCCTAACAGAGTTAAGGATCATAATACACTAGTGCGGAATATTAGTGGGTGCCAATTCCCACTAGGGTTTTTACCTATTTGGGTTTCCCCATAACCAAATATTGGTGTTGTGTTCAAGTGTTCTTTCATTGTGTTTATGCTTTATGTTTAAGTATACTTAATTGGATAAAGAATTGAAACTTGTAGATAACTGATTCACCCTCCCCCTCTCAGTTATCTCTTGGGACTATTCCTAACAATTAGTATCAGAGCCAAGTGCCTCAGAGAGAAATTTTAATAGCTTGAGGTTGATCAGATGGCATACTTCAGAAAAGAAACTCCTAAGTTTTATGGAGAGAATTATCTTGATTGGAAGAACAAGATGGTGACTCATTTGTAGTGCATTGCTTTTGAAGTTTTTGATGTAACTACCAAAGCAGTCAAGATCCCTACTTTAGAAGACCTTGCAAAGGATGATGCTACTGATAAGCAAAAGGAATTATTTCATCAGAATGCAATAGCCAAAGAAGCTCTTATCAGTGCCCTATCGGATAGTGAGTTTTTAGAAATAAAGAAGGTAGATACAACCCACAAAATATGGAAGTACCTAGAAGACATATTTGAAGGAGACAAACAAGCAAAGGATGTGCACAAAAAGACATGGAAGAAAAGATACAATGCATTAGAGATGCTGCCTAAAGAAAACATCAGAGCTTACAATCAAAGGATCAATGAAGCAGTTGTTGGAATCAAGAACAATGGTGGAGAGATCTCAGAAGAAGACATCATGGAGAAATTGATGACTAATCTCACTCCTGAATATGAAAACAAGATCAACATCCTTGATGAGACCATGTAACTTACATCAAATTTTAAGAGAGAAACCTTGATCATCAAAATCTCAGCCTTTGAGATTTCAAGATTGAAGACAAAACCTAAAAGTGAGACAACCTTCAAAGAAATAGTTCATGGTAAGAAATCTGCAAACACTTCTGGTAATTTTGATGATGATGAAGAAAAAACATTAGATGATTTCATTGCTATGATTTCCAAGAGAGAAAAGAAAGGAAAAGGAAAGTATGAAGTTCAATTGCCATTTAAATGCTTTTCATGTAATAAGATTGGTCACTTTGCATCTAAATGTCCCTTAAGAGCTAGAAAGTTCAAAAATGACTACAAGCCTAAATTCTCTAAGGAATGTTACTATGCCAGAGATGGAGTTTCAGATGATGATTTAGCTGAAGAAGAAATTGGATTTATTGCTATCATAGAGAAAATGAATAATAAATCAGATCATGAAGATAAGAAAGAGAATCAAGAGCTAGCATTGATTTCCCAAGCTGATATAAGGACAGACTGGATTATAGATAGTGGTTGTTCACATCACATGATAGGTGATAAAGGCATGTTTGTTCATCTAGAAAAATACAATGGTGGCATGGTTAGATTTGGAGATAACACTCCTAAACCCATAGTTGGTAGAGGAGCCATCACCTTGGATGGGAAGAATACTACTGATGATGTTCTCTATGTAGATGGTTTGAAACATAACCTTCTTAGTCTTGGATAGTTACTTGGAAAAGGTTATCAGTTGGAATTCAAAGATGACAAATGCATCATTAACAACAAGGATGGTGTTATGATTGCATCAGGCTCAAAGACTAAAGGTAATGTTTTCCAACTCAATTCAAAAGCAAGTTGTTTTGTTGCTAAAGTTGATGACAGTTGGTTGTGGCATAAAAGACTATGTCATATCAATTTTGATAACATAGTAAAGATAAGAAATGTAAAGGCAGTAAGAGATCTACCTAGCATAGCAAAGCCAATTGATACTATATGCAAGGAATGTGTGATGGGAAAGCATGTGAGAAACTCATTCAGGAGTAAGCACAATTCAATAGAGAACAAGTTGGATCTAATTCATACAGACCTATGTGGTCCAACTCAAACAAGATCATACTATGGTGAAAGGTATTTAATTTTGTTTGTTGATGATTATACTAGGATGATGTGGGTTGCATTCTTGAAAGATAAATCAAAAGCATTTGAGAAGTTCAAAATATTCAAAGCTAAGGTTGAGAATGAATCTAGACTAAAGATAAAATGTTTGAGATCAGATAGAGGAGGAGAATTCACCTCTGACAAATTCTATGAGTACTACGAAGAACATGGCATAAAGAGATAGTTAAGTGCACCTAGAACCCCTCAGCAGAATGGAATTGCAGAGAGAAGGAATATGATCATCCTTGATACAGTGCGCACCATCATGATTGAAGGAAAAGTTGCACACACCTAATGGAGAGATGCAGTCAATACAATAGTCTACACCATCAATAGAATTCAATTAAGGCCTAGCGCTGACAAAACATCTTATGAGCTATGGTTTGGTAATGTTCCCACAGTAAAATACTTCAGAATCTTTGGAAGCAAGTGCTACATCAAGAGGGATGAAGTAGTAGGCAAGTTTGATGCAAGAAGTGATGAAGGTATTTTCCTTGGTTACTCTACTAAAAGTAAATCTTATAGTGTTTCAATTTAAGATTGAAAAAGATCATTGAAAGTGCTCATGTTATGATTAATGAAAAGTTTGCTCATGTTATGATTAATGAAAAGTTTATGGTTCAAGATATCATGATTACTCACCCATGATTGAAGAAGAACCCAGACCCTCGACTAGTGAGATAGTTATTGAAGAAATGTTTGATAGTATTGATGTACTATTAAATGACCCTGAGACAAGTGAAGAAGATACTCCTAAGGCTGATGAGTCAGCATCACCTAAGGTTCCAAAGTTTACATCTAGAAACCATTCCAAGAAAGACATCATTGGAGATCAGAGCGCAAAAGTCTTAACAAGGTCCCAAGCAAAGAACTCAGCTAGCAATGAAGCGGTATGTTTACTATCTCAGATTGTGATGAAGGGTGATCCCCTTAATACCACAAACACATAACAGAAACAGAGATAACAACAATATGCAAGAATAGAAAATTGGCTTCTTATTATCTCCACAAATGTGGAATTACAAACTTTCAGAATTAAAATATGCAAAGCCACATGGGCATTCCCTTACAATATTCTATAGGACAAAGCCTTGAATCAATACCCAGATCTACTACCCAGAACTGTCCCGAACTACCTAAGACAACACTACAACCTTCCTTCTCTAGGCAATTTTCCACCGCCTAGGAAGGTTCCATAATTTTTAGCCAACAAGGCCCACCAAACTTAGAATTATTTTATTTTTCATTTTATTACATCAAAGTCGACTCAAAATAACTTTTGAAACCCAAATAGAAATTTTGAAGGAAAATCATTTTCCACCATTTCAGGTGACCCAACTTCCGGAGACCATAAGTCATCACCCGTTGACCTGATTGACTATTATAACCCCATTTCAAAAAGGGCACGAGGAGCTCTACAAGGCTTGAATCAAGTAAGCTTCATTCAACCAAAAATTCAACCTCATCCGAGGCCTCTAAAGCCTTCAAAATTGAGTTCAAAGTTTCTGTACCCTGTTTCCAAAACTGAAAAGTTTCAATATCTTCAAAACCAAACTTGATCTAGCAATGAAACTTTACAGGTAGGCTGATATGACTAAGATGAACCTCCAACTGTGAAATCAAAACATTCCAAGATCGTATGACCAACTTACTAAAAATATCAAGTTTCCATAAATAGCAGCTCTACACAAGATAGCCCTTATTGAAAAGAAACCAAAAATATTTTTGGGTGATGCAAGATTGCTCTTACACCCAGGATGCTCCTGCATTAGATTGAACCCTTAAGTGTTGAAGATGCATGCAATAATTTAGATTGGCATGATGTTATGAAAGAAGAACTTGATCAAATTGTTAAGAATGACACTTGGGAACTGTTCCCAAGACCTAGTGATAAGAATGTGATTGGAACAAAGTGGATATTCAAAAACAAGATGAATGAAGATGGCACAGTAGTAAGAAACAAAGAAATATTAGTATGTAAAGGATATGCGCAAAGAGAAGGCATTGATTATTCTGACACATTTGCACCTGTGAGTAGATTAGAAGCTATCAAGTTGTTTCTAGCCTATGCTATAGACAAAAACTTCAAAGTTTATTAGATGGATGTCAAGTCAGCATTCCTAAATGGAGATTTGAAAGAAGAAGTATACATTGAGCAACCAAAAGGATTCACCTTATCAGACAGACCTGATATGGTATGCAGATTAAAGAAGGCCCTCTATGGACTTAAGCAAGCCCCTAGATCATGGTATGAGAGACTAGATTGATAATTAACAAAGATTGGATTCAAGAAGGGAGCAACAGATTGTAATCTATTCATTAGAGAGACATCTAAAGGTTTATTACTTGTAGCTATATTTGTTGATGACATTATCTTTGGAGGTAATGACAAACTAAGTGCAAAATTTGCCAAAGAAATGCATAATGAGTTTGAGATGAGTATGATTGGTCCTATCAAATACTTTTTGGGACTAAATGTGCAGTAGACAGAAAAAGGAATTTTTATTAATTAGTCAAAATATGTGAAAGAGATATTGAATAAATTCAATATGGATGATTGCACGCCAGTAGGAACCCCTATGATCACTGGATGCAAGCTTACAAAAGAAGATGACTCACCAGCAGTAGATATAACATTGTATCAATCTATGATTGGTAAACTTATATATCTTACTTAGACTAGACCTGATATTTCAAATGCAGTTGGCATAGTTGGAAGATTTGAAGCAGAGCCCAAACAAAGTCACCTCATGGCACTAAAGAGAATATTCAGATACTTTCAGGGCACTATAGATTATGGTCTATGGTATCCTATTTTAGAAAATATTGAGCTTCATGTGTCCACTGATGCAGATTGGGAAGGATGTGTTGATGACATAAAGAGTACTTTAGGAGGAGCAGTGTTTCTTGGTGATAGACTTGTCACTTGGACAAGCAAGAAACAAAATTGTATTTCTCAGTCAACAGTAGAAGCAGAGTATGTTGCAACAGCCTTGAATTGTTCTACAATTATTTGGATCAAGCATATGATAAAGGATTTTGGAATTCAGATTGATTATCCTATTATTATTCACTATGATAACACTAGCACTATCAATATGTCAAAGAATCATGTGATGCATGCAAAGACAAAGCACATTGAGATCAAGTATCACTTCCTAAGAGAGAAAGTGATAGAGAAAGAAGTCAAGTTGCACTATGTGAGTACTAAAGATCATTTGGAAAATATATTCACAAATCCCTTTCCTAAGGATACTTTTGAGTATCTCAGGGAGAAGTTGGGATTCATTCCCTTCCCTGATTCTGCCTAGAAGAAGAAGGAAAGGCATCAATCCTCAGGGACTAGTGGAAGGTTGACTACTCTACCTCAGGAGTAGTACCAGTGCTTAAAATGAATGGCACCCTTTTCCATTGATGTCAAAGGGAGATTATATATAGAGTCATGAAAAATAGAAGTAAAAAGAGGAGTAATATACTAAGGGGGAGTAACATTCAATTTTGATAGTAATTCAGTTAAGGAAATGGAGAATATCAGTAAATATTGTAGTAGATGAAGGATTCATCTTTGGGGGAGTTTTGAAGAGGAAATGGAGAATGTTATAAAATAAATATTCATTTGGGTTGATGGTGGTTTTTCATTCCATATGTTTCCATCAATGCCAAAGGGGGAGATTAATGGAGATTTTCTAGCAAGCCAGTACTGACTGTATGTTTGTCATTGATGACAACATATGGAAAGTAGCATGTGTGGAAGTCTTATGTAGTAAGCTTTTTATATATGTAGCATGGACATGATATCAACATGATATCATGGGCACAGAGGTTAACTATTAGTACAGATAGTTATATAGCAGTTAGTGTCAGCAGTGTTCCTGACAGAGTAACAGACAGTGTTCTGTGTTTGGTTGTCCATACAGTTATCATGGAGCCTTGCGCACTTGGATATATGTTGAAGACATGCTAGTGATGTTTTAGTTATGGATGCATAGTCTGTTGATGAGTAGAAGTGAATTTATGCAATCTTTATTCGCCAGCAATAGTTTCCTATGTTTATTTAGAAGAGCCAATAGAGATTTTATTGGTTATATAGTTGCGCCTATCTCTAGGGTATGCACCCTTAGAGTTAAGCTTGGAGAATAGTTAGTGATGTTTGGTTAAGAGAGCATGATTTATTTCATCTTATAGAGAAAGATCTAGATGTTTTGGTAGAGCCGATAGTGTGTAGCGTGCGTCTACAATTATCTTATTAGACAGGTCCCAGAATGTGTTGCGTGCATAGTAGAGCTGACAAAATGTTTATTAGAGTTTGTTATGATTTCTCTAATATGATTTCAAGGTGGTTCTAATAGGCCAAATTGATTATATCATTTAGAGGAAAGATATTTATAGGTAGTCATTTGTGATTGTTGAAGTATGGTTCACAGTTGTTTAAGTAGAGCAGAGTAGAGTGTGTGAAGTGTTGAGCCATCAGAAGAAGGTCTATGTGACCAAGTAAAGTACTTGTGCTATTCATTGGAACTGATCCAGATAGTAGGTCAAAGCATAGCTCACCAAGATCCAGATATAGTGTATATCTATTATTTAGAAGGTTGTAGCCTTCGCCCCTTTGAGTAGTGATCTCTCGGATAGTGCGTCCTCTCCCTTAACAGGGACAATTATAAAAGACTCCTAACAAGGTCTAACCCTTGACTAGGTCTACTATACTAAATATATTGTAAAGCAACTCCTAACAAGGTTAAGGATATTCTAACAAGGATCATAATACTCTAGTGCAGAATATTAGTGGGTGTCAATTCCCACTAGGGTTTTTACCTATTTGGGTTTCCCTGTAACCAAAAAATTGGTGTTGTGTTCTTGTGTTCTTTCATTGTGTTTATGCTTTATGCTTAAGTATACTTAATTGGATAAAGAATTGAATCTTGTAGATAATTGATTCACCCCCCCCCCCCCCCTCTTAGTTATCTCTTGGGACTATTCCTAACATTATGTACTTGTCTCATGCAGGAGGAAGGGCCCTCAAAAGCTATGGAGCCATTTTTAACCTCTTGCCCTAGGCGAGCCAGTGGTTGCCTGGTTAGGGAAGAGTGAAGTTGCAAAGCTTCAAGATTGTAGGGTTGTGAAGATATGGCTAAATGGAGTCATGGAGTTGATAGAGGGATGTGTTAAGGTTACTTGGTGAGAAGGAGGAGCTTACACCAATCGTAGAAGGCATCAAACCAAGTTGAAAGTTAGACAGTCCTTGGAAAGGCCTAGAAACCCTTGAAAACCCTCAAATTGAGTTAAGGCATTGTATGACCATTTGGAGGCCTTAGACCCTAAAAATATTTGAGACCTAGGCAAATTAATAGGAGTCTTTGAAGGAAGTTAGAAGTGGTTAGTGGAAGGTTTTGGAGTTATTCCTTGATTTCTCGGATTAGGAGGGCTAATTGGGGCACTTTCCTTGTAGCCCTGTTTCAGTGCTAAATCTTGAAATCAGTAAGGAAGATCAGTGAGGGGGGTTATCTTAAGAATTGGAATGAGTGTAGTGGGAGGTTTTACAACACCTCCACAATATTGCAAGAATCTTGGGAAGATTTAAGAAGTTATACCTTAGAGAAAGCTAAGAAGACTAGAGAGTTCCTCATCAAGAAAGAGGACCTAGAAGATGGAGAAGATTGGAATTTGCACAAGGTAGAGGAGTGGGGATTGGATTAGGGGATCACAAGTAGAGAGATGATTCTATAGGTCCAGTGGGTGATCTTGGAAGACACCATAGGTCTCAGAGGAAGACTAGAAGCATGAACTAGTGATTAGTTCATCCCCTCTCCCTATCAAGTGGTATCAGAGTCTGTTAAAGGTTTGGGAATAGTAATTGAGAAAGAAGGTGAATGCTTTCACCAACTGAATCTAGTGCATAAATAAAAATGGTGACCAATGCAAAATTTTCCAAGAAGGTTGAAGAACAAGAGGAGGACAACAAGTTGTTGAGAGAGAGATTGGCACAACTAGAATAGTTGTTGAATGATGTCCAAGACAAAGCAGATAGAGTCAAGGACAAGATGGAACAAAAAGAAGAGAAAGAAGCCAAAGAAAAGAAGATTGATTTGGAGGAGGAAGCTCCAACACTAGACCTTGTTATACCAGAGGAACCTTTCTTGAAGGCACTTAAGGCAATGAATAGCAAGGCTTTAGAAGGTATTCCTCTATTCAGTAGAAAAATGGATCCAGATCTGATTATGGACTAGATAGAAGGTATGGAGAACCATTTTTAATGTGATGGTGTCTTAGATGCTCAAAAGGTGAAGGTGGAAAAGTCAAGGTTTAGAGGCTCAGCCTTAACTTGGTGGAAATTTGTCCAAACTGAAAGAGAGAAGGAAGGAAGGAGCCCCATAGTCACTTGGAAAGGGATGGTGGCTAAAATCAAGCAAGCTTATGTCCTTGATGACTATGAAATATAGCTACATAGGAGAAGGAAGAATCTCAGACAAAAGGAAATGGATGTACATTCCTACACTGAAGAATTTCAAAAACTATGCTTAAGGTCCAAGGTAGTGGAAGATGAAAGCATAAGATTGGCTAGATATTTGAATGGTCTTAAGTGGTCCATTCAAGAAGACATGAGTCTTGTCACCCCTAAAACAGTCCATCAATGCTACCAAATAGCTTTAAAGATAGAAGAGAAAGGAAAGAGAAAGCATGATCAGACCTCAAAGAATAGAGGAAGAGGTAGAGATGGCAGAGGACATAGGGGAAGCTATGGAGGTAGAAGAAATGACAGTAGACCCCAAGGTGAGTCTAAGTTGACTAAACAAAGTGGAGAAACTAGTCAAAGAGGTGGTTCAAGTAGAGGAAGAGGATTTGGAGGAAGAGGTAGATCACTAGGAGGAAGGGGACCATCCTATTTTGCTACCATGAAATGTTTTCACTGTCAAAAATTGGGGCATCTAGCCTATAGGTGTCCTGAAAAAGGATCAACATCATAAGGAGAGAAGAAAGTGGCATATGTGCACGAAGATACTTCAAGTGTGAAGTCTCTTGATATCCAATTAGATTCAGAGAGTGGTGAGAATTTGATGGTGAGAAGAATACTGACTAGAGAACCAATTAAGGAGGAACCCAAGCAAAGGAGGTCACTCTTCAAGTTAAGATGTAAGATCATGGGGAAAGTTTGCAAGGTTATCATAGACTCAGGGTCTACTGATAACATCATCTCTAATGAATCCATCACCAAACTTAAGATACCCAAGATACCTCATAGCACTCCCTATAAAGTCACATGGTTAAACAAGGGGCAACATGTCTTGGTCAATGAACAAGCATGGATTGAATTCACAATAGGAGGTTACAAGGACAAACTCTTGTGTGATGTTTTGCCGATGGATGTCTGCCACCTATTATTAGGTAGACCATGGAAATTTGACAGGAAGGCCATGCATAATGGTGAACAAAATTCATACACCTTTCAAAGGGATGGAGTGAGCTATAAAATTTAGTCACTTCTTGAATCAGACAGTCAAGGAAGTGGGCCAAATGTGTTGATGTTGAAAGGGAAGGATTTCATGAGAGCTCTTTAGAAAGAAGGAGTGGGATATGCCATTGTGGTAAAACCCAAAGAGGAAGCAGAGGGTAAGAAGGTAGATATACCTCATGAAGTGCAGGAAATTTTGAAGGAGTACAAAGATATTATATCAGATGGTACACTTGCAACCCTACCACTCAAGAAGGAAATCAGTCACCAAATAGACCTAATTCTAGGGGCATCACTACCAAATAAAGCACCTTACAATTTGACTCCTGAATAGAATAGGGAAGTTGCAAGACAAGTGTAGGAGTTAATGGACCAAGGACTAATAAGGAAGAGCATCAGCCCATGTGTTGTGCCTACTATTTTGGCACCCAAAAAAGGAGGAACATGGAGGTTCTGCACAGACTCCAGAGCCATTAATAAGATTACAATCTGTTATAGGTTTCCAATACCTAGCATTGAAGACTTAATAGACTATTTAGGAGGGGCTAAGTACTACACCAAGATAGACCTTAAAAGTGGCTATCACCAAATCAGAATAAAAGAGGGAGATGAGTGGAAAAAAACTTTCAAAACCACTGAAGGATTCTATGAATGGCTAGTTATGCCATTTGGCCTCTCCAATGACTTCACAAGTAAGTTTGTGGTAGTCTATTTGGATGAAATTTTAATTTTTAGTATGACTAAAGAGGAACACTTAAAGCATATCATGGTTGTGTTATCCAAGTTGAAAGAGGAACACCTAACCATCAATCTAGATAAGTGTGATTTTATGAAGCAGGAACTAGTCTATTTGGGCTTTTTTCTATCTCAAGGAGATCTCAAGATGGATGAATCTAAGGTTGCAGTCATACTAAGTTGGCCAACTCCCAAGAATGCTAGTGAGGTAAGGAGTTTTCATGGCCTAGCCCAATACTATAGGAAGTTCATCAGGAACTTCAATGGGATATGTGCTCCCATGATGGATAACATAAAAGCTGGATTGAGAACCAAATTTGTGTGGACACCAGCAGTAGATAAGGGATTTGAAACATTGAAGAAGGAGGTAGCTACTAAGCCTATCCTAAAGTTTCCAACTTTTTATGAACTCTTTACCATAGAGTGTGATGCTAGTAACATAGTAAAAGGAGGGGTTTTAAGCCAAAGCAATAGACCGGTGGCTTTCTTTAGTGAGAAGCTAAATGTAGCAAAACAAAAATACTCTTCCTATGACTTGGAATTATATGCCCTTTTTCAATCCCTTAGAAAGTGGAGGCATTATATTTTGCCAAAGGATTTTGTAGTGTTCACTGATAACCAAGCCTTGAGCTTCCTTAACTCCCAAGACAATTTGAGTCACAGACATGTAAAGTGGGTGGAGTACTTGCAACCATACACTTTCACCATAAAATATAAGAAGGGATAGCTCAATAAAGTAGCAGATGCTTTAAGTAGGAGGCTACTCACTGTTCTATAAATCCAAATACAAAGCATAGGAGTGGATAACTTAAAGGAACTGTATCAAACAGATGAAGATTTTGCAGAGACATACAAGGTGTGTCAAGACCACCTTAATCACTTTCATGGTGAGTTTGTAGAGTTTACATTGTATAATGGATTACTTTTTAAAGGATGATAGTTGTGTGTTCCTAGAGGGTCCATGAGGGAGAACCTCATCCAAGAAAAGCATAATGGAAGTTTGAGTGGCCATTTTGGCTTGAATAAGACCTTAGAATTGGTTTAGAGGTTCTACTATTGGCCTAAAATGTAGAGAGATGTTAGGACCTATGTAGATCAATGCATCATATGCCAAAGGGAAAAGGGAACCTTTAAAAATGTAGGGCTTTACCAGCCAATATCAAGCAGGCCATGGGAGTGTGTAAGTATGGATTTTGTGGTTGGTTTGCCTAGGACAAAGAGTGGATTTGATAGCATTTATGTGGTAGTAGATAAATTTAGTAAAATGATTCATTTTATCCCATGCAAGGTCACTCATGATGCAAGTCATATTGCTTATTTATTTTTCAAAGAGGTTGTGAGGATTCATGGCTTGCCAAGTAGCATTATTTCTGACAAGGATAGCAAATTCATGGGATACTTTTGGAGGTCCTTATGGCAAAGGCTAGGTACCAATCTAGCATTTAGTTCAGCTTACCACCCTTAGACTAATGGCCAAACTAAGGTGGTCAATAGAACACTTGGTAATTTGTTGAGGTGTTTAACCAAGGAATATGGTTTAACTTGGGATTTAGTCATTCACCAAGCAGAATTTGCATATAATGATAGCATTAACAGAACTACTGGTAAAAGTCACTTTGAAATTGTATATGGGATACATCCTAGGGGTGTATGTGAACTGAGAACTTTGGGAAATAAAGTTCCTAATAGTGGTTATATTAAATATTTTAGTTAGTCAATGAAAGAAGTGCATGAACAAGTAAAACAGGTCCTCACTGAGAATACCAAGAAGATGAAGGACAGAGTTGACCTCAAGAGGAGAGAAGTACAATTTGGTGTGGGGGACTTGGTCATGGACCATATAAACAAAGAAAGAATGGAAAAAGGAGTTCCCACAAAACTTCAAATGAGGAGGATAGGTCCATGTCCAATACTGGCCAAGTATGGGCATAATGCTTATAGAGTTGAGCTTCATGATGACCTAGCTATCTCTCCCATTTTCAATGTTGCAGACCTGGTGAAGTATAAAGGACCCCTTACTAAGATGGATTAGAATGTGGAGGAGGCTAAGGTAGAAGCACAAGTAGAAACTCTACCTCCTAAACCCAAACTTCAAGCAGAGAGAATACTAGACTCTCATATTCAAGCCAAGACCAAGCAGGGTACTTATAAAGAACACTTGATAAAGTGAAAGGATAAACCTGACTCAGAGGCCACCTAGATTCTTGAGAACCAGTATCACTATTATCAATTGGAATTGTATTTTATCCTTTGTGGAGTGTTTTTATTTCATTATTTTAGGTGTGTGTGTTTTTCATTTCAAAGTTTTGTAAATACTTATCTTTTGCCAGTTCACTGTACTAAACTAGGTAGTTGGTATTGTAAAGCATGTAACTCACTATCCCATTGTAGAAATAGTACAGCCTCTTGGTTATAGTGAGTGTACATTATTTACTTATCTCATGTAGGAGGAACGACCCTCAAAATCTATGGAGCCATTTTTAACCTTTTGTCCTAGGCGAGCCAGTGGTTGCCTGGTTAGGGAAGAGTGAAGTTGTCGAGCTTCAAGATTGTAGGGTTGTGAAGAAATGGCTAAATGGAGTCATGGAGTTGATAGAGGGATGTGTTAAGGTTCCTTGGTGAGAAGGAGGATCTTACACCAATCCTAGAATGCATCAAACCAAGTTGAAAGTTAGACAGTCCTTGGAAAGGCCTAGAAACCCTTGAAAACCCTCAAATTGAGTTAAGGCACTGTACGACCATTTGGAGGCCTTAGACCTTGAAAATATTTGAGACCTAGACAAATGAATAGTCATATCTAAAGGAAGTTAGAAGTGGTTAGTGGAAGGTTTTGGAGTTATTCCCTGATTTCTTGGATTAGGAGGGCTAATTGGGGCACTTTCCTTATAGCCTTGTTTCAGTGCTAAATCTTAAATCGGTAAGGAAGATCAATGAGGGGGGTTATCTTAAGCATTGGAATGAGTGTAGTGGGAGGTTTTAAAACACCTCCACAACCCTAAAATAATCTTGGGAAGAGTTAAGAAGTTAGACCTTAGAGAAAGCTAAGAAGACTAGAGAGTTCCTTATCAAGAAAGCGGACCTAGAAGATGGAGAAGATTGGAATTTGCACAAGATAGAGGAATGGGGATTGGATTAGGGGATCAAAAGTAGAGAGATGATATTATAGGTCCAATGGGTGATCTTTTAAGACACCATAGGTCTCAGAGGAAGACTAGAAGCATGAACTATTGATTAGTTCATCCCCTCTCCCTATCAATTGACCACCACAGTAGATCTTCATGTGATTCATTTGGGATCATATGATGTTATCCTTGAAATGGATTGGTTAGGTTCTCAGGGAGCTAGCATTGATTTTAGATAAAAGAAATGTTTGGAATAACAGTCCACAATACAACTAAGAGGGGGGGTGAATAAGTTGTATGACAAAATATTAAACTTTAAACTTTGAATAGCAGCAATATAAGATCCAATGAACACAGTGAATGTTAACACAATAACACAATATTTTGGTGTTGGGGAAACCCTTTTAAAGGTAAAAAACTCAGTGGGATTTAGCACCCACAAATGATCTACTGAGAGTATAGTGTCCTTGTTAGAAGATCTAGCCTTGTTAGGAGCTTATTGAAACATTATAGTACATAGTCCTTATTAGAGGACATACCTTGTTAGGAGTCAAGAAAGAAGGGTGGGATCACTTCCCAAAGAATTTTAAATCGACCTTAAGAACTCATTGTTTGCAACACAAGTGTATATGAAGAAATACATAATATTTTGAACTGTTCGACAAAAACTAGCTTTGCTTGATCAGTTCCAATGAAGTACACTAGTAATTCTCTTCTCTACATCCAACAAACATAAGCTCACAACTTTGACAATCCTCTTTTCATCGCATACATTCTCACCATATATTTTCCAAAGGAAAGACCTTACATATATACCCTATTACATTCTACATGATCAGGTCGGTCGATTAGGCTTTCCTAATATACAAACAATTGCATAGACCCTTGCTAAGATAAACACAGTATCTAAAACAAGTATACAATGATTACATTACAACAATTAAGGACTAACATCCTTAATTCACATTCTCCAATAAAAATGCACGATACATCTCTGAAGTCAACTCCCAAGTAAGTCTTCTCCAAAACACAGCCATAGCTGACATCATCCAAAATTATGTACCTTGTACTGACCATTGATCATTCTCCAATGCCTTTTCTTTCATTCCTCAAGCTCACATATACTAAATCCAAACCTTTTGTAAGATACACCAGAAACACATAGACTATTTCTTGTTAACTTCCACTGTCATAATCTAGTAACCAGTCTTCACCAAACCATCTATAACTCATCTAATATGAAACATTACATGATGCAATCTTGGATATAATATCACAACATCTTCTTGAACTCTCATTTGACTTTTCATGATTTGAAACATCCTTACATTGTCCATACACTATAATAACCAACCTATTCTTTTCATAGAAACATATGTTGACATTAGTGACAAACCACAAATGAAAACAATATGAATGTCCATTCAGTAATGTAGTGATTAAAGATATAAAATGTATCAATCACACCCCATGCATTAGCAATATCCAACAATCTCCCCCTTTGGCATTGATATCAACATATGGGAAAATCCATCATCCCAAAGTTATATCAATCCAAAGCTCTACAACCAAACAATACTCTCATAGTATACCTCCATACAATCTCTCCATATAGTAGGGATTTTATCATAGCAACACTCCCCCTTTGACAACAATGGAAAAAGGTGCCATACGGTATCAAAAGTCCTCCTTCTTCATCTTCCATGAGCCAGGTGTTGAATCACCCAAATATCTTTTGTAAGCTTCCACACATGATCACTCCCCCTGAGGAGTACATCCCTACGTCAAGTCCAATATATGATAAGGCTCTGAAAACCTCTAGACTGATGCATCCCTGCATCATTTAATTATGACTAGGAGGGGCTTGAACCCCAAGCATACCTCTGAGATATTCAAAGGTAGCTTTTGGCAATGGATTTGTAAAGATGTCAGCAATCTGTTCCTTTGTGCTAATATACTCCAATTTTATTTCCTTCTCTTCCACCTTGTCTCTCAAGAAGTGATACTTGATAGAAATATGTTTAGTTTTAGAATGCATCACCAGATTCTTTGACATATTCATTGTACTAGTCTTATCACAATGGATAACCACTATCTCATCAAAAGTTATTCCAATATCCTTCAACATTTATTTCATCCAAACAATTTAAGTGTAGTTTCTAGCAACAACAACATACTTTGATTCTGCAGTAGATTTATCTATACAATCTTGCTTCTTACTTAGCCATGAAACCATCTTTTTCCCAATGAAAAATGCACCACCACTAGTACTCTTTATGTCATCAATATTTCTTGTCCAATCAACATCAGTATAAGCATGAAGTTCAAAATTATCATTCCTATCATACCATAGCCCATATTCAATTTTCCCTTTCAGATATCTGAATATCCTTTTCATAGCAGCTGGGTGTGTCTCTTTTGGTTCTGCCTAATATCTAGCCACAATTCCAACAACATTGGAATTATCTGGTTTGGTATGAGTCAGATATTGTAATCCACCAACCATTGATCTATACTTGGTCTAAAAAATACATTGAGTCTCATCATTACTTGATAGTTTATTACTGGTCACCATGGGTGTACCAACTGGTTTAGTCTTCCATTCCAAACTTCTTTAACATTTCTTTAAGATGCTTAGTCTAAGAAATGAAAATGTCATTCTTGTTCTAAATTAAATGCAATCTAAGAAATAATTTCATTTCACCTATCATGGACATCTCAAATTCATTTTCCATTTCTTTAGTAAACTTTTTACACAGTTCATCATTGTCTCCAAAGATAATATCATCAACAAAAAGTATGAAATACCTTTCACCATAGTATGATCTTGTCCTTATAGGTCCGCATAGGTCAATATGTACCAGATCCAACTTTCCTTTTGATGTATATGCTTTGCTTTTATAACTACTTCTAGTCTATTTTCCCATAACCTATTCTCTTCATACAGTGTTAGATGGTTTCACAATCTTTGGCATATATCTTACTGCATTAGCCAAACTTGCATTCACAATGTTATCAAAACTAACATGACAAAACCTTATGTGCCATAAGAAATTGTCATCTACCTTTGCAACAAAACAAGAGGCTCCATATGTATTCAATTCAAATACATTACCTCTAGATTTAGTACCGGTTGCAATCAGCTTTCCTACCTTACTTCTGATAAAACATTTACCATCATTGAATTGAAATTGAAACTTTTTGTCCATCAACTTTCCAATACTCAACACATTGTGCTTAAGTCCATCAACAAGTAGCACATTATTAGTATTAGTCTTTCTATCCAAATTAATAGATCCTACACCTATGATAGGTTTAGGAAGATTGTCTCTGAATCTTACAACACCACCATCATACTTTACTAATTTAACAAACTTGTTTTTGTCTCTAGTCATATGATGTGAACAAACACTATCTATAATCCATTCAGTTTTCTTATCAACATGAGATAATAAAGCCTTTTCCTCATATACTAGTTCATCTCTAATATAAACAAATCCAATCTCTTCATAATATAAATCATCATCATCAAAAATGCCTTCACTAGCATAATAACATTCCTTATCCTTCATAGACTTTAAAAACTTAGGCTTGTACTTAGGAACTCTTATAGGACATCTAGATGCAAAATGACCTACCTTATTGCATGAAAAACATTTCAAAGGTAATTTTCCTTCAAATTTTCCCTTAACTCTCTTTTCTCTTCTAGCAATCAGTGCAACCGGTTCATCCATCTTTATTTCCTCTGCCATTATCTGTTCCTATTCCTCAGCATACTAATCAAGATCTTCTTTTAGGTCTTCACAGTAGGTGCTCGAAAGTGCATACATCATCTTCTTGTGTGCAAATTCCTTGAATGTAGATTAAACTTTTGGTACAGATTCTCCCATCTTAGCAGCTCCAAAGGTAGTTAGCTTTGCAATCAACATCTCTCTACTAAATTTTAGATTCAAAGGTATAGTTTCTTGAATAGATATAGCCTTAAACTTGTAAGCAGGTGTCAATGATCTAAGGATCTTCGTAATGACTTCTTCATCATAAGTGCCTCCACAGTTTCTGATTCCAACCGCAACATTTGTAACCCTTTGAACATAAGCCCTAATTCTTTCATCATCATTCATTTTTATCTTATCCATCTTTGTTTTCCAGTTCTGTAACTTCACTTTCTTGGTATACTTGTCTCCTTCATACAATGCTTCCAATCTTTTCTCAATATGGTGTGTCGAATCCAAATCTTTAACTTCAGTAAATTCTCCTTCAGATAGTGCATTGATCAGTGCTTCCCTTGATACCATGTTGTATGAGAATACCATCTTTTCATCATCAATATCTGATGGAAAATCATTCTCAGTCTTCATAGCTACCTTATTCTTTGTAATCAACTAGTAGTCAATGCCCAAACATAGCAAATGAGTTTGCATCTTGTTCTTCCAACCATCAAAGTTTTCAGGATCAAATTTTAGACTACCCTTCCTATAGAATGCCATCTCTAAGATCACCTCAAGTTGTTAATCTTTCTCTCTAAGGACCACAACCTCTGATACCAATTGTTAGGAATAACAGTTTACAATAAAACTGAGAAGGGGGGTGACTCAGTTGTATGACAAAATATTAAACTTTAAACTTTGAATAACAACAATATTAGATCCAATGAACACAATGAATGTTAACACAATAATACAATATTTTGGTGTCGGGGAAATATTGTTAAAGGTAAAAACCCTGGTGGGAATTAGCACCCACAAATGATGTACTGAGAGTATAGTATCCTTGTTAGAAGATCTAGCCCTGTTAGGAGCTTATTGAAACATTATAGTACATAGTCCTTATTAGAGGACAAACCCTGTTAGGAGTCAAGAAAGAAGGGTGGGCTCACTACCCAAAGAAGGTTAAATCCACCTTCAATACTCATTGTTTGCAACACAAGTGTATATGAAGAAATACATAATCTTTTGAATTGTCCAATAGCAACTATCTTTGCTTGATCAGTTCCAATGAAGTACATCAGTAATTATCTACTCTACATTCAACAGAATGAGCTCACAGCTTTGACAATCCTCTTTTCATCACATACATTCTCACCATATCTTTTCCAAATAAAAGACCTTACATATATGCCCTATTATAGTCTACATGATTAGGTCTGTTGATTAGGCTTTCCTAATATACAAATAATTGCATAGACCCTTACTAAGATACACATGGTATCTAAAACAATTATACAATGATTACCTTACAACAATTAAGGACTGACATCCTTAATTCACATTCTCCAACAAAAATGCGCGCTACATCTCTGAAGTCGGCTCCCAAATAGGTCTTCTCCAAAACACACGCCATAGCTGATGTCATCTAGCATTCTATACCTTGTGTTGACCATCGATCATTCTCCAGTGCCTTTTCTTTCATCCCTCAAGCTCGCATATACTGAATCCAAACCTTCTGTAAGGTACACCAAAAACATAGAGACTATCTCTTGTCAACTTCCACTGTCATAATCTTATAACCAGTCTTCACCAAACCATCTGTAACTCATCCAATATGCAGCATTACATGATGTGATCTTGGATATATGATCACAACATCTTATTTGTAGATCCCTATAGTTTTGTTGTCTATTAGTTTCATACACTTAGTCATTATCTAGGCAATGTTGGTTGGTCATCACTACGACCGAGTCATCATGTATAGGCCGAGTCATGTAATGTACATTTACCGAGCAGTAGTCACTGCTGAGTAAACCAATGGTCACCGAGTACTTTGTATTAGCTGAGTAAGTTTTATGTCGAGTTATGTAAAGAAGACAATGTCGAGTGCTAAAGTATAAACAACAGTAAATGCTGAGTGCAAGAGGTATCAATTGCTGAGCAAGCCAGAATTAACATATGTGTTTGTTAAGGCATAATCACTGAGGTAAAATATTTTGGTCGACATTCATATTTTGTTTACCGTTTGTTGAGGAAATCATGAAGGTGATTATGCTTCTATTTTGTAATGATTAATCCCTATGCAACACTTGGAGCCAATCAAAAATAGGGAAAGGTTAAGTGGTAAAATGAGTTAATCTAGATCATAGATCTCAAATCTTGGAGAAATTCAGTTGTCTATATAAGATGAGATCTAAACCCTAATAGAAGTGTGTGTATGTGTGAATGGATGAGAAAGGAGCAAGATAATATCTTCAGACTAGTGAAATATTCTAATAGAGTTCAACCAAGTGAAATAGAGTAAAGCAGTGAAGGACAAAAACTTGATAGATAAGATCAAATCAATACTGGAAGGAGAAGATCTATAATTAGCATATAGTGCAGACTGAAGGATCAGGTACTGAGATATTCTAACAAGTGTATTAGGGTAAATCTCTTAACATAGTGGTTTTAACAGACCTTATTTAATCTCTTAACTGAGTGCTTACTTAGTTGTAAGTTTTAAATCCTTTTGCAAGGTAGATTGTATAAGTCTTTAAGCTCTTAACATGGAAGACCCCTCACAAGGTAGATAATATTTTATGATCAAATTTGTAGCCCTAATAGGCAAGCTTTATATTACAGTAGTGAAGATTTGTGGGTGTCATCCCCACCCCAATTTTACCTTTCAAGGGTTTCTGGGTAACCATGTTACTGTGTTATGAGTACATTCATGAATGATGTTTAGTTTATTAGTTTCATTACATTAATGAAGTCTGTGATAATGCTATGCAATTTTTCAATAATGTTAAAATGGATTAATAGGTGATATCTAATTCACCCCCCTTCTCAGTATCACATTTTCCCAATAGATTTCCAACAATTGGTATCAGAGCTCTAGGGTTTCTTATAGAAAGTCTAACCACTTGAAGAAAAATATCTTGAGATGGAGGTTTATAAGTTGGGAAAAATTATAGAGAATCAGAAGATTGATGTTCAGCTTGCATTACAACGACTTGAAGCAACTAGAGGAGAACTGAAGAAATCCTTAAGCAGAAGAAGAGAAATTGCTATTCAGCAAAATGAATCACAATATCGAGAAGAAGATACTACTAGACTATTTGATAATGGTAACTCTATAGAAAGTGACAAAGCCATAAAAGAGCTACTAGAGAAAAATAACATACTAAATGAGGACATCAAAAATCTGAAGAGAGAACAAGAAATTCAATCTGTCAGACTCTGTGAAGTAGTTGAACAGAAAAAGAAACTTGAAGAAGACAAGACAATGGCAGAAGAAGACAAAAGAAAAATATCAATGAGACTTGATGAAAGGACAAGTGTCATGCAAAGGTTGACTAACAATCAACTAGACATGGTAAATCAACTTCTACTGGTTAATCGAGAATTGGGTAGGAAAGATGTGGAAATCACCAATATGAGATTAGAAAATAATCAACTAAGGAATGAACTGAGATTTGAAAAGGAAACAAATGAAAGGATGAACAAATTGAATGAAGCTGCAAGATATTTTGAAGAACTATTAAGGTCACCTAGAAGATCTAGTGATAGATCTAGACTTGGACTAAATGAGTAATCATCATCTGCCGAGGAAGGAGAATCATCAAAAAGTGGAGAGAAAAGGAATGATAAACCAAAGAACAATAAGCCTACATGCCATCATTGTGGAAAGACAAGACATACAACTAACATCTGCAGAAGAAAACATGGTAAGCCTAATCCTAAACCAAAATTTAATGGACATTGTTTTAACTATAATAAACTTGGACATCACGCACAAGAATGCAGGTCTAAGGTGAGCAATCCACCTATCTCACCAAAATTTCAAGGACACTATTTCAACTGTCAAAAGTATGGAAATAGAGCATTTGAATGTAGATCTAAACCTAAATGATCATCAAATTAGCAGACTAAGTCACCTTAGAAGAGTAACACATACAACTGGGATTATAACACTTGGTACAATTGTCATTACTATGGAAAATATGGGCACATTGGAGCAAATTGTCTAAAGACTCATTTTAGAGGAAAATCTAAAAGTTGGATGAATGGAAGTATGGTATGCTATAAATGTAACAAGATAGGTCATCTAAAGAAAGAATTTAGATCACTTGTACTGAGCAATGATCAAAGAGGGAATGAAGATATCATTGAGAAATTGAGAAATCAAATGAACAAAACATGGAAGAATAAAGAAGAAGGAAGCACTAGTGAAGCCAGTGCACCTAAGGTCACCCAATCTGAAGGATCAGGTGATCACGCTACTTCAAACTAAGAAAAGTAGGTATGTATGGAACTGATGTAGGATCATCTTAGGTCCTTGGCAATCCTGTGTCACCAAAAACATATTTGAGTTTGTTTGTGTTGCTCAGTTCCTACTTTGACTGAGTTGGTTTGGTGTTGCTTGGTTTCCTTTGTTTGTCGGTGTTGGTCGGTTATCTCTCTGGTGCTTGGTTGGTTTTTCTTACTGACGAGTTTCTTTTGATTTTTTGTTGAGGCTTCCTTGTGCATTTAATTTGGGTCATGGATTTAATGCTGGTATCCATCATTGGGAAGTGTGTGGTCCCAGATCTAACTATTATTTCCATTGATTGTGGATCTGAAGGCCGACTCAGTTCGGTAGCCTCTTGTATAAATGTAGTTGTTTGGTTAGAGTTTAGGAGTCAATTTTAGAGTAATTTTTGGTAGAAGATAGGAGATATAATATTGAGATTAACTATAAATCCTCACATGTTTGAGGACTTCTATACTTGATTGTAATATCTGGCCATAACCAGGAAGGCCTTACAGCCTGGCATGTATGATTCTATTTGAAGATAATATATGAATGATGCTACATTTTTTTCTCTCCCACTATGTTGCTATTGCTTCTATGTGTTGTTGAGTAGGGTGGTTTAGGTTAGGGCATTCCATTATTGGCCCCTCCTACCCTCCTCTTGCGTTAGGTGGTATCAAAGTGAGGTAAGATCTGGATCTAGGTTTGCGAATCTAGATTTGAAGGTTCCTTCTTGTGAAGCCCTAGTTGAATTGTTGTGGGGTAGCATATTGTGATCTAACTTACAATTGCAAAGGGTTTTCAAGATGGTTTGTGGGAGGTGAGATGCGGATCTAGGACTGGCAAACATGTTGAGACAACTTGTTGTTGTTGGAGATTTGTCAGCAGGCCAGTACTGACTGTATGTTTGTCATTGATGACAACATATAGAAAGTAGCATGCGTGGAAGTATTATGCAGTAAGCTTTCAGTATATGTAGCATGGACATGATATCAGCATGATATCATGGGTGCAGAGGTTAACTGTTAGTATAGACAGCTATATAGCAGCTTGTGTTAGCAGTGTTCTATGTATGATTGACTGTACAGTTATCATGGAGCCTTGTGCACTTGGATATATGTTGAAGACATGTTAGTGATATTTTAGTTATGGATGCATAGTTTCATAATTAGTATAAGTGAAGTTATGCAGTCACTATTCACCAGTAGTATTTTCCTGTGTTTGTTCAGCAGAGCCGATAGAGATTTTATTGGTTCTAGAGTTGCACCTATCCTATGGGTATGCGCACTTGGATTTAAGCTTAGAGGAGAGCTATTTATGTTTGGTTAAGAGTGCATGAAGTAATTCAGCTTGAGGAGAAAGATCTAGTTGTTTTGGTAGAGCTGACAGTGTGTAGCATGTGTCTACAATTATCTTATTGGACATGTCTGAGAATATGTTGCGTGCATAGTAGAGCTGAAAAAATGTTTATTAGAGTTTGTTATGGTTCCTCTAATATGATTTCAAGGTGGTTCTAATAGGCTGACTTGATTATATCATTTAGAGGAAAGATATTTATAGGCAGTCATTTGTGATTGCTTGAGTGTGGTTCATGGTTGATTAAGCAGAGTAGAGCAGAGTGTGTGAAGTGGTGAGCCATCAGAAGAATGTCTATGTGACCAACTAAAGTATTTGTGCTATACATTGGAGCTGATCTAGACAGCAGGTCAAATCACAATTCACCAAGATCTAGATATAGTGTGCATCTGTTATTCAAAAGGTTGTAGCCTTCACCCCTTTGAGTAGTGAGCTCTAGGACAGTGTGTCCTCTCCCCTAATAGGGACAATTGTAAAAGACTCCTAATAGGGTTTGACCCTTCACTAGGTCTATTATACTAAAAGAATTGTAAAACAACTCCTAACAGGGTTAAGGATCTTCTAACAAGGATCATAATACACTAGTGCATAATATTAGTGGGTGTCAATTCCCACCAGAGTTTTTACCTATTTAGGTTTCCCCGTAACCAAAATATTGGTGTTGTCTTCATGTGTTCTTTCATTGTGTTTATGATTTATGTTTAAGTATACTTAATTGGATAAAGAATTGAATCTTGTAGATAACTGATTCACCCCCCCCCCCCCCCCCCCCTCTTAGTTATCTCTTGGGACTATTCCTAATAGTTTCTAGATTAGAAGTCATTGAAATAGCCCAGGGAAGAGGAAGACATCTTGAAGATGTTAGTGATGATGAAATTGAGGTAGAACAAGGTGATGTAGAACCTGCACCTGTGATGGATCCGGGTGAGGATAGATTTTTGAAGGCTTTGACAAGTTTGAAGTTTACACCACACCTTAATCCTCCTAAGTATGGTGAAAAATTGGATTCAGATGAATTAGTTGATTGGATCACTAAGATGGACAAGTACTTTGAGTATGAAAATGTACTTGAGGAAAAGAAGGTGAAAATTGCAAGCACAAAGTTGAAAAGTTATGCATCCTTATGGTGGGAACATCTGCAGCTAGACAGAAAGAGGAAAGGCAAAGACAAAATCAAGGTATGGAGTAAAATGGTGAATAAATTGAAAGGAAAATTCTTACCTTGTGATTATCAGATTAACCTAGTTAGGTGAATGCAAAGTTTGAGGTAGAAAGATAGCTCGGTAAAGGATTATACTGAGGAATTCTATAGATTAGATATCAGATCTGGACATCATGAAGATGATGTGGAAAGAATTGTTAGATACCTAAATGTTTTGAGAGTTTCCATCCAAGAAGAAATTAGTTTGGTCAAATTGGAGAACATTGAAGAGGCTTATCAATTTGCATTGCAAGCATAAGAGAAATTGAATAAGAGGCATGAGAAAAGACAAAGAGGTAGAGGTGGTAGATTCCCTAGAGGAAGAGGTAGATCTCATGGTGAAAATAGTAGATTTGAACTAGAAAAGACAACTCTGGATAAAGGCAAGACATAGTGGAAAGGTGAAAGTTCATTTAGAGGTAGAGGCAGTAACTACCGAGGTGGTTATAACATAGGTGGTTTCCGAGGAACTTTTTATAATTATGGAGAAGAAGGAAATAGATCATGTGAGTGTACACATGCAAGTAAGAAGGCTGGTGGCATTAGAAATGCTTTGGTGCAAGAAGAGTCACCGAATGAACCTGAGAAAGAAAATAAATTGATGGTAAGAAGAGCACTTTGGAATGAAGGTAAAAAGGAAGATTTGGTAAGGAAAAGTTTGTTCAAGACCAGATGTAGAGTTTTTGACAAAGTTTGGAAGGTAATAATTAACAGTGGTAGCTCGGAGAATCTAGCATCTGAGGAAGTTCATGAAGTTATAGTTGAAAAGGTTGGAACATCCAAAGCCCTATCAAATTTCATGGATCAAAGATGAGCATACACTCTTGGTAAGTGAACAATGTTATGTGAATTTGAAGATTGGAAAATACTATGATAAGGTGTTATGTGATATCATGCCTATGGATTGTTGTCATATTTTGTTGGGTATACCTTGGCAATATGATAGACATGCTATATATGATGGAAGATTGCATAAGTATACTATTTGGGCTGATGGAAGAAGACAAATCTTGTTACCTTTGATGGAAGAACTTGTTAGTAATGTTTGCACATCTGTGAAATTTTGCTTGATGGAAGGAAGAAAGTTTGTTGAGGATTTAAAGATAAATGATGTATGTTTTGTTGTGATTCCTAACAAACCAAGTAAGAAAATAGAGGATAGTGTCCCTGAGGAGATTGATAAGTTACCGAGTACAGTGAAATAATTTTTGATAATATACCTGATGGTTTTCCACTGAAGAGAAGCATTGATCATTGCATGGATCTTATCCATGGAGCTAGTTTACTGAATAAGGCACCTCATCACTTGACACCTACCAAGAATCAGGAATTGAACTGATAGATTCAAGAGTTGTTGGAGAAAGGTTTGATAAGAGAAAGTTTGAGTCCTTGTGTAGTACCTATGGTATTGGCACCTAAAAAGAATAGAGAATGGTGAATGTGTACTGATTCCAGAGCAATCAACAAGATAACAGTGAAGTATAGGTTTCCTATACCGATAATGGATTATATAATGGATAGTTTGACTGGAGCAAAGTATTTCACAAAGATTGATTTGAAAAGTGGCTATCATCAGTGAAGGTGATGAATGGAAGACTGCTTTCAAGACAAAAGAAGGTTTGTATGAGTGGTTGGTTATGCCTTTTGGTTTAACTAATGCACTGAGTACTTTTATGAGGTTGATGAATGAAGTTTTGAAGAAATTCTTGGGTAAGTTTGTGATTGTATATCTTGATGATATTTTGATATTTAGTAAGAACAGAGAAGAACATTTGTTGCATGCTAGACAAGTTTTGCAGAGATTGAAAGAAGAAAAGTTGCTGATAAATCTGAAAAAGTGTTCATTCATGAAAGAGGAGATTATGTATTTGGGATTTGTGATTTCAGCTGATGGTTTGAAAATGGATCCTAAAAAGGTTGAAGCTATTTTGAGTTGGCCTACACCTGTGAATGCTAGTGAGGTAAGATCATTTCATGGTTTGGCAAGTTTTTACCAAAAGTTCATTAGAAATTTTAGTTCAATTTGTAATGCTATGACTAAGACTATGAGAGGAGACAAAAGAGAATTCAAGTGGACACATGGAGCTGATAAAAGTTTTGAGACTCTGAAGCAGAAGGTTTTTGAATTACCTATTTTGGCATTGCCTGATTTCAATAAGGTATTTGAAGTGGAATGTGATGCAAGTGGAAGTGTAATTGGAGCTATGTTGAGTCAAGAAGGTAAACATGTTGCTTTCTTTAGTGAAAAGTTGAATGATGCAAAGAGGAAATATTTGGTGTATGATCAAGAATTCTATGCTATTGTTCAAGCATTGAATAAATGGAGACATTATTTGATACTGAGTGAATTTGTGTTGTATACTGATCATAAAGCTTTACAATATTTGGGTAGTCAGAATAAGTTGAATCAAAGACATATGAAATGGGTTGAGTATTTGCAGAGTTATAGATTTTTGATAAAGCATAAGAGTGGAGTCACTAACCAAGTTGCTTATGCATTGAGTAGAAGGAGATCTTTGATGACCGAGATGAAAATTGGAATTCTAGGCTTTGATGATATGAGAGATTCTTATGAATTTGATCTTGATTTTTTTGAGTCGTGGAGAAAGTGCTGAGCACCTATTCAAGATCAATAGAGTACTAAATGGGATGAATATTTTATGCAAGGAGGTATGTTGTTTAAAGGTATTTAGTTGTGTATACCGAGAGGAGAAATGAGAACTAATTTGATAAAAGAGAAACATAGTAGTGGTTTGGCTGGACATTTTGGTGTTGATAAGACATTAAATTTGCTTAAGGAGAAATTATTTAGCCATAGATGTATAAAGATGTTCAAAAATTTGTGAAAAGTTGTGGAGTTTGTCAAGTTGCAAAAGGAGTTAGTCAAAATACTGGATTGTATACACCAATTGTTGTACCTAAGAAACCTTGGATTGACATCAGTATGGATTTTTTTCTTGGCTTACCGAAGGCAGTATGAGGTAATGATTCTATATTTGTGGTTATGGATAGATTTTATAAAATGACACATTTTATACCTTGTAGAAAGACATCAGATGTAGTACATGTAGCAGATCTTTTCTTTAAGGAAATTGTCAGATTACATGGGTTGCCGAGGAGTATTATCTCTAACCAAGACAATAAATTTGTTGGATACTTTTGGAAGACTCTTTGGAGAAAGTTGGGTACTGAGTTGGAATATAGTTCTACATTTCACCCACAAACCGATGGACAGACAAAAGTTGTGAACAAGAGCTTGGGAAATCTTTTGAGATGTTTAGTTGGAGACGCACCAGGTAATTGGGATTCTATGTTGGCACAAGTAGAGTTTGCATACAATAATTTAGTGAATAGGAGTACTGGAAAAACACCTTTTGAGATTGTAAATGACATATAACTGAGAGGTATATCAGATTTGAGAGACATTGATGATGAAAGAAAAAGAAGTGTTGAAGGAGTAAAATTTATTGAGGACATGAAGACAATGCATGAAGATGTGAAGCTTAAGCTAGAAAAGAGTAATAAAAAATACAAAGACAAAGTTGATAGATCAAGAAGACATAAGACTTTTGATGTTAGTGATGAAGTGATGGTTCATTTGAAGAAAAGTAGATTTCTTGTTGGAACATATGGGAAGCTGAAGATGAAGAAGTTTGGACCTTGCAAGATTTTGAGAAAATTTGACAGTGGAAATGCATATGAAGTTGAGTTACCTGATGACATGGATATTTCACATATATTCAACATTGCCAATTTGTATGAGTTTCATGAATCCGATGAAGACATGGCAGTACCGATAGATTATCCTAAGAAGTAGAATGAACAAGTTGAGCATATTTTTGAGAAAAGAATTGGTAGAAGTACAAGAGGTAAATAGTATATGGAATATCTAGTAAAGTGGAAGAATAGACCAATTGAAGATAATTCTTGGATTTCATAGTCTAAGTTGGATGCAGCTCAGACCATACCTACTGAATGATTTAGAGAATCATTTTCAAATAACCCTAGGTGTCTGATGCAGGAGCACCTCGGGTCCTTGGTAATCCTGTGTCACCAAAAACATATTTGAGTTTGTTTGTGTTGCTTGGTTCCTTCTTTGACTGAGTTGGTTCGGTGTTGCTCAATTTCCTTTGTTCACCAGTGTTGTTCGGTTATCTCTCTAGCGCTCAGTAATTTCCCTAGCACTTGGTGATGCTTGTCTAGAACTCGGTTGGTTTTTCTTACTGATGAGTTTCTTTTGAGTTTCTATTGAGGCCAACTTGTGCATTTAATTTGGGTCACAGATTTAATGTTGGTATCCATCATTGGGAAGTGTGTGGTCCCATATCTAACTATTCCTTCCATTGATTGTGGATCTGAAGGCCAACTCAGTTTGGTAGCCTCTTGTATAAATGTAGTTGTTTGGTTAGATTTTAGGAGTTCATTTTAGAGTAAGTTTTGGTAGATGATAGGAGATAGAAGATTGAGATTAACTGCAAATCCTCACATGTTTGAGGACTTCTATGCTTGATTGTAATATCTAGTCGTAATCGGGAAGGCCTTACAACTTGATATGTATGAATCTATTTGAAGATAATATATGAATGATCCTACATTTTCTCTCTCCCACAATGTTATTTTTGCTTCCATGTGTTGTTGAGTAGGGTGGTTCAGGTTAGGGTGTGCCATTCTTGGCCCCTCCTACCCTCCTCTTGCGTCAGGAACTGAGCCTTAAAATGAATTATCTTATATCAGTTCCTAACATATGTTGAGAAAAAGTCCATATCTGCATAGATAGAGATGCATTAGGAGATATTTGAGCAAAGTAGAACAATTCATTTTTGATGCTGAGCATCAGTGTTTGAATCTAAAATGACCGAGTTATCAATGTATGCCAAGCACCTTGTGATAGCTGAGATGTGATGTACACTAAGCTGTATCCAAACGGTTGTGTTGACTGAGCTTGTGTTAGTCGAGCTTAACATAAGATTATCAACATAGTTGCATTCCACCTAGAATGTGTATGAAACATTTATGATGCCCTAATCTGACCCTTTGAGGTCTATAAAGCAGGATGTTACTGTTCATTTCATTTCACCAATGAATTGAGATTTTCTTTCAGTGATTCAAAGAGTGTGTAACCTATCTATTTAGAGCTTACGGTTGATTTCAAAATCTTCACAGCGTGCCAATGACAAATCATCTATAGAACACTTGCGCAAAGGTACCCTACCGAGTTAAAAAAAAAATTCTTCAAATTTTTTTTAGTTGAGATACATGGCATCATCTTCATCAGCTGCAATGAAGAAACTAGGAAATGAGGTTTTTAATGTTCAGTTAGTAAGGAACGAGGTGTGTAAGCCACATAAGTTTCACATCATCCTGGAGAGTGTGATCATGGGAGATCTTAATAGAGCTCTGTCTTTGGTTTTGAAAAATGTTTTAATGGTAAACAACATTAGCTCGTGTTACATGTGAAAAATTGGAGAGATTGGTGACTATGAAATCAGGGAAGCATATGACAAATTATGCAGCAATGGGGTGTTGAAGCCAGAACACTAGAAGGTTGTCGATCAATGGTTAGTTCATGCCCTATAATTTCTATAAAATTTCAAAGTGGATTGGATTAAAATTGTACTAAGTAGAGTACATGACATGCAAATTTGGCTAGAGGATGGACTAGTTTAGATCACAAAAGAAATGATTCACTAGGTAACTAGATACCCTAAACTCCCTAGTAAGAAAACAATGAGATGTTTAAGCAAGGAGGAGATTCAAGCAAACACTTAGGTAGTATGGAATAAGCGTGAAATGAAAATATCCACTATCACTGATTCGGAGATTGAGTTTGCAGTGAGAGTAATTTCTCACAAATTCTATCAATCTAGTCAGTTGGATAGCGTCCCATGTATGGTAGTGGACCAGGCTTGGAAAATCATCAAGAAGGGTCACACCTATGACCTTGTCAAGCTCTAACTGACTCAACTTGTCGAGAACCTTACTTCTATCTAGAAAGTGAAGAATTCTATGTGTAAGTTCAGTTCCTTAGTCGTCTGTCTATTCTTTTACATTCAGAAGTGTTTTCCTACTGTTGTCAGAGTAATTTGGGATAATAATAGGCCAATCATAGTTCAAATTAATGAATTTATCAGTTAGATAGGAGAGAATTTTGAGGGTGTAATGGAAAACTAATTTGTAGAATTCAAGAAGAAAATGAGGAAGAGAAGTAGGATTCCTGTATCTCTTGTTGAGAAGTACAATTAGGACATTTTTTTCTTAGTAGATACTGACTTCACATATGAAAAAATTATTTACCAAGGGTATCATGGATAATTCCATTACCTTATGAGGTTAATATTGATGAGACCACATCAGCAATAACAACCCCGTTAGTTGAGGAAATTGATCAGAAGGCTCCCTACTTTAGAACATATGAGGAGGCTAAGTCCAAGATAACCATGGGATTGAAGTTTACTACCATGGAGAGAAAGAGGAAAAATATACTAAAGAACCTAGTAAAAATGATAGGAGAGAGAGAGAGAGAGATGATCCTCTTGAACTAACACAAGGACTGGGAGAAGATAAAGAAAGTGAATCTAGTGAAAGTGAAGAAGAGGAGAAAGTAGTGGAGAAGAAAGGCAAGAAGGTAGTAATTGCCAAGCCCATGAGCAAGAAAGTACAAAAACCTAAGGCTATTTCATCACCTATTCTTAGGCCAAGAACAAGGGAAGCCTCTATAGCTGTAGCTGCTGAGACACAAAAGAAAACCCCTGCTTTAGGGAAAAGGAAAATTGTTCAGCCTAGGGAAGTGCTGAGCCAGTCAAGGAAGAAGCCTAGGAGAAAACTTATTTTGGAGAAAGATGATGAGGAAATAGAGAGTGATGAGGAGGTTAAGAAGAAGAAGTTACAAGTATAGGGAAAAACACCAAATGTGGATGAAATATGCCACACCATCAAGAGCTCTGTTGGACTTGAAGGTTTGAAACAAATAAGATTTGAGAGCATGAGCATAGGAGATAAGGAGAAAATTGAAGAAGCTATACTTGATATGCTTTGCACTTTCAAAATGGTACCAATACAAATGAGGAAGTTGATCCCTAACGATTTATACGAGAGAGTTGCACAAAAATGAGAATTTTCCCTAATGACTGAGAAGTAGATAAAGGAAAGTACATTAGCTCAACTTGCACCAGACCTATCCCCTACTAGTATTCAGGAAGTTTTGGAATAGTACAAGAACATATTCAATCCTAAGAAAAGGGCTTGCTCTATCCTTCAACACAAGGTTGAGGATGTTGTTCAGGAAAGTATTAGGACTTGGAAAATTGTTTTTGGTTTGTTAATTGACAAAAGTACACAACAGGATGCTAGCACATCTAAGGGTGTTGAGCTAGATAATAAAGATGTAAATGATCCATGTATTCATGAGAAAGAAGCTCCCAAGGAAGAGAAATGTCAGGAGTTACCAGAAATAACTATTGTTGACATCACCAAGGATATCCCAGTGAAGAATTAGGTATTGACCGAGGAAGACATACAAGTCAAGGAAGCACAAGCTACATCTTTGTCGGGTAGTAACACTATGCTATTACAAGTTATGGATTATCCATCAATTTATGACACATCAACTATCAACACCACCCCTGTAAATCCTCAAATTGTTACAGTTGACATGCTAGCTGGTATTAGCACTACCGAGGAACATGATGTCGACAACTACACTTCAGTCTACATCTATCGAGTAGTCATAGAAAGAAAAAGCAGATCAATCTAGACTAGTGATTGTAAATCCTCATGTGGAGCATAAGGGAAAAGAAGAGAAGGTAACATATATTAACATTCAAGAGCCTAAGGAGAAAGAGGCAATAAAATATCTTCTAGAGATGCTGAGTGGGAATACACCGAAGAAGAAGGCACAAAAAAATAAGGGGAAAATTTATACACCTGAGGTGACACTCGATGAAGTTATTGTGATTCTAAAATGGGACACAAATAACTTATCATACGAACAAATGTAGACATTGCAATAATTACTGAAGAAGAAAAATAGGCAAGAAGAATTGAGAAGGCAACATCAGCAAAAGAAAGTTCTACATGAAATAAAAGGTATATTCATTGATGCTTTTGACATGACTGATGTTAATGACTCTGACCCCATACGGGAACAACTTGTCCACATAGTCAAGAAAGTGACTAGTGATGAAAGTGAAGCAAATGATAAGTTTTTGCAGTGGTCAGAAAGGAAATTTGAGACAAAGGTACTGAATAAGGTCTCTGCCAAGATAGCAGTGAAGCAAGTAGAACTTTCTACCCTAATATCAGATTCATAAGAAGTTGTACTGAATGCACAATCTTTGTACAAGAAATTGTGCAATGTAGAAGAATTCATTAAGGATAACCAGGTGCTGGTAGATAAACTATAACTAGATACAAAGTCTATTGGTCACTCATTGCGTTTGGATGCAAGTTCCAGCTCTTTTCACTATGCCAGGCTTCTACATAGTCAAGGAAGGATAGACGAGTTGATGGTTAATGATGGTAAGATAAGGTCTCCTCTACTCTCTATCAAACAATGATGAAACCTCACCTAGAGGTCATTCAAAGAGAGTTAGCAAAGGCTAAGGAACTAATACAGAAAGATCCTCATCCTTCTACTGCCGAGAGCCTAGTCAACCTAGCTGTTGAGCTAGAAGTACAATCAGAGGTTTTGAAAGTTGCAACATCTAGTTGGGAATCTGCATTGCATATGGTTATGATGCTTCACAAACCATTTTTGGAGAAACATTACAAGCTCCCTACTAAAGAAGAAATCATAAGTGCCAAAAATAAGGGGGAAATAACAAAATGACATATCAAGCCACATAGTGAGGTAATAGAATCAAAGAGCAGAAGCAGAACAGAATGGTATGACATACTCAGTTTTGTATATGTATATATCTTAGGGGGAGTATTTTGTTAATACTAAGTACTCTTGTAAATATATTGTAAATGTCATGACAAAGTGTTTTTGCCACTAATGTCAAAGGGGGAGATTGTAGATCCCTATAGTTTTGTTTTCTATTAGTGTCATACACTTAGTCATTATCTAGGAAATGTTGGTAGATCATCACTGTGATCGAGTCATCATGTATAGGCCAAGTCATGTAATGTACATTTACCGAGCAGTAGTCACTGCTGAGTAAACCAATAGTCATTGAGTACTTTTGTATTAGTCGAGTAAGTTTTTGCCAAGTTATGTAAAGAAGACAATGTCGAGTGCAAGAGGTATCGATTGTCGAGCAATCCAGAATTAACATCTATTTTTGTTAAGGCACAATCACCGAGGTAAAATGTTTTGGCCGACATTCATATTTTGTTTACCATTTGTTGAGGAAATCACAAAGGTGATTACACTTCTATTTTGTAATCATTAATCCCTATGCAACACTTGGAGCTAATTAGAATTAGGGAAAGGTTAAGCGAAAAAATGAGTTAATCTAGATCGTAGATCTCAAATCTTGGAGGAATTCAGTTGTCTATATAAGATGAGTTTGAACCCTAATAGAAGTGTATGTATGTGTGAATGGATGAGAAAGGAAAGAGAGAATATCTTCAGACTAGTGAAGTATTCTGATAGAGTTTAGCGACCGAGTGAAATAGAGTAAATAAGTGAAGGATAGAATAGAGATAAAATTGATAGATAAGATCAAATCAATACTATAAGGAGAAGATATGTAATCAACATACATTACAGACTGAAGGATCGGGTACTAAGACATTCTAACAAGTGTATCAGG
The DNA here is from genome assembly GCA_027943335.1 of Chamaecyparis obtusa. Taxonomy (NCBI): domain Eukaryota; kingdom Viridiplantae; phylum Streptophyta; class Pinopsida; order Cupressales; family Cupressaceae; genus Chamaecyparis; species Chamaecyparis obtusa. The sequence continues at coordinate 63,695 of BSBK01000103.1, read as the reverse complement.
GTAAATCTCTTAACATAGTGGTTTTAATTGACCTTATTTAATCTCTTAACCAAGTGCTTACTTAGTTGTAAGTTTTAAATCCTTTTGCAAGGTAGATTGTATAAGTCTTTAAGCTCTTAACAGGGCAGACCCCTCACAGGGTAGATCATATTTTATGATCAAATTTTTAGCCCTAACAGGAAAACTTTATACTGCAGTAGTGAAGATTTGTGGGTGTCATCCCCACCCCAGTTTTACCTTTCAAGAGTTTCTGGGTAACCAAGTCACTATGTTATGAGTACATTCATGAATGATGTTTAGTTTATTAGTTTTATTACATTGATGAAGTCTATGATAATGCTATGCAAGTTTTTAGTAATGTTAAAATGGATTAATATGTGATATCTGACTCACCCCCCCTCTCAGTATCACATTTTCCCAATAGATTTCCAACACTTCTTGAACTCTCATATGACTTTGCATGATCTAACACATTCGTACAGTGTTCGTACACTGTAATAACTAGCCTGTTCTTTTCACAGAAACATATGTTGACATCAGTGACAAACAAAAAATGAAAACAATATGAATGCCCATTTAGTAACATAGTGATTAAAGATATAAAATGTATCAATCACCACCCCATGCATTAGAAATATCAAACAAGAAAAGCATATGTAAAGCTGATGTTGGCAAGGATTGTGAGATAGTGGGAATTCAGTGCCCTATATCTCTTCGTATGATTTTCTCTATGCAAATCAAGTGAAACATATGAAAGGGATGTCAAGTATTTGATATAACTATGGACAAGTTGGATGAAGTGGAAATAGAGGAAAAGACTCTTGATTATCCTATACTTCAAGAATTTATTGATATCTTTCCTAGTGAGATTCTGGGTATTCTACCTAAGTGTGACATATATTTTCACATTGATCTTGTTCTAGGAGCACAAACTATATATAGAGCACCTTACCACATGACCACATAGGAGTTGAGAAAGCTTAAGCTGCAATTAGAGGATCTTTTGGCAAAGGGCAATATTCATCCGAGTGTTTCTTGATGGGGAGCACATGTACTCTTCGTTAAGAAGAAAGATGGATCTTTACGCTTGTGCATTGACTATAGATAGTTGAACAAGGTAACAATAAAGAACAAGTACCCTTTACCGATGATAGATGACCTCTTTGATTAGATAAAAGGAGCTAAGGTATTCTCCAAGATTTTTCTTAAGTCAGGATATCATCAGTTGCACATTCAAGATGTAGACATTCATAAGATAGCATTTCACACTCGCTATGGATATTATGAGTTCATAGTAGTTCCTTTTGGTTTGATAAATGCTCCATCTATTTTCATGTACTTAATGAATGTAGTATTTCATTCATACCTTGACCATTTTGTTCTCATCTTCTTGGATGATATATTGATACATTCTAAAACCAAGGAAGAACATGAGAAACATCTACGAATAGTTTTGTAGTGTCTTCGTGATAATCAGTTGTATGCCAATGCAATGAAGTGTGACTTATTTTAGTCTAGAGTCTAGTATTTGGAGCACATAATCTTAGGTGAGGGTATTTCAATGGATTCTTCTAAGATTCTGGCTATAGTTTATTGGTCAACCTCCACCAATGTTTTCAAAGTCTGTAGTTTTATGGGATTGGCAGGGTATTGTTGCAGATTCATCAAGGACTTCACTAGGGTTACATATCAGATTACTTTTCTCCAAAGGAAAGGGAAGAAGTATGTTTGGATAGAGAAGTGTGAAGAGGCTTTCTAGAGCCTCAATAAGTGTCTGACCAACACACCTATTCTATCAATACCAGACCCTATAGGTGATTTTGTGGTGTGTGTTGATGCTTCTTTGGAAGATCTAGGAGTGGTCCTTATGTAAGAAGGATGAGTGATTACTTATGAATCTCACAAAATCAAGGAGAACAAATTGAATTATCCTACACATGATCTTGAGTTAGTAGAATTAGTTCATGCATTATTCCAATGGAGATATTTTCTATTGGGACACCGATTTGAGATTCATAGTGATCATCAAAGTTTGTAGTATATCTTTACCCAACCTAATATGAATGCAAGACAAAGGCGATGGATGGAGTTTCTTTATGAGTATGACTTTGAGGTCAAGTACATATAGGGTAAGGAAAGTGTGATAGCTGATGCCTTGAGTCACATGAGACATGAGATATTAGCTTTGAATCTTGGTGTAGATTTGTGGAGTCATATACTTGAGGCACTTCCTTCAGATACTTGGTATAAGGAAGTGAGAGATGAGATTGAGTTAGAGAGACCTTTGGAGGGCAGGTTTTTAGGTTATGTGTTGGAGTCAAATAATATTTTGCATTAAATGAGTCATATATATGTACCCCCATTAGATGATCTTTGTACCTTGATATTATTTGAGGCTCATCATGCACCTTACTCGGAACATCTAGGTATCAAGAAGATGCATGCAAACCTTCGATAGCTATACTATTAGTCTGGTATGAAACATGACATTGTTGATTTTGTGGCCAAATGTTTAGATTGTCAGATGGTTAAGCTAGACCACTAGCATCTAGTAGGACTTTTACAACCCAATCTCATTCCCTCATGTAAATAGGATATCATCTCAATGGATTTCATTGTGGGTTTGCCTATGACTCCCCACAAACATGATACCATTATGGTTATCATTGACTAGTTGACCAAAGTGGTACACTTTTCTTCTATGAGAGCATCCTATACAACAACTATAGTGGATAGGGTCTTTATGAAAGATATTATGAGACTACATGATATCCCTATAGGATGATATCATATAGGGATCCAGTATTCACCTATGCATTTTGGACTTCTTTGCAGCATGATCTTGGAGCACAACTAAATTTCAGTTCAACATATCACCCTAAGATTGATGGTTAGACATAGAAAGTTAATCAGGTTTTTGAGGAATTGTTAAGGATGTATGTCATGTATAGACAGACTCATTGGGACAACTATTTATATTTGGTTGAGTTTTCCTACAATAATGGGTATCACCGTTCGATTGGTATGTCACCTTTTCAGGATTTATATGGTCATCTTTGTCATACACCTTTGAGTTGGGATAGGCTAGAGGATCATATTATGTTAGGTCCTAAAATTCTTTGAGATATGGAGCAACAGGTGGAGCGCATCCATGAGCATGTGACTACAACTTGGGATAGGCAAAAGAAATATGCAGATGTTCATAGGGTGGATAAGTAGTTTTTTGTTGGTGTTAAGGTATTTTTGAGAGTACATGCATGGAAGAGTCTGATCCATTATGGAAAGGGTTAGAAGTTGGCACCTCATTTCGTAGGCCCTTTTGAGATTCTTGAGAGGATAGGACCATTTTCTTACCATCTTGCTTTGTCATCCATCTTGTCTCACATTCATGATGTTTTCCATGTTTTAGTACTTAGACAATATATACCAGATGTTGCACATGTACTTCACTGGAATGCTTTGTAGGTAGAGGACAATCAAATATCTTTGGAGCTTGTTTGCATTCTTCAGCGGTGAGATCTGACCCTTAGGGATCACACCATCGAGTAGGTAAGGTCTAATGGGACCCTATTGATGAGTCGTTAGCGACTTGGGAGGACGTAGCGAGATTATAGGATATATATCCCTATTTTTTTGTAGGTTTCTAGGAGTAGGCCTAATTCTAGGGGGGTGGATGTAGTACCCACCATAGTTTCTTTTCAATTTTATATTGCCAAACTCTTTTAGGACACTTTTATGTGTGCGTTGATTATTTTAGTTATTATGTGATTTTGGATGTATGACATTACATGGTGATTTGATAATTAAATAATTACAAATATTATCTATTTGTAGTTAGATGATGGTTATTTTGATGATGATGATTTAAATGTTTTAAATGATGTTATGGTTATGATTATACCTACCCCATACTTGCATGTGTATGGTTATCATGTATGCTTTTACTTTCATGTTTTACGTGTTTTATATGGTTAAAGGACAGAGTCATAGTTACCTACTTGCAAGATCCACATGATGTCTCAATCCTCACCATGTGTGTGTGTGTGTGTGTGTGTGTACATGCTGGTCTTTATGCAGGTTTGCAGATGTCAAACATCAACTTCCCTAAATTGTTAGGATGAGTGTTCCCTATTGCAAGTCTCAATGGTAAAAGAGGGGAGATAATATTCAAATCCAAATTGCAACCTAAGCTATTCTATTGTCCTGAAATAGTTGACAAGATTCTAATATTTTACCCTTCCCGAATTCGTCCAAGTGACATGACTTTATAGTCTTTCCCTTGAGCATGGTTATGGTTCTTTAAGTTCAGTTGATTTATGGTTGGTTGATATGATTGCTACAATTAGATAATTTATTTAGATTAATTGTGTAATTTAAATAAATTAGATCTTTCTATTTTTATCTATTTAAATATGGGAGTATTTAATTAATAGAAATTAATTAGATATATTTATTAAATTTAAAGATTTAATTAAAGGCATATTGTGAAAATACAAGTATTTAATTAATGAATATTAATTAAATACATTTCTTTTAATATTTAATTAATTATAAATTCAACTTTTCAAATTAAAGTTAATTTATTAATTGAAAATAAAATAACATTAGACTAAATTTTATTATTTAATTTAATTTTAATGTAATTTAGTTGCACAAATCAATTCAAAATAAATAAATAAAAATAATTAGTAAATTATGACTTAAGTGAGTTGAAAGAAACAAGGAAGGAATATACTTGAGTTAAAAATTGAAATTATACTAACCCTTGAAACTAACCCTTGAAACAAACCCTTGAAACAAACTAACCCTTGAAACAAACTAAAAGTATCTAAAAGCTACTCCTATCAAAAATATCTAACCCTTGAAAGTTTAATGCTCCAGCATTTATAGTTTGAGGTCTGAGAGAGCCTCCTGAAAAACCCAGCTTCTCTGACACATAGAAAAAATAGTTAAAAACCAGTTAAACACTTAAACGAGAGTTTTAAAGACACATGTCTTTTGAATAGAAAAGCTAACAAGACACCCAGAAAACTACTAACTTCCTCCAAGATTCTCTGATGTGGCATTCTGCACCAACTTCCAGGTTCAGAACATATTCACCAATTCTTGAGCTGACTGTACGTGCAAGTTCTTTAGGCCGATCAGCTTTGCGTGACATGCATTTTTCTCCCATTTCAACTCCTTTATTCTCTGTGATTACTTTGGTAATTGTCCTCTATTCAACAGTAACATGGATTCCATATTGGCTATCCTGGTAAGGTCTTGAACAGTTAGTCCTTCATTTTCTATGAGTGCATTCATAGTATCTCTAAAAACCCGAACCATAGCATCAGCATCCCTACTACCTTTGTCAATTTGTAAAATACTTGAAGGGTTCACTATTTTAATATCCTTCAGAGTATTTTCATGCATGTATTTTACCTCTTTCACCATTGTCCTGGTCTATGAAACTGTAGTTTTGAACAACGCTCCTTTCCAACCAAAGTTTTGTTTCAAGATAAACAACATGCAAGGATCCACTAATTTCATGGGATTTTCTACTAAAAATTGAGTTACTCCGTATGTCTCAATCTCTTGAACTTGGATTACGATGGTTGCACATTTTTCCTCTTCTAACTCCCAGGCAAGGATTAGAATTTGAATTTCGCCAAGTAATGCTTCTTTGTCCATGCAGGTTAACATGAACTCTCAGATAAAAGAACTTCCCTCATAAATGATACCATTTATCTAGGCCTTCATAACGTCCATCATAACTTTACCATGCTACATCTGCTTTACTAACTTTTTGCTTTCTGCTGAATTCAGATCAAAATTTTTTGGGGACTGGGTGAGTGGCAGACCTCCAACATCAGTGAGAGAAGAGATGAACTTGGCCATGGTGCTCACAAGTTGCTTTAACTCACATTTTTCTCTTCCATCTTTTTGTGACTGTCCTAACATATGATCGGCCAAAAACTTAAAGAGATGATCCCTAGAGTCTTTGTTAAAAACACCAAGTTCCATTTTGGTAACCTCATTCTTCTTCAGGTTCCTGGACTCCTTCTTTAGGCTTGAAGGTAGCTATTTCTATAGTTACCTTCCCGGTAGAGGGATAAGTGGATAGCCTTGGATTACTTTTCATTTTCTTAGCCTTAGGGGTTCAGATAGCATACTTGGTGATGATCTCCTTTACTGGTAGTGAAATAGGCTTGAAATTCCTTTTCTTATTCACTAAATCAATCAACCAGGGAGGAATTGAACTTGTAACCATTCGGTTATCAGGTGTTTTAGCAGGAGTAACCTTAGCTTGAAAAACTTCAGGATTATTGGCAAGTATTTCCTGATTCTTCTCCCATTGTTCTAGCGAAAAAGAAATCTCTTCATCATTAATTTCAATGTCAATGTAATCAGATACTGGGGATGCCATCTGAGAGCAACTTTTTGATCTTGTTTTGGCCCTTGTCCTTAGTGCAGTAGGATGTCCTCAAGATGTTACTCTTTTCTTAGGAGATGAAATCTTACCTGCATTAGGAATCAAAGGAGGCACGTTAGGTAAAGCATGATTCATATTGATTAAAGAAGAATCTACATCACATTTCTTAAAAGGGGGGCTCTTTGTTCTTTTCTTTCTTTTCTCTGTTAGTTAGGTCTCCATGATCTCAAAAATGGTTCCAACCCTTAGTTTTATATTGTCTTCTTCCTTCCTTTCCCAATCTAAGACCAGATAAAAAATTTCTTCTGGAATGTTGACATCCAAACTAGTGATCTCAGAAGTATCTTCCTCTATTCCACTTGTGTCAAAATTCAACTTCAACAACTCAATCTATGAAACTAGGAGCCTAGTATGATGCCTTGTCCAAACTGCTCTCTCATCATCAAGATCCTCCCATAGATCCTCAATGTGTGAACTCAGTGATGGATAATTGCTTAAACTTAGAACCTATCTATCAAAGCCTTTGTTGTCAAAACCTCTCCTTGGTTCATAAAATTGTATGTGGAAACTTACTAGATTACTACCTATCACTGAAGCATCCATCATATTATTGCAGGTTAAGGTTCCCAATTTAATCAAAAACATTGAAGTCCATTGTTCCTTTGGTAAACTATTCTTAACAACCATGAACAACTACCTACAAACTTTGACCAATATGAAACAGTCCAAGGCAAATCTTGGAAGCCTGAGAGGCTCTTCATCAAAACCTCCAATCTGGATATAAGTAAAATGAGGAAACTGGATATAAAAACTCCCATAAGTTTGAACTAACTTCTGAGCTCTCAATGATATTCTCTAGTTTGGAATTCCCACCAACTATTGACACATTCTTCCAAGGAAGACATCATGAACTCTTCTATAATCTCCCAAGACCCTATCTTTTCTTAACAGGGGACAATATTCATGGATGTGTAAGTCTTCACTCCATGGAGCATGTGGAATATCTCCCAGATTTTCTGTGCATGCAAGACAATATATCAAATAAGAAGACATAAAGAACTCCTTCTTAATTAATTGAGCCTATTTGAGTTGGTGTCTTAAAGAACTGGCAATGATTTATGCCCAATCAAGGTGTTGTTTCCCTTCCAAAATTATTTCTATGAAGTGGTACATCCATTCCTCAAAAAGGAGAACTTGCTCAGAACCTTTCACCCGATGAAGCAAAACCATTATATTATGAATATGTGGCTTCATATGGTCTTTGGTCAGGATTTTGGGTAGATGCAAATCTTCCTTATAATTTGTTCAGGTCCATTTCTAAACTATGTTGCTACGATTTTTATCTATGTTCTCCCAGAACTAAGCAAGTGACTGGGTGGGGGTAAAGTTGGTGAAAGCTACATCTGGGATTTTAAAAATGAACATAATAGTCTCTCTGTTCATAGGTATTAGTGTCTGACTTTCAGCATTCAAAATGCATTTAGACTTAACATTGTATCTATTGATACATTGCTGAATCAATTCCGAACTTACAACTAACGGAGGGAAAGACACAGCTTCTAACAGTCCACTTGACAAAAACTCTAAACTTTACTCCTCTGTTGCATGATCTATGAGATAAATCACCATCTCTCCTACCTCAACTCCTAATAGGTCTGTTTCTATGATAAAAGGGGCATGACATTCCATATTCTTTAGGTTCCCAAAGAAGTGCATACTAGACTTCATCTTTTTACCGGGAAACAAACAAAAGCAAACCCCCCTTCTTGAACAAATACTTCCAAACAGGAACAAGAAATAAAGAGAGCTTAGAGAAGCTACCTGTTTTTCACAAACTCAAGAAAATAACTTTCTCTTCCACAACCGAGACTCCACAGGATGATAACAGAAGGAAGAGAAGTTTACAAAAATACTTATATTTTGAAAAAACATGCCATAAAGATCAACTTAAGGGGAAATAAATGGAGGCATTAATTAGAAAGAAGTGGGTAATGATGATTTGACAATAGGGAATCCTTGTAATTCACATCACTTATAATTATCATTAATTCCTCTTAGATGATATCCCCCACTTGTGTTAAAGATTTCTTTTACCATGACCCAAACCTCCACTTCCCGATTTATCCTGTGGCTCATGTCTTGTCAAAACTATCCTCATTGAGAACTCAAAATTAACTCCGCTACCAGATTACATCATCTATCCTTTAAATTGTCACATCACTCCTCAAATTATCCATTGTCTCTCCTTGAAGTGCTTTGAACCCAAGTTCAAAGAGGTTCAAAGTGGTTTGCTACTAAAAATGATGTAGACCAAGACCTACCTGCATAAACCAATCGTTAGAAAAATAATCTTTGACTGAACTACTTTGAACCAAAGTTCAAAGAGGTTCAAAGTGGTTCACGGGACACATAAGTCTTGGGAAAACTTAACCAATGAAGGCCAACTTTGAACAAATGATCATGGAGGCTATAATTTGAAGGTTAGACGATCTTGGAGAAATGCTGAAGAAAGATCGATCAAGGGAACGATGCGGGACTAGACTTTTAAATGAACAAAATGAGAAGGGTCAAAGACACTTTCACATGGTGACTCTAATTAACCCTAACTTTAGCTCTAGCTAGGGACTGCATATTGTCAAATCCATAAAGAACTCTGAAAAATGGTTTTGCTGAAAAGACAGCCCAAAGGGAAAGAAACCTGAACACAATGACACACCAAAAAGGAAAGCAAGGAAAGCAACCTACTATATACAAGGATGCTAACTAGCTACAACATCAGAGCTTGCATAATGTAAGATCCTACCCGTTATAAGTAAATGGCAGATTCACACTGTCAAGATAGGATAACCGAAAAACATTCGAATGAAGAGCTTCTAAAATGATGAAGGGGCTTTTCCACAAATACTCGAATTTCCCATGAGATCCTTTTGGTGCCCACCTTTTATCCCATAATAACACCTCTTCTCCCTCCATCAAATTATGAGGATGAGACTGCATGTCAAATATATGTTTCACCTTAAGTTGATGCCTTGTAATATGATCCACCAAGTCATTTCTCTCTTCTTCTAGTTTATTTAGGTACATAATACATTTTTCTAAAGGATCTTTGAAATGTTGTTCTTCAATTACAGTCCGGAGCTTTGTTATGGAGAGTTCCAAAGGTAAAGACACATGAGCACCTATCCCATAGACTAGTTTGAAGGGGGCCATCCTGATTGCTCTTTTCAAAGTAGTTCTACCAGCCCATAAAGCTTCATGCAGCTTCTTATGCCATTCATGAGGATTATCATCCATCATTTTTTTTATTATCGCCACCAGGTTCTTATTACTAGACTTTTCCTGACCATTCCCTTGCAGGAAATAATCACATGAATGAGCTAAAGATATACTATGTTCATAACAGAACACTGATATTTCTTCAGAAGAGAAATATGTAGCATTGTCCACCACTATCTTTACTGGTATCCCAAATCTAACAAAAATGTTATTTAAAAGGAACTTACATACAACCTGGGAGTTTGTTTTCTTAGTGGGGACTTCTTCTACCCACTTGGTGAAATAATTGATGGTAGTTAGAATGTAAATATGTCTAGCACTAGATGGGAGATTCAAAGGTCCCATAAAGTCTATTCCCCACTGCTTAAAAGGTTCATCAACAATCACAGGCTTAAGAGGAAGAGCAGCAAGCTGAGCTCATCCAGTAAATAATTGGCATTTTTCACAATTCTAGACATAATGATACACATCCTTAAACATTTCAGGCCAATAAAAATGATTCTAAAGAATCTTGAATGTCATCACAGTGGAAGAAAAGTGTCCTCCACAGGCTTCATCATGAAAATCCTTCAATAACTCTTTCTGTTGCGCAACATCCACACATCTGAGAAAGGTCCCATCCACACCCTGCTTATACAGTATATCCTGTGAAATTACATACTTGGACATCTTCAATTTTAGATTGCACCTTTCTTTAGCATTCAGATGTCCAGGGCACTCGCCATAGGTATGGAAATATGTTATATCAAAAAACTAGGGGTCCGTCAAATTGACTAGTAATGCCATGGGTGCTTCGTCAATTTCTTCAGTTGTCTTACCATTTTCTTCTATTAACTTACATAGGACCTTTCCCCTTACCAGATTAGTTGGCTTAATAATCAAATCATATTCTTGAATTTTTTCTATCCATATTGCCCTATTATTCATGCCAATTTCTTTATGAGTCAAAATGCTCTTTACTGCAGTCTCAGGAACATAAACTGTGCAATGGGAATGAAGTATATAGTACGTAAATTGTTTTACTACTTTTACCAAAGAAAAAGCACGCTTCTCAATTTGGGAATACTTGAGCTCATGTTTCTTTAAAGGTGTGCTCATAAAAGCAATGGGAGCCTCATGTCCCTTTTCATCCTTTTGGGTCAAAATGCCAGATAACATATGCTCTGAAGCATAATAATAAATGATGAAATCCTTCTTAAAGTTGGGACTTGTTAGCATGGGCGCTTGAGATATTACTAACTTGATCTCATTGAAGGCATTGCACCCTTCCTCATTCCATTTGAAAGGAACCTTTTCACTTAGCATATCTACCATATGCTTGGTAATCTTTGAAAATTCTAGGATAAATGCTCGTAAGAAATTCGCCTGGTCGAAAAAGGATTTTAAACCACTTCTGCTTAACGGTAGACTAATTTTTTGAATTGCTTTGACCCTATCAGGGTCGATCCTAACACCATCTTTCGAAACAATATGGCCCAATAACTTGCCTTCCTCAACAAAGAAGGTTGATTTTTTAGGATTCAAAGATATTCCATGGCTTCTACATCTCTCGAGCACTGTTGCAAGATCTTTTAAATGGTGTTTTCTTTTCTTTGAAAAGATGGTGAGATCATCTAGGTAAACTACTATAATTTTATTCTGAGGATCCTCAAAAGAAGATTTCATCACCCTCTGAAAGGTTGCACCTATGTTTATCAATCCAAATGGCATACGATGATAGGCATAAGTCCCCCAAGGAGTTATAAAGGTTGTTTTGTGCTAGTCACTCTTTGCCACACTTATCTAGTTGTACTCAGAATAGCCATCCAACATAGACATCACTTCAGAACTTGATATAGCTTGGAGAACATGTTCCATTACCGGTAATGCATAATTATCCTTTAAACTGGCCTGGTTCAAGTTATGAAAGTCTACACAGATTTTGATTTCGCCATTATTTTTCCTCACAGGAACTATATTAGCAGTCCAGGTTGAATGATGTATGGGATATATGATTCTGGATTGCAACATTTTCTCCACTTTCCTCAATATTGCCTCAGATACCTTTGGATTATAGTTCCTTAGTTTTTGACGGAAGGGGGTAGCACCTGGCTTTAATGGAATTTGGTGTCTAAATTGGCCATCTTTGAAATTCTTAAGATCCTCATATCCCCAAGCAAAAACATCTTTGTATTCTATAAGTAACTTTTTTAGATCCTTCTTCTCAGATGAAGTACATTTCTAACCAATAGAAGTCCATTTAGGATCACCATCATCTCCTATATCAATTTTGTCATATTCCTTTGAATTATGCGCATAGGATACTTTTTCCTTAATAGTACTATCATCCTTTCTTCTGAACAGATGTTCCAGGGAAACAAGGCCTTTGGGAATTTTATTTCCTTTGAGCTGAATGATTCCATCATTATATGCAGCATCTTGGTAAACTTCCTTACACTCATTATCAGACCCCTCAAAATATATATCAGAAAAACTTGTAGCACATTCTAGAAAATCTCTGAGTTGAGAATCATTGTCAAATACTTGCCAATGCTCCACATTATCTGGTATTCTCAGCTTATAGATCATTTCAATTTGGTAATTCTAAATTTTAAAGTCAGGATGAGGTAATAAAAATGAATCTGATACTACTAAGGAATATGCTTTGGTATTTTGGCTCCTAGGTATAAATTCTATGGAGAAAGCATCAAAGAAATCGAGCTCATCCCATACCAAGTTCCTATAGTGTTTTAACTTTTCATTCTTAACAGAGAACTATCCTCTCACCTGTTTTATGATCAATTCAGCATCTCCTTTCGCAACTAATTTCTTAACTCCCCTCAGCTTTGCCTCCTCCAATCCCAGTAGCAAAGCTTTGTATTTTGCAGTATTATTAATATTTATGAAATCTAATTTGAAAGAGAAAGGAATGCATTCTTCATTAGGAGGAAAGAGAACTACCCCCGTGTCTGATCCTGAATTCGAACAGCTGCCATTGAAATCCATCTTCCATATGTCTTCTTCCTTAGGAATAGAAACCTCATTATCTTTTTCCATATCTGTCAAAATAACATAATTACCAAAATAGAACTCCTCATATAGAATTTGGGCTTTGGGATTATCTGAGGATACCACTGTGTATTTATTCTTAGGCTCAGATTCTAGTTTTGTCTTCTTCTTCCCTACCGGGATAATTGATTTAGACCAATCCATTTTAATATCTCCCCCCCAAATCCTTACAGAAGGTTCTGCTAAGCAACATACCATAATTGGCTAGAATATCTGCTACCAAGATTGTTAACTTCAAGCATTTATCAGGACACATAGCAAGAATAGCTTGGGTGTCTTTAACCTGACCCATCAATGGTACTTGTTTCCCATCCATAGAATAATAGCGGCCAAAAGTCTTGGTTAGGGTGAGACCTAAAGCTCTTGTGACTGGGGCAGGCATGATATTATCTAATGCACCAGAATCAATGATGCAATTATTGAGTTTTTGCCCATTCAACAATAGGGAAATGTAAAAAGGATTAGGCTTCTTTTCTTCAATTTTAGTTTCAATAGAATTGACAAAGGGACAATCCTTTGGTATTTGTGGAGTATCTTTGGGCACAAAAACAAGAGGCTCTTCACTAGTAGTCGTTTCACCTATGAGGGTTTTATCTGATTGGGAATTAGAACTAGATTCTCCTTTCACATATTTTACCAGTTTATCTAGTTCTTTGGGGTTCATTTTCAGATTTTTTGCAAGAGAAATGGAAATAGTTGTCAACTTGCAAAACTCAACAAATTCAAAAGGAGGAGTAACTGGATTACTTGGTGGTAAAATCTTTACTTCGGGACTTTTTAGATATGCAGAAGTCTCTCCATTTCCAGTTTCCTTTCATTTAGCATCAGCATTAGCAGCAATAGAACCAGGCACAAACTTCTACGTCCTTTGATTTCTTGTGAGAATGGTGCAAGAAGGATCTTGCAGAGTTGCTAAAATACTTCATCCTCTGTCAGAATCTGGTTCATACTCTAGATAAAAAGAACTAGAAAGACTAATATTGGGTGAACCTTTCTCCTCATGTAACTCTTCTATACCAATGGTGTCCTTTGTTGCATTTATTTGAAGACATCTTAACCATTCATGACAAGTTTCTCCATCATGACCAGTTGTTAGATGAAAAGAGCACATCATTTCCTTTAGAGCAGATTCAATCTGCAATCTAGGTTGTGAGCTTGTCAAGAGAGGAGTTTTTCCAGGAGGTTGATTATAATGTCTTCGGCTAACATCTTGATAAGGAGATTGATATGGAGAACCAACCTTATTCTATTGTCTCTTGAGAATAGCCATATCATTCATCAACCTCTACATTAAAAGATCTATTTTGGTAGATGAAGAGCTTCATGAGGCCTGAATTTCTTTTTTACACTTACCAGCTGTTATAAATGTATCTGCAATTTGAATAGCTTATCTTTGTGTAGCAACCAAATCAGCCACTCCATCTTTTAATAGGTGAAAATGTATATCAGGTGGGACAACATTTAAGAAGAAGATCTTATTCTCATCACTTGGTGTGGAATTTGCAGGTATCCTTTGCAAGATTCTGTTATACTTAGCCACAAATTCCCGCATAGGTTCATGAATTTCTTTCTTGAGCTGACTAAGTTGGAGTAATAATGAAATCTCATTATCAGGATTTTTAAATATTGCTTCAAAAGTGACTCTCATGTCATTACAATTAGTGATTAAATCATTAGGTAAATGACTGAACCAGTCAACTGTAGTGTCAACTAAAGTTCTGAGAAAAAGCTTGACTGCTACCTCTTGAGTAGGGACATTGATAATGCCACATGCAGTATGGAAAGCACTGCGATGATCATCAGTAGTTATCTTTCCATCTCCACTGAATTTAGGCAAGACTTGGTTAGCACCTTTGGGCAAATCACCAGGAGGGTTAGCTCCTAAATTCAATGGGTCGATATTTTGACCCCAAGGTTGATTGGCAGCCATGTTGGGAAATTGGAAATTCAAAGGTTGGATATTAAGAATAGTGGGTACCATAGTACCTTGGGATGCGATAGCTTGAAAAGTAGGTGGAATAGAAGGGCTAGATGGAGGTGAAGAAGGTCTGCTAAAGGTTTGAGTTTTCTTCTTCTTGGGGGTATTACGATCAGGTGCAAAACTTAGATTTCTTAAGGCTTCAAGGTCCTCATCAACTAATCCCCTACTCCAATCACCTCTGGTGTATCTTTTTTTTGCCATCTTCAATATGGGGTTTGACCTCAATTCCTTGCAGGGGCGTGTGCAAGTCTATTTACTACAACCACCACTTGAGCAACTGGTATACCCCTTAGGCATTAAGCTATTTATTCATCTTTCTCAAGCACCTCTAATACTTGATGAAACTACTGATTAATGTGCCTAAACTTCCACACTACTACAGGTAGACTTGAAATTAGGTCTTCTTGTGTGTCTTCAAATCTTAGATTAGGTTTAAGCATAGGAAACACATCATTGTGTGGTAACACCATCTTGTGGCATTATAATCAATGGAGAACCTAGTGTTTTATACTGGACTCTCCCCAGCAGAGTCACCAAAAATCTGTTGGCGAACAGATTTGTCTTCTCTTTTTAATTGAACTTTAAGTATACTCTATGCCTTAGAAGACAAACAATCCATCAACAGTTGGGTAAGCATCAAAGATTGCTTACCTCTATATTTTTCAAAGGTTCAACTTCCTTCTCAAATATTCAATGAATTTTTAACAATAAAGAAAATACATACACCTTTAACCTGAAAGTGTTGAAGGATCTCTTGGATACTCACAAGTATTGAGGTTTTTCAGAAAATATGATGATGCAGAAAAATAACTATTTGGAAGCAAAGTTCCTCTAACCTTCTTAAGAAAAGAAACCAAATTATAGTAAAAAGCTAAGAAAGAGAATTATCTGAAAAGATGAATAATAGCAGTGCATAAACATTTCATGCAAAGCATAAGATATACTAATTCTCAAAGTAACCAATATACCACAGGTTTCAATTCAAAGATTCAAACCAAACTTTGCATTTATATATTCACGCTAAATTCGATCAAAGTCAAAATCCAAAAAAAGACAATTACTGTTCTTTCAGATAAATCTTTGCTATTTCAACCAAAACAAACTAAAAGTATCTAAAAGCTACTCCTATCAAAAATTTCTAACCCTTCAAAGTTTAATGCTCTAGCATTTATAGTTTGAGGTCTGAGAGAGCCTCCAAAAAAACCCAGCTTCTCTAACACATAGCAAAAATAGTTAAAAACTAGTTAAACACTAGTTAAACACTTAAACGAGAGTTTTAAAGACACATGTCTTGTTGGAGTTAAGTATTAATTATGTTAATTAATCTTTACTCCCTTCTTAAGATGTCAACTCCCTTTTGCTTTAGTTAAAAAGCACATGCACTAGTTGTTCTAAACTCATGCATTAGTCATGTAATAGTTAAATTGATTATTACATGCACTAGACTTTGCCTTTCAAGGCTTTTGATCTCCTTTATAAGGATGATCCCTTTTACATTATATTCATTCATTATTTGAGGATATTTTCTTCTTCATATTTTTGAGTCAAACCCTTTCCCTCTTCTTGTCTCTACTGTAACAGGTTTTTGTATGCAGGTGATCTTTGGGTTCTATGGATTTGTATTGCTCAAATCCTAAATGGTATCGGAGCCTAATCTGCTACGGCTTGTTCGTGTTTGAAGGATTCAAAGATCAGATGGTGGCTTTTTTGGGCTTTTATTGAATCTGGGGGGACCTATTTTTTTGGTCATCGTGGCTTCAAACGGACCTCACGGTTGCGTTCAGAGCATCTAAGAACCCCAAAATCCATATAAAATTTGTCAAATTTGGACAAAGTTGGATCTGTGAGAAAAAAAAATTTTACAGTCGGCCCCAGCATGGATCCCAAGGTGATCAATATTTTTTGGAGCACTTTTGCCCCAAACGAACCTCACGGTTGCGTCCGGAAGGCCCGAGATAGTAAAATTTATAAAACTTATCGAATTCTGACAAGTTGGCTTTTGAGGCAAATTTTTTTGCCTTTCAGGTCGTACGGCCTGGCACGCAACCTGAGGAGAGTACAATTTCAAATATATATATATATATATATATATATATATATATATATATATATATATATATATATATATATATATATATATATATATATATATATATATATATATATATATATATATATATATATATATATATATATATATATATATATATATATAAAATTGGGGTGCCACCCAGTGGCCACCGCCTGAGCGGTCTCTGCCAAGCCTAGCGGGCTCCGCTGCCAAGCCTCGGCCGCTCCGCCTGTGCCCTCCTCGGCTGCTCCACCCACGCCCATCGCGCCTGCTTCACATGACCTTATCCACTGTGCCGCCATAGCCTTAAGCCGTTAGACCTAAACCGCCAGCCGCTAGCCCTTACTGTCAGCGCCAGGGGATTGCATGTTACCAAGGGCTGGCACTCTCTTCCATTTTTTTTGGGAGGATGTTTTTTTGCCATTTGAAGCCTTATTCATTGAAATTGTCTTTCTGGGAGCTCCGGGCATCATTTTTCAACAAACGAGATATCATCGGTAAGTTGGTTCTGAGCCTGACACTCTCATGGAGTTTAATCTAGTATTTTTTTCCATCTAGATTGTTGTTTCTGATGTCAAAGCTAGATTATCCTTTTCCCATTCCAAGGGGGCTAATTTGCTCAAATTAGCTCAGTTTTTTGATCTGGAAGAAGTGCCAAAAAGAACTTCTCAAGCACCATCCAGATTTCTGCCTATCTTCATCAAAAAAATTTCAAGGTACACAAGATTCAGATCTGAAGCTTTTTTGCTCTCCTCTTGACAAAGCATATCATTTTAGGCTTAGGGGTTCGATATTTGACTTGTGGGGGGGATCTTATTTTCTTGTTTCTTTCAGTTAAACAAGATATTTGTCAAAACAAAACCCCTTCTAAAAAAATGGCTGAGACCTCTTTTTGTCTAGAACTTATGATCCCACATAATTATCACACATGGACAACCCTGATGACACGGCTTCTCCATTTAAAAGGGCTTTGGTCTTGTCTAGATGCAGTACATCCAGTATTACAGAGGCCCTTTGAGATCATGTAGCATCAAAACAAGATGGATGAAGTGATGGGGTTGATTGCTTTATAGGTGTCAGATAGCTTGTAGTTTCACCTTGATGGATGCAATACCCCTCTAGCTATGTGGACAAAGTTGAACACTTTGTTTGGTATAGTGAATGAGTTTCGAGCACTTCAGATTGAGGCAGAGCTTACCTCTCTTGTACCTAATTATTTTCCCTCTATTGAGGACTTTCTAATGAAGTTCAAATAGCAGAGATCTTTGTTAAATGGATGTCAAAAGCAAAAGACTGATAAAGAGTGCATTTATCTGATTCTGTCTAAGCTTAGGGGAAACTTTCAGATCTTCTCTTCTACCTTTCATTCTACCATGGATGCTTTGGGACCTACATTCACCATGCCCACTTTTGAGGTGTTCTATGATCATTTGACTAGAGAGCAGGCCAAGCTTACTCAGTTGGACTCTCTAACAAGATCAAAGAACCATGCATTGGTTTCCCAACCATCCAAAGAAAAGTAGAAGCAGAAGCCAAAATAGATATCAGATTCCTCTTCTCAGCACTCTACTGGCCCACCATCTTCTTCTAAGAAGGAGAAACAAAAGACTGAGAGACCTACATTTTCCTATTGTTAGAAGGGACCTCATGATGAGTCACATTATTTTCAGAAGAAATTTGATGGCTATGAGAAATAGATTGCAGATTTGCAAGTTCTTCTTTAGAAGACCACTATTTCTGCTCCATCCTCTTCTACCTCACAGGGGTCTGCTTTTCAGTCTTCCTCCACATCTTCGACATCTGGATAGGATTTTGGAAAGGGTCATGCATTACAAGCATCCATTGCATCCCCTTCACAGGTCCCTTGGATACTGGATTCAGGTGCTTCTCACCATATGGCATCTTCTCAAGGGGTCTTCTCTACTATTGAGGCTTCTCCCATTCCTCATATTCTCATGGGGAATAACACTGTCCTGACAGTCTACAGGAAAGGTTTAGTCAGCATTCAGGATGGCACATTCAATGATGTATTATATGTTCCATCTTTGTCTATAAACCTTCTCTCGATTTATCAGATTACACACAGTGGTTCAGGGAAGACAGTTGAGTTCACTGCAGATTTAGTCTTCATTCAGGATAGTGTGACATGAGGCATTGTTTCTATAGGGATAGTTGATCATTCCACCCATCTCTACACCTTCTCACACTTTGGTTCACCATCTCCATTGTTAGAGCACAGCTCTCCTCTTTCACGAGAGCCTCATGTGGTGCATTCAGGTCGCTTGAACCTTTGTATTGTTCCTGAGATCATTGCTATGACTACCACACCACATCTTGTTGAGGTCTTTTCTCTTTGGTAGGCTTCTTCTTTAGCATTGCTTGACCCTCCAGCTCCATTCATCGAGCCACCAAGTGCACTTGTTGAGGATTCTACAAAGGACGTCCATCTCTTTCATGACAGTGTTAGCACACCTATCACACAACCTACATTGGGGATTCCCTTTTAGGATCCTCATGTTTTATCCTTTGAGCATCAGTTAGGCCTTCCAGTTTCACCTCTCATTCAGGGATTTCCTTGTTCTGTGCCTTTGTTTTTTCCGCATTGGAGTTTCATTGGTTCGATCATTTCCATAGGGGTTCCATCATTCTGGGGGGGCTGGTTGTACTTATGGTTTTGAGAGAGTCTCTTGAGCCATTTATTTTTCTGCATTTTTCTATCTCTTTTTGGAGTAGGGTTTTTTCCCACTGGGTTTTCTCTATTTCTCCACTTTATAGAGATTTGGTTGTGCTGGGTACCTCATCAGGCCATGTTGCCGGGACCCATTTTTATGCTTTTAGCACTATAGTTTCCTTTCTTCTTGCATTGTTTGTAGCTGCATCATTGCTCATCTTAAGGGGGGGTGTTGGAGTTAAGTATTAATTATGTTAATTAATCTTTACTCCCTTCTTAAGATGTCAACTCCCTTTTGCTTTAGTTAAAAAGCACATGCACTAGTTGTTCTAAACTCATGCATTAGTCATGTAATAGTTAAACTGATTATTACATGCACTAGACTTTGCCTTTCAAGGCTTTCAATCTCCTTTATAAGGATGATCCATTGTGCATTCTATTCATTCATGATTTGAGGATATTTTCTTCTTCAGATTTTTGAGTCAAACCCTTGCCCTCTTCTTGTCTCTACTTGCTTGTAACAGGTTTTTGTATGCAAGTGATCTTCGGGTTCTATGGATTTGTATTGCTCAAATCCTACATGTCTTTTGAACTGAAAAGCTAACAAGATGCCCAAAAAATTGCTAACTTCCTCCAAGATTCTTCGACATGGCATTCTACACCAACTTCCTATTGGAAATATTCAAGACTAGCCAAGTTACTGAGAGGGGAGGGGTGAATCAGTAACTTCAAAACTTTTATATCAATTTCAAATCTTAACCATATTCCAAATAACATTTAGATCAATAAGCTAACTACATGCATGAGTAAAAGAAAGAATAAAACATTCATAACACTTTGAACACACAGATTTGGTGACCCAGAAACCTTCCAAATAGAAAGTAAAACTGGGGTGGGGATGATACCCACAAAACTTCAATACTACTGTATAAAGTTGGCCGGTTAAGGCTTACAATGATCACTTCTGATGATTTTCCCTATTAGGAGCAATTAGGATTGCTAGGTCCACCTTGTTAGAGGATTTACAAACATATAATGAAGTATGCACTCGGTTAAGAGATTTTACAAAAGACTGTTAAGTCTACCCTGTTAAAGGATTTCAAGCTGATTCGCCTGTTAGGATGAAACAGTAGATCTCTTACTTGCAACTGTACTTGCTGATTGAAATTCTTTGATGTACTGATCACCTTTTGTGATAGATATATCTCTACTGCTCCTTATACTATTGTAGCCCTTTGTAATTCACCTATCTCTGCCTTTTTCTCTTTTTCACACTTCTCGCTTATTCACACCTTGGATACGATACAAAACATTGCTTATATATCAATCCAAAATAATTACAAAGTCGGCTCTTAAACAAGCTAACACAAATATTACTGAGTCGGCCCAAATATAGTTACAAAGTTCCTGCAAACTAACTCGGTGACTTTCTGATACTTGGCATCCACTGCAATACTCAGCATCATCATGCTCTCGGTAGGAGTGGAGACTCGGTCCATACTAACCACTCGGTTGTAGTTTCAAACTCGGTATATACTGGAGACTCGGTAGATATAGTGTCACTTGGTAGAAACTGAATTCCCTATTTACCATGCTGGCACTCGGTAAACACTACTCATCTCATCACTCGGTAATGATAACTCGGTAAGCATTGCGAAGCTCGGTCTGCTCGGTAAGCACTATTTTGCTCAGATTGCTCGGTAAACACTGTTCTTCTAGATGAGCTCGGTAAGCACATAGAGTCTAAATAAGTGTTGTCACTAATGACAAATATACTTAATGCCAACAATCTCCCCCTTTGGCATTAGTGACAAAAACACTTATTGCCCAAAACTTATATACAAAAATCATGCTGAATCTATTTTTTATTTTTCAAAATTTGTCTTTGTCAATCTGTTGTATATACATTTTATGTCTCCCCCATACAGTATACATATATACAAGTATCTTATTTCACCTCATACTCATATTTCCTATTTCTCATATATTTTCTCATATCTCCCCCATTCACCACATACTCTCCCCCTTTTTGACAATAATTCCAAAGGTGTATATACAAATATTTTACACGGAGATGCCAAAATGTGAGAGAAAATCAGAATGTACCTTGCCAATAAATCCCAGAGTTTTATCCCAATTCTCTTGTAGAATCTTGCATGTATGGAGTGCAACTTGGACTTCTGCAGAGAGTTCAATCATGTGATCTACAATTGAAAACTGATTGTCATGGATCAATGTTTTTGAGTGTGCAATATGCTTATGCATTGTATCCATGATGGGAAGGATCATGTTTTGAATATCTATTAATGTTGACCTGATCCTTGCATCTTCTCTCAATAACTCTGACTGCTTATTAGATAGGAATCTGATTGTCATATGATGTGCAAAGCTTGAACTAGGTTCAAGTTGCAACTTTTGTGCACTGACCTTCAGATCCTCATCAATCTTATTTATTTTGTCCTTAATCTCCTTTGAGAACTTGACAACATTACATAGCTTGACAAACAATGATGTTACATTGGAATAGGAGGATTCAATGTTAGTCAAAACTGAAGATAACCCTGCTTGATTGATAGCTATTCGCTGAGCAATACACTCAAGCACTTTATTGTCAAACTTCTTCTTAGCCTTCTCAAGCAACTTTTCTAGGAGTTCTTTGATTGCATCTTGGCCATCCTCTTCCTGCCTTTGTTAACCACCTATGGAAGCTTTATGCTTAGTTCTATTCTTATCTTTGCTTCATCATATGTTTACCTCATAAGGAAGAGGTTTCATCCATACAATCCTAGGCCTTACTGCCTGAATGTATACTCTATCACAATCAACCATGAAACAAATATCATCTTTATCCTGAGAACCACAAAGCCCTGATACCAATTGTTGGAAATATTCAAGACTAGCCAAGTTACTGAGAGGGGAGGGGTGAATCAGTAACCTCAAAACTTTTATATCAATTTCAAATTTTAACCATATTCTAAATAACATTTAGATCAATAAGCTAACTACATGCATGAGTAACATAAAGAATAAAACATTCATAACACTTTGAACACACAGATTTGGTGACCCAGAAACCTTCCACATAGAAAGTAAAACTGGGGTGGGGATGATACCCACAAAACTTCAATACTACAGTATAAAGTTGGCCGGTTAAGGCTTACAATGATCACTTCTGATGATTTTCCCTGTTAGGAGCAATTAGGACTGCTAGGTCCACCTTGTTAGAGGATTTACAAACATACAATGAAGTATGCACTCGGTTAAGAGATTTTACAAAAGATTGTTAAGTCTACCCTGTTAAAGGATTTCAAGTTGATTCACCTGTTAGGATGAAATAGTAGATCTCTTACTTGCAACTGTACTTGTTGATTGAGATTCTTTGATGTACTGATCACCTTCTATGATAGATATATCTTTGTTGCTCCTTATAATGTTGTAGCCCTTTGTAATTCACCTATCTCTGCCTTTTTCTCTTTTTCACACTTCTCGCTTATTCACACCTTGGATATGATACAAAACATTGCTTATATATCAATCCAAAATAATTACAAAGTCGGCTCTTAAACAAGCTAACACAAATATTACTAAGTCAGCCCAAATATAGTTACAAAGTTCCTACAAACTAACTCAGTGACTTTCTGATACTCGGCATCCACTGGAATACTCAGCATTGTCATGCTCTCGGTAGGAGTGGAGACTCGGTCCATACTAACCACTCGGTTGTAGTTTCAAACTCAGTATATACTGGAGACTTGGTAGATATAGTGTCACTCAGTAGAAACTAAATTCCCTATTTACCACTACTCATCTCATCACTTGGTAATGATAACTCGGTAAGCACTGTGAAGCTCGGTCTACTCAGTAAACACTGTTCTGCTCGGATTGCTCGGTAAACACTATTCTGCTAGATGAGCTTGGTAAGCACATAGAGTCTGAATAAGTGTTGTCACTAATGACAAATATACTTAATGCCAACACTTCCAAGTTCAGAACGTATTCACCAATTCTTGAGCCGAATGTACGTGCAAGTTCTTTAGGCCAATCAACTTTGCGTGACATGCATTTTTCTCCCATTTCAGCTCCTAAATTCTCTATGATTGCTTTGGTAACTGTCCTCTATTCAATAATAACATGGATTCCACATTAGCTATCCTAGTAAGGTCTTGAATAGTTAGTCCTTCATTTTCTATGAGTGCATTCATAGTATCTCTAAAAACTTGAACCATAGCATCAACATCCCTGCTACCTTCATCAATTTGCAAAATACTTGAAGGGTTCACTATTTTGATATCCTTCAAAGTATTTGCATGCATGTCTTTTACCTCTTTCACCATTGCCCTGGCCTGTGAAACTTCAGTTTTGAACAACGCTCCTTTCCAACCAAAGTTTTGTTTCAGGATAAACAACATGCAGGGATCCACTAATTTCATGGGATTTTCTGCTAAAAATTGAGTTACTCTGTATGTCTCAATCTCTTGAACTTGGATTATGATGGCTGCACATTTTTCCTCTCCTAACTCCCAGGCAGGGATTAGAGTTTAAATTTCACCAAGTAATGCTTCTCTGTCCATGCAGCTTAACACAAACTCTCGGATAAAATAACTTCCCTCATCAATGATACCATTTATCTAGGCCTTCATAACCTCCATCATAACTTTACCCTGTTACATCTGCTTTACTAACTTTTTGTTTTCTACTGAATTTAGACCAAAACTGTGTGGGGATTGGGCAAGCGGTAGAGCTCCAACATCAGTGAGAGAAGAGATGAACTCGGCAATGGTGCTCACAAGTTTCTTTAACTCGCATTTTTCTCTTCCATCTTTTTGTGACTATCCCAGCATATGATCGGTTGAAAACTTAAAGAGATGATCCCTAGAGTCTATGTTAAAAACACCAAGTTCCATTTTGGTAACCTCAAAGTCTTCTGCTTCAGGTTCCTGGACTCCTTTTGGCTTGAAGGTAGCTATTTCTATAGTTACCTTCCCGGTAGAGGGATTAGTGGATAGCCTTGTGTTACTTTTCATTTTCTTAGCCTTAGGAGTTCAGATAGCATACTTGGTGATGATCTCCTTTACTGGCAGTGAAATAGGCTTGAAATTCCTTTTCTTATTCACTAAATTAGTCAACCAGGGAGGAATTAAACTTGTAACCATTCGGTTATCAGGCGTTTTCATAGGAGTAACCTTAGCTTGAAAAACTTCAGGATTATTGGCAGGTATTTCCCAATTCTTCTCTTGTTGTTCTGGCGAGAAAGAAATCTCTTCATCATTAATTTCAATTTCAATGTAATCAGATACTGGGGACACCATCTGAAAGTGAATTTTTGATCTTGTTCTAGCCCTTGTCCTTAGTGCAGTAGGATGTCCTCTAGGTGTTACTCTTTTCTTAGGAGATGAAATCTTACTTGCATTAGGAATCAAAGGAGACACGTTAGGTAAAGCATGATTCATATTGATTGAAGTAGAATCTGCATCACATTTCTTAAAAGGGGCACTCTTTGTTCTTTTCTTTCTTTTCTTTGTTATGCAGGTCTCTGTGATCTCAAAAATGGTTCTAGCCCTTAGTTTTATATTGTCTTCTTCCTTCCTTTCCCAATCTATGACCAGATAAATTTTTGCTTCTGGAATGTCAACATCCAAACTAGTGATCTCAGAAGTATCTTCCTCTATTCCACTTGTGTCAAAATTCAACTTCAGCAACTCGATCTATGAAACTAGGAGCCTAATATGATCCCTTGTCCAAATTGCTCTCTCATCATCAAGATCCTCCCATAGATCCTCAATGTGTGAACTCAGTGATGGATAATTGCTTAAACTTAGAACATATCTAGCAAAGCTTTTATTGTCGAAACCTCTCCTTGGTTCATAAAATTGTATGTGGAAACTTACCAGATTACTACCTATCACTGAAGCATCCATCACATTATTGCAGGTTAAGGTTCCCAATTTAATCAAAAACATTGAAGTCCATTGTTCCTCTAGTAAACTATTCTTAACAACCATGAACAACTGCCTACAAACTTTGGCCAATATGAAATAGTCCAAGGCAAATCTTGGAAGCTTGAGAGGCTCTTCATCAAAACCTCCAATCTGGATATAAGTAAAAGGAGGAAACTAAATATAAAAACTTCCATAGGTTTGAACTAACTTCTGAGCTCTCAATGATATTCTCTGGTTTGGAATTCCTACCAACTATTGACACAGTCTTCCAAGGAAGACATCATGAACTCTTCTATAATCTCCCAAGACCCTATCTTTTCTTAATAGGGGACAATATTCATGGATGTGTAAGTCTTCACTCCATGGAGCATATGGTATAACTCCCAGATTTTGTGTACATGCAAGACAGTATATCAAATAAGAAGACATAAAGAACTCCTTCTTAATTGATTGAGCCTATTTGAGTTGGTCTCTTAAAGAACTGGCAATGATTTCTTCCCAATCAAGGTGTTGTTTCCCTTCCAAAATTATTTCTATGAAGTGGTACATCCATTCCTCAAAAAGGGGAACTTGCTAAGAACCTTTCACCCGGTGAAGCAAAACCATTATATTGTGAATATGTGGCTTCATATGGTCTTTGGTTAGGATTTTGGGCAGACGGGAACCTCCCTTATAATTTTTTTAGGTCCATTTTCAGGCTATGTTGCTACGATTTTTATCTGTGTTCTCCTGGAACTGAGCAAGTGACTGGGTGGGGGTAAAGCTGGTGAAAGTTGCATGTGGGATTTTGAAAATGGACATAATAGTCTCTTTGTTCATAGGTATCAGGGTCTGACCTTCAGCATTCAAAATGCATTTAGACTTGACATTGTATCTATTGATACATTGCTGAATTAATTCTAGACTTACAATTGACGGAGGGAAAGATACAGCTTCTAACAATCCACTTGACAAAAACTCTAAACTATACTCCTCTGCTACATGATCTGTGAGATAAATCACCATCTCTCCTACCTCAACTCCTAATAGGTCTATGTCCATGATAACAGGGGCACAACATTCCATATTCTTGAGGTTCCCAAAGAAGTGCATACTAGACTTCATCTTTCTACCAAGAAACAAACAAAAGCAAACCCCCCTTCTTGAACAAATATTTCCAAACAAGAACAAGAAATAATTAGAGCTTACAGAAGCTACCTGTTTTTCATAGACTCAAGAAAATAACTTTCTCTTCCATAGACGAGACTCCGCAAGATGATAACAGAAGGAAGAGAACTTTACATAAATACTTATATTTTGAAAAAATATGCCATAAAGATTGACTTAAGGGGAAATAAATGGAGGCATTAATTAGAAAGAAGTGGGTAATGATGATTTGACAATAGGACATCCTTTTAATTCACGTCACTTATAATTATCATTAATTCCTCTTAAGTGATATCCCCCACTCGTGTTAAAGATTTCTTTTATCATGACCCAAATCTCCACTTCTGGATTTATCTTGTGGCTCCTATCTTGTCAAAACTATCTGCATTGAGAACTCAAAATTAACTTTGCCGCTAGCTTACATCATCTATCCTTTAAACCGTCACATCATTCCTCAAATTATCCATTATCTCTCCTTGAACTCCTTTGAACCCAAGTTCAAAGAGGTTTGAAGTGGTTCACTGCTAAAAATGATGTAGACCAAGACCCACCTGCATAAACCAATCATTAGAAAAATAAACTACTTCGAACTACTTTGAACCAAAGTTCAAAGAGGTTCAAAGTGGTTCATGGGACACAAGTCTTGGGAAAACTTAACCAAGGAAGGCCGACTTTGAACAAACGATCATGTAGGCTATAATTTAAAGGCTAGGTGATCTTGGAGAAATGGTGAAGAAAGACCAATCAAGGGAATGACGCCAGACTAGACTTTTAAATGAACAAAACGAGAAGGGTCAAAGACACTTTCACATGGCGACTCTAACTGACCCTAACACATACATATATCCATATATTTGTTTTCAATTAAAAAAAATGTGCTCGTTGTTTTTGGGTACAATAAAATGACTGGTGGACAAATAAATTAAAAAATAAATATAATAATAATAATAATAAAGGGAGGAGGTGGGGGCCATCTCCAACCTCCCCCAACAGTCCTAGGTTGTCGTGGCAGTAGGGGGTGGAGCCAGTGGGTCCCCCCCCCCCCACTTTTTGTTATGGTTCTTAAATAAAAAATTAAAATAAAATAAAAGATATTATATATATATATATATATATATATATATATATATATATATATATATATATATATATATATATATATATATATATATATATATATATATATATATATATATAGTTGGGCTGATTATTAAAATAATTTGTTCTATTAGTTGTGAATGAAAACGAATTGTGGCATGTTATTTTCAAGATGTATTTGTTAAATAAATTTGGGCAACTTAATTTATTTTCTTAATTAGACTTATGAAATTATAGTGTTTTAATCATTTTAATTCCTAAACTCAATTTATTTTAATAACGCAATAAATTGATTTGTTAGGGTTAGAAATTAATTTTTTTAATGTAATTATAGTTTATCAATGATTATTAATAGATTAATTTTGAGATGGAATTTTACAAATTAGTTTATTTATTAAATTATGTTATTGTCTAATATATTCCTTATGCATTTAGATTAGAGGGGAATCTTTTACGTTAGCCTATTAAGACAATTACCAGAGATGGGATTAGAGTTATTGTATTTACTTTGTTTGCCTTGCATACTTATATGACAATTGATCATATTGTGACCCAACCTTGTGGATTTGATTTTTATGATGGAATTTATTGTTGTGTGTTCCTGTTATTCCTTGGAACCAAATTTGGAAATTATGAATTATGTAGACCTTGAGTCATGATTTTGAGACTATGAACCTAGGGTAGGTTTTCTAGGTGTTAAATGGGAAGTGGCTTACTTTGGAGGTGATGGAGCCCAAAAGTGGCCACCTGGGCATCCTTAGTAGGTTACTTAATCAAGTGATAGTATAAAATTAAATAGGGTTAAAATGAATTAATAAGATAATGGTTCCTTGCTCATGTCTTGAGTGCTAGTATAGGCTAAGGATGGGAGTGGGATTTGAATTGTTTTTAGGATTATGTTGAATCAATGACACAGTAGGACCATTTGAGGATCCCATGTTGTCATTAGGAATTAAAGCATCATCATTAGTAAAGGTATCCAAAGAAGGTTTTTGATCAAAATACACATGAGATGAGCATTGAGGACAATATTAACATTGAGAGTAACTATTTATGGCTACTTGTAAGGATTAAATCCTAATCCATAAGAATGTTCATGCCCCTCATTTCCTAAGGGAACTTAAATTCCTTATCCATGTTTTCCACATCCATTCCCATTGAATCCATGTTTCACCAATAAATGATAACCAAGGCCATAACAAGAAGTCATATAAAAAAGAGTTAATGGATCCTCATAAGTCACTATGTCATAAAAATCAGGTTTGATAGTTTCTAAAGATTCATTAGGAGTGGAAGAAAAAAAAAAGTTGTTGCTAAGCTCATCAGAAAGAGGAATCATTATTTTAGATTCTTTGTTAGGTTCAGATTGTTCAAGTTCAAATGTTAGGACTTTGTATTCCCCGACATAAGTTGGTGTAATTTCTAAAGCTCCCCAATTGTCATCCAAGAGGAAACTAGTAGGATAAGAATCATCCTAAGGTTTGGGATCTTGTTTTTCTTCAATAGACACAGGTTTATTGTTTGATTTAGTATGCAAACAATTATTCAATCTATCATTTACAAGAAGTGTGTACATCAAATTGTTGTAGATAAAACTTGACTTTTTAATGAAGAGTTGAAGGAACAACATACATAGCATGTAACCAAGGTCGGCCCAAAATAAGGTTATAATTAAGAGGTATATGCATCACATGAATGAGAGTGTCTAGAATAACTAGACCTACATTAATAGGTAAGTTGATATTGCCCAATATTTTCTTAGCAATAGTTTTAAAGCCACGAAAAGGAATGTAATCAGGTTTAATAGTTGAAACATCAGCTTTCATCTCTTTCAACATGTCCATAATACAAACATTTAGTTTGAACCCATTATCAATTAAGGTCCTATGAATAAGATTATCATTGATAAGGACAACTACCATAAGAGCATCATGTCGATCTTAGAATTATTTAGAAGGTAAATCATCTTGAGTAAACACAATTTGATTTGGGAGAGGAGTAGCATGTATGCATTCCAAAAAGGAATTGATGTTGTCTTGATTAGGTGGTGGGCTTGGAAGATTGGTTAAGTCTTTTTTCAAGGCTTCATGATATGCATGAGAAGTTTGAAGAAGTTCCCAAAGATAAAACTTGACAAGAGTGGCACATAATTATTCTATTAAATCATACTCTTTTTCAAGATTGGGAGATAACCATAGTGTTGGAGGAAGCACAGATTGAGAAGGAAGGAGAGGAGTAGGAACAACTAAATTAGTAGGTTGGGGATTGTTTATTGTGTGATAGGTGTGAGCCATCGCATGATAATCCTTAAAAAAACTCTAAAGGACTCCTAGATTTTCCTTTCACGGTTATAATTGGCTTATTTGGAGTTTGAAGAGAACTTTGTTGATTATATTTGTTAACCATAATCATAGGTATAGTGAAAGTTTCAGAAGAATGTTGAGGATAACCCTTAATAGTAACCATAGGTGTTTTAGGTGTTTGGAATGAATTTGAGTGAGTGTATCCTTTAACAGTTATCACAGGCTTGTTGGCTACCATAGGTTGAGAACGAACAATGACTTTAGGTTTTTCATTAATTAAAATATTGAAAATATTGACTTGGTTAAGCTCTTTATTGTTCATGGGTTCTTCATTAGAAGGGAGAACATTAAGGAAATTTGTACTGATATGAACCTATTCTTCCAAGATGTACTTAGAATAAGGATTAGGAACTTCCTTTGATGTTTCATCTCTAGGAGTGTCAAATGAAGGTAAGGTTAAATATTAAGAAAATCATTTATAATGTCCTCCTCTTGCTCTAAAATATCCTCATAAAAGGGGTTTTTGATAAGAGAAGGATCATCACGCATTAAGTCCTCATTGGTAGAGGGGAAATGATTCAAATGAATAGAAAGTAAAGTATGCTTAAGGGGATAAACCTCATTGTCATTCACTAATGCATCCTCATGGGGAGATGAATATTAAGAGATTAATTGATATTAGCATGTAATGGCTCATCCCAAATAGTGAGATCATTAAGAAAAGGATTATTATCTTGTCGCAATATGTTCTCGCAAGGAGGGTCCTTAGGAGAGAAAAAAGTGATTAACCTATAAAAAATATTCATGATAGCAAATACAAATGTATGAAATTATATATTTATTTTTCCATGCAAGTGCATAAACAAGAAATGAAATGATCTATGTGAATTGCAAATATTTTTGTATATTTTTGTCATGAAATGCAAGAATGCAATTAATCTATAATGTATCTATATTAGAGCTAAGTGGCTAAGAGTGTAAAATTGTGATGCGTGAAAAGATCTAAATGCATACAAAGTAAATCTACACAAGGAGGACCTAACCACCAAAATCAAAAGGAGGAAATGACCAAATGCCTAGATCGTAGCAATATGATGTAAACAAAGAATAATATCTAGATATCTAAGTGCATAAAAAGAGAATCTAACACCAAAATCAGAATAGAAATGTTATAAGTTAGGCTCACTAGAGTGTATAATATAAGGCAGTGAGGAATTATAGGGTGTATATCACTCACCAAATCATATTATGCATTATAATACAAGCCCACCCTTAAACCAATCTGATTAGTACAACCAAAAAGATAAATTATACTAATGCAAGATCTATGAAAAATAAAGTATTTGGATTCTTATAGGAAATGATGTGACATGTAAAAGATAGTAAATCTGATATATGAAGTAAGTGCAAGAGGAAAATAGATATAATTGACTCACCTTGAAGTTAGAAGAGGAAAAATGACCTTTATATTTGAATTTGACTGTCACCAAAATGTTAGAATGAGGTGTACTCCAAATTTGGGAGTCTGATGTCTGTAACTATCAACCATGCAATTTTTAGCCAAAAAGTGTAGGAAAAGGGTGACTAATTTGACGTTGTCCTAGAAAAGTCATGAAATTCAACCTTGTCCCTGTAGATCCAAATCTGATGAAATTTTTTGAGGGTCTGCAACTAGTTTTGAGACTCCTAAATCTAGATCTGCAACTCCCAAAGTTATTCTTTGTACATAGAAAAGGAGGGGAAAAGTGTTGTGTAAAGGGGGTTTGACTTGGTCAAACCCCTGTATAGGAATCAACCTTAAAACAAAATTGAAATTGCATAAGGAAATATGAAATGGAATCTAGATCTAAAACATAAATCACCTTATACCTCAATGATGTAATGCCTATTTTGAGGAGATCACAAGCGTTAATGAAATATCTTGGACTCCAAAAAAACCCAATAGGAAATCATGAAACCAAACCCTTTAATAATAGATGTTGTAGTATACCACAATGTTGGATTGAGGAAGAAAGAGAAGAAGAATACTTGATGGATGAATGCAAATCTCCTTCCTTGATTGCAAACTATTTTGCTTGACCT
Organism: Chamaecyparis obtusa; assembly: GCA_027943335.1. Classification (NCBI taxonomy): domain Eukaryota; kingdom Viridiplantae; phylum Streptophyta; class Pinopsida; order Cupressales; family Cupressaceae; genus Chamaecyparis; species Chamaecyparis obtusa. The sequence goes on along the minus strand of BSBK01000103.1, from coordinate 31,668 downwards.
CTAATGGGGAAAAAGCTATATTTATGGAAGGAAATGCCTTGAATGTATGATGGAATGAAGATTTGAAACGATTGATGTCTCTTGATGGTTTCCTTACACTTGAATGTCTGATTGTCTTGAATACTAGATGATGGATGCCTTCACCAATGGATGCTTTCTTGCACTTGGATCTCTTGAATGCACAATGGATGATAATATCTTTCTTGTAGATGTAGATAGTTTGCACAATAAGGGATGGTGTGAAAATGAAAGGAAAAAGTCTCCTTGTGTACACATTTTGGGGCTCAGATTTCGTCAAGGCCTCTTGTAATTTCAAAGCTTGGAAGAAAATATTGCCATCGGGCTTTGGGCCAATTTTAGAATAAAAAACCAAGGACAAGGTTGACTTGGATGACCTAGTCCAGGATAAGGTCGACCTGGCTGAACTATGTTAGGAACCTGTGTGTTCCTTTTGTTGATTCTATTAGTGTAGTGTTGTTGGACGCATATGCTTTGTAAGTCATCCCGTTAGTTTATTTTATTATCCCACATGCATAGGTAGTATTACTTTTCTAGATCGTACTTAGTATATAAGTGGGTGTTGAGTCCTTTGTTGGCACCGAAGAGTTTATTGTATTGAGCTTGCTCAAAGGAGGTTACCCCCTCGAAGTGGCCCATGATCAATAGACTCACTCTGAGTTCTACTTTGCTCTATATTTTTGTTATTTCATGCATGTTCATTATAGCGTTGCTGGAGGTTCCTCTCATCTGGTATCAGAGCACTTTCTTGGGCTCGCTGGTGGAAATTCTTTTTTCCGTCGGGCTTTCAGGTTCCTCTCAAATCTCATCTATGTTACAATTAGGTTATTTCAAATTACAAAAATTCTTGTTCTTGCGATAGTTCAATTCCATTGTTAGTATCTGAGTTAACAAAAGAGTAAAAAAATTTTTGTATTTTCGCAATAGCTTCCTTGCTTCTTTCTGGTTTCCTCTCAAAGTTTCTCAGCACCTCCGCAATACCCTTTCACATACTTCCTTCCTTGAGGACCCTAACCCCAATTCCCCATATTTAAGCCTTAAATCCCTTATTTCTCAAATTTTAGGGTTTGCCCTAACTTTTCTATTTCTCAGCCAATCGCCACCAAATCAAAGCCACAAGGTTCATTTCCTCATTCTGCTCCTTTGTCCCTCTTAGACCGCTCTTCCCATTCTGCCTCCCCACCCCTGAAACCCTCATTTTTCTTTTTTCCTTTTCATCAGAAAATGCATATCCACTCTTCGAAACCTCATTACCCATCTACGTTTTGCCCAACTCCAAGTTTGCCCTTACTGAAAAAGTTTCTATTTCTCTTTTTCTTCCCATTCCAAAAAAAAAAAAAAAAAAAAAACCCTGCTATATGGTTGTCACCCGTACAGGAGCAAAAATCATGGAGGAGGAACTTGCCTCCCTCAAGACCAGACTTCAAGATTTGGATGAAAAATTTCTTGGTCTCACTCTTCAACAGTCAAGCCTGAACCGAGGCCATTCTGCTGACACTAGTTCTAGCCCTTTTTGTAGACCGAAGCTTGATTTTCCTCGCTTCAATGGTGCTGATCCAACTGGATGGATTTACTAGGCAGAGCAGTATTTTAGTTTGCATAATACTACAGATTTCAACAAAGTTCCACTTGCATCTTTTCATTTGGAGCATGACGCTCTTCAATGGTTCTGTTGGTACATCAAGGCTAACAATGATCCCACCTGGACAGAATTGTGTACACTTCTTTTGAAGCATTTTGGCCCTAGTGATTTTGATGACTTCACAGGCGCACTCACTAAACTCTGACAAACAGGCACAGTGAGAGAATACCAAACAAAGTTTGAAAAATTAGCTAATCACACAGAGGGATTATCTGATGAATTCTTTCGTAGTTGTTTTATCAGTGGTTTGAAGGATGCACTCTGATCTGAAGTCAAAATGTTTCGGCCCACTACTATGATGGAAGCCCTTGGGTTGGCTAAATTAGCGGAGGACAAGATCAATGCTTTACAATGATCCTGATCTAATTTTGTTCCATTCCGAAATGCAGGCTCTCAACATCCTCCGGTCACACCAACTCCCAAAACTACTCCTATCAAGCACTTGTCTGAAACAGAGATGCGAGCCCATCGGGAAAAAGGGCTTTGCTATAATTGTGATGAGAAATGGTCCCGAGGCCATAGATGTGTGCAGCAAAAGCTCTATCTCTTGGATGTGGATTCCCCACCCGAACAGGAAGAGTATGAAGATGCTCAAGAAATAGTAGATGAAGAGGTTGAACCAGAGGCCCAACCAGAGATATCTGTCCATGCTTTGGCTGGAGTCACTACCCCACAAACCATGTGGGTTCAGGGTTACTTCAAGAAGGTCCCTCTTACTATCCTCATTGATTCTGGTAGCACTCACAACTTCATTGACCCCAGCATAGCCAAACGGGCTAATTGCTTTGTTCATCCCTGCTCTAACTTTGAAGTCATGATTGCTAATGGGGGCACTTTACCTTGCAAAGGGAAATGTTGCAATGTGCGTCTCTCTATTGGAGATTATACCCTATGCTCTGACATGTTTGCCTTGCCCTTAGGGGGTTGTGATGTGGTTTTGGGTGCCCAATGGTTACGCACTCTTGGTCCCATTCTCTGGGATTTTTCTGAACTTTGGATGAAGTTTTCAGTCAGTGGGAAACAACACACTTTGATAGGCTTGTAGCCCGGGTCTCTCAGCATCATCAGTTCACATTGTATGGAAAAGCTTCTTAAGAAGAATTCACATGGTGTCATCGCTCAGCTCCATTCCATCCAAATGCAGCCATCAGCAGTCTCTAGTACTCCTACAGATCTACAACAAATTTTAGATAAGTATTCCACTGTATTTGCTGAACCTACGGGCTTGCCACCGTCTCGCCCAGAGGACCACCATATTCAGCTCCTTCCTGGTAGCGTCCCACCCAATATCAGGCCCTAGTGCTACCCCTTTCATCAAAAGACTGAAATTGAGATGCTTGTTCGTGAATTACTGAAGTAAGGTATTATTCGCCCTAGTACTAGTTCTTTTTCATCTCCAGTTCTACTGGTCCACAAAAAAGATGGGTCTTGGTGACTCTGCATTGATTTTCAAGCCCTTAATAATATCACCATAAAGGATAAGTTTCCCATTCCAGTTGTTGATGAACTTCTTGATGAGCTTCATGGCACTCATTTTTTCTCAAAGTTGGATCTTACCATACGGCATCTAAAATGACTCCCTATGAAGCAGTTTATGGGCAAGTACCCCCAGTACTCCTTCCCTACACTCCCAGCAGTTCACCAGTTCAGGTAGTTGACATAGTTCTCCGCACCAGGGATCAGATTCTTCACACTTTACAGGATAATCTTCACATGGCCCGCAATCACATGAAACAGCAAGCAGATCAACATCGTTCTAAGCACTCTTTTCAAGTTGGGGATATGGTTTTTCTTCATCTTCAACCATACAAGCAATCCTCCCTGAAGCTTAAAGGGCGTCATAAGTTGGCCCCCAAATTTTATGGGCCATATAAAGTTCTGCAGAAGATTGGTTCAGTTGCTTACAAACTATAACTTCCTCCTTCTTCTCACATTCATCCAGTATTTCATGTTTCTTGTCTCAAGAAAGTTCTTGGCACTAACATCAAAGCACAGACTACTCTACCTGAATTGGATAAGGAAGGATCCATTATTTTGGAGCCTGAGGCAATCCTTGACCAGCGCACTCATCAGCTTCACTCTTGCTCTATCTCTGAGGTATTGATTCAGTGGCATGGCATGCAACCAGAGGATGCTACATGGGAACCCCTTCTTCAGATTCAGCAACAATTTCCACACCTTAAGCTTTGAGGACAAAGCTTTTTTCTGAGGGGGAGGGGATGTTAGGAACCTGTGTGTTCCTTTTTTTGATTCTATTAGTGTAGTGTTGTTGGACGCATATGCTTTGTAAGTCATCCCGTTAGTTTATTTTATTATCCCACATGCATAGGTAGTATTACTTTTCTAGATCGTACTTAGTATATAAGTGGGTGTTGAGTCCTTTGTTGGCACCGAAGAGTTTATTGTATTGAGCTTGCTCAAAGGAGGTTACCCCCTCGAAGTGGCCCATGATCAATAGACTCACTCTGAGTTCTACTTTGCTCTATATTTCTGTTATTTCGTGCATGTTCATTATAGCGTTGCCGGAGGTTCCTCTCAACCTAGTCCAAACAATTTTCCTCAAACTCTCCTAGGATGTTGAGGAGTGTGCTAAGAAGTGGTGGTTGAAATCACAGCCTTCCAAGAGATCAAGGCAAATTTTGAAATCTGAAAATGAATGCATAGGTCCTAGGTGGAGAATGAATTATGTGATTAGATGGAAAAATAGGAAATCATACATAGAAGTTAGAGCCAACTTTGAGTTTTAAACAAATAATATTGATTTGAAGGATGCATAAGTGCTAGAAGGATGTGAAATCAATGTGGGAACCTATACATACTAAAATGGGGCTAAAATGAGCACCTAATAAGGTTTCTTAATTTTTAGAATGGTAGACAAAAAATAAAATCCAATCTCCTTGTTGGAATTGTCTACTCACAATATGTTTGTCATGCCAAGCTTTTCTTTATTTTTGAATTACTTATGTGTGATGTAAAGCTTCAATTCTCATTTCATCTATTTGTTTCAAGTTTGGAATTATATCTTTTTCTACTTCTGAAAGATTTATGCCTATTTCTATTGTTGTTCTCGATGTTTCCTATTCAAACTCAATAGGCATTACTATTATTTTTCCCATATACAATTTCATATGGATAAAACCAAGTAGTGGTCTTCCAAGTGGTATTGTATGCCTAAACTACTTCATTCAATTTAACTACCTAATCTATTCTTCTCGATCACGTAGTCTTTGTCGGGGTATTTTCCAATTCTTTGTTTGTAACATCCACCTGACCACCGTCTTATGAAAGATAAGGCAAAGATTTCCTATGTGTCACATGATATCTTTTCATGAATGCTTCCATTTTGTTTGACATAAAATGAGCTCCTTGATCATATACAATTACTCTAGGTGTTCTGAATATCTAAAATATATGCTTATACATAAAATCAATTACCTTGTCTTCTCTTGCAATTGCCAAAGCTTTAACTTATTTCCATTTTCAACATAATCAATTATAACCATAATATAATGATTTATTTGTGATGGTGGATCAATAGGCCCAATGAAGTCAACTCCCCATTTTTCAAATGGTTGAAGAGCTATTTGTGGTTGCAAAGGCATCTCCATTATTGGTGTATGCCTTCCCATGTGCTGGAATTCATTATAATATTTCATGTAAAATGAAACATCTTTAGTGATTGTGTTCTAAGAATAGCCTACTCCAATGATCTTATGTATAGTTTGAATGGTTGATTAATGGCCTCCTTTTGGTGCTCTATGAAATGAATGAATGATGTCATATACTTCTATTTCATGCACACACTTGTGAAAAATATGGTCAGGGAAATTTCTAAATAAAAGATCATCAATCGATTTAAACCTTGAGCTTTCTCTTATTAAACATTTCTTCTATTTTGAATTAAAATAACTTGGAAACTTCCTTGTAATGAGGTAATTAGTAAGGTCAACAAACCATGGTGATTGAATACAAATAGAAAAAATATGCTCATCTGGAAACTTGTCATCTATTGATTCATCATTGCCGTGCATAACCATTCTTGATAGGAAATTTGAAATGATACTATCCTTCCCTATTTTATCCATAATAGTTATATCAAATTCTTGTAATAAAAGTAAGCATCTAATTATCCTTCCACCTAAAACAACTTTTTTCATCAAATATCTATTTGCAAAATGATCGCTATGAACAAAACCTTTATAATCAACAATATAATAAATGGCATGCATTGCTCCATTTTCGTCTTTTTGTCCCTATACTACTCCAACAACAAATTTGGAAGCATCTATATGTATATGAAATGGTCTCCCCATATAGGTCCTTTGATAACAAGAGATGTTACCAAAGCTTGTTTGATTATTTCAAATGATTTTTGACACTAGTCTGTGCGATTGAACTGAATATCCTTCTTGAGCAAGGAAAATAAGGGTTTAGTTATTTTGTTAAATCCTTGTATGAACCTTCTTAAGTACCCTGCATGCTCAAGAAAAATTCTAACATTAGCTTGACCTTTTTGGATAGTTATCTATTGAATAATTTCTACCTTCTTAGGGTCAATTTTAATTCCATCCTTAGATGTGTGGTGCCCTAATATAATTCCTTCTTTCATCATTAAGGATCATTTTTCATGGTTCAAGGAGAGTATATTATCTTTACATATTTTAAGAACTTTTCATAGACTTCATAGTGCTTTCAATTTTACCATGAACTATGAAATCATCCATATATACCTCAACATAGGATGTGGTTCAACCTGCAAAAAAAGCTATAACTGCTCTTTTAAAAGTGGCAGGGGCATTGCAAATCCTAAAAGGAAATACCCTATAAGTATAAGTACGAGGGAAAGTAAATGTGTTCTTGGATTGGTATTTAGTAGGTACTCTGATCTGATTATTTTTATTGAATCCATCAAGAAACGAGAAATAACTACTGCCAGCAAGATTGTCAAGCATGTGGTCTATAAATGGAAAAGGAAAATAATCTTTCTTTATGGCCTTATTTAATTCCCTATAATCAACACACACACGCCACTTATAATTTTTATTAGGCACTATGACTAATGGGGAAACTCATTGACTATCAGAAATAGGATAAATAAGTCCTACTTGCAACATTTTTTCTATTTTGTATTTAACAAAATCTGTGAGAGTAGGATTAATTATTCTTTACTCTTGTCTAACATGATTAACATCTTCAGTATATATGTGATGAGTAGACATTTTTGGGTGGATTCCTCTTATGTCCTTGTACTCCCAAGTGAATGCTTTAGTGTGTTGTTCTAACACTTTTTTTAACTCCTCTTCTTGTTCGAGTAACAATGTTGAGCTTATGAAGAGAGGTTTATCATTATCTACAAAAAAATGATTTATTTCATTAGATTCTTTAGATGGTTCACCTATAAGTGTGTTCAAGGGACAAGGGTACTATGAAGACTCATGTACAATTTTATCACTATCCTCCCCTTTCTCTATAGATTCTTCACTCATAGTGTATTCTTGAGGTACATATTCTTAAGAAGTTTCTTTAAAACCTTATTCTTCTTCAACACACTCTTGAAATTCAGCAAAATGATCAATCAATGTTTCCATGGCCAACTCTACCACTCCATCCCCCTCATCATCCATTTCCTATCTACCCAACTAGGAGTATATGTTTGTAATATAGGCTTTGCTAAAGGATATAATGAGAGTTCTTTTTGGTTAAATTCATTTAATATTGTCATACTTCCTGGTCTACAATCTAGCAATGTTGTAGTTGTTGCTAACCAAGGCCTTCCCAAAATGATTAGATATCTTGTTTCTTTCTTCCTTCCTTTCAAAAATAGAAAATCCACAAGATAATCCCAAGAATTTATAGTAACTGTGATATTTTCAAGGACACCTTTAGGTTTGACAATAGATTGATCTACCAAATAAAGCACAATTGTTGTATGTAGAACACTTGTCATTCTTAATTTTTTAGTTGTATCAATAGTGATAACATTAATAGATACTCCTAGATATATCAACACATTAGGTTGTTAGAAATAGGAAATACTGAGAGGGGGGGTGAATCAGTATTTCACAAACTTTTTCTTTTGTCCACTTATGGATATAACAGATTACTTTAGTGCATACAAAGATTATCAAGTTGATTAACAAACATAGCAGTAAATAGAAAGAACTCATAACACATCATATGTTCTCGAGGAAACCCTGGCCAAGGGAAAACCTCGGTGGGGATGGTACCCACAAAGATCACTAATCAAAAGTATCATGTTAGGGATATTAGACCCTATTAGGAGTCAATTTACAATATATAGTAGATCTGTCCTGGTTAAAGGACTTTAGGCCTTGTTAGAAGCCTTAACCCTGTTAGGAGTTAGATTACAAAACCTGATCACCAGCTGAGCTCACTACCCAAACAGGTAATACAAAAATGTTTCTGACTGAAATATGGTACTGCTTACAACTTCATATCAATAGCCTTTTCTGCTATCACAATATACAACTATCACAAGTTATCTTTTCTTTCTTTTTACATATCACTTCTATCTTTCATTACATTTCAAGTATGCCTAATATATGAGTTATTAAAGCTAATAACTTTACATGGTCAGCTTTAAAAATCTTTATCCAAGAGTAAACATCTAGGATGTCATCCCTTCATAATGTTAAGTCATTATTTTGACAAGCAAAAATAATCCCTTAACTCTTTCGCTAAAACTGTCTCCAAAACTGCTCTGTCTGCAAAAACTATCTTCGGTAAACTTTGAATAACTTTGTCTGTACTACTCCAAACTTTATGCACACTGAGATGGGGTATCCTCATACTCTATAGAAGCTTCAATTAACTATGCAAACAAAAATATTTCTCCAGTGGACGTCGCCAACTAAATCTTCATCGGGTGCTCTGTGAGGATCACTATATCCAAACTTAGACAATTTCTTCCTTCAACTTTGCATACTTGCATTCCAGATTCTGCGCTCTTAGTAGAGATCATATGTTGTCATAATGACAACATCTATGCATCCACATTAGCCAAATTGCCAACATAGGTATCTCTACCCCTCCTATACTTAAAGTAATCATAGGATTCCTAGGGTCACTGTACTTCTATGGAAGCAATTTTCTTGATAAAACATTAACGAGTTTAGTTCCAACTTGAATAGTTGGAGGCATTTTCCTTTTTCTTCCTAGTGTTTTAAAACATAGTGAATTTATTAATTGATTAAACCCCAGAGTATCCTTGATAGCTTATATAAAAGGAATTTCAATTTTGATTTTCTTCAACTCCTTAAGGATTTGTGAATTTTCTATACTGGCATGATCTATTTGAGAGCTATCAAGAGCTTCTTGATCCTTTCTAAAATGCTCTAGAAATGGTGCTTTGTCATGCATGTTTTCACCTTTGTCAAAAAATTGGTCTTTATCCTTTGTTTTGTGTACTCTTGTCCCTTCCTATATTATTACATCTGGTTTGGAAGGTGTAATGCCCCTCCAACCCTATCAAGTCATGGTTATGTTCACTTAGGAAGGACTATATGTGAGAATGATCCTTCTTGTGATGGATGCTTAAACCGAACCTCTTGCAACTCACCATAACTTCATATTTAATATGGGACATTTTGAGTACATGCCTAATGGTTAAATAGGTTTGTGAAATTTAATAGATGATTTACATTTACATGAATATGTTATGATGCATTATTGTTATACAATATGGAAAAGAGATTATTTTGGTACTAACCACACTAATCCAATTATGCTTTATTGATGTCACTATCTGATGTGAGTGTAGGATGAGGGGAGGCAGTCATAGTTACTCCTACAGGAGGTCCACATGATGTCATACTCTCCCTCCTTGTTTGCAATTATTTGTACATATGCATATACATATATTGTTGTACTTGGTTGGTGTTGCAGGATGCAGGTACCAGGCATCAACTCCACCTGGCTACATAGGTTTGAGCGTGCCTTAAAAAAATCCTCGAACTATTGTTGTGTGGAGGTATTACCAAGATTACTCTCAAGGTTACGATGGACTTAGATTTCTGCTTAGGAGATTACCCTAGTTGGGGAAGTTGAATGCAATATGTGATGTGGTCTTGTGATTTGATGTGGTTATGAGATTAATGATGTGAGTTGGATTTATCACTGTAAGTGTATGTATATATATTTATTATGTATGTGTTATATTGATTGTATGTTATATAGGTATGTGTATATGTGGATGCACACGCATATACACATGCTTATATAAATAATAATATTTGTATGGATTTATTGATTGTTTTAGTGGTATGTTATTTGAAGTGAATTCAATGAAGTGTATTAAATAAATAAAAATTGAAAAATAATAGTAATAATAAAATAAATGCTCTTTGTAGTAAAACTAGCTATCTAGGAGGGAGTTGAACTCGAGACCTCCTAGAAGTTAGGCTAGTTGTTTTCCAATTGAGCTTTGTGTTTTTCTTAGAAGCCATTTGGTTGTCTTTCTTGTTATGGTCTTCTTTTAAAGCCATTTCAATTAAAATTATTAAAACTTTGATTAAGCCTTTTACGGGAATTGTTTGGTCCTCCAACCAACTATGGAAGTTGGCGAAGTTGCTTCTCGTAAAGAAACTCCTCGAACCACATAATTGGAGGATAAATATTGTCATTTTTGGTATGATTGGAGGAGGAAGGTTTTAGGAAAATTTAGAGGCTTTTTGCATAGATTTTTTTGGAAGATTTATTGGAGTTTTTCTGTGAGTTTAAGAGTTATCTATTTGGAGGGAAATCATGTGTGTATTGTTGGAAGATTGGATGCTAGAGGAAGATATCCAGGAGGATACCAACTTAAGGCTTGGAAATTTTTAGAGAATGCTCCAGCCATCGGAAGAGGATTCTCCGCAGGACCCCAGGTAGGGTCTAAACTGGGATGAATCTCCATTCTCCTTATGTGTATGATTGTGTATATGAAAGATATGTTGATGGATGTGGATATGATATTTTACTTTGGACTGGAAAGGAAAACTTATATATGTTTTGTTTCTGTGTGTTTTATATATGGTTCCGGAAAGTAATTTTTATGAATGTTTAAATATTTATTATTGTGAATTCTTCCTGGAAGGGTAGAGATGTTTTGATCATGTGTGATGTTGTATTATATTGTTATTGAGTGGATTTTGGATGTTTATGGAAGCTAGGAAAGCTTGGTTTGGTTTAGGAAAGGTTGCGGGCCTTCTCCCCCATCTTCCCTTTTTGCAGACCTTCTCCGTGAATTTATGTTTTTAATTTCATTCAATCTTATCTGAGACTTAGGTAGTGTTGAGGATGTGTTTTGGATCTAGTTTTGAGGCCCCTGTATCAAGTTGATCTCAGGGAACCTTTCCCAAGCATTCTCCATGCCTTAAAAAGTCATTTTTTGGCCTTTTCGGGCAATTCTTGATTAATTTTGTAAAAATGTGCCGCAGTGTCATACGACATCATATACGTACTCATATGACACTTGGTTAAAAGTTTTATGGGAATGCATACATTGTCGTATGGGTTAAAAACTAGTTTTTAAGTGTCTTCGGGAAGTTTTAATTTAATTTTGTGAAAGAGTGTTACAGTGTTGTATGACATTGTAGTCATACCCATATGAAACTTGGTCAAATGTCATGTGGGAATGCATGCATTGTCGTATGAGTTTAGATAGAAAGTTGTTTGGAGTTTTCAGGGTTCAGGGGCTTAATATTTACAGGATTTATACAAGTATAACATACAAGTATAACATTTAAGTATAAGAAAATTTCTTATACTTTAAGTTATACTTGTATAAAGGAATTAGGTACCTTCTGAGATGATTGAGATAGGTTCCAGATTCATAGGAGTTAAGATGCAACTTCTAGATTTTAGTTTTTCAGAAAAATCAGACTTAGTTATTATTCAGGCATGTGAGATTTTGCAGAGCATTGTGTTTTGGCATATGAAATTTTGTGTAAACTTTAAATATGTTCATTGCTTGTTTTGTTGAGGTTTTATGGTTTACTTGTGATGATTTTTCACTTGGCATAGATTGAGTTTAGTTTATGAGGCTAGGACTCATCTCGGTGGCTAGTGTGCCTGGGAGGGTTCCTTAGACCTATAAATGAGCCTTGGGAAGTTTTTACTTGTGCATGTGAAAAGTTTTGTGTTTTCCTTTGAGATGTCTTGTGATAGACATTCTTCCAATAGTTCATGTTATGTATATGGCTAAGGTTAAGACTCGTTCTGAGGGCTTGAGTGCATAGGGGAGTTTCCTAAACCTATGAATTAGGACTTGGAAGTGTTATTTGGTTTTGTGGCTTGTGATGGGGTAAGGGAATAGGAACCTTAAGTGAGTGGCTCACCATAGGTCCTAGAACCCTAAAGTGGTTGCTGGATGATCCTATGGGTGAGTTTGTAAAAAAGTGATAACCTTAAAAAAATTAACCTGGGAAGGGGGGGATTCAAAAGATAATGAAAGAAAACATAATAATGGCCACACAGACCTGATTGGAGTACTGGGACCAAGGATAACTACCAGGATGGATCCCTATTCATAAAGTGGGGACCGGGGTTACATGGTTTCCAGGAAGGATCCCAATATACAAGTTGTGTGATGACACTCACTTAGGTGGTCTCCTAGAACCTTAACCTTGGTGTTATATTATGATGATACTTTATGTGATTTATTCTTGTTCTTTTGAGCCTTGGGTTTTATGGTATTTGGGACTTAGATTTCCTTAAGGTCTTGAGAGTACCTTGATTCTATCTCCTAGTACGGGGGGTGGAACTTTATCAGTTTCACATGGTTGGGTGGCAAATCTCTTTCGAGGTATTTTCCACAGTTCGTGTCATGGCTTGGATTCTGAGTTGTTCAGTGGTGAAGATTATGTTCTTGTATCATGTATCTCTATCTTTTGTTATTAAGTTGTAAAGATGTATTGTAAGTCCTTGGGCGACTTGATGTAATTATCTTTCTCTATGCCTTTGGGCAATGTGTAGTAACTGTAATTCTAATTATGTTGTAAATGGAAATTATAAGAAAGAAAATTTGTATATGGGTAAGGGTAGTATTTAGGAATCTCAAAATGGAATTGAATATGGTTAAATCAATGGGTAATTCCTACCTTATATTTCTTGTGAATTTTAAATGAAATTGAAAGTAATGGCTCTATGCAAATCTTTGTAATGAAAGTACTTATGGATGTAAACTTCTTTAAAAGGAAACTTGTTTTGATATATGGTTAGTGAAAGGATATTCTAAGGGTTCAAGGGTATCTCCAGGTGAAATAATAAGGGAACCTTAAGGAATGTACTTGTGAGTGGTAATGATGATATGTTAGAATGAAAAATAAATAAAAATTTGTTAGTTGTAAATTTTAGGTCATAGACCTGATTCCTTATGGGTTCCCTGGTAGGGACATTATAGAAGGAACATACTTATTCTTCAACTAAATATCATTTATCTCTATAGCATTTAAACCAATAGGGTTAACTTCAGCATTGAAGGTTTGTTGAGTTCAAGTGTTCTTTGGGTTTGGAACAGGTTGTGATAGAATATGAGGTTGATTTATCTATTCATTAGGCTAATTAGGTCCAATATTAAGAGGTGGGGGTTGTCCCCAAGGTCTCTTTGCACCTTGATTCTACCAAGGTTGAAACTGATATTGATTTTATTGTCATTGAGGTTGGTCTTGTTACCACTATGGTTGATTTTGATGCCACTAAGGATTCACCCATTTAGAAAGTCCCCATTGTGCCCCCCATGACATGTTTTGAGGTTTCATTGGATACGTAGGATTCCACTGATTTGAATTAGTCCAATAATTCTAATTCCAGTTTTTGCTTGGACCATATTGTCCTTGATAAGAATTGAATCCATGATTCTGAGATATTTGTCCTATATAGTTAAGGTATTTCTCTACAATGGGGGATTTATTTAACTGGTTCTTAATCTCAAACAAGAGATTACATAATCCACTTGCATGAGATTTATCACAAATCTCATAGAGATCAACTTGTTTCAAAGGAATTCCCTCAAATGATTTTTTCCTTTGCATTTAGAATAATAAATAGCCAATGGTTGAGTGTTTTTTCTTATCAGGATGACTATTGAGATGAAGGAGTGTGTTAGTTTTCAAGTTTGCAATGTCCTCCACTTGTGACACATCATGTGTCAATACCTTCCTCTTAGAAATGCTAGTTCCTAATCTAGTTCTAGAATAGTTTCTACACATCTCAACAAAATCTTCTAGTGATAATTTATTAATATCCCATCTTCCCATAAGGTCGAGGGATTCCCTAGACTCATCATCAATGAATTTCAAAAAGATTTTTTTTAACTAATCTGAGTATCCAAACCATTAGTGCATATCTTATGAACAAATTGAAATTTATCAGCATAATCTTCAAGGTTCTCATTTTCCATTTGTCTCGTTCAAAACAACTCTTCTTTTTGTCTCTTAGTTGGCAATAATCTTGATATTTATCAAGAAAAGTTGTTTCCATTTTAGCCCAAGTTGATATAAAAGTTTCTCCTAATTCCATGAACCATCTCAAAGATGACTCTTTTAAAGTAGAACGAAATAATTTTAACTTCTGATTATCAATAGTATAACCATATATCTAACACAAAACTTTAAACTCAAATAGGAATTGGTCAGAATTTCATAACTCTTTCCCCTAAAAGTTGGTAAAACAAAAGGTGAGATATTTTACATAGGAGCCTTGTCATATCTCCTATTAAGATTAATAGGGCACTTAAATGTCCTATTAGGAACATTTCTATCAGTATTTCTATCAACCATGTTTATCTATTACAAAGGTTCTTCTTATTCAACCCATTGTTCCTGTTCAATTTCTTCTTCAAATATTTCATGTTGATCCTTAGATGTATCAAAGTCCATATTATCCAAATGGTTGGCATATTATCTTGGAATAAATATACCAAATGGATCTTTGACTCATCTCATCAATGGTTCAAACTATTGTCCTTATCAACACTTAAGGCTTTAATTTTTTAGTAACTAGATATTTTATTCTCTGGCAACATTGCCAAAAATAGCGGGAGAGGTCATTGATGTCACAAATCACATCATTTAATTTATCAAATATTAAACAAGGCATGTCCTAAGGTTGTTTGCAATAAGGATTGTTCTTAATTTGGGGATTTTGCACTGTAAAACAAAGACTAGTTTTTGGATCATGCTCCACAATGAGCTCTCAGGAATTCTTTCCCAATGACTTGGATTGACTTAAATGCTATCTAAAATTTAACTCTCAACTATAAAGGTTACCAAATATACTTCTTAATGCGTCTCCTTTAAGAATGGTTTAGTTATAGAATAAACTAAACACAAATCAATGGGAATTTCTTGTAGAATTTTAACATTTAAACAAAGCAATTGATTCATAATTAGAAATTAACTACTTATTTACAAGAAATAAAAGCTATTTTACTTGAAAGGAATTCAAACTATTGTAAAATTACTTAGAAAATAATCTATTTACACTTACATGAAATTCAAACTAATGTATGTTACATTTAGTCCTAAATTCCACATTCTATTCCAACAAACTTCTATTCAACATGACTATTACTATTATTCTTCCTCATTCTACTCTATTGAATTCAAATGACTAACTTCTTCTAAAGTAGAAACAACTTTACCTAACTCGCATTCACCAATGAAATCTTGAAAGAAGACTAATCTAAGCAACACCCAACTAATTATAATTTAACTAAGTTATGGTAAAATCAACTTCAACATTCAAATTCTATTATTTATTAACATGAACTAAGAAAAGATAAATTGAATGAACAAGAAATAAAATTCTAAAAAAAATTGAACAACAAGATCACCTCCCTTTGGTTGAGTGGGCTATGTTCTTCCTCTAGTGGGATCTTTAACACAAATTCAGATCAACTTGAAACTTTCATTCAATTGGCCCCCGCAAGGACAAAAAATAAGGTTTGTTTGCACTTAAACCTACTTGCTAAATAAATTCACTCTTATCTATTCCAAAACTTAGAATCTTACCATCTATAGGGATATATATACACATCCACTCATTTGAATTTTAAATCTATAGTATTACCTGCCTAGAAGGGTAACATCTACAAAAGATTAGAATTGAAATGAACATTTTTTTGAAAAATTATAAAAACTATAGTGGACTTCAAAGGTTCACAAAGTGTCAACAAAATTTTGGCAGCAACATCACATTCATTAATGTTGGAACTATAAGGAGCTCTAGTTGTTTAATCGATCAATAAGACTAGCTCTATCATAACGAACTGAATTTCAAATTTTGAAATAGAACTTCATCAATGCAACGAGTAAAGGAGAAACATGAAGATAAATAAAAATGCATAACAATTTGAACCACAAAACATGCATTTATCACAAAATATTAACTTTGAACATAAGTATTTAATTAACTTAACATGATGTCTAAAGAAGAAACATATATATAGAGACATATATGTATATATATCATCATCAGATTCATTAATTAATAAAATGTGATAAGTTTTCAAGGTTTAATGCATTCATTAAAAATGTAATGTTTTTCACCCATCACATACTATCAGATGTATCATCCATACCTTAAACACTTTTATTGGTTTCTCTTCACTAAGAGTTGTAGCTTGAAGAAAATTTCAGGTTGGAAAAAGTCCTTCATAGTCCTACATTATCTAGTGGAATAGTCCATTCAAGGAACTCATGTCATCATTCAAAAAACTTCCTAGTTCTAACATCTTTTCATCATTAGGCTCTATTACTTTTCCTTCCTCTATCCTAAAGTCTCCACCCTCAAACTTTGAGTTTGGTGCCAACTCATGGTTGACTTTCTAGTTGTCTATGACATATTTCCTTTCATCACTTTTGATGGAGAGTATTTTTTTGTTCTAATTGTGATTTTGCTTAGAAATGATCATCCAACCCCTTCCAAGGAGAGCATTATATGCCTTCTTTTCCAATTGGATTAACAAAAAAAAAGTTTAGAAATAAATATTGAGTTCCAAAGGTGCCTTTCTGTGCCATGAGTGTGCCACGTGATTTGATGGCATATTGGTCACCACATACCATATGGAAGGTTTGTGGCTAGAGTGTTGGCTTTCCAATGTCCTTCTATGTATCATCTAGAAGTACATTCATGTAGAGTCTTCATCAATGATGGTGTTTATTAACTTACATCTCGTTATCACCATCTCAAATATGGTTGACTTCCTTCCAATGCTAACTATTGAAAACATCAAATCAATGGGTAGGCTATCTGTTGACCTATTCATCAGCTTTCCACACTCCTAGCCATCTATGTCGTTATTGGATATGTTGGTAAAGGTCATTTTTAATTGTGGCATGGTTTGTTGAAGGTTAGATACTCATACTAATATGGTGGCTTATAATTCTATCTCATAGTAGTTTTCTCTAACTCTAGCCATAAAGGAATAATAGAAACATCATTCAATCCCCTTCTCTCCTCCACCATCGCTCGTTCAATGTTAGCCTTCACTTCTTAAAGTTTTTCCTTCTTTTTAAGGGGGTTGGGATATATTTCCTTCTTAGTTTGGAGTTTGGCGATCACTAGTACTTCTTCGTCTAGCTCCTTTATGTCCAACATGTTCATTCCCTTCTATTTTGGGTAGTTGGTGTCCTTATGGTTCCTAGGTCCACACCATTTGCATATAAAACTCCCATTAGTTTGGCCACTTTAACACTCTTGAGTGAAGTAATCTCATTTGTTGCACTTTTGGTACTAAATCATGTGTCTACCCTTCACGTCGCATTGGATTTTTCTTCTTAGCTTATTATTATTACTGCCAAGCCGATAGTTATGATACCCTTTGGGTGAGACATTGGAGTTTGCAGGTGGTTTTGGTAGTGTGGTTGGTGGGGTGACTTTTTACCCTCTAGGTGAACAACACTTGTGTGCTCCTTAACTTTAAATTGTATACGCATTCCTAAGTGAATGTCCTAGTACCTGATAGATGTCACGTAATGTCTTTTTCAAGCAAGTGGCCTTCCAATTTGTAGTTGGTGCACCAAAAATCTTTAATTTCCTTAGCACTTACCTTTTTTTGCCTTCAACTCCATCATCCACAACATGTCCCTTCATCAGGCCTAAATGGTTTTGGATTCTCCATCACCACTCTTATCCATACTATTGCCATCAATGACCTTCTTCTTTCTTCTCAATGTTTTACTCTCGGTCTCAATATCCATCACCCAATTGTAGGTATCAATGTCTGAGGACAAAGGTATCAATTTCATCAATTTGTGCAACAAGGGAATCGACCCCTCAATGAACCACCTCATTTTCAATCTATCAACTAGTTTATTCTCCAACTTGTCCAACAATTTGTAGAGCCTACAATTGTAAGCTCATATATTTTCACTCTTTCCTTTCTTTGTGTTTTAAATTTGTACAATAATTTTATTTTCATCTTAAAATCTTCCTAAAATTCCTTTTTGAGGTTATCCCACATCACCTTATGTTTATTTTCTAGGTCTATGTACTAGTTGATGATGATCCCCTATAATGTGGTGGGAAATGCCTTCAACTAGTAATCTTGGCCATCTTGTCCACTCACCTCTCATATGGTGATGTATAGGTTTTGAAATCATGTACATGATCTTCTGATCCATCCCCTATGAATTTGGGGAGTTTTTCCCTCTTTGAGGTGTTCACCATTGTTCTTTCTTTGTAGGTACTATGTGTATAGGACTAGATTGGAGTCTCTCTCTCTCTCTCTCTCTCTCTCTCTCTCTCTCTCTCTCTCTCTCTCTCTCTCTCTCTCTCTCTCTCTCTCTCTCTCTCTCTCTCATATGTATTATGATACTTCTTATACTCTTAGCCATGTGTTATCTTTCCATATGTCCACCTCTGTCTTCTACACCTTGGTTTGTTAATATGATTTAGAACAACATAGAGGGGGGGTGAATCCATTGTTCTCAGGTCCAGATGTATAAAACAATCTTTAAACTCTTCAACAAATCAAATCTAATAACCAACACCTACTCGGTCATTATTGATTGCATAACAGAAACATATAACAGTGTAGTCCACTTATCCAATAGCATCTAACTTGTAAAACACATAAATGTTCAAACCAAAACATTCACACAAGTATAAACACCAAGATTTATAGTGGAAACCCAATTTGGGAAAAACCACTTTGTAACATGTTACTATTATGTTCACTCTTCTGAAGTGAGCTCGATGAAAATCCAACCCTATCAAAGGTTACAAATACACTATCAGGTGTGACCCAGTTAAAGGATTTAAACCACTATGTTAAAAGTGCACCTTGTTATAGGACTTACATACACTCCATTAGAATGCAACCTTGTTCAAAGGATTTATACCTATGACTGTTAGGTCAACCTCTGTTAAAAGGATTTTGACTGTTACAATGGTTAGAAAGTAGCAGCAATATTGATCTGAGAAACATACAACTCACTTTGCAAATATCAAATCCAATTTCGTACACATATGTTGGCTTACTGACTATGAACCTTTTCCATCTCCATCACTGATATGCTCGGAACCCTTCAAGTGATCACAACACTTCTACTTCAGCCTTTTCTACTTAGATAGTCAATAACATCAACAATACTTCCAGCATCCACTTCTCTCTCTTCAACCTCTCGCTTAGGTTTCGTTAATACTACCTCTATTAGGTCAATACATATTTTGCTACTTAATCTCCTTTGTAAATCTTAGGGTTAGGTCAGATTCATTGAATCCATCCTACATTATGTTCTTCATCTATCCTTTAGAAATATCTTGAATCTCTTACAGATTTACAATAAAACATTTTACAATGCATTAAATGCTTTCATACAATCAATAAATAAAGTTAACATGTTTTACATAATCCAAGAATTCAATGATGTCAGCTAGAAATTTGAATTCTTCATCAAATGCAAAATACTAATGCTCGATCAATACTGTGTCCAACTTCTCGATCTTCTCTGGAAAGCTCGGTCACCACATAAACTATTTTCTTGGCTAACACTGTCTTCCTCGGCAATTAACTAGTGTTCGGTCAACATTGATTTTACTCGGCACACACTAGCTCGGTCGACACAAACAAAACTTGACTGAAACTAGATTTCTTCACTTTTGCTTAGTTAAGCCTACTAGTTTAGTCTTCATTCTTACTTAGATAAATAATACATTGTCTTATCATTGTGCCACATAATCAAGTACTCGTTGAAGTATCAAGATAACTCAACCTTTCCTTAGGTGTTGTTGTTACCAACCTTGCCTATCCCCTTAGCAACACTCAAATAGACATAGTACTTTCTTAAATAGCAATAGTCTTACTAGTTAAGGTTTGACATCAATGACAATACAACAATTGCTTCAATTGCAATTTCCAACAATCTCCCTCTTTGGCATTGATGGCAACACCATATGAATATCACATGAATTACCAACCAATCCAAAAACTTATCTATCCATCAAAGAAATTTATAATATCCTTACCTTCATTCTGATACAAAATCAATTAGCCATGCTTGACCATCCACTGAATTTCTCCCACTGTCTTGATCTTCTCATTCTGTGTATTCATCTGTCATCATCTCCCTCTTTGACAAAAATGCCAAAGCAACAACAAAAACATACATCCTGTAGATGTAGATATCATCCTTTCAATTCAGTAGAATATTTCTCCCTCTGTCATCTTGCTTATGAATTATTCTAATTTTACTATGCTCTTCACAACTCTAGGCTGCTCCTAAAGTGTGACCTTTCTCTGCATCAATTTGTTAGATGTTCTTTGCAGCACACTTGATGCAGTGCTCCTAGCTTGACTAGGTAGCCTTAGTTAGGGGAAGGACCCCTAATTGACTTCTTAGGTATTCATGAGCTTCTTTAGGTAAATCTTTAGTGAATATATCTGCTAATTGTTCCTTGGTATTCACATATTCCATGCGGACCTCTTTATCTTGTACCAGTTCTCTCAAGTAATGATACTTGATGGCAATGTGTTTGGTCTTTGTGTGCATCACTAGGTTTTTAGAGATGTTGATAGCACTTGTGTTGTCACAGAAGATGACAATTGGTTCAGTGATTTATTCTTTCATGCCTACCAACAATTGCTTTATCCATATCAAATTTGAACAATTGATAGCTGCAGCCACATACTCAGCTTCAACAGTAGATTGGGAAATGCAATTTTGTTTCTTGCTTGTCCAGGAAACTAATCTCTATCCAAGAAAGAAAGCTCCACCACTAGTACTCTTTCTATCATCTGCATTTCCTACCCAATCAACATCTATATACACTCTTAGTTCAAATTTGTCATGCTTCTTGTAGTACAATCCATAGTTAGCAGTTCCCTTCAAATATCTCATGATTCTTTTAACCACCATCATTTGAGTTTCCTTAGGATTGGTAGAAAATCTTGCCACAATCCCAACAAGTAATGCAATATCTAGTCTGCTATGTACAACATATTGTAGCTTTCCGATCATAGATCTATACAAAGTTTGGTTAACTTCTACATCATCATCATTCTTAGACAACTTCTGTCTAGTAGCCATGGGAGTACTTACTGGCCTTGAATCTTCTATACCAAAGGTTTTCAGTATCTCATGAATATATTTAGACTGGGTGATGAAAATTCCTTTCTCCATCTGATATACTTGCAAACTGACAAAAAATTTGATCTCCCCAAACATACTCATTTCAAATTCAGTTTGCATTTCATTTGAGAATTTCTTACACAAGGCATCTTGTCCACCAAATATAATATCATCTACAAAGATCTTGGCTAATATGATTCCTTTACCTTCTTCATCTTTCATGTACAAATTTCTTGTGTCATTTGTCCTTGAGAATCCAATATGTATTAGGTAGTTGTGCAATCTCTCATACCATGCTCTGGGAGCTTGCTTTAGTCCATACAGTGCTTTATTCAGTTTGCAAACCATGTGTCTTTTGTTTGGATCAACAAATCCTTCTGGTTGTTCAATATATATTTCTTCTTCCAATATACCATTTAAAAATGCAGACTTGACATCCATTTGGTATACCTTGAAACTTTTATAGGCAACATATGCAAGCAGAGTTTTGACTCCTTCCAATCTTGCTACAGGGGCAAATGTTTCCCCATAATCTATTCCTTCTTCTTGTGTGTAGCCTTTGCATACCATCCTAGCCTTGTTTCTTGTGATTTGCCCATGTTCATTCAACTTATTACAAAATACCCACTTTGTCCCAATGACATTCTTATCTTCTGGTCTTGGCACCAGAGTCCAAGTATCATTCTTCTCTATCTAGTCAATCTCTTCATTCATTGCTTCTATCCAGTCTTCATTTTCTAATGATTCCTTTGTTTTCTTAGGCTCATATTCACATAGTAAACATGTTGGATCTCTTGCCTTGCTTCTGGTCAGAATTCTAGTATCTTTATCTCCAATAATTTGTTCAGGCTTGTGATGTCTTCTAACATATTGTGCTAGAACAGGTTTTGCTCTTCTTTCATTTGGCTCATCAGGTTCACCAACAAGATTGTCAGATTCAGCATCTGAATGCTCGGCAACCTCTTCCTGATACTCGACAGCTTCTTCCTGTCACTCGACACATTCTTCTTCTCTCTCTCTTGGCATTGTTATCCTGATGCTCGACATTGCTTACCCGAGACTCAACATCAGGTGCAGGTCTGTCACTTGCCTCTTCTTCCTCTATATACACAAAAGATTTGTAATCTTCTGGTACTCTATTACTTTCAGCTTCATTTTTATCTGCATACTCATCAACTTTGACATTCACACTTTCCACAATTTTGTTAGTGTTAGAATTCAAACACTTATAAGCTTTAGTTTTTGTGGAATAGCCTAGGAATATACCCTCATCGCTTTTCGCATCAAATTTTCCATTCCTACTATCCTTCAATATGTATCACTTACTTCCAAAAATTCTAAAGTACTTTACATTCAGTGCATACCCATGCCATAATTCATAAGGTGTTATATTTGTACCTTTTTTTATCTGTACTTGGTTAAGAGTATAAATAGTTGTACTTACAGCTTCTTTCCAATATTTTTATGCAACATTCTTTTCAATCATTAATGTCTGTGCATAGTCCAAGATAGATATGTTCCTTCTCTCTACTATACCATTCTGTGGAGGAGTTCTAAGTGCAAACATTTGTCTTTTGATCCCTCTATCATTGAAAAACATATTAAACTCATTTGATGTAAATTCTCCACCTCGGTCAGATCTCAGATACTTCAGGTTTTTACCTGTCTCTTTTTCAACCTTGGCCACATACCACTTAAAGAATTGAAAAGCATCAGATTTTTCTTTTAAGAACATTACATGCATCATTCTGGTATAATCATCAACAAACAGAATAAAATATCTAGCACCACAATAGCTTTGTACATCCATTGGTCCACAAAGGTCGGTATGAAACAGATCTAAGATATTCTTAGAAGTAAAGGTTTTTCTCTTGAAACTAGACTTAGTCATCTTACCCAACTGACATTCTTTGCACATTACATTCTCAGGTTTCTTCAATCTAGGTAGACCTCTCACTTTCTTTTTCTTGCTAATTTCTACCAAATTATCAAAGTTAACATGACATAGCTGCTTATGCCATAACCAAATATCATCAAGTTGTGCAATCATACATGTTTCTTCAGATAGGTCTAGATAGAACAAATTACCTCTTGTTTGTTCTCCACTTCCAATCAGTTCACCTGTGGCATCAAATATTTTGGCCTTCCTATGATGAAATTCCACTTGGTAGCCAATGCTATTAAGTTGTGCAACACTCAACAGATTATAATTAAGACCCTCACCCCAATAAGCATTTTCACAAGAGATCTTATTAGTTAGCTTAATCAATCCTTTTCCTTTAACAGGACATGGTGCATCATTTCCAAATTTCACACTCATACCTTTATAATGGTTTAAGGTATCAAACTTACTCTTATCTCCAGTCATATGATGTGAAAAACCACTGTTAATAATCCATTTATCATTTTTGTTCACATAAGATATCAATGTAGTTTTCTCATCCTCATCATATTCATCTTTCATTGCAACATAGACAACTTCAATTTCAAAATCATCACTATCAGTGTCAGTCTCTTCTTCAGCAATGTAGCAAGATTTCTTACCTTTCCCTTTGTAGTCCTTGTATCTTCGGTAACCTCTATCCTCTCTTTTGTCTTTATGCTTGATGTCTCTTTCTTCATCCTTATTATCCCTGTCGGGACATCTAGTAGCTATATGACCAACTTTATTACATGAAAAACATATAATAGGGAGTTTACCTTTGTACCTTCCTTTTCCCCCTTTTCAGTCTTCTAGCCATAAGAGCTTCTAGATCCTCAAGTTCTTCATCAGATGTCCCATTGTCACTATCACTTTTACTGATGCATCTTTCTTTTTCCTTCTTTGACTTATTCAGAACCATTTGTGACTTAAAAGTAGATTCAATACTACCAACAGTGAAGTTATCATAGTTAGAAAGTTCAAAAGCAGTAAGCTTACCAACCAAACTTTCTAAACTAAGGGCATTAGGAGAGTTACATATAGATTCATGGATTGCAAAAATTTTGATTGCATAGATAGGACGTAGAGTTCTCAATACTTTTCCTATTATAGTTTCATCCTTAATAGTTCCATTTGCTCCTCTAATAGCATTAACAACTTATTTTATTCTACCATAATATTGTGCAATATTCTCACCTTCTTGCATTCTCATTTCATCAAATTTACCTCTTAGGCTCTCAACTTTTGCTCTTAACACATTCACATCACCGCCATAAATGCTTGCAAGGGTGTCCCACATTTGCTTTGCAGTACTGCAGTCTTTGATGTCTTCAAATTCTAGATAACTTAGGGTAGACACAATCTCCAACATTGTTTGGTTGTGCTCTTGTTTAGCTTTCATTTCCTCAGCAGTCAAAGGTGCAACAGGTGTGACATAATCATGCTCAATGTAATACTTAGCAGAATCACCAATACCAGCCAGATGCAACTTCATAAGCTTTGCCATGCAGGAAAGTTTTCCTTATTTAGCTTTGGTACCTGCTTCTTATACATCTTGATCATTTGCTTCAAGTACCTTCAAACTTGTTCTCTGTAAGCACCAACAGCTCTGATACCAATTGTTAATATGATTTAGAACAATAGAGAGGGGGGGTGAATCAGTTGTTCTCAGGTCCAAGTGTATAAAACAATCTTTAAACTCTTCAACATATTAGATCTAATAACCCAACACCTACTCGGTCATTACTGATTGCATAACAAAAACATATAATAGTGCAACCCACTTATCCAATAGCATCTAACTTGTAAAACATAGAAATGTTCAAACCAAAACATTCACACAAGTATAAACACCGAGATTTATAGTTGAAACCCAATTTGGGAAAAACCACTTTGTAACATGTTACTATTATGTTCACTCTTTTGAAGTGAGCTCAATGAAAAGCCAACCCTGTCAAAGATTACAAACACATTGTCAGGTGTGACTCGGTTAAAGGATTTAAACCACTATGTTAAAAATGCACCTTGTTATAGGATTTACATACACTCCATTAGAATGTAACTTTGTTCAAAGGATTTATACCTATGACTGTTAGGTCAACCTCTGTTAAAAGGATTTTGACTGTTACAATGGTTAGAAAGTAGCAGCAATATTGATTTGAGAAACATACAACTCACTTTGCAAATATTAGATCCAATTCTGTACACATATGTTGGCTTACTGACTGTGAAACTTTTCCATCTCCATCACCGATCTGCTCAAAACCCTTCAAGCGATCACAACACTTCTCCTTCATCCTTTTTCTGCTTAGACAGTCAATAACATCAACAATACTTCTAGCATCCACTTCTCTCTCTTCAACCTCTCGCTTAGGTTTCCTTAATACTACCTCTATTAGGTCAATACATCTTTTGCCACTTAATCTCCTTCATAGATCTTAGGGTTAGGTCAGATTCATTGAATCCATCCTACATTATGTTCTTCAGCTATCCGTTTGAAATATCTTGAATCTCTTAAAGATTTACAACAAAACATTTTATAGTGCATTAAATGCTTTCATATAATCAATAAATAAAAGTCAACATGTTTTACATAATCCAAGAATTCAACGATGTCAGATGGAAATCTGAATTATTCATCAAATGCAAAATACTGACGCTCGGTCAATACTGTGTCCAACTTCTCAGTCTTTTCTGGAAATCTTGGTCACCACATAAACTATTTCCTCAGCTAGCACTGTCTTCCTCGACAATTAACTAGTGTTTGGTCAACACTGATTTTACTCGACACACACTAGCTTGGTCAACACAAACAACACTCGGCTTAAACTAGATTTCTTCTTTTTTGCTCGGTTAAGCCTACCAGTTTAGTCTTCATTCTTACTTAGATAAACAATACATTGTCTTATCATTGTGCCACATAATCAAGTACTCATTGAAGTATCAAGATAACTCAACCTTTCCTTAGGTGTTGTTGTTACCAACCTTGCCTATCCCCTTAGCATCACTCAAATAGATATAGTACTTTCTTAAATAGCAATAGTCTTACCAGTTAAGGTTTGACATCAATGACAATACAACAATTGCTTCAATTGTAGTTTCCAACATGGTTTCCTTCCTTATTTATATACTCTCTCCTCCCTAGAGTCTTTTCCTGAGGCCCCATATATTTAGTTTCTTAAATGAGGCACAAATTTTGAATATGATGCAAAATTGGTTTCGAACATTTTGACAACCTTGATTTGGAGGTTTCATTCTTCCCCTTCATCTTGTATCGACTGCATGGATGTGATGGTGGTAATTGTATTGT
This sequence comes from Chamaecyparis obtusa, assembly GCA_027943335.1. NCBI lineage: Eukaryota > Viridiplantae > Streptophyta > Pinopsida > Cupressales > Cupressaceae > Chamaecyparis > Chamaecyparis obtusa. The sequence continues at coordinate 5,203 of BSBK01000103.1, read as the reverse complement.
CTATATATTCAGAGTTCTTATTGGAAGCAAAGTGTGTTTCCTAGTTACTTTGCTTGATCAGTGGGATCTTCACTTACTTGGTCATCCGAGAATCTTAGGTTTGTGGCAACCTATTCAAACACACTCCATGTACGTGATCTTTCCCTCTCATGACTATGATTTTGACTCACACTAGTGCTCCTACTTCTCATTGGACTCTCTAAAATTTTGATAGTTTCTCATAATTGTTGTCTCCTCTCACTCTTGCACTATTGAACGAGGGATCTCCTTACTACTCTTCTCTCCTCTTGAGTATATTTTGGTACATAAATTCTTATTTGGTCATGGGGGCATTAATTTTGGGGGGTATAATGTCAGTCAATGTCCTTCTCTTCTTCCTCTCTATGGGTCCGTTCATGGTATTGTTGTGGTATCTGCTATTGACATTGATATTAGTGCCTTTCCTCATGCCATTCTTGCAATTCAATAAGGTTTCATGCCAACAACATTGGAATTCTCCCAAGATTAGAGACTGTGGTTGACTCTAATTTTGTCACATATTGTGCCCTAATTGACCACTCATTCTTGAGCTTCCCTCTACACGTATTGATTGACTAAAACATCCCACAAATATACCAAATATTACATCAACTGATCCTTTGGTGGTTAATGCACATCACTTCTCATTACTAGAACTTATTATTCAAACAGTTGGTCCATTACTCCACCATGTCTTGGATATCATCATTGGATGAGATCACACAAGTAATGAAGCCAAAAAAATTACTCCCTACAATGAATGCTTTAACTTATAGAGAAAACAAAAAAATAAAAAATGAACATATTCAATATGATAATCCATAGACAATACAATCATTTAGCAGAAATATGTGATTATTTATTACCAAGCGTAATGTTTGTACAATCATGAATGTAAACTAGTTCTCAAACCAAAAACAAATAGTGTTAGAGGGTTAGTTATGATTGTCGACTGTCAGTAATTGACAACTCCTCTTAGGAACAACTAATTACATTGCCAAGTACTAATAATACTTTAAAAACTATTATTTATTTATTAGCGACAATTATGTAGCCAATAATCTCTCTTAAGAATCTTTCTAAATTCCATGCCCCTTCTAGTACATCCACTAGATCATTTCCCAATACATGCCAACTTCTCTTTATAGAAATGGGGGGGGGGGAGGGGGAAGCCATCTGGCATTAGTGCCTTGTCCTAATGTAGTTGATCAAGATCAAATCTTATTTCTTCTTTGATGAAATTCCTAGTTATCATTTTGATATGATACCCTAGTGTCACTACTCTGGTATGTTGTTGATGAAGTCCTATTGACTCCTCCAATCATATCCCTCCAAATTATTCAAAATGTCTTGGAAGTAAGAAATTATGTATTGAGAAATTTCTACCAGGTCTTCTAATATTGGTCCATCCTCTTTTTTAATCTACTAATTTTGTTAATGCCTGTCTTTGATTAGTTACATTTTGAAAGAATTTAGAGTTTTTGTCCCCTTCCGCAACCCATGTTTCCCTGGATTTTTGCTTCCAAAATACCTCTTACATAGCTAAGATGTTTTAATATTTTATTAATAATTATTTCTCTTACAATATATGTCATGGTCCATCCACTTCTCTATCACTTGCAAGTTCAAAGCTTTCATTTGTCCTCCAATCTCATTTTTTTAGTAAAGATATCCTTGAAGTTTCTCTTTGTTCCATTTTAAGAGTTTTTCCTTGATATGTTTTAGTTTTTCTATGAATTAGAATAGTTTAGACCTCGAAAAATGCTTCTTGACTCACCAATTTTCTATCATGTTGAAAAAAGTTTATATGTTTCACCCACATGTTTAAAATTTGCTACTGGTTTCTTATCTCCCATTATTGATAATTGCACTAGAGAATGATCAAATCTAGAGCAAGGGAGGATAGATGCATTGAGTTCAAACAAAGATGTTGAAAGGTCCCTACAGAAGAAAAACTTGTCCAATTTTCTAGCAATGTGGTTGAAGCCCACTTTCCTATTATTCCATGTATAGGGCCCATCTTCTAATTCAATTTCCAACAAGCTACTTCTTCTAAATCACTCCATGAAATATATTTGTGATTGATTGGCTCTTTGTATCCCTGCTCTCTTGTCAGCCAAGTGTAAAATTGCATTGAAGTCTCCTCTAAATATTATGCAAGGAGATGGAAAATAAGATAAGAATGCATCTGCTTCTTCCCATAATGATTTCTTTTTGTTATTTGGAATCGACCCATAAACATTTACTAAATTGAAGCTTAGATTAGTTGTGAGACTCTTGATACTTCCTCCAATCCAATTCCTTCCATTTGTCATTTTTTCAAAAGATACCCTTCTTGGTTTCCAAAGGATAAAAAGCCCCCCTAAGGCCCTTTCTAGTTAGGACCATTCCAATTTCTAACCACCTATTTTTTCATTGAATAGCTATATTTCTTCATCAGTCAAATTTATCTCTTGTATTAATATGATGTCAAACTATGATGTCGAGATCTGACGCTTAACCAAGCATTATATGTTAGGGACATTCAAGACCCTAACATTCCATATTAGGTGCATCATGGCTCTTGGGGAAGGGTATTTCCCTTCCCTATTTTTAAAAGTGTTGTAATTTTAGCTTTATCTCCTACCTTCCCATATTTTTGGTCTTAATTCAGAGAGGGATTTCTACCCTTTGTTTTTCCTGACAGTTAGCCACAATTTGATCTAACCTTGTTTGCCATATTTTGATAAAGTCCCTTCTCCCTTTTATTTCTCCCCCTCATGATCTTCCTCCTCATCAAATGTGGATTCCTAATTAAGTTCTTCCATGTCATCCAAATATAATATTTCCTTGATTAATTCATGCTTTTCTTTAATAATCTGTTCACTCTCTTGTTTTGGGATTTTTGGAGATGCTTACAAATTCACAGAGTGCTTCAAGTTCCATGTTGTCTCACTTCTCCCTTTGGGTCTATCAAAATTCTTTGTAGCTTCCAAGATCTATTTCTCTTCATATTCTATTCTCTTGTTTTTGGGAAGGATTATTACCTCCCCCCCCACCCCCCCTTATTTTCTCCTTGTTCCTTAAAGAGTTGATTCTTCTGTCAATTTCCTTTTGTAGGGATTCAATTTCTTGTTTGAGAAAGTTTAATTCTTTTTCACTTAATGGTTTTTTCTCTTTCGTTTGTTCATCATCTTCCTAAATAATCTCCTCGAGACTTTCAATATTGTTTCTGCCTACTTTCAATATTCTAGATCCAGGTTCAATCATTTCCCATTCTTCCAACTCCTAGTTGGTAGGATTGGTCTATATTGTATGCTCATAAATTTTACTCTTTTCCTTAGTGTCAGGAGTTAGGGCCATCTCTTTGTTCTTTTTAATCTATTCTTCATACTTCAAATAACTTGTTGTATATCCTAACCCAAAGGCAAACTTTCCACCTAATTCTTTTAAATCCACTTCTATTTTTTTTTATTCCATTTCACATTTTCTATGATTATCTCCAAATTTTCTAAATACTATAGATCATAATCTACATCTATTACCATTTTGGTATGTACAAGGTTTACCCAATAAACATTCCCCCTCTATGCCTATAAGGGATCCTAATGCCTCCCTCATCTTCTTTGAGGCTCCCATGCTCTAGTATTTTGAGAGTAGAATTCTTAGTTTGATCCATTTTGGTAACCATTTGGGTTTGTGATTTATTATATTAAAATTAATCTCCGAATCTATTCGGGTAAAAATGAAAACCCTCATAAAATAAAAGTTTTCTATGTAATATTTTTTTCTTCAAGAATTCATCAATTCAATAGATTAGCAAGAAACCATTAGCAAGGGATCTGGTACTTAACCACCACCTATATTATGATGTCCACCAATTTATGATCTTGTCCATCAGTGAATCTCCTCTAGTCCATTTCATAAACAAGCTGCATTCTTTGAAGTTCCCTACAACTTGATCTATGGTTTTTTATGGAATGACCATAGTCCTATAATTTATTTAGGATGGATTATACCATTCATATCCTCTATCTACTTTATGATATAATCCCTTATGCTCTCATCTGAATAAAATAATACTACCATTCTTCTATTTCGATCCTAATTGATCACCCCTGCCACTTTTCTATTTGCAAATTTGGAATTAGGCTTTGATTTAGATCTAGGTATCTCCTTCCAATCTGGCTTGTGATTCTGCCAAACCCTCCCCAATTCATTGATCCCTCAATTTTCCATGTCTACAATCATTGATGACTTTTTTTGCTTCAGCCTGAAAATTACCAAGTGGGATGACATTCATACCCATGATTATTTTTGATATGTTGGAAAATATGGATGAGTATAGATGGCAATATGACCTACCAACCTGCCTTTTTCCTTCTCCTACCCATTTCACTCTATTTTAATGATTTAAATTGTAGATATTCAATTAGATTATTTTAATATCACACTTTACCTCTAGTTAAATTATTTTAATATTTTAATATTTTAAATAAAATAATGATTGTTTTTGATTGATAATCACTTTTGATTAGAGCTTTGTACCAGTGGAGTCACATTTGGGGGATGTGGTGATATCTTTGTGGCTATCGAGGCATTAATGCCTCCTAGGTTTATCATTTTCTACTTATACTTCCTTCTTTCATATCTCCTCTGAATCTTCACAAACTCTTATCACTCTAGTTGGCTTCCTCTCCTTATCCCTCCAAGTCCAAACGCCTCCTTATCCCTCCAAGACACCTTATCTCTCCACCGCTTAGACCCCCTTATCACTCCATCGTGGCCAACATATATATATATATATATATATATATATATATATATATATATATATATATATATATATATATATATATATATATATATATATATATATATATATATATATATATATATATATATATATATATATCTATATATCTATATATATATATATATATATATCTATATATATATATAGATATCTATATATATATATATAGAGAGAGAGATATATATATATATAGAGAGAGAGATATATATATATATAGAGAGAGATAGATATATAGATATATATATATATATATATATATATATATATATATATATATATATATATATATATATATATATATATATATATATATATATATATATATATATATATATATCTATATCTATATCTATATCTATCTATCTATCTATCTATCTATCTATCTATATA